>OX393553.1:9795697-10395697 GCA_947650365.1 Chamaelirium japonicum | reverse complement strand
GGTGCCGCTTCTTCGACGGTGGAGCAAACACCGCCGCACCACCAGCCGCCGCCGTTGCGGCCGTCGTCACCCCGGCATTGCGCTCCTCGCTTGAGGACTCCGTTGTCGTCCCCCCGCTCGCCACGATCGCCGGTGGGCTCGGGGGGAAGCACGTGGGGAAGTGCTTTTGGTGGTGGTGGTGGTGGTGGTGGTGCTGGGGATGATGGGGAGGGGGAGGGGGGAGCAGGAGGGGGACCCTGCTGTGGCCGCCGTTTGGGAGGCGGTAGAAGGGGCTCCGCTCACGGTCGGCCTCCTTCCGGTGGAAGCTCCGGTGACACCCGCAGGCCGCGCACTTCATGGCTTCCTGGGTGCCGGCGTCCCCGCCCGGCATGAACTCGCCGCAGCCGTCGAGCACGTGGCCACCCAGGGATGCCGCGTGGTTCCGGAGGCACTCACGGTACCGGACTGCCGCGTCTGCCTCGGAGGCGGCGGCCGCGACGGTGGTTGTCGCCGCCTTGGGAATCGACCCACCACCACTAGTAGTTGCACCAGCCGGTGCCGCTGCGGCCGGAACCGGATCCGGGTCTTTGGGGGGAGGATTTGGGGTGGCAGGCAAAACTCCATTTCGAGCTGTCAGACCTCCTCTCGGAGAGAGGAGGGAGGGGGGAGAGGAGAGAGAAGGCAAGGGCCTCGTGAAGGCAGATTCCCTGATGGGAGGAGGAGGGTTGTAGCCCTCCTCTTGCCTCCTGAATTCCATCAGCTGTGCTGTGTAACGGCTACTAATCTCCGTCTCCCTCACCCTCTACACCTCCAACACCCAACCCATCTGCATGCAGCCCCGATTCAACCCATCAAGAGAGAGAAAGATGGAGAGCTGATTGGGACGCAAAAACCTCAGATACCCATGTGTCTGATTTCTGAAACAAAGCAAAGGGTCAGCAGGATTTAGCAAATCGAGATGATATGGTAGAGATTAGCTCCCAAAGACCAGAGATAGAGAGAAAGACAGAGAAAGAGAGCCTAGAAAGAGAAAATCTAGAGAGAGAGAGATGAAGTGCAGCACTAAAAGCAGCAGCAGCAGCAGCAACAGCATGTGGGAGTGAGTGCTGAGGGTGTTGGTTTCCCACCAGCCATCTAAAACCACAGGGAGAGAGGGGGATGAGGAGGAGAGGGGGAGGATGATGAGAGATGGGAGATCAAGGGGGCAGTGGGTAACAACCGACAGGGTCATGCTTCACCCCTCCCACGCCCTGCAACTGGACCCACCCTCATCAATTATTGTTGCTCCCCCTCCCTCGATCCCTCGATCTCTTCTTGTATTAAGCTCATGCAGTATGGGGGGGGGGGGGGGGGAGAGATTATTTAGACTTAGCCCCCCATCACCATCCTCCTCTACTATTACTATACCCCCTTAGTCCAGCAGCAGTTGCACCTTATCTCTTCTGATTTATCTTCTAACCCAATTAAAATTCCTTTTTGGTAATTAATCCTTTTTTTTCCTTCATCAGTACACTCTATAGCCAACACTGGGTATGATGCCAAGCCCTGGTGTGTGGGACTTGAGATGATGGGCCCACCACACCACTCCACCACCACCACCACACCCACAGCCTTGTAGCTGTTGTGTCAGAGTCTCCACTAAGAGGGTGGGCCCATTCCTCACCTCTGGCCTCCATTTTTTTCTCACCCCATCCGTACTCTCCCCAATCTTTCTCTTTCTTTTTTTTTTTCAAACCTCTTTTATAATTTTAATATGACTTCCCAACCAATAATCTCAAATGTTTTTGATAAGCTTCTCATATCTTGGCAATTATTTATGGACCCCGTCTGACAAATTCAACCACTAGTATAAAGACGCCCTCTCAGAATTCAACTTGTTAAAATCTCTAGCACAAACCATCTGGCTCTAGGGCACTTCTCTCTCTTCCTCCCATGTTGGAGAGGTCTCATGTTCGAAGTTCAGGATGGACATCTATAATCGTGCTGAATTTTATATATTAGCCGTCTAAAAGATAATAATTTGTGCTGATTTTAACTTGACTTTCGTGTATCACGATCTGGTTTATATTATTTGATATTAGACAGTACCAAGCTTTCGTGATTCAAATTTGGGCCTAACTTATAAAACTCATGTAGCGTTGAACAATCTTCAAATTCCACCTCGCCTAAGATAGCATAGAAATCGTAACAAACCTAGTATTGATTCTAGCAGTGTGGAGTTAAGCATTGGATAAGTAATTCCTCAAAGACAAAATAGGTGTCAGTGTGATCGAAAGAATGTTGGATACTTTACTAGCAACATAGATCTCAAAAACTTTCTCGACTAGATAGATACAATCAATTTTTCAAGTGGAAAAAACTTCCGAATGACAAGAAAACCAAATATGTTAGCCTCATACTGAAGGATCAAGTCTTGATATGGTGGAATCAACTCCAAATTTTTAGGGTAAGAAAGGAAAGAAAAGGCAATATAAGCTCTTGGGAACACATGTAAGGAAATATGAATCAAAATTTCTTCATTCTAATTACATGTAAAATATCTTTAAAAAGTTTCACAACTTAAAGCAAAATAACAAATCAATAAACAACTATATCAAATAATCTTACAAGATGTAAGCACATAATGATCGATCTTTATAAGTATGAAGATCAAAGTGTTTTCTGCTATGTTAACGATCTTCGCCAATCAATCCAATAAGTAGTTTGGGTCTATAAACTCTACCGGATTAGATGTGTATAGACAAGCCAAGAAAATTGAGGAAAAACAAGCACGATCCACGAACCGGTTTGAAAGCAACAAGCTAATTGGCATCGACTAGTTCCGCAAATAAGTTGATATGGCCTTACAAATCTCTCACCAACAAAAATCAAAATAGTTTCGATCATAAATCTTCCCAACCTAAGGGAATACATGGAACAAAACAAAATGGCGTACTAGGGTCAAATCTGGGCACTTTTAAGTGTTTCAATCAACCCGAGCACATGTTGACTGGCTGTCCTAAGCGAAAGTTCAATCCCGAAGCCAACCCCATAGAGTATATAAGAGGAAAATGATAAGAATTAAGATGATGATGAGGAGGGAGGACAGTATGAGTCTGAGTCAATACACATTGCCGGCGATGAGCATAAAACATCACTCATGGTCATTCACCGAATGATGTTGTTTCCGCAAAATTCTTCCATGAAAGATAAGGCTCCTAGCGATAATCTATGGTTGAGATACAATATTCTCATGAATAATTGTATAACCTACTGATTGATAGCGGAATCACGTATATATTTTTTTTTTGCTACTTTGATAGTCCAAAAGCTGAAGCTAAAAACTGAACCGTTAAGGAGAACTTACAAAGTGTCATGGTTCAAAAAAGGGAATGAGTCGATGTCATTCACTGTTGTCTTGTCAAGTTCACCATTGGTACTTTGTATAATGATAATGTTTGGTGCGATGTTATCCTTTTAGAGGTTTGTCACATATTTTTAGAGCTTATCATCTTGGATGTATGATAAGAAAGTTCTAGATGGTGGTGCCTCAAATACTTGCATATTTTTGAAGGACTATCATACAATATTACTTCTATCCAAATAAATTGGCCCAAGCATAAAATGAACAAATTTTTGGTCCTACGAAGACACCGTAGAAAACAACACTTATTTTTAGCAAAGCACAAATAAGAAGTAATTTGAAAGAAAAAGTTTATGTTTGTTTGCTAGTAACTAGGAATGTAGAGGATTTTCATGAGATTCCATTAGACGCAAAATCAATTTTATCGGACTTTTCTAATATCGTACCTAATGATCTACCAGATGGACTTCCACCATTGAGAGAGATACAACATCATACTGATCTTTTTTCAGAAATTAGTTTACCACATCTCCCACATTATATGATAAGTCCGAACGAGTACAAAGAGCTACATCGGTAAGTTTCTGAGTTGCTTCGCAAACGCTTTGTCCGAGAGAGTTTGAACCAATGTCCTGTTTATCCATTGCTTACTCACAAAAAGGATGGAACATGAAGAATATGTGTCAATGGTAGAACCATCAACAAAATTACCTTCAAATATAGGTTCCATATTCTTAGGCTTGATGACATGCTTAACATATTGCATGATACAAAAATTTTCTTCAAAATTGACTTGAAAAGTAGTTATCATCAAATACCAATCCAACCTGGAGATGAGTGGAAGACGATATTCAAGACTAAAAAGGGTCTTTATAAATGACTTATCATTCCCTTTGGTTTATCAATCGGTCCAAGTACATTCATACAGGTGATGAACCAAGTCCTCTAACCTTTCATTGAAAAATATGTGGTCGTGTATTTTGATCTATTGCAACACACCTGAGGATCATCTTATCTATCTGAGAGAGATGTTTAGAACTTTGAGAGAGTACAAACTCAATATCAATCATAAAAAATATTTGTTCCTCATCGATAGTCTTATCTTTATGTGGTATAGATTTTCAACTGAAGGCATCAAAGTTGACCCTATCGATGTTGAGGCTATTCAAAATTAGCAATCCCCAACGACACGTACTGAAATTAGGAGTTTTCATGGGTTGTATCATTCTACCATAGGTTTGTCAGGAATTAGTAGTTTAATAGCCCACCATCATTGATTGTCTTAAGGGGGGAAATATCAAAAATTCCAATAGACTCCAGCTACAGAAAATAGCTTTGAGAATTAAGACTAAGTCAATGAATACCCAATTTTAGCACTCCCTAATTTTGATAAGATCTTTGAGATAGATTGTGATGCATATGATGTTGGCATAGATTCAATCCTTATCCAAGAGGGACAACATATTGCAAATTTCAATAAGAACTAAAAGATGCATGATCAAGTTAATCTATATACGTTGTATAATTTTATGCTATCGTTTAAGCTCTCCGATTTGGCGTCATTATTTTATCCAAAAAAAAATTTATGATTAAATTCGACCAAGAAGCATTGAATTATCTTAGATCTCAAAAGAATCTTAATAAGCATCATTATAAGTGTTTAGCTTTCTTACAAGAGTCTTCCGTCTTAGGCACAAGGCAGGAATACTAATAAGCATCATGTTGAGAACGATTCCGATGAGATCGATCTCCATGACATGACCATGTCCCTCCAATTGGTTCGCTGATTCAGCGTTTAGGTGAGGTTGGCATTCACTCTCTCCGTGGCTTGTTGGGTTTTGCTCGAATTCGATCCCCTTGCACTGGGTGGGTAGCACGTGGGTCACGCCCTCCACTTTGAACGTGTCTCGAGACATAACGGCCTAAAGAGGCTTTGGATTCAAATGATTGGTTTCGTTGTGGCGGTATTCCGATGCAATCCCAGACGGTCTGCCTAGGAGGGTTTGCTGAGGAACCCTGCGAAGGGGGTCAGCCGTTCACCTAGGAGGGTCAGCAACCGAGCATCTCGAAGGATCAACTGAAGGACCCCGTCACGCGGGCCTACTATCGCTCTCTCATTATTGACTTCTACCACGGGGGATTGGAGAACCACCGCCGCTTTCATTGCAGCCTTTTTTATTGCATTTCGCTCAATCATCAGAGCTGCATTTTGTTTCATAAGCATTAATTAGGAGTTGGAAGTCATCTTTTTAGACTTGGTAGGTTGTTGGTTGATCTGTTGCTTAGGTGTCATGCGCCTTTTCGGATTGTTAGGGGATTACTCTAGAGTGCTACGAGCGAGCATATATCTTGGTGATGGACTTTTGGCTAAGGTTGAACTAATTGCTGATTAGCCAATTTGCTACTTCCGGAGTAAATGACATATTGGTTTTGGCCATCTTGTTATGAGTTTACTTCTTGTCTGAACTGGTTAATATTTTTCTTGCCATTCACCATTACTGGGGCAGCTTTGTTCTCAGATAGCGAAGTGAAAGGGAGACCGGTTACTTCATCTCAACCGGTTAGTCTTTGGGAACTGAGTTGCGATCATTTACTTCTGCTCAACCGATCGGCTTTTAGGGACAAATTGAGTTGATGGTCAATCGCTTCTGTCGACTGATCAGCTTAATTTGTGTGATGAACTGTTGAAGCTTTCTATGCATCCCACAATCGACGCCAAAATTATGGGGGATCTTTTTCATCGCTTGATCCCTCCAAAAATCAACCGATTAGTATAGAAGTTTTAGGTTGTAAAAAGAGTAGAGAGTATAGTTAAATCGTAACCTACGTCTCTGTTGTGTAAGTCGCAACCATGGATCCACTATCTTTTTAGAAGTGAAGCTATCCCTAGATAGGTCGTGGGAGTCTTGTACAAAGAAGTAAGAGATAGAGAGAGAGAGAGAGAGAGAGAGAATGAAGGGGGAGAAGGCTGGACAATGAGACTTGGTCTCAAATCCGATCAGCCAAGATGTTGAGCTATGCAACTCCACAAGAGGCTACCAATTCCTAAACCGGCAAAAAGTCTTACTATTGCGCACTGGTGTACGTATTTATAGGTGATGTCTTCTTATAAATGTCGGAACTGATATGGCGATCCGATTTGAGGGTCGGTGTTAATCTAATGTATTATATTCCATGTATATACATACGCCTTGTCTATAGAGGCCTTATATGTATCATCTATTTATACTTGGCATGTTGACCTAATGGAGAGTTATTCTATTCTCTCATCGACCCTAGTCGTCTCTCTCTCTTTTCTCCAAAACTTGTCCCATGGTATCAGAGCTGCATATTCGATCAGTCAAGGTGCGCGACTAAACTATGTGTGAATAATGGATGTAAAATCCTGATAGGTTTGGAGAAGATCCAAGCAATGACGAAAAAGGTAGACCCACGCGTAATAGCTGTAATCATCCACAAAAGATATAAAATACAAATACCCATTCATAGAGGAAAAAAGAAAAGGTCCCCAAATATCAGAGTGGATAAAATCAAAAGGAGAAGAGCTCTGAGAAGTGCTAGATGAAAATGAAAGAGCGGCTTCTTTTGCGAGCTTGCAATGGATACAAGTAGATAAAGACGAAAAATGACCATGACCTAGAGCTCCAGAGTGGAGTAACCTCTAAAGTTGTGATCCCAATATTGTAGCTCTTATGTCCTGAGCATGGTCTTTTTGTATTAATATTAATAAAGATGGCTTTAGTTATTGCTTTAATTAGAATACTGCTTTGGTATATATTAATTCATACGTAATAAAGAACCCTAGGCAATACAGTAGGCCACTAAGACGCATGGTGGGTCCATGCTTGGGAGACCCAGTGGATCGGTTCTGTATAGACCTAAAATTAGTTCACAACTTTGGTAATGCCGGTCGCTTTACCAGGAATAATCTATTGGCAGGTAAAGGATTCCCATTCACCCGACTGAGCATGAGGATCATATTGAATAAGAACCAAAACGGTGCACATATTAGTGTACATCAGAGACTGGTGCATAAATCATTTTACTACTATAGATAATATATCCTTAATCCTGAGGGACCATGAATATTGAGCTAACCAGTTGTGTGGTGTTTTAATGTGTCAACATGTGCGGACATTCCATAGTTCAATACCACGATACATTGGGTTACCTAATTGGCACTGGAGTGGCATGCAACCCCTACAGGATATCCAAATATCCAGAGATGGATGGATGTGTTTTGATGAGTCAATATATCCATACAATTAATCTAGGCCTGACGGTTGTCAGTATGACTGATGACGTTCCCGATGCTAGGCATAGCATCGAAGGGTATGGTGTTACAGATAACAAGTCATCAAATCTATGTCATATGATCGATAGTGTCTGACGATGCTCCCCACCGCCCAAGTCGAATCATGGCACCAGTTATAGAAGGGACTAAAGATTATCAGAGTATAATAGAGAACAGGGTTACGAGGGAGTAACATAAGTTTAGGATCACTAGAGTTCAACTCGCATCACATTTTTAGTGGTTACGCGAGTTGATCGGATTAGGGCTAATTAGCAGAACTTCCGGTATCACCGAAATAGTTAATCAGGAATCCGGTTGGAGCTAGAGATCATGAATCCTGAAGGTTCCACTCTGTTATTGCGTATAAGAATTATTTCCTGACCCAATTAGACATGTTGGATGCAAAATAGTGCAATAGAGCGCAAGCCCGAAGCCTAAGAACCTAATTCACATGTGTTAAGGGGTCATAGGGTTATTTTGGTAAATACTAAAATATGGCTTAGAACATATTGAATATGGATCTTAAAATAAATGGAATACCAAGAGCTCATAGACACTGACAGAACTCGATTCCGACTAGCGTAACTCATTCATCTCTCTATCAGCGGTATCCCGACATAAGGGGCATTTTCATCCAAAGTGTCAAGGATACAATGGAAAGCCCTAACCCTAACTTTTCCCTCATGGGAAATACGAAGTACCTCTTCTGGCCATCATAGGGATGACAACAAGTAGCTTACGCTTCCGTAAGTCACTTCGTGACCACCCTATAAAGGCACAAAGGGGGAGGGGGCCGGCCCTTGGGTTTTGCTAGCTCTCTCCCTCTCAAATCCGACCCCCCTCTCTCCCCTTTATGGTTTCGGCCAAGAAAAGGAGGAAGAAAAAAGAGGAAGAAAGGAAGAAGGAAAGGAGAAGGAAGAAGAAAAGAGAAAGAGAAATAGGAGGTCTTCGAGGCACACCTTCGACTTTGCTATGTGCCATCCTTTGTCGGTGCGTCGTCCTTGCACTAAAAAATAGGACGCCATGGATTTCTTTCTTCACAAAGAACAAGGTGTTATCTGACAGCATCCTTCTCAGCTTACGTGCGAATCGTCATCGACGATTGCTTGTTTTTTCTCGGATAAAGATCTGAAAAGTATAACGATTCTTAACACTTAACTAGATGTATGCATGTAGATCGTAGTATACCTCTAGGGTGTCCGGATATATGCTAGGTTTTCATATATAGATTATTTGAAAAATAAATTATGATGAAATATATACCACTCGATCTTCGGGTCTATGTTTTACTTCTGCTGCGAGTATGATAAAAGATTTAATTCTAACACCCAACACAAGGCTCAGTCACTTGTGCCACAAGTCGGCATCAGAAGAGACAATTCCATAGAAACTAGAAGAAGACAAAGTCAAAAGGTGAAGAAACTCCATCTAGTATAGTCCACCTATTTTACGACCTGCTCCAATCGGTCAGCCAGTACGTAAATCCTGTACAAAACAAGACGAAGAAATAAATGTCACAGAATCACACAAAGCACTAACAAAAATGAAGTGCATATGGGGTATGGGAGTGTGAAGCATAAAGAGGTGGCTAGCTGGAGCAGAGGCCGTAGTAATTAATGGATCTCTACTATGAGATGGTTAAACAAGAATAATCCGCAGTGTGGATCGGTGGCAGATGTGTTGCAAGCTAACAGGCGATGAGCAAGGCGACATCCGGAGTCATGTGGTGTGAGACACTCAAGTCCAATTAGGAGTGTTAATTAAATTGGTTTACCAGATTACCCGACCCGACCCAACCCTATTGAGACAGGTTTGGGATGCTCAAAAATGGGTTTGGGGCGAGTTTGGGATTTAAGTTTAAAACCCGATCGGGTTTAAATTAAGTTCGGGTTTTAATTCTAACACTCGACACAAGGCCCAGTCACTTGTGCCACAAGTCATCATCTGAAGAGACAATTTCATATAAACTAGAAGATGACAAAGTCAAAAGGTGAAGAAACTCCATCTAGTATAGTCCACCTATTCTACGACCTGCTCCAATCGGTCAGCCAGTACGTAAATCCTGTACAAAACAAAACAAAGAAATAAATATCATAGAACAACCAGAATCACACAAAGCACTAACAAAAATAAAGTGCATGTGGAGTATGGGAGTGTGAAGCATAGAGGGTAAAGAGAGGTGGCTAGCTGGAGCGGAGGTTGTAGTAATTAATGGATCCAAACTGTGAGATGGCTAAACGAGAATAATCCGCAGTGTGGATCGGTGGCAGACGTGTTGCAAGCTAGTAGGCGGTGAGCAGGGAGACATCCGGAGTCATGTGGTGTAAGACACCTGAGTCCAATTATGAGTGTTAATTAAATTGGTTTACCACATTACCCGACCCGACCCAACCCTATTGAGACAGGTTTGGGATGCTCAAAAATGGGTTTGGGGCGAGTTTGGGATTTAAGTTTAAAACTCGATCGGGTTCAGATCAAATTCGGGTTTTACTTCAACGTACCCGCTCAGATCCAACCTGGTTATATAACTTATATGAATAACTTCACACGAGTCCTCAATATTAAGTTTATAAATCATTTATTTTTGGAATTGTAAATGATTCTCCATTTATTTATGAATTAGTATTTACTGAATGATTTTTACTAAAGCATGCATAGTCAAAATAGTTATCGAATTTTCAATCATTCTCCACTTATTGATGAATTCGTATAGGTTAATTATTTTGTGAACCCGACCTGACCTGACCTAGAAAGCATAAACAGGGCGAGGCGGGCACGAGTCTTCCCAGTGCTAATTGGGACGATTTTGGGAATTGCCCCCAAAACCCGACACGGATTTGGAACTGGTATGGAACAAGATAAAATATATCGGGGCGGGTTTATGATAGGGCTGACCCATCCCAAACCCGATCTGTTGGCATCCCTAAGTCTAATATCCAAATAGAAGAACTACTAGGAGAGGCGGAGAATGCCAGGGCGCTGGAAGGTCCAGGAGGAGTGGTAGACTGCTAAGAGAGTCTAAGCTGAGCCAGTTCCTCATGAATGGACTGTAGGTCTCCAGCCGAGACTAAAGAGGTAATAGTAGTAGCAATAAGAGCCAGTCGTCCATGTCCTCGACTGCCATATGAGGTATAATTGTGGCCTCGGTCTATGCAGTCTCGATCTCTATAAATATAATGCTTCACTAGATGAAGAAAGTAATAGTTGTCCACGAAGTGGCCCGGCATATGATAATGGCTATAGAACGGTCTGCCGTGTTAGATAGTGACAACGAGAGAAGTCACAAAGGACGCTGAAAGGCTAGATACTGGTGGTGGTGCAGCAACGAGTATACCCCTAAAGACTAGGTGGAAGAGGTAAGTCTTGGAGGCGAGTGTACGCTAATGAGTCTCCTCAGATACCAGCTCAGTGACAGCCTTATCAAGACATGAAAGGCAGTCTGGTGAAGAAACCAACCCACTAAAGTATTGAACTCAAGTCATAGGGCAACGAAAAGCTTGTAAAGCTGAAGATACTCACCGTAGAGCTGGTACTTCAGAGCGCATCACGGATCAGGAACATGAGCGAGATCCTGTAGGTCCCTATAACATCAACCCTAAACACACAAGATATAGTCTGCTTTGTCCATGCCCGCACGAGGACTTCCTAGGGGGTCACCCATCCTAGTACGACTCTTGCACGAACATGCTTAACTACAGAGTTCTTATAAAATCCACAGCGACGTACGGTTTTAAAATGCATCTTATATGTTTGGGAGGGAAAATTATATAAGTAGCTCAGGATCTCCTTCTCTCCATGCGATGTGGAGCTAACTCGTGGCCTTGTACACCTCACCTCACCTCACCTCATCCATCTTGGCATCACAGTCTCAGGAGTCTTAGCTATTGGATCTTGGTTGTCACAATTGGGGTGGATGTTAAGTATCAGAACCGATTCTCCCTCATAATGGGGGGGGGGGGTTTAATCTTACACATGGACATGTAACTCTTAAGGGGGTGGATTGTAACTACCAAGATCCAATAAACAAGAGCCAATACTCCTGAAGCTGTGATGCCAAGATGGATGAGGTAAAGTGAGGTGACAAGGCGACTACGGATTTCGTAAGAACTCTGTAGTTAAGCGTGCTCGTGCAAGAGTAGTACTAGGATGGGTGACCCCCTAGGAAGTCCTTGTGCGGGTGCGGGCACGGGGAAAGCGAACAATATTTTGTATGTTTGGGCTAGATGTTGCAGTCCCGCTAGTAAGACCGTATTTGATAGTAAAACTGCTGAATCATCAATTCACCCTATTGTGCCGACTGGATCTGCGTGAGAAGTTGATACTCACGTGCATCGCTTTTCTCAAAAAACCAAGCAGTGAGTTGTCTCCAAGTCATAGCAATAGTGGTAAGTCCAGCCATATCTTATTGTCGAGAACAATCAAGGGATGCAACGAGGTAGGCCTTGATGCACTAATCACGAAATTGCCAAGGGCTATATTTTGCATCAGAAGCATAATAGGTGGTAAAGCATGTACGCTTGAAGATTGCGACCCTCAAAATTAGATTCCACCATAGTCGGCCAATCAAAAGTCTTGTGAAGAAGAAAATTTATTGGAGAGGGAGAAAATCTCATGGAATCTCGTAGGGAGTCGCGACTGATGAAGTTGACGGAGTCGTCATCGATGAAGACAAAGTCATGGACAATAGCTTGAAATCATCTCGGGTTGTCCTCAAATCAGATCACACAAATACCGGGAGAGGCAACAAAGAGGACTGCAGGCAGGGGTCTGGATTCCTCTTGTAATCCAGATCGGAGACACACTAATGAGGCGACGAGGTCTGCAGACCGGAGGATTGCTACGAGGCGACGAGGGCTGCTGCGGGGTCTTGCACGATGAGGAGATAGGTCTGGGGCCTTGCTCAATTATGAAAGGGATCATGCGACTTGCGCGACTCAGAGAGCAACGATCGGATGGTGATGTTAAGGCGTGGGATCGCTGACGGACTGAGAAGGGACGGCGAGGGATCGCTGATGGACGGAGGCTTGAGGATTGGATCACGCAACCTGAATCGATTCAGTAGCTCTGATACCATGTGATGAAGTCTAGAGAAAAGAGAAAGAGACAACAAGGGTTGACGAGATAATAGAATAGCTCTCAATTAGGCTAACAGGCCAAGTATAAATAGATGATGCATATAAGGCCTCTGTATGTACATGGAATACAATTCATTGTATTAACATAAATTTTTTATAACATATTTTTGTACACGTTTTAACAAAAAAAAAATCTAAAAAAATAACTTTAACATTTGAATGCAATAAGTGTAATAAATATGGTAACATATGTATCATACCATATAACAAAAGGTGCATTTTAGTGGATCGTGCCATAATCTCCCTCTACATATTTATAATTAAAATAATTAAATCATCATGTTCAAATTAGATTAATTTGTGAAAATTTTGATGGATTGATGGATAATGCATAAATAACTCAATATTATTCAAGCACGTTTGATGTTGCCTGTAAATTTGGACAGCAAACCCCTTGGGGTTTACATTAGCAAACATTTACCAATTTAGGGGATTATGTTACTATAGGTGTAACAATGTCGACCCCTCGTCAAATATTGCCAGAATGATATTTCCTACCGATTCATGCCATTCATCGCAGTACATCCGACAAATTATAAAGTGTCGCCACAAGTCCATGTTTCTATATTTTTGTTGGCTATATTTTTTTTTTCGAAGTGTGTGTATGTAATTCAGGTACCGAGAATGGAGTTTCTCGGATTGTTGACCTAATTAAGTTGTCTTTTGATAGTTGGGTATCTGGCCGAACCCATCTCCATCATCCATCTCGTTTTTCATGCATCCTAGCAATGAGAGTATTATTCTAGTAGCCATAGGATGGACCCTAGGTGGACGCCTAAGATCACGATAGCCATAGGGCCATGAACTTTGGTACGGTACCTACCATAGAATTTTCCTTTCATAATCTAGAGAGAGAATTGGGTAATCTAGAGACGACTTCGGGTTGTCAGAGAGAGAGAGAGAGAGAGAGAGAGAGAGAGAGAGAGAGAGAGAGAGAGAGAGGTGATCACACTATTTCAGATAATAGAAGATTTCAACTGGATTAGGTCTTGCTGAGGTAGGTAGGTTTTGGTGATAGTCTAATTTATACCATACCAAATAAAAAAAGAATAATATAGTTTGCAAATGATTGATTCCATGATTGCTTGACTCAACAAAATGCTAAACTTTTGAGAAATGCTATTCAGCCCGAACGTTTTCCCGATTTTGCCGGCCGATTGACATGGTAGTGTGCAACTGATAATGTTAAAGATTCTAGAAACGCTATTATGTTTCAGCCACCAATTGCATACTGCCACGTCAATCGGATCGGTGAAATCGGGACAAACCTTTAAATTGAATAGCATTTTTTTAAATTTTTTGTAAGAACAAAATGCTATTTTGTTGTAAGAGAAAATAATCACTCAACTCAAAAAATGAAGAAAATAATAAATTGTTATTTTTTTATTTAGATGAAAATGTTATTTTTATTTAGGAAAATACTATTTAGTTCGAAACATTTAACCCAAAGGATAGTATTATTGACGTGCCCTGATCATAGATGTTCGTTGTTTCCAAGATCAGCTCGACCGTAAGGCCATTAAGAAGGTCACTGAGACCCCATATAAAAGAAAGCCTCCAAAACTCAAAGCCATTTAAATAACCTAAGGCCCCATATGAGAAGAAGGTTCCCAATGTGTTTAAACAATATGTGTCTTCCAAACTAAAAACTTAAGATCTGGTATAAGATAAAATCTTCATACTACTCGAAATTATATTAATAGTAAAAAAGTAACATTTATCGTTTTCGCCTTAGACCTCAACTTGTATTGACCCGGCCTTGGTTGCACCCAATCCCGACCAGTAAATCATGATCAATCTAGACTGGCAGGCAAAATAACGTTGTGATTGAATGCCAAATCAATCAGGCTGATCATCCAGGACAAATGTTTGGAGCTGAATAGCACTTGTGAGATTTTCTCTGTCTCAAAACCCAGATGTTAATCGAGATGTATGAGATCCTATCATACATATAATGATCGTTTCTGCCCTCTACATTATCGAGGTGGGACTAATCCTTCAACAGTGCTTCTCGTTCATTTATGAAGTGTCCAAACCCTAAATCGGGGGGCTTATCTTTAATCTAAGATTAGTCCTTCCACACCTCAGGTCGGTGGATTCCTCTGTGAATTCCAGTGTCATTACCGTCAAATAGAGTAATGACTCCATAAGGTGTCCTTTAGCGTAAGGTGGCCCCACTGATACATCAACATCCATCAGTTCAGTTCGTGCGGGGTTCCGTTTAGCTGTCGGGTTGCCTGCCATCGGACGGCTGTGATGAACCAGTTTCAGCCACCTTACGTACGGGACGTCTCATGGGATTATTTCGGAATTGAAATATCCAAAAGCACCCTTCTTTTCCCCTTGCGTCCAGTCCCACGAGTCCATGACTTGAAGGAGTGTTGGTGGGCTGGCTGTCTTCCTACACGAGGGAATCACTGCCCTAATTGACTTGTCCCATCAACAATTTCCAAATCATTTTCTCTCTCCTCTCTCTCTCCCCTCTCTCTTAGTACTATCTCTTAGTAGTTAATTAATCCATTTCCGGAAAAAAAATTAATAATTAATTGATCAAGTTAATTGACACAGTCCCCCGAGTCCCAACAACCAAATCAGATCAGTACTAATTAATCCACTATAATGATTAATTAATTATTGTTAAGAATCTAATAGCAAAACGGCATGCTAATCAGCTCTTAAAAAGGTCGCATCCGTACAACAAGGCAGCACGCGGCTCGTTGCGGACACGTGGTGAATCCCTAACCGCGTGTCCTTCCGGTTCCCCGGAATCCGTGCCATTGAGCCGTCACTCCACGCCTCACTTTTCTCTCTCTTTGTGTCTGCTCCTCTTCCAGTGGCTTCGATATCCATCATAACGTGGCACTGATCACAGACGTCCGTTGCATCTAGTCCCGAATGCAAAAAAACCAGGATTCAGGTATAATTTTTAAAAAAGGGGGTGTGTTTATCAGATGCCCTTTTGTCTGGATTTAAGTGCTGGGTGGGGCCGGGGGGGGAGGACGGAAGCTGTTGGGAGTTACAGAGGGTACGCTGCGGAGCTCAAAACAGCAAACTTTGTTGATGGGTTCTAATGAGCGTCGGACACGTTGCATCCAATGATAGGACTGCTGCCTCGGATGCCTGTTTAAAATAATTGGATAGATGGACGGCTGTGATGGGCTTTGCTGCAGAGAGATTATATGTCGCCATGTTGCCTCGATGAATACAGCCTCGGTTTGCGGTCTTAAAATCCAATTAAGATCTTATCCAAACATTTATAGCACCTTTCAATAATAAAAAAAAAAATTAATAGGTCTAACGTCCTGAAAACATATGGGTAGGATGACAAGGATGGACAGATAAAGCCCCTGACTTAGTCGTCCTGGACCACGGTATCATCATAGTTCACATTCCGACCATCGACATTTGTTATTTTCATCCAATTGGACGGTTTCAGATTATTGAGATCTACATGCCACCGAGAGAATTCCATGGGACTCTTATCATAAGGGTCAAGTGCTCAAACGGATGGGGACAAGTGTCGATAGCTGAACCACGAACCCACGGTGATATTGTCATTCGGGGCAATTATTTTAAGTCATTCGATGGGCAGGAGATGAGTTTCGCCTAAGGTCTCCAGACAACAGATCGAATCGGTGAAAACAGATGTCAAGGACCAAATTACTCTAGCTGTCAACTTGACCCTTTCTCCGATTTCTCTAGAGCTACGGTGACGGAGACAAGCGCGAGCAACGACAACGTTGACGGACACGAGCAACTATGGCGGGCGCGGGCGCGATAAGCGGTGTTGGAGACGGACGCGATCAATGGAGGTGGCAGACTCAAGGTGCAGTTGCTCGTCATCGTCGCCCCGATAACAATAATCAACGGATCGGAGACGAGAGGCGGGTGGCAAACAAGATATTATCCGCTTTGCCCGTGCCCGCACAAGGACTTCCCAGGGGGTCACCCATCCCAGTACTACTTCCACCCGAGTATGCTTAACTACGGAGTCCTTATGAAATCCGTAGCAGGGCACAGTTTTAAAACGCGTCTTCTATGTTTACGAGGAAAAATTATATAAGTAGCTGAAGATCTACTTCTCTCCAGGCGAAGTGGGGCTAACTCGTGGTCTTAGACACCTCACCTTACCTTATCTATCTTGACATCACAGCCCAAGAGTCTTGGCTCTTGGCTATTGGATCATGATCATCACAATCCACCCCCCTTAAGGGCTACAAGTCCACGTGTATGGTTATACCCCCCATTACGAGGAGAACCGGCTCTGATACCATTTATAACATACGCCCTAAACACACAAAATATTTTTTGCTTTGCCCGTGCGCCGCTACGGATTTCGTAAAAACTCCGTAGTTAAGCGTGCTCAGGCGAGAATAGTACTAGAATGGGTGACCCCCCTAGAAAGTTCTCGTGCGAGCACGGACAAAGCGGACAATACCTTGTGTGTTTTGGGCGAATGTTACATGGAATGCCTTCCTGCAAGATACAGTCTTATTGTCGACGACAAAGGCATGATACATGGTTTTAAAAGAGGCGGTCAATGAGGTGATTTGGCTCGGAGGTATTGTGTGTGAATTAGGTCTCTCGCAACTCAACATGGTGGTATTTTTTGATAGCCAGAGTGTGATCTCTTTAACGAACAATAATCAGGTTCATCACTCATGGACGAAGCATATTTATGCACGATATCACTTTGTTCGAAGAACCATCAAGGATATAGTTGTTCTATAAAGAACATTCAAATACAAAAGAATCCCTCCATTATATTGATGAGGTCAATTCTAATGACTAAGTTTAAGCATTTTTTTAACCGTGGTGTGTTTTCAGGACACGAGTTTTGATACTGTGGAGGTGTTTGTTTGGACACCGCCATGGTGCATTGGAGACGATAACCAGACTCATGAAGGATATCTCGTCAAGATGGAGAATTAATATGACTTAATTTTCAAAGTATCGTTCCCCAGGAAAAACCCCAAAAGAAGCGACATGCAAAGAAGAATGGAACACAACCTTACTAGGTAACTACCTAATTGGTGGTATGCACCGCGGTGTGCACTACTTACTGGCAAGCGCCCAGTTTTCTCTCTATTATGATATTGTTGGGTTGTAGTGTGCACCATCTGAAGTCCTGGCTCAGGGTTAATCTATTTTCTAGGTTATTTTGACCCGTTGGATGAGATTTTAAATGCAGGTTAAGTAGGAGACTTATCCTACAATATAAATGAGTGTAAGGTTTTTTTGGTACAAAGAGAACAATTGAGACTCATTGAGATTCATTGTGAGTTATTGAAAATGAGTCTTAGGAGATTCATTGTGAGTTATTGAGAGAGGAGGCCTAGTACGTTTCTTGAGAGGAGAAGATGCCCTGGGTGAAAGAGTCTTGTCATTGAAGTTGAGTGTTACTTATAACTTCTTGGTTTCTCCATTATAATGGATCATTTGATTGTCTTCACCCGTGGTTTTTTCCTACAAAAGATTTCAAATTAAATCCTTGTCTCTTCCCTATGTGACTTTATTTCTATTTTGTGTTTAGATTTTTTGTGTTTGTTAGATACCCTCACACCTTAAAACCCGGGTTGTAAGGGGAGCTCCATAGCGGGTATATTAACCGGGTGATGAGTGCCTCCCTCACCGATGTGGGACTATCCGTTAACACTCCCCCTCACGCGAAGCACGCGTGGCAAGGATCCTCCCATGCAATGCACGTATGGCAAGGCACAATCGGTGGGAAGCACCTAGAGCGGGAGCAAGAGCAGGAGCAGGAAATGGGCCAGCTCTGATACTATGTTACGAAGAGAGAGGGAGAGAGAATAGGTTTGGGGAGAAAAACTCCTTGTATTATCTCATCAATCTCATTATTGTTACATAAGACTACCTCTCTTCATATAGAGAGAGAACACACACACATTACCACAATTGAGGTGGGACTAATATAATACTAACATACTACATCTAATACCCCCTGTCAAACTGATGTAAGGTATGAACCGACATCAGTTTGTTTAATAAAAGAAAGGAGAAAGAAAAAAAAAACATCAAATAACCTATTCTTTTATGTTGTAAAGTAAAGATAGTGTCAAAACAATCTGCAAGTAAGTCGTCCTGGAAACCCGATTGACTTGCAAGCAGGACAACCGGGGGAACCCGGTCAACCTGTAAGCAGGTTAACCGGGGAAACTGATAATGATCACTAATGACCAGAGCGGAGGAAGCCGACGGTGATGGAAGCCGACAATAAAGGAGGCCGAAAGGAGAGAGATCGGCTAAGAAAAGATGTGAATACGTGAGCCTCATAGGAGGCAAGTACCCGGCCGAAGCAAGTACTTGACACCTTTTAGAAGATCTCAATCATCACAGACAAATAAGAAGGAGAGAATGTAGAGTCGTAGCTCTGATAAAGTCACATAACCTAGGAAAGGAAATGATCCAAAAGCCGACGCAAAAATGACCGGAACAAGAGAGGATCCAAAAGCCGACACAAGACAAGTGTGATCGGAACGAGAGAGGATCCAAAAGCCGGCACAAGACAAGTATGACCGGAACGAGAGAGGATCCAAAAACCAGCACAAAACAAGTGTGACCGAAACTAGAGAGGATCCAAAAGCCGGCACAAGACAAGTGTGACCGAAACGAGAGAGGATCCAAAAGCCGGCACAAGACAAGTGTACACCAGAACAAGAGAGGATCCAAAAACTAGCACAAGATAAGTGTGATCGGAACTAGAGAGGATCCAAAAGCTGGCACAAGACAAGTGTGATCGAAACTAGAGAGGATCCAAAAGCTGGCACAAGACAAGTGTGACCGGAATGAAAGAGGATCCAAATCCGGCACAAGACAAGTGTGATTGGAACTAGAGAGGATCCAAAAGCCGGCACAAGACAAGTGTGACCAGAACAAGAGAGGATTCAAAAGCCGGCACAAGACAAGTGTGACCGGAACGAGAGAGGATCCAAAAGCTGGCACAAGACAAGTGTGATCGGAATTAGAGAGAATCCAAAAGCCAGCACAAGACAAGTGTGACCAGAACGAGAGAGGATCCAAAAGCCGGCACAAGACAAGTGTGATCGGAATGAGAGAGGATCCAAAAGCCGGCACAAGACAAGTGTACACCGGAACGAGAGAGGATCCAAAGGGTCACACGACCAAAGAGAAAGAGGATAAAGCCAACCGGCTAAGGAGAGAGACACCGGAGAAAAAAAGAAACTCGATTAGAAGGAGGGAGAAGATCTAGATCGGTAAGAGAAGAAAATCAGACAGTCCGATAGAGCGCAAAGGGCGTAGGTCAGTCGATAGAGCGCAAAGCGCAGGTAGGCCGACAGAGTGCGGGGCATAAGCGGCCGAACTGGAAGAGCGCATGCGGCGTTCGGCGCGAGGAAGGTGGAGTCCAGCAGCCTGCAGGCATGTGGAGTCCAACAGGCTACAGGCATGCCGAGATCAAGTCGGAGACAAGTGGCCAGGTACTGTAGATCGGACGACGGGCGCGGGACGATAAGGTGGGCAGATCAAACGGCTCAGGGCTCCGGCAGCCAGCAAGACAGGAGCAGGCGCATAGATGGGCTGGATCCGGGCGGCACAAAGGTCCAGGTGAAAGAGGGCCAAATCGGGTGCAAGGGGTGCAAGGGCCTCTCCGGTCGGATCGGGTGTAGGGCATAGCGCAGAGTCACGGGCTCAAACTCACAGGTTTTTAGGCTGTGATCGGATCGGGTGTAAAGCACAGGTGAATCGTAAAGCACAGCCATCCGATGCAAATCGGATGATTATGATCACTTATATAGAGAGAGAAGGAAATAAAAGAAGGATCAGAGATAGGCACGAACGGCTGTGATCGGGTGTAGTGCACGGTGCAGTCACGGGCTCAAAGGGCATGGGACGACTGTGATTCAGTTGAAGAGAGAGAGGCGTGAGATGAGGGAGAGTCAGATACGAGAGAGATGAGTGCCTCCCTCACCGATGTGGGACTATCTGTTAACAGTGTTTATGTTTGTTGTTTGTGTTTTATGATTGATTTATCGAATGATCGATTTGCTATCTTTGTGACCCATTGAGGTTGCGACGAGCTGGTCTTAGACCATAACAAATTGGCATTAGGTCGTACTCAATGCACATGTGCTAGTAATTGAGAAGGGTTCCTTTAAAAAAAAAAAACAAGTAGTTAGGACGGCATTAGTAAAAACGTTTCTTTAATTTGTAACTATTATATCCTCAATCTCATAATCCAACTACATCCATTTTTGATCCATTTGGCTATGCAGTAGTTTCCAGCAAAATGATTTATTAAAAATAGTGGCTGAGGTCACATCTCGGTGGTAAAGTACCTTTGAATCCTTACCCCCCATAGAGGAGTATGAAAAAGACATGGCCATGTGGCAGAAAAAAATCTCTTTTGGTGAGCGGTGTATTGCGATTCTTGGTTCTTGACTATTAGATCTTGGTCATCGTTTGTTCTCTAAGTTCTAGTCTTCCTTATTTCATGTCAGTGTGATGCTTCATCCCAAAACAATTACAAATGACCTAGCTGTTTTGGTTAAAGACTTCTGGTGGGGGTATGAAAGAAGATGAAAGTCATCTTTATTTGAAGACGTGGAGATACTTCTAGCTGCCTAAAACATCTACTGGGCTGGGAATAAAGGATTTGAAACTTATAAATAGATCCTTTATTCGCATCACTTCGATATTTGGAAAAGCATGTTGCACACCAAAGAGGAGCTCAAAGATGGAGTCTGTTGGATTAATGGATAAGGTGCGCAACCCAGCCATAATAGTGTCAATGCACCATGGTCTTGATCACCAATGGGAATTCTAAAGCTGAGCGTGGATGCAATGGTGGGAGTTGATATGGCGGCTTGTGGCGCTATTTTTAGAGATAAATAAGGCAGACGCATCTGTTATAGAAGACTAGGTACGGAATTTTCCACACCCTTAGAAGCTGAAACTCGTTCTATGTTGGAAGGTATTAAGTTACTGTCTAGAAGTTAAAGTGAAAACGCACGTAATCATTGAGGGAGATAACCTCATATATAGTGATCACCCTCCTGTTCGACAAGAATTTTATCACGCCATTGCGTATCCACAGTTCACAGTGATATTGTGGAATGCACGAGACTTATTATGCTTGTTTCCTATGTGCGACCTCATCATACTTCCGAGAAGCGAATGAGATTACTCACCAGATAGTTACTCATTCCTTGAGTTGGAACTTGAATTTTACACTCTTAGTTCTCCTAGAGTTTTTAGTTGAGCCTGTTACTAAGGATGTTAGAGCTTTTGTGATCGAGGAAGTCTTCTTCTATGTCTGTTAAAAAAAAAATTTCTGATTAGATTGGTGTCTCAACTTTCTTTTTTTTTTTTTTCATTTTGAACGATTTGAAGCCTGAACTATGCTCCGTCTGCACTTAGACCCTCCGTCAACTTTTATCTCGAAAATACCATTATCAATTTACAATAAAACTAAAATGATTTTTGAAATATTTAACTTATGCTTATTTGGCCAAGGGTATTTTAGGAATAATAATTGACGGAGGGGTCTAATATGGATCATAGTTCAGGGTTCAAATTATTAAAAAAAATTAATTAATTCTTCAAAACCAAAAGTTGAGGGACCAATACGAAATGATGTTCATATTCCAGGAGAGGTTTTTGTAATTTTCATAGTCCAGGAGAGGTTTTTGTAATTTTTCCTAATCCTTCTAAGTTTTTTTTTTTTTGGTACATTCCAGAGGAGAGGTCACAAACGGACCTCCGGGAGGCGTCACATGCCGACACTGCATAGGAAACCACCAGTAGGTGGGGAAAGACAACCACCGCCTGGCAGAATACAAATAAAAGTGCCACAACTGGCACACCTACAGAGACCGCCACTAGACGGTGGCACATAAATCACAACAAAGGGGAGGGTGCCTCCATGCACCGACGCCACATATACCACGGCCCATCGGCCACAAACCCAAGAGACACGGACTAAATGAACAAACAAAAAGAGACAAACCAAAATTGGCGACCCATCGCTATCTCCAGCAGATCGGCCCCTTCAGATCGGAGTCGCAACCACCGCCACCCCGCCACCGCCGCCACCAACTGCTAGAAGACTGCCTGTCGAGCCGAGTAGGCGTCCTGAAAAGCCACAGGTGGTGAACCTCACGCCAGGGTCAGAATCCGACCGTCCCGTAGCCCTTGATGGGAAAAACGGATTCCGACGCCGAGTGCGGGACATCAGCCAACTGCGAGGGGGAAATCCACGACTCCGGCGCGACGAATCCTTCTAAGTTAATGAGAACATGACATTCATCGTCTTGATGCTAGGATGGAAAAAATTTCACTCTCTAGTATATTACTTTCTCATCCTGTTGTAAGGATGAAAAATTTTGCTTCCTAACGTTAGGATGGCTGAATAGCATTGCTTAAGATAAATTATAGTATTGTACCAAAAAAAAAATTAAATAAATAAATTATAGTAAAGAAATAGTTGAGCATGACAAACAGTAAAATCGAGGAACAAAGCTGTTGAGATGAAAAGATACCAACTTCAGAAAAGCTGGTGTGGGGTCTTCCTATGGAGCCGGATCGGGTTCCAATTTTGGGTTGTTTTTAGGTTTGGATTTATTTTTTCCTTTTTTTTTCCAGGGCTACTGCTCCATGTCCTTCGTCCGGTGTGGCGTTGTGTTTGTTCTGGTCTACCGATATGATGAAGTTCTGATCAGGGCACGGTGCCCTTCTTCCCGTCTAGTGGCGGTGTTTGTCCCACTGGATGGCAGGGGTGGTTGATTTTATGTTTGCGCTGGGCTGTGGCGTCTCTCAGTGGTCTGCTGATGACCCCACCTTTTCAATCTACCACAAAAAAGAAAAGATAAGAAAAGCTGAGTGGTTCATAGTGATGTCAAAGGCAAAAGACAGAAGATCTTACTTTCAGAATCGATCATCTTGTGTAGCATAGCTGTTATTCAGCCAAATAGCCTATGCAAAGTTTTTTCATACATACCGATGTGGCCCAATCAAAGCTATTTCTTTGCCTACCGGTTATGGTTGAGTGAGATTCACTGATCGGAACTGGGTGCAATAAAACAACTGCAATTGGACCACGTCAATTTGTTCCAAAAATAAAAAGTTCGGTAGTTGAATAGCTTTTTCCTGTCTAAGCCCATCAACAAAATGTTCTCTTGGAAGAGAAACCAACACACACACACACACACGCATAACCCTTCATACATGAAAGGGTCACAACCTCCAATGCTGGACTCCATCCAAGTAGTTTCATATCATCGAAAGCTTTGAGGTTGCTATGAAATGATCAACAATGACAGCAGATGAGGACGCGCACGAGAAGGGGATAAAGTGGCGGAAGAGTATCTCTGCTCAGAGTTTACAGAGCTCGAGGTCGAGATCCATCGGTGATGTTAGCAAGGATTTGGGGTAGTCGGCACAGTGGTGGGGTTTGCCGAGCCTCGACAACATCTCCCGCTACTACGATCCCGGTGTTTTTTTTTTTGAGAAAACAACACCCCTTTTTGTCAACTACTTAATTTCCTCATTTGGTATTTTTATCTGATCAACAGAAATGAAGATGGCAAAATCTAATTCTTCAACGATTGGGTGGTTATGTGTTTTTGAGCTAAACTTCAGATGGGCAAGTGTAATTTACCCTCTTTGAAAGCTCAGTGGGGCAATTGCCTCCACTAGGCCTTAGTTGGCTCTGCCAGTGATCATCTCCATCAGACACTGTCCCAAAGGCCGGAGAAATGTCAACAGGATCCGATTACACACCCTGCTGGATGAGGAGAGCATTTTTGCTACCCGCCCCATTTGCTCCCTTCGCTTTCGGCTCAATAGCAGCGAGCCACATGGAATGTGCAGCAACCAATGCGATAAAGAAGGATCCAAGTAAGTCTGTAGCAGTACTAAACATTCCATGTAGCTCACTCCCATCGAGCCTAAGCAAAGGCAACAGATGGGACCGGTAGCAAAAAAGCTCCTTTGGAGAAGGGGCATCTACTTTGCCATTGAGAGGTCAGCTCGCTTCTTTCCTCTTGTCAAACCGTCTGAGGGAACGTAAAGGATCTACGATAACAACCTGTTTGGTCATCAACATTGCACGGCGAGATCTGATTGGTTCTGTATAATTTTCTCGAATGCGATCTGATTGGTTCTGTATAATTTTCTCGAATGCGTGCAGTTTGAACTACCGCTCGATCGATTTTCTATATAGAGCTAGATTCATCGTGATCGATCTCACTACACGGTGTTTTCCGAACAGCTGGAAACCAAATATACTGTAATGTAGAGCAATTCAACTTTATGAGTTCTTGCTAAGAGCATCTCGGAGGAATTCCATATTCTTCTCTATTATTTAGACAAAGACAAACGTCTTTAAAAAGATAGAGAGCCACTTTTTGAACCAACTCCAGGACCTTCGTATTATTTAGAGATATTTTTTAAAATTATATTTAAAAATAAATATTTAATTTAATAGTGTTTGATCGAAAGTATTTATCAATTTAGCGCTCATGTCAGCATCGTAAAGCGAATCGTAAATTTTTTTTTTTGTTTCAACTAGAACCCAATATTTGGATTACATGGTTTAAACCTAGTATTTTAGACACTGAGTTTAATCGAAGCCCCGTTATATAACGTTCCCTTAGTTAGCCCTTTTCTCATTGGATTTCGGGTAAATTCGGTATCCATAATATCAGGTTTGAACCTTGTTATCTAAATACCGAGTTCTACTTGAAACTATATATATATATATATATATATATATATATATATATATATATATATATATATATATATATATATATATATATATAGGGGGCTGCTATGCTGCGGCATGCGGTGCGTGCGGCATCGCACCGCAGCCGTGTGATGCACTGCTGCGTGCATCGCATGCACGCAGCGCGTGCATCACACGGCTGCGGTGCGATGCCGCACGCACCGCATGCCGCATTCAAGCAAATCCCTATATATATATATATATATATATATATATATATATATATATATATATATATATATATATATATATATATATATATATATATATATATATATATATATATATATATATATATATGAGGGCTGGGTTCCTATGACATGTCATAGAAAGTACCCTATGACATACGGTGAATTAGTAATGCTAGAATGTTTAGAATGTACTGAATTTTTTTGAGGATGATCACCTTACCTAAGATAGAATTAAAAAGCATATTTGATGCCTTTAGAAGTTCTAGAATGTGCCGATTTTTTGTGGGTGTCCTATCTAAGATAGGGTGATCATCCTCATTAAAAATCAAAACATTCGAAAAATTCTAGGGTTACTAATTCACCATATGTCATAGGGTACTTCCTATGACATGTCATAGGAATCTTAAGTGTAATATGTGATCCGTGCGGTCCACAGCCGTCCGGTGCACCCTCCGCATGCATATGATGCACGGAGTGGTGCACGACGCTGACATGCCACGTGGCTGTCAGCGCGCTAATATGGTAATTACTTTTGATCAAATTTGCTTAAATATTTTATTTTTAAATATTATTTTAAATTATTTTATTATTTATTTTTTAAAAGACAAGTCGTCAAGTGCTAAAAATCAGGTGTTGTCAGCCGTTAAATTTATTTTAAAATATAATTATCAGATGGGGCCCAACGAAAATATTACGCTCCAGTTACTGCAAGTTTAACGATTTTAGGGAGTCGATTAGACGTCCTCCAACAATAGCGAAGGGCAGCCGAGTACATATCCTCGAAGATGCTCTAAATATAGCAGCCGATCCCATTCGGTCATAGAACACCTGTGTCTGTCGAGAAGAGAGGCGAGGGAAACAGAGAAGCGAACAGGGAAGATAGATAAAAAAAGGGGAGGAGGAAACATGTTGAGGGCCGGGGGAAAGCGATTACTAGGGTTAGGGCACCGGGCTCCGGCACGGGCTCGGCCGGCGGTGGTGGCGGCGGGCTCTCTCCGGGGGTACCACGAGAGGGTGGTGGACCACTACAACAACCCGAGGAACGTGGGATCGTTCGACAAGGCGGACCCGGCGGTGGGGACGGGGCTGGTCGGAGCTCCGGCCTGTGGCGACGTGATGAAGCTCCAGATCAAGGTCGACGAGGAGTCTGGCAAGATCGTTGATGCCTGCTTTAAGACCTTCGGGTGTGGCTCCGCCATCGCCTCCTCCTCTGTCGGTCCGTCTTTTGATTCCCTATTTCGTTTCTTGTTGTCAATCTTTTCTTTCGATGATGGCTGAAACCTTTTATGAATTCATGCAATTTTAATTCCAGCTACTGAATGGGTGAAGGGAAAACAGATGGTGGAAGTGTTGACCATCAAAAACACGTAAGTGGCCCTTTCCCTTCTGGTTCAACATGTTTTAGTTAGTTTTTCCATTTAACTATTTTTGTATGCCTTTTCCCTTGTTTAGAAAAAAAAAAGTTTTTTTTTTTTTTTTGTTGAAGTTTGTGTCTTGAAGTAGGTAATTAATTTGTAGCCAAATGCCTTGTAGGATGCACTGTGATGTATGAGTGCATCCTCCTACTTCATCATAATTATCCATATTGATTTCGTATGTGAAGAGATGGGATGTCATCTCTTGCTCGCCGTGTGATTCGATACTCCATTTAACATGAACTTAAACTACATGTTCTCTTTTTTGTTCTTTTCAAGGTTCGAGTAGTCGGGTTCGGGTCCAGATCAAGGGAAAACCGTATCGGTTCAGTAGATTTGATCGCTTTGTAAAAAATATGTAATCATTTATATGATTAGAGAATATCAGAAATTCACATTTGATGCGGCTAATTTGGGCCTGATTCAATTGATTTCGGGATCTATTTGGCCCAATCGCCTGTTGCAGATCTGATTTGACTTAATCAGATCCCAATCAAGGCATAATTCGGGTTTGGGGAGGTTTTTCAGTTGAGATCGACCAAAATCCAAATTGGTTTGGGTTCAGGTGGGTGTTTCGGTTCAGATCGGTCAAATCCGAACCGCTTCGAGTTCAAACGAACCCTCAAACCATTTTTGTAGGTCGCAAGCAATACGATTCGGTCATATCGATTGATACTTTTGTTTGACTCGGTCGGCTTTGTCGATCGGCCGGCTCTGTCGATCGGCCGGCTAGTCAGTCAGGTCGACCGGTGGACCGATAAACTCTGTCGGTCAACCTTCCTTTTGTTGATCTTCCTATTGACTAACCCTTTAGCGTGAATTTCGATACACACAATAATGACAATATCCCCTCCTAGTCAGTTGATGCTCTATCGTGCTCGAACGACTGGAATTGAACACCTTCCCTGATTATTGTGAAGTGGGATGGCATGGGAGTCCTTTATGTTTGTCCATGGGATGATTTTGTATTTGTTGCTCTGTCGCCGGGATCGTAGTAGCGGGTGAAGTTAGTGTGCTTTTGCGCGCGGGTACGCATTAGTACCTGCTAGATCTTCTCCACTATATAGATAGGTCACAAAGGTGCTTCTATCTTCATTTGTTCTTGAGTCTCTCTTGTGCAATTGACTAGTAAGAGTTCATGTTCTCCTTGTTTGGTCGGTTGGTCGGACAACGGCACGACCTCCCCTTCGGTCAGTCGAACGACACGACCCCTCCAAGTTTCGGTCGGTTGGCACGTGCATAACTGAGATTGGTTGTGTAGAGCGGAGATAGCTTTAACTTATGCCACCTCTCAGCCTTATGGAGTCAAAGGGCCCACTATAAAGTTGGGTGAGAGAATATGACCTAGACAACTTGTGTTTTCTTTTCCTAGTGAAATATGATGAAAAGCGCACAAAAAAAAAAAATGGATGGAAAAAAATCAGCCAATGTTTTAAAACTCGACCCTGCTCGACTCAACCAAGTCGACATGACTCGACCGAAAATCGGGTCGACTCGCTCATCGACTTGGATCGGTAACATCTTGGTCAAAAACTCGATCGACACAGTCCAAGACTCGGGTGATGCAGTCCAAAACTCCATTGACTCAATCCGAAACTCGGTTAACTTGCTTTCAAAGCTCGTCCGAATTATATTTTTCATCAATTTATTTGAATAGTTATATAAAAATTTTAATATTATGTACAATATATCGATAATATTTGATTTTATGCTATATAGAAATATATAATAAATAATAATAACTTATTTTTTTGTACCGAGTTTTTAGGTAACTAATTGGCCGAGTTTTGATCGAGTTTTTTAGCCGACTCTACTCGGAAAGGTTCCGAGTCGAGTCGAGTTTTCGGGTTTTCAAACACTGAAATCAGTGGGTCTCTCGTGTTCTCTATTTCTCTCAACTGAACTCTCCAAGGTTATTTTGGTCCATTGGAAGCATTGTTGTCAAGGCGCGCCTAGGCGCACTAGGCATCCGGAAACAGCTAGGCCCCAGTGCGCCCAGGCGCACCTCACTAAGCAACGGCCTAGGCGTGCTTAGGCGCACGCCTAGTTTTAGGCAATGATTTTTGTTTTTTATAAAATAAAATCCAACCCGCCCCCATCTTCTTTGTTCATTTTGTTGTTGTATACTTGTTTATATTATGTGTTCATTGTGTTGCATGCATTTGATTAGAAAATGCTCAATTTTAAGTTAGCAAGCGTTTGTATTCTATTTGTTTCTTTTGTTGTTTACTTATTTAAATTATGTATGTGTCATTGTGTTGCATGCATTTGACTATAATATGTTCAATTTCATATTAGTAAGGTGTTATATTGCTTCTTATTACATATATACTTGTAAGTATAGACTATACATATATACCAGTGCCTGGAGAATACCTATGCACATAGGGTCACGTCTGTGCACATAAGGCTATCCTAAGCTCCCTCCGGGCGCCTAGCCTCGCCTTGACGCCTTAAAACTATGATTGGAAGTTAATAGGGCTGTAGTTAGCTAGGATTTGGAGGCGCCTCGCCTTGACGCCTTAAAACTATGATTGGAAGTTAATAGGGCTGTAGTTAGCTAGGATTTGGAGGCAGTATATATTTTACTATATCAAGGAGGTCCCATAACATAAACTGTTTTTTTATTATTTTGAGAAATAAAGTTCTTGGGAGTTAAGTTTCCTTTCTCCTTATTTTTTTCCCTTGTGATGCTCTCGATATTTTAATCGGATATGTTTTGTTGTAGTTTGCATAATGTCATTATCGGGAAGCATTATCAGGTCAAAATATTTTCATATTTGCTGATCAATATGCTGCTAGCGAGTTATCATGATCTCCATATGAACAGTAAAGAAAACTGCACTTCTAATTATTTTATTGAATCATCTGCTGAAGGATGTACTCGAAACTGCGGTTGGAAGTTTATTTGGTCTAATTTTGCGCGAGTTCCCAATTGCTGTTAAGATTTAAATGATTCTGACATATTTCTATTAAATTGTTGCATTTGTGCTTTGTTTGTCATTTTTAACCAAATTTGCAGAATTACTATGATGTGATTTCTTCCCTTGTATTGCCCTAATGTGACATTAAAACACTGTTTTGCAAAGTTCACAAGATCTCGTTACTTTGATATTTTTTTTTTTAGTTCAAGATGTACAAAATCCTTAGAATTATAGCCTATTTTCTTACGTACAGCGGTGCAAAAGTTCTCTAGGTAGCATTTTTGTTTAACATACTAATTATAGGTTAATCCTGAATAGTGCTTTAACATACTAATTATAGGTTAATCCTGAACAAGATCGACAATCCAACAGCTCGATAAATAAGAAGCCAGGTCTAACCTTGACCCCTTTAATCCTGAATTTCAGCCCACATGTTAGCAGCCAAGTCCAGAATTGCACCCACAAGACCATTGCAGCTGCTTGCCGTGTTGCAGCTTTGCACTTTCTAACCAAGTACAGTATTCGTGTTAGTCTAGTTCTGAAGTTAGTGTCATGTTGCTTAGTCTTTCTTTAAGTTGCATCCGTTTTAATGATAATCAGTTGAATCTTTTCTCTTTTATCAAGTACTTGGTATGAATTTGTCTTCTAGAATGTTGAGGTCACTCTGACATGATGCAAGAGGGAATTTAATCTCTTCAGGAAACCAAAGAGTTTGGTTTATGATGTTTTGTGCCTTTTAGGCCTTAATCAATTTATACTGGATTGGAGTGAAAAAAGAAAGTAGAGACTTCCAATCAATTATTTTCAACTCTGTGTTGTAGGCTAGGATATAACCGACTGATTCTGCAAATTCCAAAGTGATGCCATTTGTCTCCTGTTCTCCAATGATACTTGGGTTCGCTCCGAGAAATGAGTTTTGAATTTCGAAGCAACGAGTCATAACTGCCCTTTTGCTGTATGAATAGTTTATTTGAGTAATTCTCAGACATATGTCAGTGTCATCAATTATACACCAGACATTATCTATGGATGAATTTTTGGTTGAGGTCATATCCCTATCCTTCAAAATCAAAGAATTGACCCTTCCAATATCTTGATCCCTAAATTGTTAAAGGTTAATTGCGGTTATTCATAAAATTCAGAGAATAAGACATAAAATGTTCATATGTTGAGTTGCTGTGTTTGGTTCATCTTTATTAGAACCAGGGAAAACACATAGTTTACCTTGTAAGTTTTTCGCACTTGGTGAGTAAAGCTCTACTTGGTGATTCAACAAAGAACTCAGTGATTTGAGCTACCGATCAACTTTTTCCCCCCCCCCAAGTTAGGGCGCAATCCATGCCCAACTTGCATGATGATCATTGTCTTAGGCAGTTGGATGTGGCTTCCATCACAAAAAGTGTAGGCCTGAAAGGTCACAATGAAAAGCAACTGGCTGGATAGAAATAGTCGATAGGGCGTTGTTTGATGATCGATCTCTCTGGTGTAGGGATTTACGGGGCTCCGATCGTTGGATTTGGATGGAGTGGCCATTCTAGTTACATTTTTATCAAGAGCTTCCTGAAGCACAACCGTGGTTAAAAACCGTTGGAGAGAGAGAGAGAGAGAGAGAGAGAGAGAGAGAGAGAGAGAGAGAGAGATGCAGTAGCATCACATTGGGTTTATAATCAAGTTTCACCGGAGATCGTCCAACTGCATTGCTCATTTTAGTCTCTATAACGAAACTCTATAATTTGATACCCAATTTCGTTTATGCCAATTTTTTTTCTTTTGCAGGGAGATTGCAAAACATCTCTCGCTTCCACCGGTGAAGCTCCACTGCAGCATGCTCGCGGAGGATGCAATCAAGGCTGCCGTGAAGGACTACGAAGCTAAAAGGACCAAGTTGGGAGGAAATGCCGAGGATGCGGCGATCGAGAAAGCCGCTGACGCATAAGGTTTCGACTGCTCAAAGTCTATCTGTACTGGTAGTGGTTAGACACAATACCTGTGTTTGGACAATGTGAATGTACATATAACTCGTCCTGTCCTCAAACCCCACTACCCAAAAAAATTGTTCTCAGATTTCAAATATTACGCTGGCAATAGCTATGTGGTTTGTATGTGCCTCCTGTACTTGTCAGATTTTCCACACCAAAAAGAAAAAAGAAACTTAATTCTTGATGAGCCACGCACACAAGTAATTGAGGATGCTCGAACTGTGCAACAGTGGTAACTGTTTGGCTGCTGAGCTGGCATCACATTGTTATGTTTACAAGAAATGCTATTCAACCAGATAAGTTTACAAACAGCTTATGTGGCATTGATCACAGCCGTTGATTTTCACCCAGGCTTGACCAGTGAATGACACTCTGCTTGGACTGGCAATCAATCAGACAGCTGGCAATAATTACAAAATCCTTCTGTAAACTTGTTTGTAAACTCATCTGGTTGAATGGCATTTCTCTATGTTTTACACTGCAAAATAATATAGGGCAGGGTGCATGAGGATCGGGAGTCCAAAATGACATTGATGTGATCATCATATTGAGGAGATGAGAGAGAATGTTTTGTTTTAGTTGAATTCTATGGTACTGAGGAGCAGTACCATACGGATATTCGTAGGGATAATCGTATGGCCCTACGGTGTATGATCTTGGGCGTCCACCTAGGGGCTGATCGTTTGTTCGAAAGTGGGAGAAGTGTAGAAAGTGGCAGAAGAGTTGGACTTTCTGTTTGTTATGATGAAAGTGACCAAGGCTAGAAGCCATACTTATGTCATTTCCACTATTTGTTTTGACAAAAGTGTCATGCATGGAAGTGACAGAAGTGTAGAAAGTGTTCTGCAGGAATAAAGTGGCATAAAATTTTTAAAAAAATTATTATTCAAGAAAGTGGCAGAAGTGTAAAAAGTGTTATACATAAATAACATGAATATAAAATACCACTTCCGGTTGGTGGAAGTCCTACTTCGGGCCAAAATGCTCCGAAGTCAACCGATTGAAAAAAGAGCATCTGAGGGTTGACATGAAGTCCCACTTCCGACTTCAGCGGCCACTTACATCGAAACAAACGACTGAAGTGCTCTAGTTCCACCACTTCGATGACTTCCATGGCCACTTACATCGAAACAAACGGTCCACTAGCCAAGAATAATGCTCCCACCGCTTGGATTGAGGGAAAATGAAATGGAGGGCCGGGATGGGTTTGGTATGTTACCGAATTTTGCAATTGGGCACCCAGGGTGGACTTTCCAGTGGTTTTTAACTCTGAATATCAGCAAGTTACAGCCAATCAGCAACCCTCTAATGTTCTTCTAAACTAGGAAAGAGAGCATTTATTCATATATCCTCTACAATAAATTATAAGCCCGACCAGTCCGATTGAAGCAAGATTACGGATTCAGTCCACAGCATTTAGCGAAGGCACAAAGGAGAAAATAACCAGAGAGAGAAAAAAAAAAGGAATAAAAAGAATTAGGATATTACCGAAAAACCCTTGTAAGATTTTAAAATCTAGGAGTTAAAAAGGATACCAAGCAACATACAGTCCAATTCCTTACCTTCACTTGCCTAGCATTTAAATTATCAAAATAAGAATCAGATTTCCCGAGCCTTCGAAATCCCATCACTTTATGAGCCTCGTGTATCACATTGATGTCAAGAGGGGCAGAAGTAATGCTAATTTAGACAGGCTAGTGAGAAGAAATTCATTAGCACTGCTAGCTATATCAGTGTACTCTCAATAGACACCACGGACAATAATGGGGATGCTTAACATCAGATACTATGCACTGTGCAACATGCAAAGAAGACAAAAAAAATGACAAGGCACTGTTCCTTCTGTCTGCTATGCTTAATTTTGATTCGAAGGGAAAATTACAAAAAAAAACTCCCTTGAACTATGCACCTCGTTTCATATTTTTCCCTCATCTTTTTCTTTTAACAAATTGAACCTTGAACTATGCTCCGTCTGCATTTAGCCCCCTTTGTCAACTTTTATTCCAAAAAAATATCCTTGTTCTAATAAGCATAAATTAAATATTTTAAACAATATTTGAGACTTATTAGAAATTGATAAGTGTATTTTTGGGATAAAAAGTTTACAGAGTGGGCTAAATGCAGACAAAGTATAGTTTAGGGTTCAAATTGTTCCAAAAAAAAAAAGTTGAGGGACCGATATGAAATAGTGTATAGTTTCAAGGAGGTTTCTGTAATTTGCCCATATAATAATTATAAAAAAAAGGCGGAGCTCAGCAAATAAATGGTGCAGACCAAATGCTCCTGATGTTTTGTTGAAGTCTACAACATTCCTAGGTAGTAGAGTAGTAGATGGCTCTAGCAGTGTTGTCAAGGCGATGAGGCGTGTCTGAGGCGCAAGGGGCCGCTAGAGCCTGAGGCGCAAGGCGCAAATAAGGCGCACGCTTTAGTGTGTAAGGCGCAAAAATATATAATTTGCTTTAAAATTAATAATAATTGTCAAAAAATTCTAAAATTCATAAAAAATATATATTTTATGAAAAAAAAAAGAAATATAACCATTATTCAACTAAATCAATGCAAGCCACAAGGTATACACTAACTCATAAGTCATAACTAGTGTGGTCATCAAATGAACAATTTATTATAGGCAACATGCCAACATCATATTCATAAAATGAAGGGATACATTACTCATAAGTGATAATTGATAAGTGAGAACTCATAACCAATGAGTAAAAAAATCATCCATGAACCATGATAAGTTAACATTGCCTTAATTCTTAAATAGTTAAACCATTTAAATAGATTAAGAAGTATAAGTACTAAAAAAAAGAGGACACGTTCGCAAAAAAAAACAAAGGACATAAATCATAAAACCACCCAATCACTCATCATCATCATCAAATAAACCCTCCATATCATCTTGATTGGCATGGTCATCCACATCTCCAAAAGGCGCTTCTTCTTCAACAAACCGGTAAAAAAAAACTGAAAAAAACCGGAAAAAAAAACAAACACAGTAAGGCACGCGCCTTGTCCGCCCTGCGCCTGGTTCATGAGGCGCTGAAAGGCGCGCCTGAGCCACGCCTTGTTGTGCTCGCCTCACCAGGAAGCGCCTGAGACGCATATGGCTGAATCGCCTTGAGGCGCGCACCTCACTGCGCCTTGACAACTATGGGACCTAGTAGATAAATTTAAGCCAGCGCTTGTATTTTCTCAAAGACGGTAACAACAAATCCAAAGTTCACGAGATCTACACCTACGGTAATCATATTGATTGTTGTCGTCTCTAAGACACAGTACAACTGTTGTGGTATGCTTCCATGCCTTTATAACCTTGTTATAGGGCCATCTTCATGCTCGACCGGCTTATCCAAATAGAAGCAACAGGATGCATTGCAATATTTTGCAAGGCTATTTTATTCTATCTAAAGAAAAAAAGGCACACGTAATACTAAGACAGTTTTACTAGTGCCCAGGTTGACTCTGCGACTGGCCAAGTGCAATATTTGGGAGGAAGATTGTTCTATTTCAGTGTGTTCAGCAGAAGAGGGCTGAAATCCTCGAGAGGTCCATGTTAGATCCAAAGCACAACAGAGATGAAATGAGGGGAGGAAGAAGGGAGGTGAAGAAGAAACTTGAAACAATTACATTTCAATCAAAATCTGCTACTACGCAAGAAAACTTTGGCCATATATATCTCCAAATAACCTCCTAAATCGAACCTGCAGAGAAAGATGAAGAGGTCGGTTTCTCCTTACTCTATCACTAATGACATGTCGAATCACTTAGAAACTAATCATAGCCCTCGAAACCAACCGTACGTTATCTACTCCTAACCTTCCACCGAAGCATCTTAAATTCTGCAAAGAACCACCCACAAAAGCTTCCGGCGACTGAAAACTACGATAAATGAAGCATATCATCCCCAATAAGGTGTCGTTGATGGTGATGATAATTAACCTTTGCAAGGTCAAATCAATTTGGGATCATTTGATGGAAAGGCTAGAAAACTTGTAAGCCCTTTGTATGCCAACTTACACGCCTCCTCATAGCAATACTACAATTATCAAGAGTTAACTGTAACTTAACTCCTTATGACTGGCCAACTTGGCATGGAGTAGGTCGACAAGCTTCAAGCCAACTGTATAACCTAGAACTTGGAAGGATCAAGTTCTAAGCATAATCGAGGAATCAAAGGAGGTGCAGATAGCATTGGATAACTTCAAGTTTGACTAAGTCCATGTTGGGAAGAACTTCCTGCACCATGACGCTATACATGAATGGTTTTTTAGATTCTAGATGTATTTAGGAGAATAACTTCTGACGGTTTAGCTTTCGCCACAATCTGTTTGCACCCATTTTCAAAGAAGGCTTCCATGGAAGCTTTTGCAGCAGAAGCTAATATTTTCTTCTTTTTTTCAATTGGGCAAGTATACCGAGATTTGCTAGCCCTCCATGACAAATCCAGCACACACATTATGATTTTTTTTTTCAAAACATAATCTAAGACAAGCTATGTTTTGACCAAAATTAAATCTCAAATGGCCAAAACAACCCCAGTACTGACCCAAATCAAATTTGGGGGCATATTTAAGAAGAAAAAAAAGGGAAAACTATGGATCCAGATGCTTATTATTTTAATTAATCAAACGTTTACATATTTCCTTATTTTATTTTATTTTCTCTTCATAAGGATATTTTATCCGTGAAACAAAAGGCTTCAACGGATATCATTATATATGGAAAAAATAATTGTGCATCCACAAGGACACAAGGTGTTCACATGCCAAGTTCTAAATTTCTAGGGAGGGTGATATTAGATAGAATCATAGAGCAAAAGCGTATATGGAGACAGGATATTGACATATTCCCATTATGAATTGGAGAATATATAGAGAATGCAGGTAAGCCTAAAATTCCCTTTAGAGGGGGAATAGAGAGGTTCCCGAGGTGCGAAGGGAACGCTCGACCTAATAAAAATTCCACACACGATCGCCTGTCTTTACGGCACAATGCATACAAGCCGATGAGTTACTCTTTTAAGCTAGTTATATTCGCTCGCTACACTCTCTCTTTTTTATTAACTTGACATGCAAAGGGAGGTGCACTCCTCTACTCTCAAGGTTCAATCAAAGGCGTGGACCTAGGAAGCTAAACTACGTGATTTAGGATTAAACATTCAAGTCTTCCATATAAAAGTAAAGCATGAAAGTATATTTTTACGTGAAAATCCTGTAGGAAAAAAGCCACGGTAGGACAAACCCGAAGGTGAAACCAAACCCCAAGTAAGGTGAAGGTACAAAAGTCCAGAGTGTTACCCCGGTAGATTTATAGCGATTCACAATCCAACGCTCGACCGAATCCATATGTTGGCGTTCCACGACATTGTTAGGCCGAATCCAAGCATTGTCGTCGCAATCCCCTGCAAACACCGTTACTTAAATTGGTGTCCTTCCTGCCCCGACCCCATAAGCACCATTAGCTTCAAATGCCAGCTTACAAATACACAATGCAAGTACTCGATCCACATGAGCCACCCACCACCCTAGCCCTAAGGGTGGACCCTAGGATTCAACCCCACCGAATCCACAACGATGGGAATCCTACAAGGCTTTTCACTCCCTCCAATAGCGGCTCAAGCCTTTCAAAAGAAAAGAGTGACTCAAATCCATGGTGGATTCAAAAGGGGATTCAGAAGGATGCGAATGGGAAGGAAAAATGGTTGAGATCAAACAACAAGAACATCCATCAAGAGGGATGGGGAATGATTCCCAAATCAAATGATTAGTTCAAATCAAATGTCTCAAGGGCATGCACAAAAGTACTCAAGGGATCGAGGTTAGATTTAATCTTGCATGAGATGAATCCATTGTTTCGATAGGAAGGGAGAGGAAAAAACCCATTTGGGGATTTTTGCTTGGAGGCACAAACCTAATTCCCAGAAGTTGCTCTTCAACCTTATCCTAATGGTGAAAGCAAGGTCTAATATAAGGGATCCACCAAAGCATTTCTGGCCATCCGACGGACAAGAATCTGGCTCAAAAAACCAAAATCCCACAATCTAGATTGGGGGGTCTGGACCCTTTAATGGTGCGATCCAAACCCTTGACTAGGTCAAGGGTTTCAACCCCAGTTGGAACCGCAGACACAGTTCGTAACCCTTGGTTCACACTTCACATGCGGTCAGGATCATTTCTAGGGGTTTCAAACCGCACAGTGAACCCAAGGACTCCAACACTTAGAAAAACTCTAAGTGTGGATTCTCTCTAATAGCAAAACCATAAATCCAACAAATATGTCTTCAGAACCCGGGAAATATGAAAACTCTTCAAACCAAGATTTTGAATATACTTTTTTTTTTAATAGGCTTAGACTCCGAAAAGCGTGAAAACATAAAATTGATTAAAAAGATATATATATACACGCACATCGAGGAAAACTGTTTTGCAATCAACATTAACACAAAAACCATTTTATACCCCAAAGGATTGGATCATGGAGCTTTGTGGGGATGTGTGAGATAGGCAGTATGATCTCATCTCAATATTGTGCAGTAACTTAATGCCTTTAATGGGTTGTAAATACACATGATGTACTAACTCACATGTTACACAAACCTTATCGAGTCGGTTTGCGCTCACAAATTTTGCCAACAAAAAGGATGTTCAGCACTAAGTTGTAACAAGAATAATCATTCATTTGTTGATCCCCTCTTAGAAAAATCTTGATTCATAAGAAAACTATCCTGAGAGTTCTTTAAACACATATTATGGTTGAAGATGAGAAGTCAAAATATTTTTCCTATGAAGGACCTTTGAATTGAAGACAAAAAAATGCTTCTAGTACCAAATAAATAATATACTCTGCAACATATATTGTCTCTATAACATTTTACCTCTATAATATTCTCTTTCTACAACATTCTCTCTCTACATTGCTATCTCTAAATATGTCCTCTCTACAAAATTCTCTACGTAAAAGTGTACAACATATATTCTCTCTAAAAAAATCTCTCAACAACATATATTCTATCTACAATATATATCATCTCTACACAACTTTCTCCCTTTGCAACTTTTCTTTACAACATTATCTCACTATAAGATATATTCTCCCTCTACCACAATCACTCTAAAATATTCCTCTAAAACATATACTCTCTCAGTCTCTCTACCCTCTATAACATTCTCTCATTGCCATATATTCTCCATAACTCTCTCTATGATGTTCTCTCACTACAACATGTTTTCTCTCTGCAACATTATCTTTATAACATTTTGTTACTACCACACATTATCTATCCAACGTTCTCTGTCTAAAATAATATCTTTACTAAATTCTCTCTATATCACATTCTCTCTCCACATCTCTATCTACAACGAGAAATCAAACAAATTGCAGAAGCAACACAGAAATGGCAAATGAAGATACCTATACAAATACCATAAAGTTTACCATAAATAAATAAATAAATTTCCAGATAACTTTTCGCTAAATTACAAAACATGAAGCAATTGCGAGAGCTAAATTGATCTACAGCAGACCACTTCAATATTCAGACAAGTCATTTCCGATATTTCAGCAAATACTCTAAATACAAGGCAACAGAAGTAGCGATAACATCAAGAGGCACAATTTGAGTAATAAAGACAAGATATTAAAAAAATGCTACAGCTACAACACACACACACACACACACACACAGAGAGAGAGAGAGAGAGAGAGAGAGAGAGAGAGAGAGAGAGAGAGAGAGAGAGAGAGAGAGAGAGAGAGCTCATTGTCACACCAAACAAGCAAGAGAATTTGATCGATTGAGGAGTGCTAGAGACCAAAGGGAGAGATCAAAACCTAGCCATTGGCATTGTGGATCATCCGAATGCCTAAACGATGGAGATCTTGGCTCCAACCTCCTCGAGCTTCTTCTTGGCCTCCTCTGCCTCCTCCTTCGACGCTGCCTCCTTGAACTTCTTTGGAAGGCCCTCAATAAGGTCCTTGGCCTCCTTCAGCGCCAGGTTCGTCAGGGCTCGGATCACCTTGATCGTCGCGATCCTGGCATTGCTTGGCACGTCATCAATGATGACGTCGAACTCCGTCTTCTCCTCCACAACCGCCGGGACCGCCGCCGCTTCGGCGACTCCTGGGGCCACGGGGGCGGACTGGGCGAAGCTCGCTGCTGAGACCCCAAGGCGGTCCTGGAGGAAGTCGACCAGGCCCCGGGCCTCCTCTAGGGTCAGGCTCGAGATCTGCGCGCCGAGCTCCTCGATTTTGGGGGAGACGGCCACGGCGGAAGGGGGAGGAAGGACGGCGGCGCGGCGAGAGGAGGTGAAGAGGTTCGGGGAGGGGAATCGTAGGGTTTGGGGAGGTGAGGATAACACGGGTTTAGGATTATACGAGGGCGAGGGTTTAGAATAGGAGGAGACGACGGAGGGGGCTGTGAAGGTTGCCGCCATTTTTCTTCTCTGTCTCTCTCCCTCTTTGAGAACCTGCACAGTTGAGGTGGGAATGTAAGTGAAGGATAAGATAAGATGAGGGGATGCCGAAAAGTGGGGGAATTATACAATATGGAAAATTCTTACTGCTACCCCCGTTGATTGTTCTACCACCCATTTTTTGTTTTTTAGACGAAAATATCCTCACTAGTAAGAGCGGAATGGGAAAAAAAAAGATGGGTGTGATCATCAATCGTGCGGAGAGAGAAATTTATTGGGTGGCAAAAAAACTACGCATACTGGTCCATACACCCCATAAAAGTCCAAAAGCAGCACTAACCTAAATTTTACAAAAATATCCAACATATCCCCATAACAAACTAAAAATAACTCAAACCCAATACTGTCGTCGCCGGCCATGTGCATGTTGCCCGTCATCGTCAACCCACCAATATAGTCTCCTTCCTCCTCCCTTTTCCTCCTATTCTTCTTCTTCCTGCTCCAATTGGGAATCACGATCGGATTGGAGTGGTTGAGTGTCGTGATTTCCAGGGGGAAGGAGTGATGAGGAGAAAAAAGAAGAAAATAAGGAGGAAGAAGGAAGAGGAAAAAGAGGAGGTAGGAAGCAGAGTGTATGTTTTCACATCCAATCACTTTGAGTATCCTTCAACCATACAAAAACACAATTTAATTTTAAAAAATTTTATTTGAACCCACCTAACATAGATTTACAACTCCTTACCCTCAACAACAATCTATCTATCCATAATATAAGTCAACCCCCATGTCACTGTGGTGCTACATTAACTCTAGGGAAAATCGACGGAACCGTTCAATGGAGGGTCAATCGTGATGTGAGGGTGTGATAGGAGCAGAAAAATTGATTGTAAGGCTCTATCAAACATCTAAGAGTTTCCGAGTCTCACCCGATTAGTAAATCTATATCACAAAAAACCCTCATCCCTAACCTCAGGCCATCCTAATCATCTTTCCCATCCACCCCACTATCCGTCATCTGCCATTGTCATCACCCTCCTCCTCCTCCTCTTCTTCTCCATTGAAACCCAATTTCTCATCTCCTTTGTGTTGGTGCCCATTGTCCAAAATTAAAGTATAATACCGGTTGGCACCTACCAATATTTTCTCTCCAACACCATCGGTAGCCTTTGACCGACATCGACATTGCAATATCAGTCGGCACCAATCAACATTACAATGCTGGTTGGAGGCTACCTAGGGTGTCGCAGAAAGGGACCAACAATATCGGTGGTAATGCCCGTGCCCGTCGGCACTCGGACGGTCGTCTTCGACGGCAACGACACTGTACCAGCCGCCTTCGGGAGCAAAACAACTTTCAACGGCAACTCTCTCTCTCTCTCTCTTTCTCTCAATAATCGATGATCGATGCACACAACATCCGCAAGATAGAGGGAGAGAGAATCAGAGAGAGAAATACAGATGCGAGAGAGAAAATGGGAGGGGAGATTGACATGGTGAGACTTTTTGCATTGAGGAGAGAGAGAGAGAGAGAGAGAGAGAGAGAGAGAGAGAGAGAGAGAGAGAGAGAGAGAGAGAGAGAAGACGTACCTATGCACGAGTGAGAGATGAATCGATCGCTTGGGAGAGGGAATCAAGAAGAGGGATATGTAGGGAGGAGAGAGCAGCTATCATAAATGCCCGATGAGACCCTTCCATCAATCACACCCCCCTACTTCTGATGCATTGCACTTACGAAAGGATCAGATGGTTCAAAATATATCTTCATTTATCTTTTGTAACTATCTTTATCACTTATTATAGTAGATCTATTCTTCATTTTTTTTATAAAAGAATACAATAGGAGTCACCCCTCCATCCAACTTCAACCTTTATATAAAACGGTCTCCCATTCCAAACCACTGTATTTTCACTCAAAGGTTCAATAGAGAATGGAAACATCCACACCCACCTCGAATTTCTCTTGATTATGTATAATCACTTAATTTCTAAAGTTCTTATGTCTAAGTCAGCTTAACCCTAGCCAGTTTGGGTGGGGGCATGTCTAGAACAATAGGGAAGTCCTTACGACCACTAAACAATCTCGAGGTCTCTATATGGTAACTTATCTTAAAATGTAAAGCATAAACCCAAGTCAATCCAAACCCTTGAATTAAGACCTAAACATGTTCATTTAATTGGAATAAGAGTCCTAAATAAAGAAAATTTAATGGGGCCTCTCTCCACATGCTGACAGATCCCCTTTGAAACACGCTTTATGTGCGAGCGAGTGTTGAGCAATTAGCCAACCTCTTGGACGGAAGAGAGTATTTGAAGACAAACGATTTCCGCTTCCATTACCGATGTGAGACTAACAGCTCAACAGCTCCACCAAGTCATCCGGTCCAACCATCATAGGCAAACCGTCACAATTTTGACATTAGTCCATGTCGAGCCTCCTATGCACTTCACCCTATGCATAGTCTAGCAGTCTGGTTTAGTTGTCCTCTAAACATGCCTTCTCTTTTTCGAATCAAACTTAAGACAATGATCAGACCCGATTCAGGGTCTGTCAGACTCAATGATTAACTATGATTTAACTATTATCTCTGATTCAATGGCCATTATCTTGATGTCTAGGTGGCCAATCCAATTAATCTTTTGGCGCTGATAGTGAACAAACTTGGACTCTCAATTAATCTCAACTCGCGGTGTCAGCCACATTTAGAGGAATATGAAAGAACTAGTATAAAAAGATCTCACAGACGACGATTTTGAAAAGGAGAAAACCATGATTCCAACCCTAGCTCTTTCCCACTTTCTTTTTCTTTCTTAGACCATTGCTGATTCTCAAGTCAGGACGTCCTTAGCCAAGACATTTTCATCCAGTATTAGTATATTCGGTCGCATGGAAGCAGGATCATCTTCTACATCTAATTATTTTGGTCTAGATTAAGCATGTGCAAGAATATCAAAGTTTCTCGGGTGAGGATGTTGTGTGTTCGACTCGTCCCCCCCTCGATTTACCTAGAAGTGTGGTGGGAAATTCCTAGTTGGTCGGGCTTCACTTTCGGAGAGATTAGTCCTAGCCCGAATTGGGCCATTCCCCGAAAGGTTTCAGGGCACTCACAAATCTAAAAAAAAAAAATATCGACGTTTCGGCCATATTTGCTCCCAAGTAGGTGTGTTTCCATAAACGCTGTGTAATAAAATAAAACTAGCAAATTCTCTTGCTACGGTAGTTTGGTAAAAATAAGTTTGATGCGAGAAATAGCACAAAGATTACTAGGGGCATCACATTTACAAAAAAAAAAAAACTCTGACCCTACCCCTGTGCTATGGATGATGGTAACTCAGGCTCGTTACCCACCACCGCTCATCTCGAGCAAGACGCTTCCCACCTTCGTCGTTTGCATCCGTCGGCCCTATAAAAATATGTCACCGCCTCTCTCCTCCTCTTTCTTCTTCTTCTTCTTCTTCGTCGTCATTCCTCCTCCCTCCTCCTCACTCGGTCGTTGCAGCCCGACCCCTTTACACTGCACTCGGTCGAACAAGTGCAGAGTGAAGGAGGTCAGGAACTCGGGCTTCAATGATTGAGTGTAGGAGGAGAAAAAGCAAAAGTGAGGGAGGAGAAGTAAGGAGGGTGAATGGTGGACGGACGGTGACCTGCGTGGGTGGTGACAGTGAGCCATGACAGTTGGCGATGACTTACACCACACATTAGTGGGAGTCGCACGATTGCAGGTGCTGCTACCTCGGCAATTGTTCTGCCCCTAATAATATATGTGATGTACCAGCCCTGTTTGGATACGCTTCCATTTCAGGATTCTGTGATTCTGAAAGTCCAGAATCCCTAAAAAGACAAAGAGCCTGTTTGGATACAGCTGGATCCCAAAAAGTATTTCTGCGGAGAACCCAAAATGCACTTCTGAGAGCTATTTTTCTGAAGTCGAAAATCGAGGCTCCGGGCTCCAGAGCTTCTTCTTCTTTCTTTCTTTCTCTTCTTCTTCTTCTTCTTCTTTTTTTTTTTTATTTTTTTATTTATTTTTTAAAGATTTTGGATTCCGGACTCCTATAATCCTATCCAAACAGGACTAAATAACCGGACCCGAGTAAAAGTTTCCCTTATCTTAGACCATATCCGACGTGACAAAATATGCGATATAGATTAATGTCACCAGAGAGACACACAGAGAGAGAGAGAGAGAGACAGAGAGAGAGAGAGAAGCCCAAATGGGAAGGGCATTCGTTTACGTGATACTCGGCGGTGGAGTCGCTGCTGGTTACGCGGCCCTCGAGTTCGTCAAGAGGGGAATCTCTCATGGAGAGCTCTGCATAATCTCTGAAGAATCCGTGAGTCGATCACTTCCCCTTTCTTTATGCTCACTAGTGTTCTCTTGATGCGAATTCTGAGTGATGGAATCGTAAACCCACTGCCCAGGAAGTTGGATTTCTGTATGTTAGATACCCTCGCACCCCAAAACCCGGGTCGTAAGGGGAGGTCCACAGAGGGTATATTAACCGATGTGGGACTAACCAGTGAACTTCCTCAACACCCCCGCTAAAGCGGAGCACGCGGTGCAAGGCACAATCGGAAGGGGCCACACCCAGAGGGAGATGGTGAACCCAGCTCTGATACCATGTTAGATACCCTCGCACCCCAAACGAGGTCCACAAAGGGTTAAGAGGGCGTTAAGTGCCCCCTTTACCGATGTGGGACTAACCGGTGGACTTCCTCAACACTGTATATCTTTCTCGGATTCAATGATCTAAGAGGTCTTGATGTTGGTCTCTTGTGACTCGACCGTTTTTCCCAAAAGCTTCAGAGCTGATGGAGATTGGGCTCGATAATTTATGGACCTTTCGATCAGTTTGTGATTTACTGATATTGGGGTTGTTGGAGGGAATCAATATGTGCTCATTTTCCAAACATCATCGTTTAATTGTATGCTTCATAATTGTATGCACGCCCCCCCCCCCCCCCGCGCGCAGTATGTTCGACAGTATGACCCATTGTATGTTCAAATAACAATGCTCTAAACCCTAAACTCCAATAATTGTATCATTCTTTAATCAACATTTAAAAATTCAATTTGTTTAATCTAATTGTATCTATAATTTTTTTTTTTATTTCTACCACACCCATCTAATATCATCTTTCGATTTCTTTTGTTCTCATTCAAAATTGTAGCCCCTTGTCATTTGCATAATAATCAATTGAAATTTATATTTATATCTGATTTTGCTGGATGACTAGTGGACCTAGTAGTGTTACAGATGCAGCTGATGACAATAAATAAGATGGTCCATTGTGGGAGTTTGTGGAAATTATGGGGAAGTTACAACCTGGAGGAGGCAATCGCATATTCTTATATAAGTTATATAAGATCCAATTTAAAGGAGTATATTATAGAGTAAAATCACACTTATTACAACTACCAAATCATGGTATCATAATTTGTGCAGCTGTTGATGATGAAATGTTAAAAAAGTTTCAGAAACTTGAGGAGGTGGCAAAATCGAAGAAAGCTATGTAGCAAGCAAATGCTAGTAAAAAACTCCCACTACCAAATTTTGATAAGTTCGTAAAGAAAATAAAATATGATGATATCTTCTTAAAATTCTTCAATGTCGCAGGTTGGGATGACTTGGATTCATTGATAGCTCGTTGTTTTTATGCAAATGGATTATCTTTTAATTTGATTATGTCTTCATATTTTAGAGACATGATAAAACATGCATGCGACAATCAATTAAAAGGCTACTCTCTACCAGCATATGAAAGACTAAGAACTACTTTATTGCAAGGTGAAAAGGCTACTGTCAAATTACATCTAAAGTACATCAAGCAATCATGGGTAAGGGCGTGTTGATAGTGACTGACGGATGAACCAATAGCAATCAGAAAATGAGTTTAATTAATTTAATGGTGGCTTCAGAAAATGTTAATATTTTTCTAAGAGGTATTGATGCAATTGATGAAACAAAGAATACTGATTTCATTGCAAGTTTATTCATGAAATGTATTTATGAAGTTAGGGCATTTTGTGTCTTGCAAATTATTATAAATAATGCAGCGGTATACAAGACAACGAGAATGAGAGTTAAAGCAAGACATCCAACCATCTTTTAGACATCTAATGTTGTACACATTCTTAATCTAGCATTGAAGGCCATTTGCATACCCAAAGAAAATAACAATGAGAGATATTGACATTTTAAATGGATTGGTGAAGTAGACCATGATGTGAAATTGATTGGAAACTTTGTTGTAAAGCATAGCTCAGCAATGACGATTTATAACAACATCCAAAGTTAAAACTTCTTGGGGTGATCGAGAGTCGATTTGTTTCAACATTAATCTTGGTAAAACAAATCTTTCATGTTACAACGGTTTTGCAAGATTGATGAAAATTGGAAGTTTTACAAAGAAGATGACACCAGAAGGCTCAAAAGATTAAAGAAGTGTTAGTAGCACACGGTGGGATTCAATTGAATTTTTATTGGACTTCATTGAATCAATTGTTTGCATGTTGCATGATTGTGAAACGAACAAGTTTATGCTACTCAAGGTCTATGAAAAATGGGACTCCATGATTGAGCTTGTGCAAAAAAGAATTTTAGCAGTTCCCCATTGCATTTCCTTGCTCATTCTTTAAATTCAAAATATTATAATAAAGAGTGGATGGCCAATGGAGTTGGTCGAGTTCTTCCATATCTAGACGGAGAGATTTTACAAGGGAGAAATGCATATTTTGAAAGACTATTTTCAAATTCATCATCACATAACAAAGTCCAAGAAGAGTATGAAAATTTTTGTACATCCACGGGGAATTTCGGAAGATGACAATCTCTTAGTTCACGTTATTCTTCGGACCATATTTCATGGTGGGGGAATCAAGCATCAAATGCACCAACACTTGCAAGTCTTGCATTTAGATATATTGTCATTTGATTTACTTGATTTGTTGATTGTTGAATATGATAAATTTCTAATATATATACAGTGTCCTCTTTGTTAGCATTTTAGGGATATATGCCGTGTTGGATTCTTCAGTGCACTTGGATACTTGACAGTCGTGTCTCGTGTCCAGGTAACACTGGTTTCTTGGCTTGACATTGATATGGTGTGTGGTTACTCGATCTGTCAGTGCTTCACTCTCCATTCTCTATGTTGTTATACGCACATTCTTCATTTTGTTGGAAAATCTTGAGCACTAAGACAATGACTCTTTTTCTGTGTTGCCCCATTGTTGGATCTCTTAGCATCAGTGTAACCTGTACATAGGATACGGTTGTCAAGTGTCCAAGTGTCATGAAGAATCCGACACGACAAACCCCTAAAATCCTGACACGAGGACACAATATATATATTAAAAACTTATCATATTCAATATTCACCGAATCAAGTAAATCAAATGACAATATACCTGAATAGAAGACTTGCAAGTATTAGTGCGTTTGATGCTTGATTCCCCCACCAGGAAATAGGGTTCGAAGAATAACGTAAATTAAGAGATTGTCATCTTCCAAAATTCGTCGTAGATGTACAAAATTTTCCATACTTTTTTTGGACTTTGTTTAGTGATGATGAATTTAGAAATAGTCTTTCAAAACATGCATTTCTTTCTTGTGAAATCTCCTTGTCTAGATGTGGAATAACTCAACCAACTCATTCGGTCATCCACGCTTCACTATATTTTTTGGGATATAGAGAATGAACAAGGCAATGCAATGATGTACTACTTTTATTCCATCGTGTGATTAAGACTTTATAAACCATTGAACCTTATCATAAAACATGCTCTCATCAATACCAACTACTAATGTCTAATGTCGAATTTTTTTTTTGCACAAGCTCAATCATGGAGTCCTATTTTTTATAGATCTTGTGTAGCACAGGTTTGTTCGTGTCACAATCTCGCAACATACAAATAATTGGTTCAATGAAGTCCAACAAAAATTCAAGTGAATCCCACCATGTGTCACTAACTACTTTAATCTTTTGAGTCTTTTTGGTGTCGTCTTCTTTGTAGAACTTTCAATTTTCATCGATCACCATACGTTGCAAAACCACTTTAACATGAAAGATTGCTTTACCAAGATTAATGTTGAAACAAATCGAGTCTCGGTTTACCCCAAAAAGTTTCAACTTTGAATGCTTGTTATAAATTGTCATTGTAGAGCTATGATTTACAACAAAATTTCTAATCAATTTTACATTATGGTCTATTTCACCAATCCCGGGTGTGCAAATGGTCTTCAATGCTAGATTAAGAGTGTGTACAACAAATGATATCCAAAAGATGGTTGAGTATTTTGCTTCAACTCTCATTCCCGTTGTCTTGCATACCGCTGCATTATCTGCAATAATTTACACGATACTAGATGCCCCAACTTCATAAATACATTACATGAATAACCTTGCAATATAATCAACATTCTTTGTTTCATCAGTTACATCGATAGATCTTAGAAAAACATGATCATTTTTTAAAGTCACCATTAAATTAATTAAACTCCTTTTCCTATTGCTATCGGTTCATCCATCACTCACTATTGACACTCCGTTCCTTACCCATGAGCCATGATTGCTTGATGGACTTGAGATGTAATTCGACATTAGCCTTTTCACCTTGCAATAAAATAGTTTTTAGCCTTTCATATGTTGGCAGAGACCAGCCTTTTAATTGATTGTCGCATGCTTGTTTTATCATGTTTCTAAAATATGGAGCCCTAATCATATTAAAAGACAATCCATTTGCATAATATCGATAAGTTATCGATGAATCCAAGTCATCATGTGTTGTGACATTGAAGAATTTTGAGAGGGTACCATCACATTTTCTTTTCTTCACGAACTCATCAAAATTTGGTAGTAAGAGTTCTTTACTGGCATATGCTTGCTTCATAGCTTTCTTCGATTTCGCTACCTCCTCAAGTTTCAGAAACTTTTCCAACATTTCATCATCAACATCTGCACAAATTCTGATACCATGATTTGGTAGTTGTAATAAGTGTGTTTTCACTCTACAATATGTTCCTTTAAATTGGATCTTGCATAACTTGTATAAGAATGTGTGATTTCCTCCTCCAGGTTTTAACTTCCCCATAATTTTCACAAACTCCCACAAGGGACCATCTTGTCCACGGTCATCAGCTGCATCTTTACCACTACTAGGTCCACTAGCCATCTTGTAAAATTAGATATAAATGTAAGTTTCAATTGATTATTATGTAAATGACAAAGTGAGAGAGATGGACTACAATTTTGAATGAAAACAAAAGAAATGAAAAGATGATGCTGGATGGGTGTGGTAGAATTAAAAAAATTGATTGATTCAATTAGATTAAACAAATTGAATTTTTAACTGTTGATTAAAGAATGATACAATTACTCGAGTTTAGGGCTTAAAGCACTGTTATTTCAACATACAACGATATTGTCGGACATACTGCGATGGTGGGGGGGCATTGGCAAGTGCTCAATGCATCGGCCAAGGCACCGAGCGTTGGTACCATCGCAGTATGTCCGAGAGTATGTTCAAATAGCATTCGTCTAGTGCTTAATGCTTACTCAAACAACAATTAAGCAACATGAGAGTCTTCCATTGATTAATCAATTGAAAGATTTTAATTTTTTTATGATCAATTGGAAGCTTACTATAGTAGCAAAGAGATGGTTGGAGCAAAGCTTGGCGATGGCCGAGGTTGGGAGATCACTGAGGTGGCTGAAGCATAGCTTGGAGACGGCCGACGATGAAGATCACTGAAGGGTTTGGCTGCAGCCCTTGCGAGACGAGCGAGATGTGGCGGCGAGGGCTTTTCCATGCTCTCTGCTGCAACCGAGCGAGAGGACCGAGAGGGCGGCTAGGGTTTCTTTTGTTATGAAACCCAAAATGGGTCTAATGGGTTTATTAAAGCTGAAACGATCTAATTTGTTTAGATATGCTGCATCCGAATTCGACAACCCCCTCAAGCCCGATCTTAAACCCGAGAGCAAATAAAATATCACGGAACCTTCTGTTTCAGTCCCTTCTCCTTCGTTGGGCGGCGGCTAGGGTTTGTCCTTTCATCTTCTTCGTTGGGCGGTGGCTAGGGTTTCGCGTGGAAACCTTTGGTTGTGATCAAAAGACTATGGCAGCTGCTTGGATATTAGGTACGATTTAATTTTTTTCCTCAATTTTTTTTCTTTTTGTTTTGATTTTTTGTCCATCTCCTCTGGCGGAGCACGGGGTGTCCAAGCCGTATCTCTGGTGTATCAACCGTGTCGTGCTCTGTCGCCATGGGGATACACAAAAAATCCCAAATTTAGGCGTATCCGGTAACATAGCCTAGCATTCCTAGTCACTGATTGGGCTGGTGATCACAGTATACCACATAGCTTTTGTATCTTTACCAGAGCTCATAGGAGAGCAAAAAGCAGGATATTATTTTATGTTGTAGATCTGACGTTGAGTTTCACGCATGGCACGATGTTTGGCTTCCATGCCTTCTCTGTGATAACTGATGTGCATTTCACATTACAAAATATCCTTTTTCTATGGTTGGATGAAGTATATTGAAATTGATTGCCACTTTGTTTGATACTTTTATTGAAATTGATGTGCCAGTTTTTCTTGAAAGGCTCATGCCACTACATATCTATACTATATACTAAAACGGAAGCCTCTCTCCCGTGTTATGACACGTGGACGTCTTTTAAAGAACCATAATCATTCTTCTATGTGTGAACACGACTCAATTTTAAATCCTATTAAAAACCTACCATAAAGATAATAAAACACTCATTCAATGGCATTTAATTATCATTTGATGTTAATCTCACTCTCTCACTCTCTCTCTCTCTCTCTCTCTCTAACAAGTGAATCACACTCATTTAGATTTCATACTTTTTTGAACAGTTGTGATGTCATCTCTGCCAAATGGCTGTGCATCAAGCTCATCTGGGCATTGCCCGGGTTTCTTAGTAGTATATATACTAAAATGGAAGCTTCTTTCCCGTATTGTGACACGTGGACGTCTTTTAAAGAGTTAGAAGTCTTCTTCCATGTGTGAACGCAACTCTCTTTTAAATCCATTTAATCTACCATAAAAATGATAAATTTTCATTCAATAGCATTTAGTAGTCATTTGATGTTAATTTCTCTCTCTAACAAGTGGATCACACTCACTTCAGATTTCATACTTCTTTAAACAGTTGCGATGTCGTCTTTGCCAAATGGAGTGCATTAAGCACATTCGGGCATTGCTCGGGTTTCTTACTACATATTTTCTATCTACACCGCAAGCTCTCAATGATTGATCCACTATAAGTCTATAATTTATTTTGTGTGAATGCGGATGGGCAGGCATTAGAGATAATCTAATGTCATTAAGGTTTTATAGGTTTTGTACATTAGCTTTGACACAATGAAACTCGATCGGACTTCATTCTATGCGTACAATTCCGGAAAGCTCTATAGCTGATTGTAGTTTTATATAGGGATATGGGCCCCATTGTTGATTCTGTTGCAATACATCCAATCATTTCACAACATACCATGTGGATTTGTTCTTGATTTATAATATAAATTTTGGTCTATGAAGAAGCCTTTTCTTTTTGATATTTCTCTTTTTTATTTGGGGAACATTCGAGGCTGTTAATGTGTCAGTAGTCTGCGCATTATCCATCTCGCTAGGAGTGCCTAAAGCTAGTTATTTGAGTCGGCCTATACACAGTTTTACATAGTGAAAATGATTTGAGATTCAATCTGTTTCCTTTTGTTTGCTTTTCTTTGTTGCTTGATAGAGAATGCGATGAATTTTTGTTTTCTTTACTGTGATGATGTCTGGGAGCTATGCTGTTATGAAGCTTGGCACCCTTAGTTTTCAAGTGAGCATCAAGACTTCTGCTGACAGGTTCCAGTTTCGGGCAATTTTAAAAGACACAATATGCTTATAGTTATTTGATAGTTCAAGACACCCACCCAAGAAGAATCACTTTATGCTGTGAAAAGAAATTTGAAGATTTAGATTCTGACATTTAATCATCAAAAAGAAAGAAAAGGAGATGTAGAAACTAGAAGCCATGATTAAATGTCAGTTCACTATTTTTAAAATAAAAAGTAAATTCTAATGTTGTATGTGCTATAAAAATCTAATGATAAAAGCATTTAATAATACAACCGTTGGAGCCAAATCTTTTCTTTGATCGAAACAGTGCAGAAGGGATTGCAGAAACAACATATTGGAATCAGAAATGACAGCAAGATACTGAGCAGGAATCCTATAATATAATGGTTAAGTCTCTCATCTGAACAACCTTTTTTTGGACCTCTAAATCGAGTTTGATCCAACCCTCTTAGTAGGGTTGCAAATCTGTTGGTTTACATATGTGATAAGTATGATCGAGTCCGATTGTGGAAAGGTCCAGTTCCTGTCCAGACTCAACCAGATTGCAAAGTGGCCATGTTGGTCCTGATCCAGTTTTAGATATTTGCTTTTTCATTAGGTCGAAGCATTGTATTTCATTTTTAACCTTATTCAGGATTCTGTGTTGCAATTAGATCTGAGTGTCTGACAAGATATGGTTTATGCAATCAACCTTCAGTCATATTACAATTTTGTGAAATATGGATCTGCACAGACCAAACAGGTTCAGATCATGTCTATTTTAGGACAGATCTAATTCAGTTCTTGGACAGTCAAACCTGTTGCAACCTGCATTATTTGTATCTATGCCACTAGTAGGAAGAAATTTCGTCTTGTTAATTCAGGGTGAAGTGTTGCACCATGTTTCCTTAAGTACAATGGGTACTCTTTCTCGTTTTAATTACAGATATTTGTTTATTGTTCTTTTGGGGCATTTCTTTTTATGGCAGACAGCATATTCTTTGGTGCTTCAAATGTTCACGCAGAACCTGTTGCTTAATTCAGTATTTCGTACAGTCGGAGAATGGCACACCTCCAACCGAGTTTAACCCACTACTTATTCGTCAACTTTTCAACTCAGTTTCTTTCAATCTGCAAAGCATGACTAGCGCATATACACGTTAATAATCTTTTCAAGATCTAACCTGCTTTAGTGTTCTGGATAGCACCATCAGTGTGCAGTTGTCTATGGGATATTTTACATATCTTTTAGATTTACCATTTCGTGATATGAAATAAAATGTCCTTGGCTGTTCAAATGCAATGACTTAATTATAGTTCCATCGAACTTCAATCATGATGACTTTGTAATCCACATGTTCTTTTCATCATCTTATTGTTTGTATTACCTTTGCTGCTATCATGGTTTTTCCTTAATGAAGTTTTATGATTTTTCTTGCAGGTTGCACCTTATGAACGACCTGCATTAAGTAAAGGTTTTTTACTTCCAGAAGGTATCATTCATCTTATTCAGAGCTCATGGGTGTTCATGGAAAATGGTGATGAACTTTGCATAGGAGATTTTGACCAAATATTTTGTAATGGCGTTTCTTTAATAAAGTTCTGTTTATCAATATTTTCATATTCATACACAGTTTTTTATGTCATTTCTTGTTTGTGACTTCTATTAGAATTGAGTCAGTGAAAGAAGGCTCAAGTTGAATTGTTTAGAATTTGAACTAACGTGGTGAATTGACATTCTCGGACTTTTGCTCTCTGGTTATTTGCAGCTCCTGCACGCCTTCCATTTTTTCATACTTGTGTAGGTGCCAATGAGGAGAGGTTGTCACCAAAATGGTACAGGGAGCATGGTAATCTTTTCTTGATGTCTAATTTTTACTTTGGCGTAGCATGTCCTTTATTGCAGATACAAATATAGATCTGGCAACTGTCCTCTGATCAACTTACAGAAAAGGAGAATAACTTGTAACTAAGACTTACTATTGGAAGGTTGATAAACTGTTTGTAACATCCTGACCATGATGCAATGATGTTTATGGCTTGAACAAGTTTATAGTTTGGTGATTTGTATGTCTAAGACTCTAAGGATCTGAACACCCTAACCTTTAGGAGTTGGGATGTTGCAGACTCCAAAGTTAGTCTTTTGTTTTAATTTTTTTTCCAACTCAGAGATAAGTGCTCTATTTTATTGGAATTCTCAAATGGCTGGAATGTACTTTTAGAACATTGTATACATCATTAATTTATTTTTCGATGGAACTTCATCTTCTCCTTTCGTTTGATGGTCAAGATCGTCGTGGAACGTCTCCTATATACTGTTGTACTGGAATGGCTTTGTGATTCCTCGGCATTTGAAGCCGTCCATGAAGCCTCCTAGTACATGAAAAGACCACCACACACTCAGTACTATTCTCAAAGCTTATGTGAAACCCACCTAGGCGGAGTTTCTGAAATTTCGAGATTTTAGAATAGCATACATATACCTAGAGTTGAGGATGCCGATGTAGATACGTGGAAAAACTAGGAGGGATAGAGTGAGAAATGAGTACATTAGAGAAAGGGTTGGAGCGGCGCCAGTTGAGGACATGATAATGGAGAACCAATTAAGATGGTTTGAACATGTACAATGTAAACTAGAAGCAGCCATGATAAGAAGAGGGTCCCGGGTTAATGTGGAAGGCCCGGGAGGAGGGGAACACCCAGAATAACATTGATGGAAGTCGTTAGAAAAGACATGGAATACCTTTCATTAACAACAAATATAACCCTAAATATAAATGAATGGCGAAGTAGGATTCATAAAGCCGACCCCAAGTATATGGAACATGGCTTGATGGTTATGGTATACATATACCTAGAGCTGGCTTATTTCTGTGTTCACTATGTGACAATGGTAGTGTGTATACTAAGACACTTGTATAGGTTATGGTTAGTCTCTTCTTGGGGTATGTTCACTTTGGGTGACCCCATCTCATGTATATTGTTTATGGTGCCATTGCTCTCATTAAGTGAGACATTCTCCTCATCCCATTTTTATCTTTTTTCTTTATTGTCTATCATGGTATCAGGGCCATAGGCTCTTCTTCCTCCTCTCTCGTTGGCTTCCAAGATGATGGAATTCACGAAACTTCATCATCGACCGTTGTCGGCATCAGTCGGCGGCATCAAAGCCATCTTCGCATCATCAGTCATAGTCAACATCGAAGAGGAGTCATCGAGCCATCTTCGCATTAGCAACCGATGAGTGAGTTCACCACTGAAGTATCCACTATGAGATCCAGGCATGCTAGTGTGACCCTTTTTTACTGGTTGATTCCCGTAGATCTCATTATTTCGATGACTGAGCTCACCACACCGAGATCCACCTGGTTGCTTCTTCTTCAACGACTCAATTCCATTATGCTTTCCTCTTCCACCAATCTCGTGCTTCAAATTTGTGGGGCTACGACACTGTAACCCCTCGAGATCCTTCAGTTTGCTTCCAGCGGCTGCGGCACCGTAACCTAGAATAGGAGGAAGAAGATTCGACGTCCATCATGGCCATTCATTCAACAATATCAAACAATGGTTGCAATCGGCTCATTCAGTTAAGTACACATCCGACCCATTATAACCCTCAATCGGAGCTCTAAAAAACATAACAATGAACAAAGTTTACCTCTATTGCAAGATTCTGTGCACTTAAACCGGTTCACTTATTAAGTTGTTGGTTAATTTCTGGTTTTGGTTCACCAGTCTTGGTTCATTTCTAGTTAGGGCTTAAACGGGGAGGAAAAAGGAGGAGGAGGAGGAATAAGGGGAGGAAGAGGAGGATGAAGCGACGGTGGTGGATTGCTGACGGCGGAGGCAAGCGGCGGCTTGCACATGGCTGGTGATATATTTTTTAAAATTTAAGTTAGGGTTGCCTTAGGTATTTCGTGGGCTATAAGTAGGCTACCCCTTGGCAATAACTCAATGTAGTTTTTCTCATGATATCAACATCATCATATCATCATCCAAGTCTTATCCCAGTAAGATGGTGTCAGCCAGGTAACACAACTCTGACAAAGGAAGTTTTCGCAAATAGATTGACGAATTTTCTCTTTAGACATTAGGCTCGTGTCATTGTCAACTGTAACATTGATGGCAAAAACCTCACCTAGGTAACTTGGCAAAAGAGGGACTTTACAAGGAACTGAAAATGTAAGTCGGCTGGTAGTAGGAGATATATTTAATTTGTTAAGCAGTATAAGATCATGCAACCAAGGAATAACTAAGTTTTTGTAGACCAGGTAAGAGTCAAGTTGAAGAAGGCAGATGGCAAGAGTTGCTATAGAGAAATGAATACATCTTTGTGGTACAAATTGTAAGTCAAAGCACCACAATGAAGCAACTTTATCATGGCGGTTGACTAAGATCTCGATAAAATTATATACCAAAAGCTACAAAGGCTTATTGTCCCTAAATAAGAAAGAGAACAAGGGTTATTTTCTTTAGGAATAAGAATGAGGTGTTTAGATCAATTTGGGAGTGAGAAAGATGTTGACAAAATCTTTTAATATTGGAAACTAAATCAACTTTAAATATTTTCCACATTTCCTTGTGAAGTTGGGGACAAACCATCTGACCCAGGGCTTTTATTGCTGAGTAATAAATACAACCACCTTACTCATCCGGAATCTTACCCAAATTCCAGTTTTCCTCGGAGAGAACGTGGAAGTTTCGGAATCTCATCCAAAATCACCATCTCATCCAAAAGAGACTCATGTATCATCCCATATCGGGAGTTGTCTTCGTCTCATCCTTGTATGGTTCTTAAGTGTTTGTTTCAGTAAGAGCTTTGATGACTTTGCGTTGATCCTCAACAGTTCCTCTCATTCACAGTGTATGATGACTATATCATTGCCTTTTGTTGATGCTTCTAACATGTCCTGTTTAAATGTATTTCGTCATTTGTCTAACTATATCATGTTGAAAATTCAGTTCATTCACTGAAAATGATAATATAGATTTTCCTTATTGGTAACTTTGAGAATCTTTCTTCCTTTTCTAGGCATTGAGCTTGTTCTTGGAACTAGGGTAAAGTCTGCTGATGTGAGACGGAAGACATTGCTTACAGCGACCGGAGAAACTATCAGTTACAAGATTCTCATCATTGCAACAGGTGCTCGGGTATTAAATCTAAATTTCCGATGGCTTAGCATTTGTCTCTTTTACACAATCTAATCTTTATGAGGCTATAAAGATCTTGAAAAAATCTCAAGTAAACTCTAGCTGAAATTAAGATTCATTGTGTTGCATATATAGGCTCTGAAGCTTGAAGAGTTTGGAGTGAGGGGATCCGATGCTGAAAACGTTTGCTACTTGCGCAATTTAGCCGATGCAACTAGGCTTGTTTGCGTCATGCAATCGGGTAATGGTGGGAATGCTGTTGTCATAGGTGGTGGCTACATAGGAATGGAATGTGCAGCAGCCCTGGTTACAAATCGAAAAAAAGTAACCATGGTTTTCCCCGAGGCGCATTGTAGTAAGTATGGAACATATGGGTGTTTATTTGGGTATAACTTGTCTCTAATTCACTACTCTTAGGGCAATATCTAATTAAATTTTATCTGATTACTATCCTGCCTTTTTCCAGTGGCTCGTTTATTTACACCGAAGATTGCTGACTTTTACGAGGACTACTATGAGGCGAAGGGTGTAAACTTCATTAAAGGGACTGTGCTCTCATCATTTGAGAATGATTCCGAGGGGAAGGTAACACATTTTGTTGCTATTAGTCTGCTGATGTGAGGCGATTGCTTTTATTTGCCTTTTCAAGAGCGAGATGTTTCTCCCTAGTTCTTTGGCTACAGTTTTCAGGCAACTGCCGTAACGATAACCATCAAGCCATGTTCCATCTACTAGGGGTTGGCTTTATGAATCCTTCTTCACCGTTCATTTCTATTTAGGGCTATAGTTATTATCAATGAAAGTTTCTTCATGTCTTTTCTAACAACTTCCATCAATATTATTCTAGGTCTTCCCCTCCTCCTTGGACCATCCACACTAATCTGGGACCCTCTCTTTATCAGTGCTGCCTTTGGTCTACGATGTATATGCCCAAATAAATCTTAATGTGTTCTTCATTATATTGTCCTTAATTGGTGCCCACTCCAACACTTTCTCTAAGCACTCATTCCTCATTCTACGCTTCCTAGTTTTTCGCACGTCCACCTCATCATCCTCATCTCTGCCACGCTCATCTTATGTGCTTGAGCTTTCTTTAAAGGTGAACCATTTAATATTGCTGGTCTTATTGATGCAGTTTTCAGGCAACTGCAGACATTCAATATCCGAGAACGATGATCCTGATTGGTGTTGCTTTTTACAGGTGACAGCGGTGATACTAAGAGATGGTACACGTGTACCCACTGACATGGTCGTGGTTGGCATCGGAATTCGTGCGAACACAGGTCTCTTTGAGGGCCAACTGAATCTAGAGAATGATGGGATTAAGGTGAATGGTCGAATGCAGACAAGCAGCGGCTCTGTCTATGCTGTCGGAGATGTCGCTGCGTTCCCTGTCAAGCTCTTTGGCAGCGATGTCCGCCGGCTCGAGCATGTCGACTCCGCTCGTAAGACTGCAAGGCATGCCGTTGCCGCCATCATGGCACCTGAGAAAACCGGCGACTTCGACTATCTGCCCTTCTTCTACTCTCGAGTCTTTACGCTGTCGTGGCAGTTCTACGGGGACAACATCGGAGAGGTGATCCATTATGGAGATTTTGACAGCGGGCGGTTCGGAGCTTACTGGGTCAGCAGGGGCCGGATTATGGGGGCTTTTCTTGAGGGCGGAAGCAGGGAGGAGTACGAGGCGATAGCGAAGGCGGTGAAACTCAAGGTGGCGGTTAAAGACGCGGCCGAGCTGGAGAAGCTAGGGCTCGAATTTGCGGTGCGGGCTGCCCATCAGGCAATCCCGGAGAATGGGCTTGTTGTGGAGAAGCCGATGTACGGATGGCATGCTATGGCTGGTGTCGCGGCGGCTGTTTCGATCGCTGGGTTCGCTTATTGGTACGGGAGGCGGCGCCGGAGGTGGTGACCCTTGCAATCTCCCCCCCCCTGGAAGCATGTAATCTTATTGTCATACCGAAAATCACAATAATCATAATGTCTTATATGGACATAACAAGGTGATGAAAGTGTATTCTTGCTTCAGAGATGAAGGCATACAACACTCATTTATGGGTGTACTTGAATGGGCTTCAGATTGCACCTTTTATTTCAAGCTGTGTTCTTTTCGTGGTAATTGAAATACTCAGGAAATTACAAATCCTAGGTGTTTGGTTGAGAAATGAAATCCCGTGAAAGGTGGGATTCATTTCCCGGGAAACAAGCAAACATACAAGTCATTTATGTAAAGAACAGGGGAATGGGAATCCAATTCCCAGGAAAAGAGCACATGAGGGAATGGTAATGGACCCATTTCTTGGAAATTGAAATTTCCAGAAAATGGAGAAAATCTATGGTATAACGGTGATGCCAGATCACTGGTATCATGGGCAAATCAAACCTGTGGAGCACCCATTGAGCACCACTATAATTGCATCATAGTCACACGATGGCAGCTACCACAACAGGTGCATCGCACTCAGCCCCAACTGCATCTCGACTGTTTCACAAGGGTTGCTTGCTATTGGACCTCCTCCAGGGGAAATTTTCAGCACATCCTGCGTACGCTACAACTGTTGCCAAGAGCCTATCAGCACGCTCTAAGTGCTGAGGGCCACTACCCCTTGTGCTGGGGCCTGCTACCCCATGTCTCTTGAATTGCAGTGGTCCCTGTGGTTGTAGCGTACGCAGGATGTGCTGAAAATTTTCCCCTCCTCCAGCAGTGATTCCGTTCGTGCCACACCGAGAGCATCGAGGTCGCTACCATGAGAAATGGAGGGAGCTGATAACGGAGCGTATGTGAATCATTGAGTACACCCAAGGCGCTTAGTCTTCGAGTGAGAAATGGTATTCAGGACCTATCAATACTTGGGGCTCGACTTTGCTCTGGTAACAAATATGGCCATTAGTGCTCAGACCAGTTGAGGAGTAGCGACCACGATGCACAGGCCGCCCGCTTGTGACCAAAGTGCCCTTGCCCATCGCAGCTCGCCCGATGTTTCCACATATCACATGATACTAGCGTGGAGTCGAGTCCCAATACTTGATACTGAAAGTTTGGGTCAGATTAGGGTCAACCTTTCATGTTCACTAGACCTGTGGATCGGATTTGGACTGTTATCGGATCAAAAAAGCAAACCCATATCCATTTAAGTATGGATTGGATCAGATTTAGGATCATGCACTGGAATACATCCAAGTCCGACAGTTGTGATATCGCAAGCATCGATTCCAAACTTACAACTCGAAAGGGTTAGGATAAAATCTGAGTCTCAATCGGGGGACCATGAGAATCTTTCTTATATTAACCCTTAGGGACTTAGATCTAAAACAATTTAATCTAAAAGTGGATAAAATGTAATATATTATGTTATAGTTGGTCATATTGGGTTCTTAATCCAATTTGTTAAGTAAACGGTTATCGGATCAAAAAAACCAATCCATATTTAACTTAACGGATCAGATTCAGATCAAAATCTGATCCATTGACGGGTCTAATGTTCACTCTCCACCACAACTTCAGCTCAAGAGCAAAATCCAAAGGGTAAATTACTCATGGAACCCATGTAGTTTGACCCATCATCACTTTCACCCGCTCATGTATAAAATCCTACAAATACCCCCTATAGTTTGATGAACATATCGTTTTTCACCCCCTCCCAAGGGGGTGTTTGTGCAAGAAAATAAAAACTGCAGAGGGGCAATTGTAGAGTTTTAAGCATGAGTGGGTGAGAGTGATTATCGGTCAAATTACTATATTGCCCACCAACCTTCATGCTTTACAGGAGAACATTGAGATGAGTGTGAAGTTCTGAGTGACATCTACGTGCAACTGCAGCAGAGCACCAGGCACTGCTGCAATTAACAAGACTTCAGGAACTCAGGCACTGCTGCAATTATTGAAAATTGAAAAGAATAAAAAAAAATGGGAGGCATACCTAAATTACTTTTCTAGCACAATAAGAGGCATGTTGGTTTTAATAATACAAGAAATCCTTCAATGCATTGAGCTTATTGTTCATGTTCCAGAATTGGCCGGAGAAAAATTTATCCGATCAAAAGTTTCAGCGGACAGGGCGCTGGAGCAACGGCTCAAAAAGGTCCAGAGATCGAAACGGGGGAGACACCAGCTGCTATTATTAATTCCACAATCCCATGAACATGACGTCAATGCTACGATTCACACACGCAAACAAGGTACAACGGCCTTAGAGGGAAAGTTCGCACCACGGTGTCAATACCGAGAGTCGAACAGGAAACCTCTCCAACATGGGAGAGAGGAAGTACCAACAGGCCAAGAGCCCCTTGGTGACCAAAAGCTCAGACCAAGAATTCAGAAAATATCATGAATAAGGTGAAGTATCTTCGATTCTTCTATAATCTTTTATTTCGCCAGCCAGCCATCCCCATCCACTACAAGGAAAAAAAAATGAGAAATCAGAATATGCAAAATTGCAGCAGAAGACTCCTTATTCATATCTGAAGATACACACACAAAAAGGGGTAAATTACAAGAAACCCCCCTGAACAATTGCCCATTTTCACGTTACCCCCCCACCCCCCACCCCCCCCCCCAAAACCCTCTGGAACTAAAAAAACCGAACAATATACCCCCGGTACTATGAAATATCTTCACTTAGCTCCCTCCGTACAAGCTCAATAAGTTCTGAAAATGGTAAATGATTATATTTTCTGTCAATGGTTTACCCCTAAAGATAGTTCAGGGGGTATTTTGTTCGATTTGTTAGCTCAGGAGGGTAAGGTGAAACTGGGCAATAGTTCAGAGGGGGGTTTCATGTAATTTACTCCCCAAAATAAGGTTATATTAGCAAACGAGCAACCACATTGACAAATGAAGCTATCCTTAAAGAATGGAATGCTAATGAAATGACATATTCCAGGTGCAAATGAACTATTGACTTGTAAGAAGAATTTGACCATGCGTGAGGTAGCAATGACAAGTGAAAGAATGTACCCAAAAAAAAAGAGACAAGTGCGAGAATTAATTCTAGCGAGGCTGGTGCAAGTCATACATGCACAACTGCCGATATTCAAGTTGTCCACTTGTGGTCTAGGTCAGTCGAGGATATGGCACAACGCTTACTGATGAGTGTCATGAGACAAGAACATCATCAAATGATGATCGGGAATAGATGAAAGCTTTGGGGGACACAAGTCTGAATATCAGCAGCAAATTTATGTATATTGTAAACAATCACAGCAGGGTAATGGATCCTACTGAGCCCTCCAGAAAAATGGGGAGCATTGGAGATGTGCGAACTGTGTACAGTGAAGTATATATACATGACGATGTAGTCATGTATTTCATCCTATTATCTTTTCGCTATTGACTACTGGACCCGTTGTGTTATTGCAACCTTCCAAACCTTGAATGTTATATTTACCAAAAATTTTTTTTTGAATGTTATCAAAGACGTCGGTCTCTAATTTTAATGATGAATTCGAAGATGGAACAAGAGGTTGGAGATATATTCGAGAAATGTTGGAACCCGATTTCTCATCAGGGAAATACGTAAGAATATACACTAACACACACCAGAATGAGGCTACCACACATGAAAAGTGTATAAACCTAGACAACATTACACTCAGCAGAACTCAGTATATAAAGATATGCTTTAGTAGGAAAGTCTTAAAAAGACTCATGATTTGACAGTACATTGCATTAATGAAGTTCAAGTCTATTAGGATTGAGTTTTGGGATAGTTTTGAGGGATACATGATGAGTACACGTAGACTGACGAATATATTATCTGTTGTTGACGAAAAACTCTCATCTAGAAGAACGAGCCCAAGTGGACCCACCTCCTCTTTTGTTTGAATTATACATAATATGATCAACATGCAGAATACCAGAAAGAGAGAAATAAAGATATCAAAGACTAGTTTTAATTTATACTTGTTTCCTATACTTTAGTATACGAGTCTTATTAGTGTCCAATAGTCATACTGTAGATTATAAGTCGAAAAGTTTATAACTTGTAAACATTTAGGAATGGTTTTTTAGTGAGTTATGGACTGCCAGCACGTATAGATAGGTGAATAACATCAAATTTCAGACCATGTGCTGAAATTAACCATTCTCCCCTCCCCCCTGATTGACTTCTACACAGGAATACACCGATACTTCGAAACAGGTGCCGTACCCGTATCGGATACTTCCCGATACTCCGATACGGCCAGATACGGCGGGATACGTATCCGATACGGCTAGGAAGTATCGGAGTTTAAAAAAAACAAAAAAAAGATCCGATACGTCGGGGATACGGGGCCGATACGCCGGGGATACGGAACCGATACGAGGGGATACGGGGCCAATACGCCGGGAATACGGGACCGATACGTCGGGCATACGGGACCGATACACCGAGATATGTATGGATGGTAATGTAGTCTAAAATCAAAAAATCTGACTCGAACCCAACCGGAACTTCAGATATGCGTCTAAATTATATACGTGACCATTTGCTTAATGATATAATTTATATGTTTTATTTTTTGGATGATACATGTGACACTAACTTTGTATTTTGTAATGGATGATGAATATTAGCAATTTGTAATGGACAATGAATATGACACTTGCATAATGTTGTTAGCGTTATTTTTTGTAATGGATGAATGTGACACTTGCTTTGTATTTTTTGGTTATATTAGATGTAAATCATGCAATGAATGATGAGTATGGTCATATTTAATTTTCAAACTATTCACTATTTATATTATAGCACAAAATATTATATTTAATTATTAATATTATATATATATATATATATATATATATATATATATATATATATATATAATTACAAACATATCCCTGCCATACTGCGTATCCTAGTTTTTTAAAAATCCACATATCGCCGTATCCGTATCCTCGTATCCGTATCCCCGTATCAGTATCGGTGCTCCCTAGACTGATCCACCCCAACTAGACGTAGTTCAACAATACATAGGTACCAGAGCATACCAAACCTTCATCAATTGGTGCCACATCGTCAATTTCTTCATCACCCAACCACATATTTTGTTGCTTTACCCAATTTAACATGCTGTTTGACTTGTGAAATTCTTCATAAAAGCCATACCACCACACACCTTACTGTGAAAACTCCGATAGACAATCCTCGAGTTGGGATCTTAGAGAAATGACATGTGAAATTCTTCTTTAAAACAACACCACACTTTAGAAAATTTTCTGCAAATTCAAAGTATATATTTCACAAGGTGGGATATTAGAGACTTGAATTATATATGGATTCATGGAACTATAAAATTATATTATATGTATCCACCCAATGAGCTTATGCATTGTATGGGTGCGTAATATGAGAGTGACCTATATAGTAACTGAATATATTTGGGCCATTGTCCTTTTTGGTGGATCCATTGCATTATTGGAACCTTCTTACTGTGAACATGAAGAAATTTCTGATATAACTGTAACTGTCACTTTTCGAGCGTTGAGATTCTTGGATCCTACAAGATTTCAGGAAGATTATTATAACAGAAACAAGATTGACAATGTTACATGTATCAAAAAGGCAATAAAGTGGTGCAACCACATAAAAATAAACATGGAAGGTTTTAACAGACTTATGTATGCTAAGAATAGAGGTTGAACCCAAATAGATACAATATTGCTTGTTGGTCATGATTTATATGTCTAATGTATGCAACATTCTTACCGTATACTTTATACAGCTGCGACATTAGCTGGGGTTGTATTCTTGCAATTTGCCACCAGCTTCAAACCGACATACACAATCGTAAATATTTCCATTAAAAAGCTTCTCTGCCAACCTTTGATTCTTCACCATTGCAAGCTGAAAAAAAAATGCTTGAATTATGCTAAGAGACTCTGGAAGCACCAACCCCTTAAGGACAGAAGGGACAACAAAAAGATCTGAAAATTTTAGTCAACGGGCTACCCATCATTTCAGGCAGCCATGGTCAGGACTGGTCAAACTTAAACCATAGTCAAACAAGTAACTACTACCATGAGAATACCAAGGCCCAGATGTTGCACAAACATCGATCACATAGTTCTGCTAGCTATTGAGTGGTTTAAGAAGCAAAGAGCAATATTCAAAAAGAAAGTTTGTTGATTGGATAGATATCTAACTCAATACACAATGGTTCGTGCCATTGTAAACTAAACTCTGACTCAAAACAATCCTTTGGGCAACGATCAACTAATGTGATTCGATAAATTTCTCTGACTCTGTTAGTCTTATGTACATAACACTATATAATGGCCCATTTGCACTAATGAGAAGTCATTACTTCGTACCCAAAACCCTAGCCTCTCTGTCTCTCCCCCCCCCCTAGGGTTATTGGTAACGTGGAATCAAAGCCGTCGATCCGGCCCTCTTCCGCACGTCGATGATCCTCTCCTCTGTGATCGACTTCTCGCATCGACGAGCCCGACGAGATCTCCTGGCCCTCTCCTCGCAACGTCGTTGAGGCGACCGGAGATCCATCGCTCCCTTGAGATCAATGCCTAAGCCATGGCTGCTCCATCTTCTCCGCTCGACTTGCACCTCCGATCTCCTTTGCACCTCCTCGAGGCTCCTCCTCTGCCTCGAGATCCCTCGCCTGCCTCAAGATCACTCGAGCTGCTCCTCTGATCTCCCCTACACCTCCTCGAGCTCCTCCTCTGCCTCTAGGATTCTTAGATCCAGTTGCCCACTACCTCCTAGAGCTCTTCCGGCCTTAATATCCAGCCACTCGCAAGCTCCTCCGACCCTGAGATCTAGATGTTCCTCCGGCCTTGAGATTTTGCACCTCATTTCCATGCGCTTCGGCCTTGAGAGTAACAGCAACAACAATGGCAGCAAAGGGATCGGGGAGCAGTGGTACCAGATATGGCACCCGAAATTGGGCTCCCACTGTTGTCTTTCTGACACTCTACAACACCCATTGGATCTAGCACCGAGATGAGGCATCCGGGGCACCCTTGACTTGAGTAGATAAGGGTTACTACGGGTATCAAAGGGGTGCTTGAGAGGGTTTCTGAGGGCACCCCGGCCATTTTCGGAGTGCTTCTGAGGGCACCTCCGTAGTCACCACATGAGTGTTCCTCCGCGATATTGGCCCTTTTTCGCTCGCGATCCAGCACAACTCCTCAGGGCCTTCCACTTGCGGCTCAGATCCGTACCTCTAGCCCCTCCTTTGCAGGTGATCTTCCCACAGTCTTGATGGCCTCGCCTGGCAAGTGACCTGCTGAGCTTCTTCGCCCTTCAACCTTGAGGGTTTTCTTGGTTGTCTTCCCCGGGTGCACTCCGCACGCCAGGAGTACTGCCCTCGCCGATCACTAACTCCTTCTCGCACGAGCCTCTCCGCGCTTTCGCCGGTCGCTAGCCCTTTCATTTGTGGACCTTCTCTCCGAGCGACTATTCGATCTCTTGTGGTTGCCTCAACGTTTCGACTTCCCGGTTTATAGACCTTGCCCCTCTGCCTCGAGCCTCCTGTAGGCGTCTATGCCGCCTTTGCACTGCGGCCAATCGCTGAATTCCTCCACCCACTGCTTGGAGGGTGTTCACAGCCCTGCCCCTATGACTTGTCTTACCAGTGCGGCCTACAATCATGCGGTTCCTCCTGGCGCTACAACCAAGGTTTAAAATCACGGTATCGGTCGCGGTATCGGTCGGCCCCGAACCGGTATGTACCGGCCGGTACGTACCGGTACCGGCCGATACGGACCGATACCGGTTGAGAAAAAACCCCGAAAAAAACCAAAAATCCAAAAAAAAAATTAACCTGTCGGTACCGATCGGTATCGGCCTGAACCGGCCGATACGGACCGGTACGTACCGGTACCAGCCAGTACGGGCCAGGTATCGGGATCGGTTGCAGTACCGGTCTCGAACTGGCCAAAACCGGTACGTACCGGCCGGTACGTACCGGTATCGGCCGATATTTAAAACCCTGGCTACAATTGCTCCTCCCACAAACCAACTTCAACGACTCAAGCAACGAGTTGAATAGCTTCTCTGCAACGTTTTGCTTGCAGCTCCTGCTTTTCTGCCCTTTCTACCATCATGGGTAACGCTGCCCCTTGGATCATGGATTCCAGAGATTCTCACCACATAACTACTGACCACTCCGTTCTGACTGCCTGCTTGCCACCCTCTCGCATCCCTTCGATCCACATTACTAATGGTTCACTTTAGACCATCTCACAGACTTGGTCTATCACCACCAGCTCAGATCCTAAATACTGCCTTTCCTTACCTTTTGTTATGCAAGCTCCTTAGCTTTGTATGAACCTTAATTCCATTAGTAGCATTTGTGACTCTGGATTGATTATTTCTTTTACCTCTTCTTCTTGTATTGTGCATGATCCTCACATTGGCCAAAGGATTGGTGTTGCTCGTAGGAGAAGCGGGTTGTACCATCTGGAGTACCTTCACCTCCCTACCTCCCCTCCCTTGGTCTTTTGTGGTGTTGTCACCTCTGATGTCGGCTTGTTGCACATAATATTAGGTCATGTGTCAAAGTCTTGAATTAAAAGCTTTTCTAGTCTAGAGCTTTAGGTCGAGGCTCCTTCTCTCCTTCCTTTTGTACGAGCTGTAAGTTAGCTAAGCACTCGGTTCTCCCTTTCTCTTGTAGTTCGTCTATTTCATGTTGTCCTTTTGATTTAGTACACTCAGATATTTAGATCATGCCTTATTTCCTACCATGACTGGTTTTCATTATTATGTCAGTTTCATCGATGATTACTCTCACTACACTTGGGTCTATATCCTTCGCCACGGCTCCAAGATATCCAAGATCTACCAGAACTTCACAACAATCATCCACACCAAGTTACATAATAGCATCAAGACCTTGCATTAAGACATTCTGGTCTGATTGCACCCATGAGTACCTCTCCTCCACAATGCACACTCCCTTCTTCAGTCTCATGGAACCCTCTTCTAGCAGTCTTGTCCTCGTACTCATGAGCAAAATGGGGTTACTGAGAGGAAGCATCGCCACATCCTCAAGATGGCACGTGCACAGCTTCTCTCTTTCGTTCCTCGCACTTTCTGGGCAGAGACTATCTTGACATCTGGCAACTTCATCCACATCACTCGCTCTTTCGTCCTCTCTGGCACATCTCCTCACAAGTGACTCTACTGCACTTCACTCGACTACAACATGCTCTGCACGTTCGGGCGCACATACTTTGTCCTTCCTCCTCATGAGTATACCTAGCTGTCCGCCAGGTCCGCAAAGTGTGTTCTCTTAGCGATCAGTTCTGAGCACAAGGGATATTGCTGCGCTATAACCCTTTGACTCGTCGTATCTGCATCGCTCGTCATATTTCCTTCGTAAATGATGTTCCCTACTACTCTTCTGAGTCTCAGAACCTCATATTTCTTAAGACTCCTGCTCTGTTTCTCGTGCCCCTACCTCCTACAGTCCTACGGCCACCATCACTACTCCCTCCACAATCGCTCTGCATGTTCCTTTTCTTAAGTCTCTACCTCCTACGACTACTGCTACTCTTGTCTACTATTCTTTTTTCTCATCTGACAGCACTTGCCCTGTGTCACCTGTTCATTCACTTGTCTATCCCTTTCCTCAGATGTACTCTCGTCATCCCACTACTGCCCAGTCGTCTAGCTCACCTCCTCCTAATGGTGACTCCACTGTACTTCACCTGCTCTGACCGGCCCGCCTCTGGCAGACATGAATCCTCACTCTCTTTGCTACTCCTTGCGCAAGCGTCGTCCGCCTAACCATTTCGGTTAATCTTCTTGCCATTTTGGTTTTGCTATAGTCACCGCTTACTCTCCCCAGTTCCACGTCTACCTTACTCTCCCAAGTTCCACGTTTACCTTACTGCTCTTCATATTGACCGAGAGCCACAATCCTACAGAGAGGCACTTCAGTCCCCCAATGGCGGCATGCAATGACCAAGGAGTTTCAGGCCTTTGAGTAGACACAGCGTGGGACGTCGTTCCCCTACCGACAAGCGTTGAGCCTATTAACTACAAGTGGGTTTTCAAGGTCAAGCATCGACTTGATGGTTTCATCAAGCGACACAAAGCCCTACTCATTGCTAAAGGTTCACTCAGGAATACATGATCGACCACGACGAGACTTTTGCTATCGTGGCACAGATGACCATGAGTCGGACTCACTTGGCAGTCGCTGCTACTCGGTGCTAGCCCCTTTTTCAGATGGACGTGAAGAATGCCTTTCTTCACGATGATTTCTCCGAGGTTATCTACATGCAGCCTCCTCCGGGTTTCAGGACTCCTCACCATGCCTGCCGCCTCCGTCAAACCATCTACGGGGTCAAACAAGCCTCTTAAGCCTAGTTTGAGGCTTCGTCGCGCAGGTACAGAGGTCGGTTTCATCCATAGCTCTCAGGATCACTCTTTATTTGTGTGGTCCTCACCGCAGGGTCAGACTATCATTCTCCTCTAAGTGGATGATATGATCCTTAAATGTGACAACTCGGGTGCCATAGCCTTACTTCAGCAACTTCTCCATAACCGATTTCGGATGAAGGAGCTTGGCCCTTTGTGCTATTTTCTTGGTCTTGAGATTGCTAAGGGAAAGCGAGGAATTATGCTCTCCCTGCAGAAGTATACCGCTAACATCCTCAATTGAGTTGCTCTTTCTGAAGTTCGTACAGCTGAAACTCCACTCGAGCTTCATGTGAAGCTTCGACCTACAGACATTGAGCCGCTTTAAGATCCTATTGGTACAAAGAGATTGTCGGTCAGCTAGTCTACCTCTGCATCACCAGACCCGATATTGCCCATGTAATCAGCATCGTGCTCTCTTGTGGATTCTTCGATACTTTGAGGCATAGTCACTCTGTCACTTTTTTTTGTCCTCGACTTCATCTTTGGTCCTGCAAGCCTACCCTAATGTTGACTGGGTTGGACATCCGACTACTCACAGCTCGACCACTAGCTACTGCCTGTTTTATGGAAGCTTTCTCATCTCATGGTGTAGCAAGACGCATAAGGTTGTTTCCAAGGAACAAAAAATCGATATATTTCGCGAAATATATCGGAAAAATGAAAACCTGATACGAAATACCACCTGCAATCTCGAGCAGAACTGAAAATGTCAAAATATCAAGCGATTTCGTGAAATATCGCGATATTTTCACGAAATATTTCCATCTTCACGAAATATCGCGAGATTTTGTCGAAATTTCACGAAAATTTCGAAAAATTTCGCAAAATTTATCCGAAATTCTATGACTGACTGGTTAGAAAAGGGGACTGGGGGGCCTGGTTCTCAGCAGCTTATTTACATATAATAACATTTAAGTAAATATTTCTCCATTTACTTTAAGTTATTATATGTAAATAAGCAAATACCCCCCCCCCCCCCCATTTGATTTCAATAAAAATATCAAAAAAATCAAAAAACAAAGGAATCGAAAAGTAAACTTTCAATTTTAGTAAAGAGAAAACAGTTTTTACGGATTTTTATAAAATCTACATGGTGAGAAAAGTGATTAAATCAACTCCTTTTTAGCTCAAAAAATTCCACAAGATGTAGAAGTACGAGTACATCTAGAAAACCATGGTCCGTCTTAGGAAATTTTGAATGTATACAACTTTTCTATATAAAAACTCTTTTTTTCAGACTTAGTAAAAAAACAGTGTTTCACATTTCAGCATAATTTTTGCACAATTTCAAATTTGCATAACTTTCTTGTTTTAAGTCCGCTTTCAAAATCGTTTAAAATATTATTTTAACTAATCTTTATTTCAAAAAAAATAAATTTTTTAAAAAAAGATTAAAAAATGTTTGAAAAATATATATCAAAACCGAACTAAATAAGAGTGCACAATACTCACATACTCAATACATTGAATACATGTTATGTAAAGCTCTACACCCCTAGATAGGGTACACATATTATTTGAGTGTTCTAAAGTGTGTATCTATACTTGGTTTATGATTATCCGGAGTTTCACTAAAAAATTCCATCAAAAAATCAATATTTCCACCATTTCTACAAAATTGCAATATTTCCACACTGTCGAAATATTTCCAGGAAATATTTCCATATCCAGAAGGTCGAAATTTCCACCGAAATGGAGATTTATAACCTTGGTTGTTTCTATCACGAACACCGAGGCAGAGTTCAGACTTCAGAGCCATGGCCACCACCACCAAGGTGTTGACGATATGGCTTCAAGCCGCAGACAACTCCAAGGTTCGTGTGTGAAGAAACGACGAAAGACAAAACACAAAAGCAAGAAGTCGGCCATGAAAAATCGTGCGCACGATTGACATCGGCATAAAAGTTGGACGAGAAAACAAGACCGGATCGTGCGCACGACGTCCCAGTGTCGTGCGCACGACTTGGTATGGCAGCACGCCGATGAGGCGATTCGGCTTGCATGTTCATGGGATTCCTTCTACAAGTTGGATACGAATGTATGCCTATAAATAGAAAGATCTAAGACAAACCTAGAGGCACAAGAGAGGGTTTATCAAGTCTCTATTAGGGTTTAGAGGGTAACCATCATCAAGAGAGAGGGAGAGTAATCCAAGGAGGCTTGTGGGCTTCGGTAAGGGTTTTCTCTTGTTCTTCGGGGTGAGAGGGTTGCGGAATCTATTCTCTTGTAGGAGGGCTCCTCTTTGTGGATGGTGCGAGAGATTGGAGAGAGACAAGAACCTTGTACTCGGGTTATCCCCATGCTAGTGAATCTATTGATCGTTATTGCCGGACATTGTGTGTGTGATTTCTTGTGTATTATTTATTTGTTCGTCTTCTTGGTGGTGGTGAGTCATCGTCTTCTCCATGGAGGTTCTACGCATGTCATGTGCTCTCGCTTCTTCCGCTGCACGAGGGCCTCGGATCACAACACAAGGAGATTATTCACTTGCGGTGTCTCCTTGGGGATCTAAGAGTTGAGATTTTTGGACCTACCGCTCTTTGCTGCGATAATCGAAGTGCTCTATAGATTGTTGGCAATCCGGTTTACCATGAGAGGATGAAGCACATTGAGCTCAACTGCTACTTCTCCAGAGAGAAGTATGAAGCCGGGACTATCTCTCTCCCTTGTGTTTCCTATGGAGAGCAAATCGCTGACTTTTTTACGAGGTTCCAGTTTTTTGTTAGCAAACTCTCGGTGTTTGATCCACCATCTTATGTATATAACACTATATATTGGCCCATTGGCCTAATGAGAAGCCCTTACTTCTTCCCCAAAACCCTGGCCTCCCTCCCACCTATCGTTATTGGCAACAGACTAGTAACAGTTTTGCACCATGGTCAACTACAAAACAATGTTTTGGGCCATGGTCAAATAATGTGACGCCTTATCCAACTGGAATTATTTAATCCCTTCAAACCTTGTTGAAACTGATAGGTAGAACTGAAAAGATTTAAAGCCAAGCTTAAATACTCCACACCACAAAGACATACCTTCAGAGCATCACATTTAAAACGGGCATTGAAGTTGGTATGAAGAGATCGGCCCATCCCTTCAAGGATAATCTGCATTATAATGAGGTCATAGTCCCTTTTTATATCAGGAATATACCGACACTGACCAGCAAGCCAGGATAATTCATGCAACACAGCATAGACTATGGAGATTTCTTGAAAAATGGGCCATACCAGGTCTGCATCTTTTGCAGCAGCAGCGAGCTCTGAACTGACCTGTCGGAGGTCTATGCACGGCCCCCCGCAACCATTTTCAACAACCATTAGGGGAACTGAAAATGACTTCTCTGCGTATTCATCTTGGAAATTAACCATCGCATCCACTAGAAGCCTTCCAGCTTCAGCGGCTTTCCGGAGTATATCACAGTGCTGTAGTTCAGGAAAAATAATAATAATAAAATGGAGGGAAACCTCTCAAAAGATGGAAGGTCCATCAGTCAATGAAGTATAACTGATAGTGTTTGTGCGGTTTCAATCCAAACCTTTGCAGCTTCAGCTACGATATCAGGGAGTTCATTAGCAGTGACATCATTTAAAGCGGGCAAAGAATTCCCAACCAGAACAACCTGAATGAGTAAGATCATTTTGTCATCTGCAATGATTTGAACATTCTAACGATGATTAATCACTGGTCACCGTTCAACCTGCAACTCTATAGAAAACCTTGAAGTTGATTTTCCGCAATCTGATTCAAATTATGGTTTTCACGTATCACAACTATCCTTTGAATCATATTGTTCAGATTGCTAAGCATAGGCAAGTAAGGCAACTGATGCAAATTAAGGACCGTTGGATAGTAATATGCAAGCATCACACACTTGAACATAAACAATGGATGAAATACTTTCCAGTATTTCATCTTCCCTCGAAGAAACACAAATAAAACAGGAAGAAGCCTAGTGGATTTAGTTAAATGACAAGTTATTTCTCAAGAGAGGCCCTTGTTAGGGACAACCAACGAAACCAAATGGCAGACCATTTGGGAGGATTACAATCCAAGGGCAGCAAGGTGTTCATTGTTAACATGTATGTTCTCTATAAGACAATACAAATAATAGCAGATGTATTAACTGATGCAAGTATAAGCTTGTTCCCATACCGAAGGTCACAAGTCATTATTCACTAAAGCATTTATGTAGCTGGACTTCATTGTTATTAGTTCTAAACTAATAAAACTTCTTGAGGGTTAAAGGAAATTTATGGTTATTGTATTCTCTCTATTTCATTTTCATTTCTCTTCAGTTACTTGCTCAAGATCCTTGCACTTCACCAACCATTAGAATCATTAAATCTTGTAAGAAAATGATGAGACATTTGATGTGAATCAGGTAAAACAATTTGGATGATACCAAAAGCATTGGCTGTTATGTATTGGATATATACCATTTGAGACCCACCAAAAAACTCCGTAAGATATAGTTGAAGGTAAACTATGCCCGGATATGTCCAAAAAAATCAACAGATACTTTTTCAAGGATTCTATGATAGAAATATTACTATATGTAGCTTCCAAAGTCAAGTTAATGACAAAGAATAGCTCTTTTATATACAGTGGAACTTCTAGTAAATCAGCAATCAAAAAGATTGTCTGAATCTAAGAAACATGGAATATATATATATATATATATATATATATATATATATATATATATATATATATATAGGGGAAGGGTTTGGTGATATCGAGTTCACCATTCAAATGGTGAACTTGATGGAGAAGTTGCCACGTGTTCTAAGAAAAGTCAACAATTACGGTTGGGTATATATATTTATATATATCCTCATATATGTGTATATATAAATACCTCCAGCTGCAATTGTTGACTATCTAAGGACACGTAGCAGCTTCTCCATTCGAGTTCACCATTTGAATGGTGAACTCGAGTTCAACTTCCCGAGCCCCATATATATATATATATATATATATATATATATATATATATATATATATATATATATATATATATATATATATATATATATATATATATATATATATATATATATATATATATATAGAGAGAGAGAGAGAGAGAGAGAGAGAGAGTAGTGATCGGGTGCGAAACATACGAAAATCCCTTATTTGTGAAACCCAGCCGCAGCCGTCCGATCAACCGATCGGTATTCACCCCGCCCACCGACCGCAGCTGTTACTGTGGTGGGCACAGTAACAGCGATTTTGGTGGGTGGGGTGAACCCTGGCCGTCCGATCGGCGTGAATCGAACGGCCAAATACCTCTCCGGCCGGTTAAAATTTTTAACCGTTCGATCGAATGATCGAACGGGTGAGATCCCGTGGGAAACAATCAATAGGACAAAAGGTAATGATTGTAATCATTACCTTTTGTCCTATTTGATTGTTTCCCACGGGATCTCACCCGTTCGATCATTCGATCGAACGGTTAAAAATTTTAACCGGCTGGAGAGAAATTTGACCGTTCGATTCACGCCGATCGGACGGCCAAGGTTCACCCCACCCACTACCTTTTATCCTATTTGATTGTTTCCCACGGGATCTCACCCGTTCGATCATTCGATCGAACGGTTAAAAAATTTAACCGGCCGGAGAGATATTTGGTCGTTCGATTCACGCCGATCGGACGGCCAGGGTTCACCCCACCCACCGAAATCGCTGTTACTGTGCCCGCCATAGTAACAGCAGCGGTCGGTGGGCGGGGTGAACACCGATCGTTCGATCGGTTGATCGAACGGCTGCGGCTGGGTTTCGCAAATAAGGGATTTTCGCATCTATTCGGGGTTTCGCAATAGATCAGCCCTCAATATATATATATATAGGGGCATGCTATAATGCGGCATGCGGCATCACACCACAGCCGTCTGATGCACGCGCTGCGTGCAGCGGTGCATCAAACGGCTGCGGTGTGATGCCGCACTTACCGCATGCCGGATTATAGCATCTCTCTCTCTCTCTCTCTCTCTCTCTATATATATATATATATATATATATATATATATATATATATATATATATATATATATATATATATATATATATATATATATATATATATATATATATATATATATATATATGGAACATGACTTTGTATGCCCATGCAACGAAGCTATCTGTGTATGCTCCTCTATATACCCTATACAGGTATCTGAATTTACTGGTTTTTGGTGAATGTGTTATCTATGATAAGATGATCATCCTCACAAAAAATGGCAAGTTCCTAAAACCTCTAGATACATCAAATCTGATAGTTGAAATGGACAGTCGATAAAGCTTCTAATATTTGGATGTCCCTAAAGGTCTTAGAATTTACTGACTTTTGGCAAATATGCCATCTAGAGCAATGTGATCACCCTCACAAAAAATGAGCAAATTTTAAAACCTCCTGCTACATCAAAATGTTAGAAGCTTTATCGACCGTCCATTTCACAATTAATTTCAAGAGCATATTTGAAATGCCCAGAGGTTTCAAAACTTGCCGATTGTTTTTAGGATGATCAACATAACACTGATAGCACATCCACCAAAAATAAGTAAATTCCAATACCTCGATATATGGTATATAGAGGAGCATACGATGCATACAAAGTCATACTCATATATATATATATATATATATATATATATATATATATATATATATATATATATATATATATATATATATATATATATATATATATATATATAAGTGATACATTGCGGCTGGTAACGTGCGGCACCACCTTCCGGGGTATTTTGGAAATTTTTTTTTTTTGGGATTGATCACCCACCCTTGGATAGCACATACAAAAAATTTCAGCCCGATCCAAACCCTGTAGGTCCAAATGTGTTGATCAAAATGACGACAAAAATGAAAGACCGATAAAAGTCGATCACATTTGGACGGCCTACAGGGCTTTGGACCGGGCTGAAATTTTTTGTGTGTGCTATCCAAGGGTGGGTGATCAATTCCCAAAAAAAAAATTTCCCAAAAGTGCCCCGAAAGGGGGAAGCCACACGTTACCTGGCCGCAATGTATCAATACTATATATATATAGGGGAGGGATACTCTCACTCATGAACTCTTACAAGTAAGAGTTACTAATGATCCCAGCCATTGGTTTGAATCCAATGGATGGCTGGGATTATCCCTTCCTCTCCCCCTCCCTCTCTCTCAATCGAGTAAAACTAGCCCCCCCCCCCCCGACCGATCCTCCTCCCCGCCTACCCCTCCGACGGCTGCCCCCTTCCCCTCCGACCTCCAACTCTAGCAGCCCCCTTCCCCTCCGGCCCCTCCCATCCGGCACAGATCGACCCCCCCCCGCCCCGTTGAGCGTAGTCCCCCTCCCGTCCGGCGGCATCCCCCTTCCCCTCCGTCGAGCCACACCACCGGCGCCGATCGCAGCCCCGATCTCGCTGAAATCGGGGCTGCCGGCGTCGGGGATGAAGATCAGGAGGGGGGGTCGGGGCTGGTGCGACCGGCGCCGGAGCTGGAAGGGGAAGGTCGGGGCCAGAGCCAGAGTCGGAGGGGAAGATCGAGGCCGGAGGGGAAAGTCGGGGTCGGGAGGGGGATCGGTCGAGGGGGTGGATTACCCGATTGAGAGAGAAAGATAGAGAGAGAGAGGGAGGGATAATCACAGCCATTATGATCTGAACCGATGGCTGGGATCATTAGTAGCTCTCACTTGTAAGAGCTCATGAGTGAGAGTATCCCTCCCCATATATATATATATATATATATATATATATATATATATATATATATATATATATATATATATATATATGATGAAACTATCTAGTCTAACATTATAATTCATAATCAAATATAACGCTAAAAGTCAACTTAAAAAGTCTCCAACAAACAACAATAACATCATCAAGAATTCAAGTGCATAGTTTCAAACTTTCAAAATACAAAAAGACAAATAGAATACGCATAGAATCATCATCCATCTAGGCCAACGTCAAGTGCCACAGCATCATCACTATCGGCGTTATCTCCCTCGCCAACATCTGTCAAGGCCACAACCTCTATATCTGGCACATCGATGGAAAGGTTTGCAATCTCAAGAACCCCAACATCTTCAAATGAGTTAAAGACATCTCCGGCAATGTCCGACGCGCTCCAACACGCTCCGACAAATGTCCGATAGCCTTTCTTCGTAGATGACACATTTTTTGGCTTATCCGACACGTGTCAGAGAGTGTTGGACGAGTGTCCGAGTCCAATAAGACAGATCCATAGGTCCTGAGAGTGTCGGTGCTTCATAGGCTTGACTCTTAAGAAAAGGCATGGTCTACTTATCCACATTTCAAGCAAGAAGAGATTGCTCAAATACGATAATTGATAGAATGGTGAACATTATATTAGTATAATGCTGTTATGAAATGGATTTTCACACTTTACCTTACTCCTAAACCTTGACGTTTCTTCTCCAAAAGTATCACAAAAGTACACCTATGATATGGTATGTCATTCTTACTCAAAAGACACTTGTATCTTAACGAGAAGCTCTGTCCTACTAATGGTGAGCCTTTGTAAGACCCTACCGTGTAACCGATGGTAGTTAGTATATCTAAATATTTCTTGGCCAAACATTGCATATGTGGTTCATGTGGAGCCAATTGATTAGTGTTCCCCAATTTGTGCATTATGCAGTAGTTCCTCACATTCTTCAATACTTGCATGGTGCCAATGCTCCTTCTCCCTTCTCCTTCAGTTGTACTAGAGCTCCAGACGTAACAGTCTATCATTGTCTTTTAGGGGTGGCAATGGGTCGGGTCGGGTTCTAGTCGGATTGAGACATAGGTACAAGGGAAAAACAGTCAACCCGAACCCTACCCACTTAATAAACAGGTGAAAAACTTAAATCCAAACCCGACCCGCCTAATAAACGGGTTGACCCGACCCGTTTAATAAATGGGTCAGGTCGGGTTGGGTCGGATTAGCTCAACGGAACCCATATAAACTGGTCGGGTTTGATCGAGCAAGGTCGGGTTGGGTTGCATCGACACATATGGTAAACGAGTCAATCAGGTTATAAGTACAAACCCAAACCCGACCCGTTTAATAAATGGGTCAGTCGGGTCAACTCGTTTATGACCCGCACCTGTTTAGGACAAACCCAAACCCGCTAACTTTCGGTCGGGTTGGCGGGTCAGGTCTAGAATTGCCAACCCTACTGTCTTTTGCATTTTATTGGATGACATATTACCCATTTTAAGAATAAGAAGGTGACTCTACTTGCTCACGTACCTAATAAGAGTACTATTTGATGTCTATGACTTCTTATTTGCTTCAGTGTCTCAATTAGCATCATGGGATTCACCTCTCAACTCTACTTTAGCGTTATAATTTGAGTGCCTTGCAAAATGCTTGTAATTCAATTTTTAATGAATAAAAGAACCACAATGAGGTTGATTATCTACCTTGACTCTATTTATCTCCCTCAAATCTCCTGTTTGGATCACATCACAAATTTCTTCACCGACTCCCATAAATCAAGACCCACCTTCAACTTAAGGCGGACATATGTATATTTTCTATTTATTATATAAAATCCATAATGGCCTAATATTCTTCTGTGTGGGTAAGTGACCACATCCCATGTGAATTTTTATATATTAATGGACTGACAGACTAATGCAGTGAGGTCATTCTTCTCCACCCAAATTATTGGGGAATATACATGAAGTTATACATACATATTATAAATGTTGAGCTATAATTATATCAGAGGACTTGAGTCCAAATCAAATCGGTTCAAAGCATTCAATGGTCATCAAAATCAAGAATACACCATGTTAACGATGATCTACAACATCTGAAATGCCAAACGACTTACAGAAAATTCCTACCCATGTATTAAGTGGTCACATAATGTATGGTAGGGGTCGAGCATAGGTACTAAAATGATTGAGGGCCACATAAATCGATTTATTTACTTCGTTTATCATGATCCACATCTTAAATTTTAAAACACCTGGGTGGAACTTCAGTGGGGTTTGGATTCTTCCAATACAAATATTAAATAAAATAATTTACCTTGTCATAAAAAACGTCCATTACCTGACCACTGGATACAAGGCTAAAAAGCTCCAAAACATTTAATTTTTTGTTTTCAAGAACTTACTATGTTTTTTTTTTACATCGGCGGGTGTCCCAAAACCTTTCGGGCTATAGACCCACTTCAAGCTCGGACTAATCCCTCTAGGAATGTGCACCGGCCCACTCAAAAGTTTCCCTATGCACTCCTGGGTAACTCGAGGGGGGGAGGAATTGAACCCACAACCTCCTCACCAAGGCATCAGTTGCCTACCAACTCCCCTATCCCCTGGTGGGTAACTTATTATGTTGTGCAGTTGTAGATATGATTAATGGTGAAGACCTGTGTCTTGATGGCCCCATCACGTTTTTCGCACTGGCATGCTTTAGGCTTAAATTCTACTAGTAGGAGTAGGAATGTAAGTGTATGTATCAAATCGCTAATGTATGCGTAGAAACTCGGTTATGTATCTTATTTTTATTCCAGAACTTCTACAGTACCTCCAACACCCCCTCCAAAATAGTGGATAACTAGATGCCCTCCAGGTGGCTGTTACGGGGAATCAAATTAAAATCTGCGTTGATTTAAAATTCAAGTTCGTCTTTAGAAAGGGGATTTTGAAGGAAGGAAAGTGTTATTGTTTCCTTATGATCGAGGATTGCATAATCACTCATTTCATGATGAGAGGGTGCAAGTCCTCTTTATAACATACTCTGTTTTCATTTTAGTTAACTTTTATTCTGTCAATAAGGAAAGAAAAGAAATAATCAGAACTACTCTCTAGTCATGTGTACAATCTAACTTACCTCAGTTCCACACCGAAGGAGTTCCCGAGCCAGCGGAAGCATTCCAAGAACAATGTCTGCACCAGAGTTATCAACAAAAAGCAATGCTCTCTTATGTGGTTGAAGCTTCTTATCTCCACAACCAAGCATTTTTTCCTTAAACATATCGAAGTCATCCACCTGAAAGAACATAACTTTTAGATGGAAAGGATCATCAAATGTAGTAAAATTCGGTCCAAGAGTAATTATTATACATGACATGAAGAAACAACAAGATAAAATATAAACAAATAAAAGAAAAATAATGTCTATATTCCAAAGTTCATTTCCAGTGATAACTTGCCCTCCAAGGCCGTTGCATTTTTTTACGGCTCATGCGATAAATTTCAATAATAGTTCCTTTATGATAAAGCTCCACACAAGCACGAGATCCCCAATCAAAGATATTTGCAGCAAGAACACCTTCAATGAGAGCAAGCAATCTCTCCTCCTACAAAACAGTGAAAAGTTCAAAATAGTCAGTATAGTACAACTTTGAGTATATCCAGGGATCGCTTGTGGTAAAAAAATAGTCTTTAATGTGTTTTAAGATCATCTTCATGATTTATTTCATATATAGTCTATTATTCCATAAACCAGGTATCAACCTGATGTCATAAATGCCCACTTCCCATCCGTCTTGACACTGACATTAGCAGAGTACACATCTAACAAGAAATGTGACTGAAGTTGAAAATATAGCTCTTGGAACGAGTCATTAAACCTTTATGAAATTTCCAAAGTTTATAATTAGGATGTTAATGAAACGACCAAGAATCCACTCTTCTACATGCTCGTACTTGGTAGAGCCACTATACAACTATCATGAATTGCATGTCAATTGTGTTCCAAGGAAGACCTATATGTAGCTTTGTATTTTATCTAAAGCTCTAAGTCTAAGAAGCATTGACACCGATACGGGCACACAGGTACGACATGACACGAGTACGTCGACACGATAAATCCTAAAAAAGGACACGGGTACGGCGGGAACACATCTAAATAAATTAATATTTTTTATTTATATTTTATGTGTGTTTATAATTCATATATATTTCAATAACCAAAACACCTCATAGAAAACAACTAAAATAAAATTTTAACGCATACTGAATCACAACCGTTAGTAACACCCAACCCGATCGGTGAATCGCACACAGTCCTAAATGGCATGGAAAATAACGACAATGTTTCAGTTTTGGCTTCAACCTATCTGAAACCTCAGAGTATCAGATTGATTAAAGCCAAAATTAAATCGTAATTGTCTATTACAACCAACCTGACAAGTGAATCGCACTTAGGCCCAAATGGCATGCAAGGGAACTGAATCACAATAGCTTGTAACCCGACCCTATATCGAACAGCCCGTCAACCCGGTGTGTCCGGCGAGTGTCCGACGACGAGTGTCCAAAGAGTGTCCGACAAGTGTCTAGCCAGTGTCCAGCTCTTGGAAGCACGTGGGACACGGCACATGCATGTCCGATGAGTGTCGGTGTTCGACACATGTTCGACACGGGTACGGGAGGCCTAGGGAAGTGTCCGTGCTTCCTGGCTCTAAGCACACATATGAATTACATTTAGTTATAGAAGAAAGCATGCACCCTTTTGTGTAAATTCTGTTGTGAGTTCTCCTGTAGCTATAATATTTTCATATACGGTAGAGTAGGATCCTTAGATTGGATCCTACTCTAGAAAAAACTCAAGAAAATACTGATCAAAACATCAAGCCATACCCATGTTTCCCACCAACCATTTTGGATATGGTTCATTATGATATGAGAAATTTGGACCATAGCACCACTGCAGGAGTTCGTCTTCTATTCTACATTATATTTGAAGTCTTTATCTACAACGGTAATAAACACCTAAAACATATTTTCCATAAAAAAAACATCATTTAGATTTCCTGAATATCTGCATAGCTAATTGATTTTTATTCCCCAAAAAAAAAACGTATCCCTCATCATGCAATGAGGGAGGGTTTGGCCAAGACCCTAACCAGATAATTCCATCGGCAGGGTCAAAACTCGTACCACCTTACTATTGGCTAGGGTGGAGTGCCACACTAATTTAGCATCATGTTCTAATTAATTGTTCTCTAATCAAGTAAAAGTAGATTATCTCTGATCATGTGAAAATATATACTGGATCAGTAAGTTGATTGGTTCTGCCTTTTATTCATGGGCCACTTTAGGCCCCATGATCACGATTAACACTATATAGTAGCTCACCTACAAACAAAAGGATTCTTGTCTTTTGGGCACACTTCAGTTGTCTGCCTAAGCTTTTAATGAGAGAAGCAAATGCATTGCCCATATAGAGAGGCAGAGCACCCTCTCTCTCTCTCTCTCTCTCTCTCTCTCTCTCTCTCTCTCTCTCTCTCTCTCTCTCTCTCTCTCTCTCTCTCTCTCTCTCTCTCTCTCTCTCTCTCTCTCTCTATTACATAATTGGGATTAAAGAATTCATCGCATCTTTATTGTTCATATTTGAAGGTGCTGTTACCACATGAGAATTCTACAGAATAACAGGCAAATGATGGATTTATTTCTCTCTAGGGACCACAAATATATATATACATATATATATATATATATATACATACATATATATATATATATATATATATATATATATATATATATATATATATATATATATCAGAACGTTATTTGAAGCGAAAATCTGTAACAAGGTATCCAAGCATCTGCGAGGTTAGTCCAGTCCAACATCATGTTCTTGCTCATTACTGGAACTTTATATCCATCTTGAGATCTTGGTGGAGACTAGAGATCTGTCTTCAAGTACTTCCACCATTTTCTCTTTTCATTTTAATGTCAATTCGACATGATTCCATTTTAGATTTGTCCATGTTGAAAACCTTCTCTGCACTTTCAGGCACACAAAGCTGCTGTCAAGAAAGTAGTTGCTAATGCTGCCCTGAATTTGGTAAGATAGTTCAAGCATTCTTAAATATTAACTATTCAAGTTTTCCATTTCCCTCAATAAATGAAGTCACATGCATTGGGATCCACTAGCAAGAAGTCACATTGGTAACAAACGAATGGTTGAATGCAATGCCAAATTTGGATATTTTGATCTCTACTCTTTAACTTGAGGGGAGTTAAGATTTGGTGGTTAATTACCATTACCATCTTATCACCTATATCTTTCATTATTCTCTCTCTGTGCTGCAGTGTAGGCCTCTCTCCCTACTCGAAACTGGACAACAAAGCTCCATGGTAGGCCCCTCAATTGTCTAACTTGCTTGGGCAGAAATTAAGCACCAATTCATGAAGGATCGAAACCAGATTCACAATCAGTAATCAAATCCTACTCAATTTTTTGGAGTTTGTAGAGTCGTGCCTCATAGGAGACACCATTTTGACGGGTAAAACCTAACTGTTGAACTTTCAGGTAACATATTAGATTTTGCAGAACAGCCTACACATGGAGGATCTATTCCTTTTGTAAGACAACAGAATTGCCTTAACACCATCATTTGTGTTATTCCTTCATAGGTTAGTATTTCTCACAGTATTTGAGTGCAAATAGTTCCTTTTTGGTGGAAACAAATTCGTAGATAAGGAATCAGAAAGCCACATCTATGCAATGTTTCTAGAAGCTAAGCACATAAAATTTAACGTAATATCAGTGAAACCTTCAAATTTCCTGGGGTATAACTTCCAGATACATGTTGAATGCCCACATCTATGCAATGTTTCTAGAAGCTAAGCACATAAAATTTAACGTAATATCAGTGAAACCTTCAAATTTCCCGGGGTATAACTTCCAGATACATGTTGAATGCTATAGCTAGGATACTAAAATTCTTTTAATAAAAAAACAACTGCATCCAATACAAGTTCCTTGAGAAAAGATCCATGGAGCACATAGAAGATCACATGTTACTCGTAGTGTCTAGAAAAACATATGCTTTTTTATGCGGGAGCATCCCAGGTGTGCATGCTTTTTTGGATCAGATCTACTCTGCACTGATTTTGAGACACGGCTAAGGAGAAATAAAGAAAATTTCAAAAATAAATCATAAAATTAGTACTTTAGAATAAAATCCGTGCCTGAAATTAGTACTATTTTGATGATTTATTAATTCAAAAATTTTCTTTATTGCTCTTTAGTCGTGTCTCAAAATCCGTGCAGAGTAGAACTGGTCCAGAAAAGCATCACGCTTGAGATGCTCCTACATCATAATCCTCGGCTATGAAAGAACTCGACCTCGAGTTCCATGAAGCCAAGACAGGGAGCGAAGTCACCTTGATCATTGGGGTCTTCCCAGTAATTAGTCGATGTCAAAAGCTAGTGGTGGAAACCCAATACGTGCAGGCGCGTCATATGATGGCCAGCTCTGGGATCCCACGAAAAATGTTTGTTAGCAGCACCGAGGCTCCACATACGATCGGGGCTGATGGCAATGGCACGAAAGTGGGGCCCATCCTTTGTATTAGGCGCGAACGAAACCACATCTCCACGCATATAGCTCTTGAGAAGAACCCGATCTGACAGTAGAGACGTAGGCTCCAGTTGATTGGGGCCAAGAAAGTCAACCACATCCGGTGTTAGGGACGGGGGCCTCAGCGGTGGCATAGCCAGCGCTAAAGGATTGACCGATGAAATGCCGGCACTGAAGGACTAACCGATAAAGGAAACTCCGTGGAGGGTAAGGTCGCACACAATGACTCCATAAGTGGTGAAAGTTCCTCAGCAGGTAGCGCTGGAGGCGAAGGTGGGACCGACGGTGCCGACACCGCAGGTGGTGGCACAAGCGGTGGAGCAAACGAGTCTGGTGGTGGCGACTTCACGGAAGGCATTGGTGCGGGTGGAGCCGTCGATGTGGGACGCACAAGCCGCACAACTGATCGAGGTCCGATTGAGGCTTGAATTCTACATCGTTGTATGATCATAACCTCTTGTTCAATCTCGCTCATCAGGTGCATCCACATCATCAAGCCATTCATCAACCGATCCTCCTTGATGTAGGAACCATTGGATGAAGGGGATCAGCCGGCAAAGTCAGGTTTCGAGTTTGATCCTTGATGTGCCCAATATGGATAAACTTAGGAGTTGTGGGCGAGTAGAGGCTAAGACCAAATGTGTTCACCCAATCCATGAGTTGTGCAGGTGGAGCCGCCGATGTGGGACGCACATCATCAAGCCGTCGATGTGCGACTTCACAGAAGGCATTGGTGCGGGTGCAGTCGTCGATGTGGGACGCACAAGCCGCACAACTGATTGAGGTCCGATTGAGGCTTGAACTCTACATCGTTGTATGATCATAACCTCTTGTTCAATCTCGCTCATCAGTTGCATCCACATCATCAAGTTGTTCATCAACCGATCCTCCTTGATGTAGGAACCATTGGACGAAGGGGATCAGCCGGCAAAGTCAGGTCTCGAGTTTGATCCTTGATGTGCCCAATATGGATAAACTTAGGAGTTGTGGGCGGGTAGAGGCTAAGACCAAATGTGTCCACCAAATCCATGAGTTGTACAAAGAGGGCGGTTTGATAGTAGTACAGATGGTGGAGGTAGGGTGAAGTCTAACAGCCATGTGAAAGCTCTTCGAATTGCGTGGTACCAAAATCCACAAGAAGTCAAATGCTCCTTGGAGTAGGGTTGCAGGCTATGCTATCAAAATCAGGACTACTTGTCGATTAGTTCCCAGACGGCATTTTGCTGACCGACTTATCCAGATTCCTTCATAGCTGGGCAGAACCCCGACTAGGCCCCGACTAGCGACTAGGACTAGTAGGGATTTTTTTTTTCAAGATACGAGTTTAGTCTTGAGTCTTTGCAAGAATTTTTTTTTTTTGCAAGGAGTCTGTAAGCAATTTGTTTGGATTTTTTTGCATTGCCTCGAAATCTTGAGTCACAACTATGCCTCATCCCTATAATCATATGTTGAGGACTTGAGAATCTGAGATAAACACATAGACAAATAATTATTGTTCATTTGTTGATATCCATATAACCCTAAAATCAAAATTAAGGTTGTTACCCTTTAAAAAACATAAAATGGGGTTGTTCAAAGATTAAACACCAGCTAACAAATATTGTGATGTATTCTTAGTTCCGAGTCTTCTGACATTTGCATGAAGCCAATACAACAATATTTTGTTACTTATGTATTTATACCCATACTGTGAACTGTGAAGGAATGCATTGTTATTAACCGACTAATATCGTATGTATATTGGCATTTATGCTAATTCATATATCATATATGTTTAGGGAGGGAGGAGGGGTTAGAATAAGTTTAAGTAGGCAAGTCCCAAACTAGTCCCAAATATGCCAAGTGACGAATGAAGCCAACAGTTGGAGAGGTCAGAGTGCTCAAGATGCCGACTGGGTGCCCTTAGTAGATCTGAAGCTGCAGGGATGGGGTTGCTCTCAGCCACTAAAGGGGCATGGGCTGAGCCCTGGTCACGTGATAAATCCAAAATCAGAGGGGAAGAGGCACGTGATCCTTTCCTTCTCGGTTTCACGATCAGAGAAAGGGCAAGGAGAGTGAGCCTCGGGTAGGCAGTCGAGGGGGAGGAGCTAAGGCCGGATCTGCGACGGGAGGTACCCGTGGTGGTCGGTTGCAACTGATGGTCGACAGCACGTGCGGGTTGTAGAAGGGCCGACACAGATCGGGTTGGGTCAAGGCGGAATAGAGCACATGAGAGCTCTAACAGGAAGGATCAGGGCCGGGCTCCGCCGATCAAGGCCAGACAGGGTCGGGTCGTGGCAGGAAAGCGACGACTAGGCACTGGAAACGACATGCCGACGCAGGAGGGTTAGGCCGATGTACACGCGCAAGCTGTCGTGGCCAGACCGGACCAGGGGAAGACATGACGGTGGTTGTCGAGGCGCATTGGCTAGCAAGCACCGATTCGGATACGGGGATACGGATACAACAATACATGGTTTTTTAAAAAACTAGGATATGCGGTACAACAATGATACATTTGTAATTATATATATATATATATATATATATATATATATTAATAATTACGTATAATATTTTTTATTTTAGAATATAAATAATGAATAGTTTAAAAATTAAATATGGTCATGTTCATCATTCATTACGTGATTTACATCAAATACAACAAAAAAAAATACAAAGCTAGTGACTAGTGTCTCATTCATCCGCTACAAAAAAGTAACGTTAAAAACATTACGCAAGTGTCACATTAATCGTCCATTACAAAACGCTAGCAAAAACACACTAACATTCATCATCCATTACAAAATACAAAGTTAAGGTCACATCCATCATCCAAAAAACAAAACATATAAATTATATCATTAAGCAAATGGCCACATATGGAATTTAGACCCATATCCAAAGATTCGATCGAGTTCAGGTTAGGTTTCTGGATTTTGGACTACATTATCATCCATAAGTATCCCAGCGTATCGGTCCCGTATCCCCTGTGTATCAGATCTTTTTTTTAAAAAAAAAAACCCGATACTTCCTATATGTATCGGATATGTATCGACAGGCATTGAACGTGGCTGATCAGGCTCGTGGATGACAGATAAACGATGCGGTAGTCGGCGGCGAGATTGGTAGGGCCTGGGTGCGACCGCGCAAAGCCGAGTGGGATTAAGCGTGGCCGACAGGGGTCGTAGGAGGCCAATCGAACGACTGATGGGCACGAGGCTATGAGCTGCTGATGTTATTGTTGTTGTAATTGTATTTTCTTCTCTGTGTTATGCTCTTTATCTTCTCTATTTCATATCTGCAACAGAGGTCCTCTTTTTTTTTTGTAGGGAGGTTGGCCGCAACTGGAGATGGCCAGAAGAGTATGCCAATGATTGGGGTGACCGAGAGGGTTTGACCGATAAATGAAGTGGCTAGGAGGGGCTCCGACTACCGATGGTGGGCGACGGAACTGATGTCGGTAGGCCGGTCCAAGACGACGTGCGGCGGGAAGGTTCTGACGGTCGAATCGGGGCAAGTGCGGTCAGTCAGGGCCAAGCGGGACCTGTGAGGAGCCGGCTGGGGGCTGACAGAACTCGGGCTACCACAGGTGAGGACCGGGTCGGGTTGTAGCCACAAAGGTTGCCGCAATTGTTGTTGCTGGAATCTTCTGTCTTCTGTGATCTCTTTCTTTTCTTTTGAAACTCTGTGATGGTGAAATGTTGGTCAAGATGTGAAAATGGGTTTGTGGCGGTAATGATGAACGGCGACGGTGTTGATGATGATGACGAACGTGAAAATGTCGCCACCGCCGATGTCAATGATCGTTTGACAAGATCAGAACCCGGTCAAGCGCGGCTCCAATACCAATTTGGTGCAGGACGAACCGCGGGATGAATGGAATACCACCGATGGAGGCGGATAATAGAGGGGGAGGGAGAAGAATAATGAGGATTTTTTCTACTAGGAAACTCTCGAGCCCTATATCATTGCACCGTCGGTATCACACAAGATATTTCTAGGCATTGCACCGTCGGGGAAGACAACCATCACAACCGTCATCAAAGCAAAAACTTTATTTTTTTCCATTCATTAGATGCTTACAATTGAAGGGTTGAAGGTCTTCAAATAGAAAACAATGGAGATATCGATAACAACAAACAAATGCACCCAAATTTTTATAATAAAATGTAAATCCTACGTAATTACAAGATGGGGACTTTCCTAAGAAGATTTGATCTAACCAAATCTTTTCAAATCCCAATACGATAAATAATAAATTTGAAATTAAATATTTTCAGATTAAAATAAATATTTTATTCTGAAAATAAAATTTTATTCTAAAAATACTATTTTTAAGATTTATTACTTCCGATTTTTTTTAATTTCTCCCTAGTCATGCCTCAAAATCTGTGCAGAGCATATCTGGTCCAGAAAACATGCACGCCTAGGATGCTCCTGCATCACTTTTGTTGTTCCTTCTCCTTGTAACTAGATAGTTCAGTTCCATGTCATTTTAGATATGAGATGTGTAGCTAATGAACCATTGCAACTCCATCAAATCTATACCAAGGATGATCAAATTGCTCTCATTTCTTTGTACAATTTACCAAAAGTTGCCTCTAACCAACAGACTACTCACGTTGCATGGAAGAGTGAGTAATTGATTAAACAGAATACAATTTAATAAACATAGTTTCTGTTAAATCCAATATACTGGTATAGAATATCATCAGGCATACCTCATTCATACTGTCAAGCTCCATAAGGAGGTCAGGTAAAACAGCGAGAGAAGCCTCGTTTTCCCTATGCCATGGAAAGCAGATAATCAGATATGCATGATTTCAGTTCGATTCTGAACCCACCATATAAAGTTGAACAGTTACCCTTCAGTTTGTATGAATATGCATCACACATGTATAGGAAATAAATCAAATCCATAGATAACTTTTATTCCAAGAAGCACCTAACAATGGACATGCACTTGTTTTGTAGCAAGTTATACAAATCCTCTCTCACTCTCCCTTAAATGTGAGAAAGGGAAGAGACTGAAAAAATTGCGCCAGTACCAAGAAGAAACTAGCACACATGGAATCAAATGTCGACAAATTTCCTACGACATCACCGAAATGTCTTTTTTTCAAGGGTCCGACATAGAAATTGACCAAATCTTTAATAGTACCAAATATCCTTCAGACATAACGAAATATCGACCGCAATGACCGACATTTGACTAAAATCCGACATTGTCTTTTTTCTAGACAGTTTCACTGAAAATTTTTATCTTTTTTAACAAAAGAAAGCTCATCTTTATCAGTAAGAAATTACATTTTTCCTCAATTTTGAACTTTTTTTCATAATAGGCAATATTTTACTGTTATCTTTATCCTGAAGTATTGCTCAAATATTTCATCTTTTTCATATCAAACGAACAAAATCAAAATTTAACAGAAAAAACAATAAATTTCCATCGAAAAAACACCAAAATTTGACCGAGAAACAAAATATTTCCACCAAAATTTGTCTTTCCATTTTACAATTTTTCCACCGACAAATTACCGAAAAACGAAAAAAATTTCTTTTTTTGGCCGACCGACATGGACACCGAAAATGACATTTAAAACATTGCTAGTACACGACAGAATATGTATTAAGGAAAGAACATCACATGTGACTTCCTTGGCACCCCAACTAAAGATTTGACATACCAGGGCCTCTAACCACTAATAGATATGTGAAGGAAACTCGAAAACCAATGGTAAAAAAGATTCTAGGGAAAAAAATTCTTCCACTCAGTACACCTCAGAAGTTCTATTCTGCTCCTTCCAAAAATCTCACATGATTGCGGTACTAAACATCAAATGTCTTCACATACAGCAAAACAAAATTGAACCAATCTTGCAGCAGCACAATGTAGGACAAGATGATACACTAATTCATCTAAGCTCCATTATACAACTACATAACATGAGTTCAAACTACACGAACAAGTGGCAAATGTTTCTCCATCCTTGTGAGCAGAAGAGGTATGGAAAATAACTCATAAAATCTGCCATGGAAGCTTTCAGAATATATTAAGACTCTTCAAATGCAATCGAATAGACTTAGAGAACTTTGTCATTCTGAAGAATAATTAATGACTTTGGGGTCTTGTGTTAAGGAGAAAATGTTTGCTGTTCAGACCCAAGCAGAAGATCAAAAAGAGCAAGGTAGAAATGCAAGTTTGAAGTTTCTACATTGCATCATTAGTCCCATTATAAGTTACACTATCGACCAGCATATTGCAGCACAGTCAACATTATACACCTCAGTTTTTCAATTATTCGGTAGAATAACTGTAGTTAAAATACCTATAGATGTATGCATCCTCATGCGAATAAAATTTTGGAGGCATCATTTCGATTAAGTGTTTGTTAACTAGCATTCCCCTAATTTTTTCTAGCGAAAATACAAAAGAAAAGAAGACAAAAAGAGTAAATTATTAACCGAGCACCAGAATACTTTTCAGATTGGTTTACTTCCCAAAAAAATTTCTACAACATACTATTCCAAAACAATTCTCTACAACATCCTACAAATGATATGCAATATTCCAAGACCTACCGCTGTTTGATAGTAACGTAAGCATCCACAAACTGGAACTCTCTCAAGCATTCTTCCCTTAGCTCCAAAAGGTTGGCCAAGCCTAACTTTCCATAAGCAGCAGGTTCTTCCGTCAATCTACAAAAAGGATATGTTGAAAACATTACAAGTGGAAATTAGTAGATGATACTGGAATGTCTTGGGCAAATTCATATATTTTTCTTACAAAATAATTTAGAACAAATTTATAGCAATTCATAGCATTATGATTTTCTCTTTCAGAAGCATCAAGTCAGTTCATAGATGAAATAAAAGAAATATATGAATTGATCAAGTCAGTTCATCCTGTGCCGCCGATTCACTTGATAACCCAAGCTGGGATGAAATAAAAGGCCAAGTACTAGTAAGGAATCGCTGACAATACAGAGTTGATCAAGGTCAAACCCCCTATCGATAACAGCTTACCTTCCTAGCCAGCTAGCCCGAGCTCCACCTTCTCCACCACCTTGAGACACTAAGGTTTCAACATCCTCCTATCAATGATAGGAAGCCCTAAGTACTTCATTAATGGGACCTCCAAATTGAAATTGAGGATGCCTGCAAGCTTTCTTCCAATGCTCAAATCATACCCAAGTAGTACACTGAACTTTTAGAAAAGTTAATGCGTAGGCCCGAGCAGAAATCCAGAGCATATAGGATGATCTTTGAGTATGGTTGTGTGCTCTGTCTTGGCTTCACATAACAGAATTGTCTCATCAGCAAAATGAAGGTTGGAAATGGACCAAGAATCTAATGCCATTGATAAGGTTCCGCGATCCAGTTCTTCGAAGGACATAATCAAAGGAAACGATAGCTAGAATAATAGAGAAAGATAATCTCATAAAGTGAAAGTTGTAAAAAGAGAAAAGTTACAAAGAGAATGATATAGATAGAAAATACTATAGAGAGAATATTGTGGACAGAAACTTATAGAGAAAAATATTGTAGAGAGAATGGAATAATGAATAAAGAGAAAGCTATAGAGAAAATATCAAAGAGAATAATTTTGAAGAGAGAAAGTTATAGAGAGAAGATTGTAGAGTAAAGTTGTAGAGAGTATTGCAGAGAAAATATCATAGAGGGAAAGTTGTTGAGAGAGTATTGTAGAGAAAATATTGTAGAGAGAAAATGTCACAGCGAGAGAAAGTTGTAGAAAGAAAATGGTATATAGAGAGAATGTGTCATAGAGAGAATATTGTAGACAAAAAATGTTAAGAGAGAAAAGTTGTAGAGAGAATGTGGAGAGAATAATATAGAGAGAATGTTATAGAGAGAGAAAGTTATACAGAGAGAAAAACTAGAGAGAAAGTTATAGAGAGAAAATATTATAGAAAGAGAAAGTTGTAAAGACCCTTTGTCACTCGCATCGAGAAGATGTCGACCACTTGTTCCTTCGTTGCCCTTTCTCTAAGAAGTTGTGGCACATGTTGAAACACTACTTTCATATCAAAGGCCATCCGGGATCCATCCATTCTCTGTGGACACTGTGGAGATCGAAGCGCATCAGACGAATTTTGAAACCGGCATGGGACCTGATGGTTATTGGACTCTGCTGGTGTATTTGGCGGGAGCGTAATTCCAGAGTTTTCTCCGGCAAAGAACTTCCTATTGCAACCGTCTGGGCAAAATTTACGACTATTATTAGATGGTCCTCCGGTTTCTCTCTTCAGCACTCCAAGGAGATAAACTCTTTCCTCTGTAACTTGTGACTTGCTTCTTTTATTAATAATATAGCTTGGGGTATGGCCTAACCCCATCCTATCCTCCTCGAAGAGGAATTCCTCAAAAAAAAAAGTTGTAGAGAAATAAAATGTTATAGATAGAAAGTGTCATAGAAAGAATGGTGTATCGTGTACATAGAAAACATTTGAGAGAGAAAATGCCATAGAGCGAGGAAGTTGTACATCAAATGATGTAGATAGAAAATATTGTAAAAGAGGTCCTCAATTATATAAAAATGCCATCCTTTATTATTAGTTTCTAATAATAATATGACATAAATGCCCCTACTGAAAAAGCTCTATAATTTAGAGTTATCAAACGTTTTTTTTTAGAGCTTTTTTAGTAGATTTGGCTAACACTTTATAAAGCCAATTAGAGCATATTTTATTTCAAGCCAAATAGATTTTCCAAATGGGGCCTAAATTTTATAGGATGAGAGTAGTCATAAAAGAAAATCCACTTGTTTGTGATTAAGAGGGAGGAGATACATATTGCGGAAGCACTACCAATATCATGAAGCTGTGAGTGCCCAAATCCAAAAAATAGGGCTGTATGACTCAACGTGACATAGGTTGCAGTTCAAGAACATGTTTAGGCACATACAAGCTGAACTTAGCCTGATGGTATAGTTTGTTGAGATAACTAATGTAACATCCGCCCCAAACACACAAGATATTGTCCACTTTGCTCGTGCTCGCACAAGAACTTCCTAGGGTAGTCACCCATCCTAGTACTATTCTCACCCGAGCACGCTTAACTACGGAGTTCTTACGAAATCCGTAACGACGCACAGTTTTAAAAAGCGTCTTCTATGTTTGGAAGGAAAAATTATATAATTAGCTTAGGATCTCCTTCTCTCCAGGCGATGTGGGGCTAACTCGTGGCCTTGTATACCTCACCTCATCCATCTTGGCATCACAGCCTCAGGAGTCTTGGCTCTTGGCTATTGGATCTTGGTCATCACAATCCACCTCCCTTAGGGCTACACGTCCACATGTAGGGTTAGACCCCCCCATCCCGAGGAGAACCGGCTCTGATATCATTTTGTAACATCCGCCCCAAACACACAAGATATTGTCTGCTCTGCCCGTGCCCGCACGAGGACTTCCCAGGGAATTACCTATCCTAGTACTACTTCCCAGGGGGTTATCCATCCTAGTACTAGGATGGGTAAGCGTGCTCGGGCGAGAGTAGTACTAGGATGGGTAACCCCTTGGAAGTCCTCATGCGGGCACGGGCAAAGCGGACAATATTTTGTGTGTTTGGGGCGGATGTTACAAAATGATATCAGATCCGGTTCTCCTCGGGATGGGGGGGTCTAACCCTACATGTGGACACGTAACCCTAAGGGGGGTGGATTGTGACGACCAAGATCCAATAGCCAACAGCCAAGACTCCTGAGACTGTGATGTCAAGATGGATAAGGAGAGGTGAGATAAGGTGTACAAGGCCACAAGTTAGCCCAACATCGCCTGGAGAGAAGGAGATCCTGAGCTACTTATATAATTTCCCCTTTCAAACATAGAATACGCGTTTTAAAACCATGCATCGCTACGGATTTCATAAGAACTCCGTAGTTAAGTGAGCTCAGGTGAGAGTAGTACTAGGATGGGTGACCATCCTGGGAAGTTCTTGTTCTTGTGCGGGCACGGGCAAAGCGAACAATATCTTGTGTGTTTGGGACGGATGTTACAAAATGATATCAAAGCCGGTTCTCCTCGCAATTGGGGGGGGGGGGGGGGGGTCTAACTCTATACGTGGACGTGTAGCCCTAAGGGGGGTGGATTGTGACGACCAAGAGCCAAGACTCCTGATGCTGTGATGGCAAGATGGACGAGGTGAGGTTAAGTATACAAAGCCACAAGTTAGCCCCACATCGCCTGGAGAGAAGGAGATCCTGAGTTATTTATATAATTTCCCCTCCCAAACATAGAAGACGCGTTTTAAAATCGTGCGCCGCTACGGATTTCATAAGAACTCCGTAGTTAAGCGTGCTCAAGCGAGAGTAGTACTAGGATGGGTGACCCCCCTAGGAAGTTGTTGTACGGGTACGGGCAAAGCGGACAGGACAATATCTTGTGTGTTTGGGGCGGATGTTACAACTAAACCTCTCAACCAGTAGCTTAAAAACACCATACTTTTTACGCTAAATAGACATACACTATAGAGAAAACTAAAGGAAAAAAGGGTTGAGTATTACAGGATAAGGCCAGGCCTGGGCATATTTTTTAGTGACAATCTGTGCTTGGACAACCCTCAACTCGCCCCTTCTCCTATGGTAATCTGTGCAGAGCAAAGGCTTTCATAATGGCCATCTAATATTATGTGTGGAAGTTATTTATGCCAACTTCTATAAATAGTTTATCCACAATGTCTTAAAAGTGATTTTATGCCAACTCCTATACATGCCATGTGACTTGTTTCAGTTCCTTGGGTCTTTAAAAACACTCATTGATGGCATTTGTTAAATGGGGGAGTTTTTAACAAAACGACACATAAGTTACTAATCCAAGTGGGGTCGCATGGGGGTACATGGAAGGGTAGTAATGAGAATCCCTTAAGGGTATGAACAGTCTAATTTCACTTATCAGTTATCACTAAGAAGACAATGCAAAATTAGTCAATTAATGCCCAATACATGCTAATGGAACTGAATGGTAATCGGAAATTGGTTTGTGTACAGAGAGGGTTAGAGTGCCTAACTTAAATCCAATGAATGCAAAGGAACTACTAAGGGAACCAATTCTGATGATATGTTATGAGGGAACTAGGGTTTAGGCATGCAGAAAGGTCGAAGGGGAGTCGCATAATTAGTAGTTGAGCATTGTTACTTCATGATCATGAAACACATTTTTTAAAAACAAATATGCCTCATATATACTCTTTTCTCCCATATGTATTTGCAAAATGTTAACTAGTTCATGATTTCAATCGTCACAAAAAAGTGCATACAGAAAAAAAAAATGTACAACATAGTCGGAGTGGGAAGTCTTATACTATTAAGTAACACCATTAATAAAAATGATTTACCTTGCCAAGTGAGCTGAGAAAGCACGGGCAAATGCGTCCCCCCTTCGTTTAGCATTATCAGTTCCACCTTCACTTGCTACTGCCTAACACAGGTGGATAGCATACAATAAACAATATTTTCCCCATAATAACCTTGAATTGTAGTATGTTATATGTGAAGCAGCTCAATGGAAATTTCTATTTACAAACGTTATAACGAGAAAATGAGAAGGGAACTTTAATATTAGAAACGTTTGCGAACATCTAGAGATATATGATCTTAAAGATCAATAAATCATTAATTGGTCACACTATACAAACCAAATTGCCAAAAAGTAACCTTAGCTTGGATATAGTTAGTTATTCATTCGGTTTGCAACCATGTGCGAGTGGGCCGCTTAGACCCGAACCTAACATAATACGAACTCGACCCAAACCCAATAAATAGACCTATTCCGGTATGATTCTGAAACCAAGACAAAAACTTCAAACAGGTTAGGTAGGAGCCTGATAATAGTGGAGCCAATCGAAACCAACTAAACCGAATAGGAACGAACAGAAAGTAGTTCAAGGTTTAGGCTTGTCGCATAAAACACAGACCTGACTCGATAATTAGATCCATCTCGTAAAGTGAATAGGTCGGACCTAGGGCTTAATGTTCAATTTTTATTTTAATTATCAGGCATAGTATGCAGAGCACCATCCAACATGAAAAGATATGCAACACTTACAATTAGGATGTTAAAAGTATGTTTAAAAAACTATCATTTTCATTTAGACTTCCACTTTAAAATGTTTTAGAGCGTGAATGTGACATAATGGAACAACTAATATATCTAAATCTTCAAAGAACACATACAAAATCCATCTTATATTCTATTAAGGGGTTTTTGCAAATCGACCCCTACAAACAAGCCTAATTGTGTATTAACCCATGTAAACCTTATATTTGCATATCACCCCTCTAAAACATATAAAGATGTGCAATCACTCGCAGAGAAGAGTCACAGCTCCCATGAATAATATTCTCATAAGAGGGGAGAACATAGACTCAGTTCTCCACTCGAATGGGAGTCTAGCTCTCTTATTGTCCCTACCATTAATAACATAGATTAGCTATTCCCCGAAAAAGTAGGGATTTGGTCCATAAAATTTAGGGATAAGACCAATTGAATTCTAATTTGTTGGCCCAGATTTTTGCGAAATTGCAACTAAAAGAGTTCAATATTCTAGAAAAACCCTATCTTTTACAAAATTCATTGGCCACCACTCATATATCTTGAGCTTCATAGAAAATCTCTTGTAACTAATCTTTTGACCATTTTACCCTTGGACTACCCGATGCCTGTGCACGTCGCCATCATCGATGCCCGTGTAGGTCGTCGTAGGTCTTCCTCTTCGTCCTCCACCTCTTCTTTTTCCTCCCTCTTTCTCGTGGCTAGCAAAGATGGTGGCGCAAGCACGGGTGGCCGCAAGCTATCATTGTTCTGTTGTCAATGTACGTGCAGGCTGCTACACCGACTTGCAGACACCCATGTCTGCATATTCGTTGCAAGTTGCAAGGAGGAGAGGGAGGGGGAGGAGGAAGAGGTCCGACAACGATCTGCATAGGTATCAGCAGCAAGTAAGAGGGTGCATGGCCACTAGTGACCGTGAGCACTATTTTAAAACTTGGAAAAACTCGACCGAGTCGAACCAAGTTGACTCGACTTGGATAGATTTCGAGTCGAGTATTTGGCTGAGTCGGAACGAATTTACTCGACTCTACTGACTTTCGAGTCGAGTTCGAGTTTCGAGTTTTTGAACAATGACCGTGAGTGCATGAGCATCGATGATAGCCGAGGATAAAATGGCCATACAATCGACAACATAGTTTTCTTTTTTCCAAAGATCGAGATATGTGAGAGGTGGCCAGATAATTTTGTAAAGCATAGGGGGTTTCTGCAATATCGAACCGATTATTCTAGTAGTTTTTTGTGCGCTTAGAACACACCTATGATGCTCCTGCATCAATTTTCAGGTTAGGAAACAAGTCGGTCAAGAAGGTTTTGTGAGATTCGTCATGCCAAACAAGATCAATTCTCTTTAGCTCCTAGTTGATCCACATGCTTTTACTAGGGTGCTTTCCAAGCAACTTAATTAGAATTATTTGATATAAGTGTATCTCATGACTTCATGATGCAAGCGCATCAACGAATCATTTGAGGTCAAGTATGTAAGAGTCGAGTAATGATTTAGGGTAGCCAACTCAGTAGGATAATTAAAGTCAATTTTGTAATCTTATGAGTTTCCTACAATTTTTAATATTCGATGTTATTTTAGTCAAGTGACAGTCTCAAGTCTTAGTCGTAGTCAATAGATCAAGTACTTCACGTGAGTTGTTCGCCATGTTAGTCTGGTGTTGGGTCAGTAATTGGAATCATGTCAAACTAATGGACTTGGTAGAGTTGGGTTGAGCCAGTCCAATAAATAGGTCATGAGTTAAGACATTTTGTTTTACTATATTTTAGGTTTTAGAGTTTGTAAATATAGGGTCAAATTTTTGGTCCATAAATCGCGTTGGGTTTAGCCGTCAATAACTCATGTTGGGCGGCTTATCGTGTCATTAGTCAATTTGAATAGATCATTTCAATAAAGTAATAGGATCAAGCAACTCCATTATCAGTTGTTCACTACGACAATGCTTTATGTGTTTCTCTTTAGTTATATGTTAAAGATGGGATCCAAAGCTACTTTAACTTGGCCATGTATTATAGTGGGGGGACCAAGCTAGCATGCAGTCATATTTTTCCTACATTAAAGGCAATTGATTTCACATGGTCGCATGCATCAATGGCTACAAGAGGGGCCCACGGTAATCAATAAAGCACAGAGATCACTTATTTCTTTCTGCAATTCAACGTACTTGGGAACCATGAGTGATGTAAGAATCAACAGTCGTTCTCAATGGACCCAGGTCTATGGAAAAATGTGACCCACATGCATTAAAGTTGGCCACGATTTCCTCATGCAATAGAAAAGTTAGAGCATAACTCTGAGCATCGTTTTCTCTGCGAAAGTATGCAACAGTGGGGCTACAATTTTTTTTAACTCTAAATTATGTGAAAACAAGTACAACCCGTAAGGGTCTCTATTTCTCTTTGATTAGATGAATCGATCTAACATAGGCCATCTCTCCTTGTTTGTGGGTTCGCCGCCGGTGATCCAATGGATGCTTTTCTTTCCTCGTTTGTGAGTACGTTGATGATGAGGCTGATAAAGGGAGATTACTGCAGTGCATAAAGCCACCCTTTGAAATAGGATGGTTGTTTCCAAATTTTATTAGATGGTTGCAGTCAATGATTATTATTCCTATGAAATTTATAACTAGGCCTCTTTCGTTTATAAATGACATTGAAGTTTTTTTAGTAACAAAATTTAAATATTGTGAAATGAATAAAGAGCCAAGGGCACCCTCTTCTAGCTCTCTCTCGCTCTTTCTTTCTCTCTTTTATTTGTAATGAAGGTTCAAGAATTCAAGTTCGTGTTCGTGGTTAGAATGATCAAAAAAAGAACCGGTTCAATAGATTTGAGCTATTGACCAGTTAGATAATTTTTGAAAAAAAGTATAAAAATCAGAAGAAAAAAGAAACATTTCACCTCTGATTCGGCTAAGACTGGGTTCGATCGATTTCGATTTGATTCGGCCACTTCGGGTCTAATTGAGGTCTGATTCAGTCTATTCAGGCTTGATTCATCAAAATCAGGTATGATTCAGTCAGTTCAGAATCTGATCCATATGATATGGTAGAATGGATGATCCATATGATATGACAGAATGGATTTGAAATATGGGATATTTCGAACTTAGGGAGGCGTTTCAATAAGGATAGGCAAAAACCCGACTTGCCTCTTTAGATCAGTGAAAAGCCGAGCCGATTCGGGTTCAGAGGAACACTCGGACCATACTTGTGATTGAGTGTTAGGTTGGTTGATTGATTGGCCGTATCATGTTGCGCCATCATTTCACCTTGTGCACGTCAAAAATTTCTTCAACAATTTCTTGGGCTTTGCAAGTGATGCAGACGAGCCCTACGTGCAGATTTTCACAGCTGATGGCGTATTTTTATTCCCTACGGAGATCCAGGAAGCCGATCGCCAATCCGTCTGCATCAGTGGAAAGCTCGTTCGATTATCTATGACTTTGGTTTTTATTTTCTGTCGATCCAACTGACGGATCTTGAGTTATTTATGTTTTTATTTCTGGTTTGGGTAGGTGCGAGCCATGTTCGCATCCGGTTCGAGCCACAGATGCCGAACTGACTCGTTTCTATGTTTAGTTTTTAGCCGTAGGATCTTAAGTCGGTTTAAATCTCAATGGATGAGATTCAAAGGGAGTCCAAAACCCTAAAACCCCTAACCGAACCCCCTCACCCGGCCGGCCCTATCTTCCCGCGGAAAGATCCACGCGGGCACGCCTCGGGAACCGTGCCCACGTCCCCTTCTCTCTCTTTCCCGTGCGGACGTGCCTCCCTCTCTTTCTTTCCTTTTTTTTCCCGTTGTTTCCCTCTCTATAAATCCTACAAACCCTAATTGATGAGGGATGATGAATATTGAATTGAAACCCTAGAACAGAGAAGCGGGATCGCTTGTTCGAAGTCTCTTCCGAAGAATCATCTTGCTTCCAGTCTTCTTCTTCCCTCCGCAAGCTTCTACCTCGTCATCACGCTTTCGTCTACGACTTCGCGGGAGATCGACGTGGAGATCATCCATCCTCCAAAGATCAAATCGTCTCGGCTTCTTCACCCTTTTCTTCCGGACCACGCCTCCTCTTCCGCCCCTTCATCTGCAACAACGGAGCCTCTGATAGCGGCCGGCATTGACCAAAGCACGGTTTGAATCGTCCCTTGATATTTTTATGTGATAAATCTTCCCTTTCAATCCGGCCTATTGCTGAATTTTCATTAGGGTTTCCAATTAATTGGCTTCTGAAGAATCTCATCCATTAGGTTTATTATCGTTTAGATCTATGTTTATCTTTGAGACTTTGGCTTTATTATTTGAGATCGTGTTAGTCTTTATTGCTGGAATTGTTTATTAAATCTGAAATTAATCATTCTCATGTCAGTGTTATTGCTTCGTTAAATTAAATCTGTTTGGGCATGATTGAATGATGATCCGTGGCGATAATATTTGCTGAAATTTGATTCAATACGTGCAGAATTTTATCTCTGATTGCTTAAAATTCAGCACTTGAGTTTCTTTAAGTATCTGCATCCATCAAGTTGCTATCAGAGCGCAGTAGTCGTCGCGTTCTTACGCAACGGCCGGTCCTCTTGCATCATTCGCATCATTGTGTGCTTGCTGAAAAAAAAAATTTATTTTCCTTCTTTTCATTTTAGTTTGTGTCTTTGCATTAATTAGGAAACTAGCATCCCGCGTGAGCGCATCCATATTAGGATCACCCCTTTCTCTCTGAGGTGAATAGATAGCATCTTCTAGAGAATCTATAATGGCTGGACCATCCCCACCCCGCACTTGGCAAGATGCCTTCACAAGGCAACAAGAACACATGGATAGGCTTCAGACCCAGATCTAAGCCTTGACCTTGGCCTTCACCACTTCCCAAAATCCACCTCGACCCCATCGGGAACACAGGGCTAGAGCGTCGCCAGAGCGTAGTGAGTTAGATCTTGAGTCAGGAGGTGATAGCGTCAGTTCCTCTGACGGGTCTGATAGGCGAAGTAGGAAAACTCATAGGAAAACGAAATCCCATTGGGGCTGGAATCAGGGTATCAAAATCGAAATTCCTGAGTTCGAAGGTAGGATGGATCCTGAAGAGTTCCTAGAGTGGGCCGAGAGAATCGATCAATATTTCGAATGGAAGGAAATTCCCCGCGACAAACAAGTCAAGTTTGTTAGTCTCAAACTGAAAGGTCATGCACTGATCTGGTGGAAACAGTTGCAGACCACTAGGGGTAGAAAAGGAAAAGATAAGATTTCCACTTGGACACACATGAGGGGAAAAATGCAACAGAAGTTCCTCCCTTCTGATTTCAAACAGAGTGTGTTCCATAAATTCCAAAACCTGCGACAAGAGCACAAATCGGTGGATGATTACACCAATGAGTTCTACAAGCTCCAAGCTCGCAATGATCTGCATGAAGATGAGGAGCAGAGCGTCGCTAGGTATGTCAATGGTCTTAAGCCCTCAATTCAAGAGGTGGTGTCCCTTCATGACTTGTATCAGGTCAGTGATGCCCACCGTCGGGCTAAGAAAGTTGAGTCTCACCACTCCCGATCTGCGTCCCGACGATATGACAACACTAGGGCACCATCAGGATCTGTTAGTAGACCAATCCCTGGACCTCCCCCTATAGCTGGTACAGTTCCTACACCCACTGAGAAGGGTAAAGGAGTCTTAGGAGCCAACCCGAGCATGATGAAGTGTTTCAAGTGCAACCAGCCGGGTCACAAGTCAGCCGATTGTCCTCGACGTCAATTCAATCCACAGACAAATCTTGCGGATAATGAAGAGGATAGTCATGAGTCTGAGGGTGAAAACTTCAATGAGCTGGTCTTGAAGGGGGATGACGTGACTGCGCCACTATTAGTTATTCACCAGTCTCCATCACCCCAAGCACCTAAAGCGTTACTACCCCACGAGCTCTGTGGAGGACCCCCAAAGCCACATTGCAAGAACCAGAGGTTCGAGCTGTTCCGAACAGTCTGCACTATCAATGGCATGGACCTTTGTGTCTTGATAGATGGAGGTTGCACCACCAACTTAATCAATGAAGGGATAGTCAGGAGCAAGAAGTGGAAAGTCAAACCATTGGCTCACCCTTACAAGACGTCATGGCTAGACAACACCACAAGCAAACTAGTGACTCATTGTTGTTTGGCTAAGTTGTCGATTGGGCTGCAATATCGAGATGAGGTTTGGTGTGATGTCCTTCCTTTAGAAGTAGCTGATATTATCCTTGGGCGTCCATGACAGTTCGACCGAGATGTATTACATCATGGGAAAGCCAACACCTACACTTTCCTTAAGGACGGCATCAACGTCACCTTATGGGCCTATGGCCCACATGTTTTAAGAGACACCGATCCCATGCACCTAAAACTCTTTTGAGTCAGAGCCATCCCATACCACCAATTGCAGATAATCTAGTAGGGTGTTCTTCTGATTCACTAAAAAGTGAGAAGGGATTAGACAACATATTGCATTCCATTGCATGCACATCGCATTTAGAGTCTGTAGGCATCAATTGCACTCGCATTCATCCTTTGCCTGACATCTTTACATTCACAGACCATTCATATGTGCATCCATATTATCGACCAAGTGTTGAGTTAAGCATTAAAGAAGATTTTGTTACGTTTGTTCACTTTTCAATGCTGGGTACTTATGAGTCATGCTTTCAGATTTCAAAAAGCCCATCATTTTTACTTTTTCGAAGTCATAACAAGTGGCTTGATGAGTTATTTAATTTCTTATTTTATTCACTGCATCCAGACAATGATTGCATAACATATCTTCTTAGTCTAGAACCCACTTGTTTTGCCACGTGCGCAGGCCACTTTGAGCAACACATATTGCACCCGCACCCCATGGTCTTTCGAATAATCATAGCTTATTGCGCAAGCCGATGACCCGCAATATATTATGCTCCCGCGGCCTTTCCTTTCATATGTCTTTTGAATTTCATGTCAACCTATCTCCCTATTATCACATGAAATTATCTGGGTATCTTGACGATCTTACCGTGCCAAGGAGGATGTTGGTTTTGGCTTTCAGGTCTTCGCTTGGCATTGATTGGCAGGGGATGCCAGATGAAGTCGCTGCGTACTTGAGGCTGATTACTTGGCCACCGGACCCGGGAGAGCAGTTGGAGCATACGCGGAGGTTGCGGCTACTTCCAGGAGAGCCCCCACCGGATCCAAGTACTTACTCGACAGGAGTCGAGTTCTTTTGAGTCCGGGGGACTTGATGCAGACGAGCCCTACGTGCAGATTTTCACAGCTGATGGCGTATTTTTATTCCCTACAGATATCCAGGAAGCCGATCGCCAATCCGTCTGCATCAGTGGAAAGCTCGTTCGATTATCTATGACTTTGGTTTTTATTTTATGTCGATCCGACTGATGGATCTTGAATTATTTATGTTTTTATTTCTAGTTTGGGTAGGTGCGAGCCATGTTCGCATCCGGTTCGAGCCACAGATGTCGAACTGACTCGTTTCTATGTTTAGTTTTTAGCCGTAGGATCTTAAGTCGGTTTAAATCTGAATGAATGAGATTCAAAGGGAGTCCAAAACCCTAAAACCCCTAACCGAACCCCCTCACCCGGCCGGCCCTCTCTTCCCGCGAAAAGACCCGCGCGGGCACACCTCGGGAAGCGTGCCCGCGTCCCCTTCTCTCTCTTTCCCGTGCGAACATGCCTCCCTCTTTCTTTTTTTTTCCCATTGTTGTTTCCCTCTTTATAAATCCTACAAACCCTAATTGATGAGGGATGATGAATATTGAATTGAAACCCTAGAACGGAGAAACGGGATCGCTTGTTCGAAGTCTCTTCCGAAGAATCATCTTGCTTCCAGTCTTCTTCTTCCCTCCACAAGCTTCTACCTCGTCATCACGCTTTCGTCTACGACTTCGCGGGAGATCGACGCGGAGATCATCCATCCTCCAAAGATCAAATCGTCTCGGCTTCTTCACCCTTTTCTTCCGGACCACGCCTCCTCTTCCGCCCCTTCATCTACAACAACGGAGCCTCTGATAGCGGCCGGCATTGACCAAAGCACGGTTCGAATCGTCCCTTGATATTTTCATGTGATAAATCTTCCCTTTCAATCCGGCCTATTGCTGAATTTCTATTAGGGTTTCCAATTAATTGGCTTCTGAAGAATCTCATCCATTAGGTTTATTATCGTTTAGATCTATGTTTATCTTTGAGACTTTGGCTTTATTATTTGAGATCGTGTTAGTCTTTATTGCTGGAATTGTTTATTAAATCTGAAATTAATCATTCTCATGTCAGTGTTATTACTTCGTTAAATTAAATCTGTTTGGGCATGATTGAATGATGATCCGTGGCGATAATATTTGCTGAAATTGATTCAATACGTGCAGAATTTTATCTTTGATTGCTTAAAATTCAGCACTTGAGTTTCTTTTAAGTATCTGCATCCATCAGCAAGGGACTTATTAAGGTTGTCCACTTGATCACTGCCTTGTGAGTCGTCGTTAAAACCATGGTAACAATATTGAATTGCAACATTAAAAACTGGATTAATGTTTGGATTGTTACTAGGATAAAGTAGTAATCGTTACTTTCAATATTCTTCAAGATCTTGCAAGTGCCAAATTTCTGACTTCAGCTTGTAATTCCTCTAGGATAGGGTTTCTTACATAAATAAAGCATTACCGGAGCACCTTCAAAAATTGCCTTAACTTTCCTGTGCTAATTTGCAGCAAGCCAACAGCTTTGTACTTCTTATTGCTGGAGTGTATAGCTTTGGGAAGCGATTGATGAATCTTACAAACGGTGTCCGCATAAGCTTCTTCACTTGTTCTCCAAGCCTCAAGATAGTCTACAGGATCAAGATTAATGCATGCTCTGATCCAAAGTTGTTGGCCATAACCATTTATGAAGAGCACTAATCAAGATCACTTGTACTAATGAGCCCAATCCCCTTTCACATTTTGGTGTGAAAACAGCTTTCCACCTCAGAGTGAAGAGTCTAGCGTTGTTATTTTACCAAGTATAAATATAAGAAGTTTTCAAACAATATAAGAGACTTGTTGGGAAACGGGAAAACATGAACCCGAGTATAAACTGATAGAAGAAATAATTGGTTGGAAGCCTACCTGCCGTTGGAAGATGCATATGCATGTTGAACTATTTTTCAAGTCTCCCTACAATGGAATCAATAAGTGGAGGATAGAGAGCTTAGCATTCTTCTATACTGCAAATAATCCCATAAATTTAGTTGGATGAACACCAAGTACCAACATATAGTTTCTTTTTGAGAACCCAATTGGAGAATGTTATGATTTCTCCAAAAAAAAAAAAAATTGGAGAATGTTATGGATTTTGAATTTATCTCTATTTATTCCTCAACCTAACAATACATTCAAATCAGTTCAAATCCCATAAATCATTAGGTTTGGTCTGATATCAAATGAGTTAATTTGCTCCCTCCGCCTCTTTCGTTTTAAGTTATAGTTTTCTTCTTCTTTTTTTTTGTGAATTTTTATGATTTTTTCACTTTCCTATTTTCCAAATTATATTCTCCTACATTTTGTACATCTTATTAATTTAATTTTACCATGAAATGACCAAACCTGTACCTGAATCGGTCGAAACGGTTCGTATTTCGCCTGGTCCAAACTTGAACTCGAGTTCTCATACCTTGACAAGGGTATAAAAGTATTTATTGAAGGCCAATGGAATCCATAATGTTCCGATGCTAGTAGCGTGGAGAAAAGGGAAACCAATACATAGAGGTGATAAGAGGTCACAAGTTTGGGAGAAGCACTAACAATTGAATTTTGACAGAATGCACTTTAGAAAGGATGAAGAGGTAAGAATTCAGTTCCTAATGGAATATCGCAGAAAAAAAATATGGATGAACTTAGAGTCGTTGACAAACATATTTTGTGACATATCAAAGACTATGATAAAATAAGATGAATATCAAAGAAGTATATTTGTAGCCATTTTAAACACACAGGAGAAGTATAAAATTAGACAAATATGGGGGTGGCATACTTATGACTTATGAGTCATGCTATGATACCATCCATATGTAAAATGAACTTGGACTTACTCGAGAAATAGTGGTGTCATAAGAAAAAATAGAGAAGTTTCCTCACTCAAGAAATCTAAGGAAAAACTATTAGCAAGGAGAAGGAATACAGTCATGGTTGTTAAAATATTGAAAAAGGTATTACGACGTAGCAAGAGGATTAGTTGGTTCGTGATAAAAAAAAAGGCATATCAAAAGCATAGCGATACTTTCTTTTATAGTGATGTGTATGCAATAGCAGTGACAACTGCACCACCAATTAATGGAGAGAATATGATACTTGGGCCTTCACTAGCCACCAGAGATCATAGTCACAAAGTTCGGCGTTTTTTTGAATTCAAATTCAAAAAAACGCGTTTAAAACGCGGCTTAATGAGCAGCCGATTTGTTACCGGGTTTTTTTTTTCGATTTTTACAAGTTACCAAATTAACCATTTTTTTGGCGCTTTTTTTAAAAAAAAAAAAGTTAAAAACATGTTTTTTGCTGAACTTTGTGACTACATCGATGCTGAGTCCAATGATATTGAAATTCAACTTTCTCCTGATAATGAGTCCAATGACATTAAATTCATAGAGGATGAAGAGGATGAAGCAAGAGAGGATATGCAAGTTTGGCATTGGATGCTCTCGATGACATGATGGATGCTTAGTTGTTTTTTTTTTTGATCAGTGACTATTGGACAATGGACATCTTAAGTTTTGTAATATTTTCTTTTGGGATGGCGTTATCAACTTATCATGATGTTCGTAACTTAGTATGTTACTTTGTCAAATTGTGGCTTTGTTTCTTACTTGCATTTGCATAATACCATGATTAACTTAGTTGATTTGTTGTTGTTGGCCAATCATATTTATATATGTCACGTTACAAATGTTTTCGTTGTTTAAATGTAGGCTGAAAACTTGACTTTTGAAGGCCCTAAACTTACCGATTTTTTATATATTTCACCCTCGCCGATTTAAACCCGAACCCGTTTTTTTTCAAGAAAGTTCCGATTTTTGCTGAACTTTCCCGAGTTCTACCCTCGTCGACTTATTGCCGAACCCGAACTTGGTGACTATGCCTGAAATTAACTTCAAGACCTATCGTTTTAAGGTGGTTGTTAATGCATATTGTACAAAATATTCGGTGATGGTTTTGAAGAGACTTGGGAAAGAAAAACCTTAGATTGCAGCTTTAAAGATAAATCAAGGCTAACAATTTGGTAATTAGTTGGACATAAATTTGTACACATGATAAACCAAAGTAAATATGGTATATAAGATTATTAAGATACCAAAAGAATTTAGAGATAAAAGATTCCTAGACATATCATCTTAGCTATCTTTGACCAACCCATGCATCCCACTTAAGGGGGCCCGCATTCATAATGAAGTAATGGATGATCAAAACAAAGATGCCAGTAGCCATGAATCGAGCCCATCACTTTCTATAAGAGGGAATAAAACAAGCTCTTTCTGAGTAGTGGCAGTAGAGCTCTCTGTCCATGGAAATAAGGTTTCTTCAAAATCTCCATTAGGACTTTCCTAATGAAAGAGTGGACAACCGATTTCAAGACTTCCATGCCCTTCCCTTATTTGTTAAAAAAATCAGGAGATTGGAAAGAGAGAAGAATGTTACCTATAGGCCTAAAAGAAAGGTGCAAGAGGTGATGTTCCTCATAAGGTTTATGCAATTTCTGGATGCCACTGGATATGTTGGACGAATAGTGAGATATTGGTATACCATATTTTAGTATCAATCAAACTGTTTGCTAGTAAAAAGGAACCACACACATAACAACGTTATCAAAGGATCTTTATGTAGATGTAGAAAAAGGACAGGATTATGAATAAATAAGTTATAGAAGATAAGCAGCATGATTAGTAGTGAACAAAGTGAGGAAACGAAGATCCATATTTTAGTATCGATCAAACTTGAGATGGTTTGGTCATGTGCAGTACATGCCAGACGCAACTTCGACAAGGTATTAAGGAATTCAGAGGAAGATAGACGCAACAAAGAAAAAAGGGGCACCAAAAACAAATTATGAAAGATTCAGTCTTTAAACAATGGCAAATGAAGATCCATGAGGTCCCCAAGCTGATGGGAAAAGTCTTGTTATTAAGTTTATGCTTAAGTAGGTTCTGCATCTTAGAAGTTGGAACCACATTCAAATTTCAAAACAATTTGAAATCTTGCAAATCTTGCTTCTCACATAGGTATTTGTACCTTAAATCCTGTTGGATTGGATGTTAATTGACATGGTGGATTACTTGCTAAAGAGCGTGAAGAAATGAGTAGTATGCAGGTATTTCTTGATCTTGACTTTCTCTGCTTCTACCTTCTCTTAAGTATATAGATATATATATATATATATATATATATATATATATATATATATATATATATATATATATATATATATATAATTTTATTATTTTTTTGCAATTTGGGCAATTTTAAAAAGTAACTAGGAATGAACTAGTTCGTGTTTTACAACCGTGGATCTGTAGACCAGAAGAAAAAAAATCATACATTTACATATTATCTGACATCATCCAATAGATCATATTGTGAGAGATTTTACTTGATTAGCAACGAGGAAGAAATATGTGTCACATATAACCAAGGTTCGAAATCTCCATTTCGGTGGAAATTTCGACCTTCTGGATATGGAAATATTTCGACAGTGTGGAAATATTGCAATTTTGTAGAAATGGTGGAAATATTGATCTTTTGATGGAATTTTTTAGTGAAACTCTGGATAGTCATAAACCAATTATAGATACACACTTTGGAACACTCAAATAATATTTGTACCCTATCTAGGGGTGTAGAGCTTCACATAGCATGTATTCAACGTATTGAGTCTGTGAGTCTTGTGAAATCTTATTTGATTCGGTTTTGATATATATTTTCAAATGTTTTTTAATCTTTTTTTTGGATAAAAATATTTTCGAAATAAAGATTAGTTGATGGTTAAAATAATGTTTCAAACGATTTTGAAAGCAGACTTAAAACAAGAAAGTTATGCAACTTTGAAATTGTGCAAAAATTATGCTGAAATATGAAACACTGTTTTTTTTCTAAGTCTGGAAAAAATAGTTTTTATATAGAAAAGTTTTTATACATTCCAAATTTCCTAAGACGAACCATGGTTTTCTAGATGCACTCGTACTTCTACATCTTGTGGAATTTTTTGAGCTAAAAAAAAATTGATAAATCACTTTTCTCACCATGTAAATTTTATAAAAAATCATGAAAACTATTTTTTCCTACTAAAACTGAAGGTTTACTTTTTGATTCCTTTGGTTTTTAATTTTTTTGATATTTTTATTGAAATCAAATGGGGGGGTATTTGCTTATATACATATAATAACTTAAAGTAAATGGAGAAAAAGTAAAACGACATTTACTTAAATATTATTATATGTAAATAAGCTACTGAGAACCAGGCCCCCCAGTCTCTTTTTATAACCAGCCAGTCACAGAATTTCGGATATATTTCGCGAAATTTTCGCGAAACCGCTCGATATTTTGACATTTCCAGTTCTGCTCGAAATTGCAGGTGGTATTTCGTATCGGGTTTTTATTTTTTCGATATATTTCGCGAAATATATCAATTTTTTGTACCTCACATATAACAAGGGCATTCTAAGAGTTCTAGTGACATCATCTAACAATGGCAAGTGTACAACCAACTTATGACAAAGTAGGAATTTTAAATAGCAAGGGGCCTTAGCTTATCATCGCAAATCAACTTAAATCTCTATCATTTTACATTAGTAGTAGATACATTAACAGTTGATATCCACAAGGAAGCCCCACGGTGCATATTACATGCAGATGTTGAAGTGTTGGGTTGATGACACAAAGAAATAAATTAAATTGGAGTCATCAAAGAAATTTGTGTAGTGCTGGTTTTCAAATTAGTTGGATGAAAATACACATGGATTTTGGGGAACTTCTACGAACTTTGAAGTACTTGCTAGTCGTTTGGGACTCCAAGAGCTGTGTTTCAAATCCCTCGGCAGTATTGTTGGATAGAATTTCCAGACAAGATCTTCAAAGTCCCCAAGTATATAAACTCACCTAGATCCAATTCCAGGTGGATAGTGGGTATTTGAAGTTCACACGTGCCAAGGCTGATGAGATATCACCCGCCTCCGCCACAACCGTTGTAGCTCGCTGCCTACCGTCCCAAATGAATAAATCGGGATTCTAGCTGTGCGGGACTTAAAGTCCATGATTCCTAGCCCTTGGGAACTTTGAGAGTCCATCACTTTCAAGTTCATGTACCGACAAGTCCACGGCATCGAAGTCCAATGTCCATCACTTTCAAGTTTCCCACAAAAGTCCCCAACGACAACCCCCTCTAAATAAATAACCTTAGCTACCTTTGTTTATTAGTTTACTGAAAGATGTAGATAGACAATGATGTCACAAAGAGGATTAAAAAAAGGTCACATAAAAATGTGCCTAGGGAGTTTTATGCAATTGATGAATGACGAAGACACCAATGGAAAATTATGCAAGACAATTGTAAAACAAAAGTTAATATATATCAAATGGGCAATGAAAAGGCATATGCAATCCATGAGCATAGTAGATGATGATATTGAGGTAGATGGGTGGTAAAACAAGGTTAGACTTGAATGAGTTCTTTTGAGAAAGACTACTAGTTGGACCGATAGAGCATATGTCGAGGACAAATTGTTAGAAATGGTTTGGAAAGTTGTAGCATAGGTGCCAATGCCACAAATTCATTTTGAAGGATCGAGAAAGAAAAGAGGGGATAACAAATTGATAGGACTAGTAGGATTTGAAGATACTTTCTGGTTTGGAGAATTCAATATTAAAAGGCAACAAATGGCAAAGCGTAGTAACATTCTCGGATTGAGAGGTAGTTCCCCAGTCCAAAATTGTTAGGTAAAAATCTCAGGATAAAATTGAAAATGATCAGGACTAAACAGCTTTAGAAGAAGAATTGAAAGAGAACAAAGGAAATATCCTTACGAATAGGCAAAATTCAATAAAATTCAAGTTTCCCGCAAAGACCATGAACATACATAAGAACCTTAAATCATGATTTATTCGTAAAAAATCCAAAAAAAAAAAAAATTAAGCCAGGATATAATGAGAACAAGATTTTCAATTGCAATTGAGAATAATTTCAAATTTTTCTAATAACTCAAAGAATTGTTCACTAGATGGCAAAGGAAATTGAGACATTATTCAAAATTGATGACTAATGCATGATGTACGTGTTCGCACCTATGTTTTTGAGATGAGAGAGAAAGCACCTTGTAAGCTAATAAATATCTTCAGAGATATCAGAAACCCAGCTTCTCAGGTGGGTATTGTTACTTTAAATCATACATTAAAGAGCGAAAGTGAGATGGAGGGTTTTCTTGATAAAGTGGTGGCAAAAAATCAGTCATACAAAGTAATTCCTGATCAAGACCTTTCTACCTTGTAAAAGAAGAAACATTTTGTACTTCTGCTCTAATTTCTACTAATAAATTTCCGCTTCGGCTAACAGAAGATATTCAATGTAATTGTATAGTTTACAACTAGGATATCCATCAACAGAATCAGTAATTGAAGAAAAGATGTATATATCTGACATACTCCGAAAGTTTTCTGGATCAAGTAACTAAAAGCATGTAAGAATCAGTGTTCTAAAAAGCGGTCTAGGCGGCCGCCTAGGCGGCGCCTAGGCGCTAGGCGGCCCCCCACCGCCTCGCCTAGGCCCTAGGCGCTCCAGAAAAGCGGCCAAGCTCCCAGGCGGAGCTAGGCGGCCGCCTAGGCGGTCTAGGCGGGGCAAGGCGGCCGCCTAGGCGGGCTGAGGCTGGCCAGGCGGACCAGGCGACCCAGGCGGGCTGAGGCTGACCAGGCGGGCTGAGGCTGACCAGGCGGGCCAGGCGGGTTGAGGCTGGCCAGGCGGACCAGGCGGGCTAGGCGGGCTGAGGCTGGCCAGACGGACCATGTTTGCTTTTGTTCTTGTTAATCACTCAATCTTAAATTATGGTTATATACTTGTTCTTTAAAATAATGGTTTAGGATAATATTGAACTTATATTAATCTTTAAACATATATATATATATATATATATATATATATATATTATATAATATCAAAATAATAATTAAAAAAAAGGCAAAACGCCTAGGCGCCGCCTAGGCCCCGCCTAGGCCGCCTAGGCGCTAGGCGGCCCCCCACCGCCCGACTAGCGCCTAGCGCTTTTTAGAACCTTGGTAAGAATCCAAAGAAGAAGCTCCGAAAGTGTGGATTCAATTCATACCTTATCAACAAGGTCGGGCAAATGCTCTGACAAAATTGTGAACCAATACCTACAGCAAGGTACCGCTTGCATTATAAGTTAAGACAAAAAAAAAACCTTATATTGCTCAAAAGTAAACAAGGATTTCAAAGAAACTTACTCAAGCTCACTACGATCGGAGAGATCAATAGTATTTGGTTCGTACCTGCACATATGACGTGGATCTATCATCTTAAACTAAATTTCTTAGTACAGTCAACTACTGCTTACTACTTTATATGCTTAGACCGCTAATTAAATTACAAAGAGAAACCAGAGTTTGTACTGCCACTAATTGGCAGGATAGATAACCATAAAAAGTTACCCTACCATTCATAAAGCTGACAGGATATTGCAAGACAAAGGTTCTTAGTGTTGAAGTAGAGTGAAATTGACAAAAATTTGTAATAGAAAAAATACCGCATACTTATTGACTTCATACCAGAAAGGCCTTCTATGAAGGTAAATTGACTGCTAATTTTAGATAAACCATCAGAAACATGAGTCTAGAGGCTGTTTACGCTTTAGGGTCGGCCAATAAAGGAAAGACTTCAAGTGATGGTACAAGATGGAGAACACCAATATTTAATGCAGCGCTTGCATCCGAACGTAAAGTGTCACCCTTTGAAGATGGTCGTTCAAAACCACCAACCCCAGTAGTTCCAGGTGGAGCCATTGGAACAGGGGCCATAATCTGTGTACCCTTCAGCACAAATTTCTCCATCCATGATATCTGTGTATGGACCAGAAAGATCAGGCGTACATTAATGCTAAAGAAATTAAGAAAAACTAACACAGAACTTTAACAATAGGAATAGTACTGTCAAGAAACAAGTGAATTCAAGCAATGATACAGCTAAGTCAAGTTTATGTGCATTCAGTGAACTCAGAAAAACTGGAAAACTTTGTTCTTCATCATAAGCATTGTCCTCCGGTTTTTTTTTTAGTAAAATAAAGAAATGTTCTATAAACTTTAATAAATTGACATGAACCAGTTAAATGTCATCATCATCCACGTCTTGTCCCATCAACATAGGGTCAATTTTACGGTCGATGGACAAGAAATTTTCTGGCTGGTTGTCAAGCCGGCGTCAGCCCTCTAAGATTGGTGCCGGAAACCTAACCAAGGTAACTTGGGAAGGGGGGCATGCCAAAAGACCTAAACGTCGAGTTGGCGGTAGGGAAACCTACGTTGTTGGTTACGCAGTTATAGCTCATGCAACCAGGGATCCACCATCCAATGTTCCCCTGGACTAGGACAGAGTCTAGACAAGGAGGGTAGAAAGGAGGACTTGATAGAGGGCACTGCATTCATCTTTGAGACACAAATTATAAGCAAAGACCTAAATTAAAACACCATTCCCAACGAATTATCTAAATTGTGAACACTAATTTGTACAGGAAAACCCAGTACCTTATAGACTGGATAAGGCTTGTTCTTTATCATTGGTGCAGGACTAACAAAGGCTTAATTGGAAAAATAATTTCAAGCTTCAACTGGGTTATAATAGGCACAACACTAAAATGTATAATAAGTGCGTAATAAACAAAACAGAGAGTCCTCTCAGCTACGAGCAAGGGAACTCATAATCTTGCCTTCGCATTCAGATCGCTAAGAGGACCATGAATCCTTACCCCCTCGTAAGGAGCTCCCAACGGAAATCGCTCGACCAACTGATGTGCCATCAAGTCATCAAGGCCATGCTTTTCATAGCTCATGAATGCACCAAGAGATCCTAAAAAGCCCTCGTGGCGCAAAAACATGGCTTGTGCCTGCCCTTTGGACCTAAGAAGAAGAAACTTTCAACCACAAAATGCAAGAAATATCCAGAGAAAAAACAGATAAATACACAAAGAAGAGATTGATGGCTTCCAAATTGCAGTTCATAGGAAAACCATCTCAGTGGGACAAGTTCTGGACGATCACCATGATGAGACAGTTTGAAATTTGAATATTACGAAAGCAAAATTGTACTTCAAAGAATACTAGTAATTTGTTAGTCGTAATAGACAAAAAGTTTAAACGCCAAATTCAAAAGAAAGCAAAAGCTAGGCTCAGAAAAACTCAATGACGTTGACTATGTTTCTAGTACTTACCAGAAATGCACTGCAAAAGAAATGGTGTCCATGGTGTAAGCATGACCACGAATGAAAAATCCTCCAAAAAAGATCCTTTTGAGCCCATAGCGAAGAGCGTTCAAATACGAGATCTATCATACAGAAATTGAAATGTATATGAAAGGTCATTAGTATGGGAAAAAAAAACTTGTAAGACAGATCACTCAATTAAGTCAAGTGCAAGCCAAAGGAATGAAAAGGAAAGAGAGAGGAAGAGCTGAGGAAAAGTAAATAGTTCTGGATAAGTAGAATGTGTTAGCCAATTAGCCAACTCAAAGAATTTTACCAAAACAACAATAACAGAAATTGTGAAGGATGAAAAATAATCTTTCAAATTAACATGAATACACATCACCTGCATATAAAAGTTAAAAAGGTTTTCCATTTCTTTTAGAAATTAAACATTACTACACAAAGAAAAAACTTACCTAACATGTATGGGGCCAAAAAAAAGATACTCCAAGACAAGGTTGTTCATATGCATCAAATATATATATATATATATATACAGCCCCGATCTCTTGCTCATCTTATGGTGCTCACCACCGTGCTAACCAACCATTTTCAGGCCCCTACAAGATTTAGAATATGCTGATTTTTTGTGGATGCATTCATCTAACATTAGATTGAACATCCACAAAAAATCAGCCATTTCCAAAACCTCTAGGTCGATCAAATTTGAAATGGTTCAAATATACAGTCCTTAAAAGTTCTTTCAAATTTGATTGACCTAAAGGTTTGGGAATGAGATGATTTTTCGTTGATATTCAATCTAAGGTTAGATGATTTCATCTACAAAAAATCAGCATATTCTAAATCTTGTAGGGGCCCAAAAATGGTTGGTGAGCACCATAAGGTGAGCAAAAGATCGCGACTGTGTGTGTGTGTCCAGCATTTCTCTTGCGAAACAAGGATGGAAATCTCATAATAGGTTTTTGATACAGTATGGTACGTATCATACAATAAAGGGTCCATTTTTTCCCCAATAACACAAAATAGAAAGAGCTCCTACACTTCCCTAGCCAAAATAGTTTCTAAAATATGTTTTACTAGAAATACATATTTTGAGTCTAATATGCCATACTTGAAGAGATACATCAATAAAACTGCCTACAGATACTGACAGGGATACCAAGAAAAGTCGCATTAACTTTACTCCAATATTTTACCAAAGTAAAGAAAACTACATCAATATCACCAATCATCCTGTCCCATTCCATCCACATCACCACCTCTATAGACACATTACACACGTCAGTTTTCGCCTCCTTGATCTCCTTCCCACCTTTCATCTCCCTTGTAGTTGGTATGCTGTACTATCATGGTCACACTCGTCCTCTTCCAACATTGAGTCCTTGCCGAAGAGATTGGGGGGGCTATAGGCCCCCATTGGAATCTCTAAATCTTGCCTATTGACGGAAAGAACCTCATGGGATGACATCAAACCAGGAAAAGCAACGTGCAACAATCTGGGCATCTGACCCCGACAGATACCGGTTCGATGAACCTAAGCTCACAATCAATGTTTCCGTGAGATAGCTTAAGTTGAAGGTTTTGGGATTTTTTATTTTGAATTTTTCGAGTAACTTAAAACTTAGATGTCAGTCAGTAAAAGGAGGGTTTTGGGGTCATTCGAGAAGAGGAATTTATAAAGGAAAAAGAGAGCCTTCGAGAAAGGATTCTCTTTACTCCACTCCCTAATAGAAGCTGTATTAAAGATTAGTTGATAGTTTTAAATAAGAAAATGTAAACACCATCTATCAGTAGGTATGATTTTGACCCCTTTTATTTTTCTTCTCCTTTTTGCGAATATTTTCTGGGTTATTTTTGGATGCAAAATTCAAAATAGGACAAGATAGCATTGCACACTTGCTTCTAAAAGATAAATGCCCTTCCTATCCTGGTAGGAAACACATCCCTACTCTTTTAAAATAGATGTTTGTTATCCCCTTATTATTCTTTCCCATGGGCCTCCACCCTTAAAATACAGGGATTGAATTATTATTCCCCTAAATCTTCACAACCAGGATCGTCATGAAGAATTGAATGGATCTAGCCCAATAAAAGGAGATGGCAGAGATGTGGTATTAGATTGAGTTGTTCATTAGGGAGATTGAATTCCTTGATCTCCAATATTAGGTATATCATCTCAGTCAGGTGAGAGATCCGAAAACTAAAGCATGATTGTGAGAGTGGATGAGACATCAAATTCTTTATCTATCACAAACTCTAGCCTTCGAGTTTGCCGAAAGGGAATTTTGAAGAAAACAGAGGATTCTACGCGTAGATCGTCCCCAAATAGGATCTCGAATATTGGATTGAAGTTTGCGGCCTCCCATCGACAAAGGGACAATGAAGATCCTACTGAGTCTAAAAAAGACCACGCAAAGAAAGCTAAAAGAAAATTTCCAAGATAAGACCCAAGTCAAAGTTCGAGCAGGATCATGGAGGTGGCCAAGGAAAAGCCCATGGAGGAACCTGCAAAAATGTCGAGGACAAGCTTGTAGTTGAACTCGATATGTGATGGGAGAGTTACAAGAGGAGTTCTTGATAAAGAAAAAAACATGGATTTGTACTCTATCAGATGACGTCTGATGCTCTAAAGAATTAGCGAATTATGAATCGTCAATGAGTCAAGTGCTCTACTTTTCAATATTTTAATCTTAAAAGAACAAGCGCAGGAGAAGCACTTAAAATTCAAGCGGCAGGTGATAACATACCTCAAGTTGAAGATCACAGTTCGCAACTCTATTATTGGATTTTCTCGATTGCAGCAAATCCACAAGTTATCCATAAACAATTTAGTGGTGATTACAAGCAAGGAAGCTCGAATATACTAGGTCAATATTCTTTCACCAAAAAGACTACAACAGATTTTCAATATCGGCCTACCCATCAGCTGATCCAAATTCAATAACCTCATGCAAATCTTCTTGACGGAGTCCAGAAATTTCTTACTAGGCGAAGTTATGCAGGAGCATCACTCGACATTTCAAACAAACAAATAAGTCAGAAGAAATAGTTAATTTGAGAAAAAAATGAGACCTTTGTGTGTTTTTGTTTAGTTATATCTTAATTTATAGTGGTTCTAGGAGTTATTTGATTTTTAGATTTATTTTTTCTCAAAGTAGGATTTGGTTTTAATCTTTAGAAAATGTAGGGACAAACTTAAAGTAGGAACTTTTTGAAAAAAAACTAGGCCACTAATTGAAAGATTACATCACACGAGAATCATATTTTTTTAGGAGATATTGCATCCCTAATCTTTAGGCGACAACAAATACCACTTTTAAGGAGATGAGATAGGGGTGGACTCCAATGGTGTCATATTAAGATAAGAGTATTTCTTTTTGGGTTATTTTGAGTTTGCCCCCCAAATTTTGCCTTTATTAAACTTTACCCCCCATATTTTCATTAATTAGACTTTACCCCCCAAAACTAAATGTTCCGTCAGTTCACCATCTAAGAGAAAGGGTGAGCTGACGGAAAAAAAATAAAGTTTTGGGGGGTGAGCTGACAAAACAGTTAGTTTTGGGGGGTAAAGTCTAATTCAAGGCAAAATTTGGGGGGCAAAGTCAAAATAACCCTTTATTTTTTAAGAAATAAATGTCCAAATCCATTGAAACTCCTAAACAAGTGCTTTCTTTTCCAATTTCGATAAAATTTCCCATCTAAAAAAACATCCCCAGATAAGTATAATAAAAAAAGCCTAGAAAATCATCCAAAGATTAGGAAAAATAGAACAAAGGAAAATCATATCCACACATAATGGACCTCCAATTAACAATTTTATCCTACATTTTACTACTTGAATGACCATAGTATCTATGACAAAACCAGCCAGCCATAGCTCGCCTAGGTTGTTTTTCCATTAAGTCTCCCTCCTTTACTCTCTCTCTCTTACTCTTACCTCCTTTGGTGATGTCGTTTTTTCGATAGCATTTTTTAAGCCCGGGCAATGCGGCGATGGGGTTTCATTTCGTAGGTGCTCTATGATCGGATCTGAATTCAAGAGGTGCAGATCGGGCCTCAATTATGGAATGGGCCGACCAAATCAGTACTACCTAAGCTTCATTAATACTCGCAGAATCTAACTAGTTTTATTTTAAGTATAGTGAAATTTTGAAATGACATACCATGGCTTAGGGAAATAGCTACTTAACACGCGCAAAAAAATAACACCAAACATCGATTTACGACTCAAAAGTAGCAGAAAACATAAAAACACAATAGACGGAAAAGGAAACATCAATTTACGATAAAAATATATATATATAAACATTGTCGCATCCGTGGTGTCCGTCAAGCGTTAGAGATCCATCCTGCGTAATTCGATCCGTTCGATTATCTCAGACTCCCAATCCAACTGCTCTACGACAGGTCATCCACCCAATCACCCCCAATTGGTGTTTGTGAGGGTTTAAAAACCTGTAAATCATCATACCGAAGAACCTCATCTACCCAATTGCCTCCAATTTTCCCTAGAACCAACAGAGGACAATCGTTGAGTCACCCTCGCCCATATCGTCTGTAGGCAACGGATTTTCATAGTCCAAAGACTCCAAACTAGGCTAAAAATTCCAAGCCCAAAAGGCCCACACAAAGGTCCCGCGCAAAGACAAAGCCCAACCCGAACCGACCTCGCAAATAGAATTGGTTGGGCCCCACAAACATAGGGGTCCACTGGCTCCTATAATAGGGTTGTCGGACCCCACGTCGGGAGAGCCCTGCCAAGAAAAGAAAAAGAAATGAAAGAAAAAGAAAAAGAAAAGGATAAAGGTGGAAGCGCGGACGTCTACCCAAACATGAATCCACGCTGATCCCAACGATCCAACGGTCAAAACAAAAAAAATCGGATTGTCATCAACCAAGTATGAAAAGGATTCAAGTCATAAAAGGACAAACTCAAATCAAATCAAAAGCCATAACCACCCAACATAAATAAGAAAACGAATCGTAATGGTTATGAGGAGGTTGGAGGAAAAGATATTGGGATAACCATAAAGATCATCATATCTATCCCGACTCTTATAAATAAAGGGGCAGGGGGAAGAAACAAAAGGTTCCCACATCAAGAAAAGAAACTATGACAAGAAGGAGAGGATCCAACACTTGAAGAACTAAAGGTTTCAGGAGACTGGCCAAGCATATTCCCTCAAGGGGAATTCCTGCTTGAGTCAACAAATCCTCCACCATAAAGCAAGCACTTGAAAATCGATAAAGCTCCGCTCCGTCCACGAAGAAGAAAGCCCGGAGAAGGAAGCCAAAGGGGATGCTACACCCGTCGCCATCAAAGCCATAGAAGTTTTCACTCCGTCCACGATGAAGAAAGCCCGGAGAAGAAGATCGGACCGACACTACACTCATCATCATCAAAAAGATTTGACCAACTCTATACCCGTCATCATCAAGATGATCTGACCGACGCTACACCCGTCGTCATCAAAAAGATCGGACTGACACTACATATGTTGTCATCAAGAAGATCAATAAAGCTCTGCTTCGTCTACATAGACGAAGACCCAGAGAAAGAAGCAAAAAACGGTGTTACACCCATCGTCATAAACAAGGTTCACAAATCCAGAACCAAAGGTCAACAACAAGAGAGGAGACTCTCCAGATAATAAAACAAGGCCCCGACACTTCAAGACCAAAGGCTTCACGATGCTCGAGTAAGCATATCTCTTAGGGGAATTCCTGCTTTGTCCTCTGAAAGTCCTTATCTCGAAGCAACACACTTGAAGCATCATAAAGCTCCACTCCGTCCACTAAAAAAGAAAGCCCGGAGAAGGAAGACAAAAAGATGACGCTCCATCCGTCGCCATCAAGTCTTTGCTTCGTTCAGGAAGAAGAAAGCTCGGGAAGAAGATCCAGATACATATCTGTCACCATCAAAAGCCAATATCAAGTCAAGCTAAGCCAAGCCAAAAGCAAAATCCGAAGCAAACGCAAAGCCGACGAACTACGAAGAATGACGATCAAAGCAACACACATTCTAGCCGATATGGCGCGAAGCTCGGAAGAACAAAAGCACTGCAAGGCTCTCTTCTCCCGTGTTCAAGCGCAAGAGCCAAAGCAAAGCCGAAGTCGAAAGCAAGAGCCAAAAGCAAAAACTAGATCGAAGCTAAAGATCAAGGACAAGCAAGAGTAGAAGGAGACACGAAGATTGATGAGCAAAGTTACATGCATCCTAGTCGGTATAGCGTGAAGCACAGAAAAGCCAAAGCACGACGAAACTCCTCTATCTCTCTAAAAACCCTAAGCCATTGTAAAACTTTGATTTGGACAATCTATTCGAAGTATCGAACAAAGATCCGAGGATACCGAAGATCAGGGACCACAGAGGATCTCTACCACAATCCGTTGATACATCTTCTCCGCTCCGCCTCAGCACACCAGAGCGGCCGGACGCGATAGTAATCTCATACGGTTCTAAGAGCATCTCCAACCGAGACCGAGCGATTATCCTAAGGCTTATGTGGCGCTCTGAACAACGAAACTCCATTTCAACTGAGTCCGAGCGATTGTCCCAATGCTTACGTGACACTCCAAGCTTGGGACAATTTTGATGTACGCTTGAGGTATCCGAAGCCCACCACGAAGATCGGATAGTCTTCGGAGAGCTCCGAAGGACCCGACCCCGTCGGATTTTTTGCACAGACCCCCCTCAATTCACACGGTGAAAATGAAAACCCCCCATTTTGCAGACACCATATCAAATAAATTAAGATGGGAGGCGATTTGGGTAGGAGGAGGCTTAGTGTAAAGTGGCTAGGAACTCATTGTTGGGACTCAGTTGGAGATGAACCTATCCCAACAAGGGGATTTGGATGAGGTGGCTACACAAGTGGGCCCCATAATCCTTAGGATGAGCCAATGTTTAAAAAGGCGTTCGAGGCTTACGCCTCGAGGCAGTCCTGTGCTGCCTCGAGGCACACGCCTCAATAGCCACGTATAAAAATCTTACGCCTCTGCATCAAGAGGTGTACGCCTTCGTCTGAGGCGCGCCTCAAGGTGTTCGAGGTGTACGCCTCTTGCACTAGGCGTGAAACATAGGGCAGGGAGGGGTTAAAACCAATGTTTGGTGTGGGGGGGCACTAAGGGTTTGATATGTAGGACTATTTTTTCACCCATTGAAGCCTCCTAAACCATTTTAGATCTCTTTAAATTTTGAAACCCCTTTGTCTCCAAAAACCCAAAATCAAGATTTAGTGCTCATTTATTTTCTTATTTTGATTCCGAAGTTGTATTCTTCTTTGTGAATTGTTTACCAACTACAAGTCTACAAGTGAGACTGTGAGAGATAAATATTTGTTTCAAGTTTATGATCTTGTATCTTCACTAGGTTTTTTTATGTTGTTTTCTTTGTATTTTACCATTCTCATATATTTGGATCATTGTTTTTTTTTTTTTTTAATCTTAACAATGTTAGTCCTATATTCGTATTTTATTGTTTATTATTACTTGTTATTAGTTGCCACTTTAATTCTTATCTTGAATATTAAAGAATTAAGCGTGTTTGAGCAATTTGACTTTCTACTTTGCTGTTAGATTGCTCAATGAAGTCCTCGATCGTGTCATATAAGATATTTTCCAAACCATTGTGATTTATTATGCATATCTAGTTCAATTATTATTACACATTCAATAATAGTATTTATTTTGATTTTTTTTCATTTTTTAACTTTTTGTTTACCAAAACGCCTCGAAAAAATTCGAGGCTTACGCCTCGGTGTGCCTTGAGGCTTGCGCCTCGCTCTCCAGAGGAAAAACACCTTGGTACGCCTTTCGCCTTTTTAAACATTGGGATGAGTGTAGACACATAAATTGTGTCTAACCCGAACCCGACTTGCGTGCACCTACGCGGATGCAAACCCGACGCGCATTCCGACTCGGACCCGACTTGCACGTACCAATGCGGACCCGGACCCGACTCGCGCCCAACAAGGGGGCCGGGCGGGCCCACACTCAAGTGGGGCCCACCCGGCCGACCCCTACTAGGGATTCGAACCCCCATGGGGCCGGCCGGCCTTGCAAGGAAAAAGAAAAGAAAAGGAAAGAAAGAAAAGGAAAGAAAAGAAAAGGAAAGAAAAGAAGTAAAAGGAAAGAAATACCGCCATGCGCGGGGGGAGGTTGCGCATGACGTCTACTCACGCGTGGATCTGCGCCGATCCCTCGATCCGACGGACAATAAGAAGAGTCGGGTCGCCATCGATTTTTATGTGCAAGATTCGAGATAAACCTAAAAATGATTGAGCCATAATTGCCCCGCCAGAAAAGGAAAGCAAATAATTGCTTATTCCTCTCTTCAATTGAAGAATAAATCTCGGGCAATTATGGGGGAGATATTAAAGGGATTTAAAATTAAAACTTCCCATATCTCTCCCCCCCCCCCCCCCTTTGCCTATAAATAGAGGGGGAGGGGGAAGGCTCAAAAGGTCGAAGAGATCGCAAGCTGAAGACAAAGCGAGGGAGCTCTGCAGAAAAGGAGACGCTTCTTCATCGACCCAAGGCTTCACGAGGCACGGGCAAGCCTATCCCTTCGGGACCGGCTTAGTCCACTGAAAGCCCTCATCAACGTGAAGACCCTTGCACCAGAAGATCAAGCCTTCGACTCCGTGCACGAAGAAGAAAGCTCGGAGAAGAAGAACCCTTCGACTCCGAAGACGCCAGACGCAAAGGCCGGAGAAGAAGATCGGAGCGGCACCACCTCGTCGTCTCCAACAAACCTTCAACTCCGATCAAGCCCAAAAGCCCGGAGAAGAGGAACGAAGCGTCATCACCCCGTCGCCTTCGACAAACGTCTGCTCCATCCACGAAGAAGAAAGCCTGGAGAGGACTACCTGAAGCGTCGCTACACCCGTCGTCTTCAAAGCAAAGCCGACGTTACAACCGTCGCACGGAGATCGGTGCTACCCCCGCAGTCTTCAAAGGTACCCTTCGACTCCGATCAAGCCAAAGAAGCCCGGAGAAGAAGCAAAGTCCAGCCGACACCTAAACCGTCGAAGAAGCCTGAAGCATTGAAGACGTTGTCATTGTCGTCCAAGAAGGAGATCGAGTAAATGCTGAAGCAGAAGCCCACGCAAGAAGCCGAAGCAAAAGCCCCGGTAAAGCTCGCGCCAAAGCAACGCAAGTGCCAAAGCCAAGCGACTACGCCGGTCACGAGCAAAAGCACCGCACGTTCTAGCCGATACGACGCGAAGTCCGGAAGAACGAAAGCATCGCAAGTCTCCCCCGTCTACGTCCAAGCACAAGCGCCAAAGCAAAGCAAAAGCCAGAGCCACGCCAAAGCCAAGCCAAGGTCGAAAGCCAAAGCCAAAGCCAACGCCAAAAGCACGATCGACGCCGCAAACCGACGATCAAGGACGCCGAGGTCAAGCAAGGAGCGAGGAAGACACGAAGACCGAGGAACGAAGCTGAAGACCCCCTAGCCGAGGAAGCGCGAAGCACAGAAGGGACCAAAGAAACAGCGAATACTCCTTAGCCTCTCAAAAACCCTCACCCTGTAAAGACCTCTGTCCTGGGCAACCCCTTCAGAGCTCTCACACGAAAACCACGTTGAGACGCGGATCAAAGGGACCCTCCAGAGGATCTCTCCCACAATCTCCTGATCAACACTCGCCGCTCCCGGACTCGTCACCCCCGAGCCCCCCGGTCCCGGCCACTCTTGTAATCTTGTGTGTTCGCAATAAAGACGACCCGCATCTTTTTTTCACGACCACAGATTTCTAGCACGCCCGGTGGGACCTTCTCTCCTTTCATCCGTACGACTGAAGAAGCTGCTTGAAGTTTGCAATGGCCGGGACAAGCAATGATGCGTTAGCTCCAAGCCTCTCACCGATCGCCAAGTCTCCTCTACCGGACACGATGGTCCAGTAAACCCGGAGGGTAATGATCCCCCGATGGTACGCGTCTACACTCGGCGTACTCGAACTCTTGCGGATGTCTTCATGCCAGAAACTACTGCCAAAGATGCTCGTCAAAGCGCCGACGAGGCCTTGGTGCATGAAGAAACGAGCCTCGATCCTGGAGTCCATGTCCAGAAGTTTGGGGAGGACCAGCCCCAACCCCGAGCCCGTTCGGGTTCTCCGGCGGAAGTTGCACCTCCTCTACAGGGGGCAAACATCAATCATCAGCCAGAAGCAAGTCGGCGCAACTACCTCTCCGACGATGACGGCGAGGATGCTAGCATGCAACATCGAGACGTCCTCCGTCATCATCCTCCGTCCGCTCTTCAGCTCCAAGTCATGCAGATGAGCGAGCACATGGCGCAGATTACTCGACTGATGGAGGAGAAGGATCGTCACATCAATACTGTGCTTCAAAAGCTAAGCGCAAAGGACGCTGCAGCAGTCGGTCAACCCGTTGCTTCCCCGGTAGCCGCTCCAGCTCCGTCTTCAACTCCCGCTCCTACAGAGGTAGTTCCGACAGTTCAAGCGGTTACGCCAGCACTCTCATCGGTTCCCGTCCCGGCGGAAGTCGTCTCGCCAGCACCAGTCTCGGTAGCCACACAACCTCCGGCAACAGCAACGATGAATACCCAGCAAATACAAGCGTTGGTAGCTGACATGATGCGCACCCACGGCATTGGTCTTCCTCCAATCACGGCGGCATACTCGAAACCTTACACCGCGAGGATCCAGCAGCTGCGCTTCCCCGTCGGGTTCCAGCCACCAAAGTTCCAGCACTTCGACGGAAAGGGAAATCCAAGGCAGCACGTTACTCACTTCATCGAAACTTGAACAACGCCGGCACATATGGCGACGAGATGGTGAAACAGTTCGTTCGCACCCTCAAAGGTAATGCTTTTGACTGGTACGTTGATCTTCCTCCAGGGACCATCGACAGCTGGGATCAGATGGAAAGGGAGTTCCTCAATCACTTCTACAGCACCAGACGCACCGTCAGTATGACCGAGCTTACCGCCGTCAAGCAAAGGAAAGACGAGCCGGTGATCGACTATATCGACAGATGGAGGAACCTCGCGCTGAATTCACGAGACCGTTTGTCTGAAGACTCGGCCGTCGAGATGTGCACCCAAGGCATGCATTGGGGCCTGCTCTATATCCTCAAAGGTATCAAACCTCGATCTTTCGAAGAACTCGCAACTCGGGCTCACGACATGGAACTCAGCCTAGCAAGCCGCGGGGACTCAAAGAACAAGGACTTCTTGAAGGTTGAGAAGAAGGACAAACCGCAGGCACCGAAACCGAAGCAAGTCAATGTTGCTGACGTCGCTTCAACCTCCACGCCACTCAAGATCGGTGGCAAGCCGGACCAAAAGAAGGGAGTCGTCATACCACCGCCTCCGCCGCCAAGACAAAGGATGACTCTCGAGGAGCTCGAAGCCAAGGAGTACCCCTTCCCGGACTCGGAAGTCTCCTCCATATTTGACCAACTGCTGCAAGAGAAGATGATAGAGCTCCCTCCTTCGAAAAGGCCCGAGCAGATGCATCGCGTCGACGACCCTCTCTTCTGCAAAAACCACCGGGTGGTAAGTCATCCCATCGAAAGATGCTTCGTCTTCAAGGAAAAAATAATGGCACTTGCAAAGCAAGGAAAGATAGAGATCGGCACCGGGGAGGTCGCTACGGCCAACATGACGTCCATCACATTCGGCTCCTTCTCGCCGGTACTCATTGTTGCACGACAAAGAATGCCCAAACTGCGCATCAATCGTCAAAGACCAACCGCGAAGCCAATTTCCCACCTGAAGGTCTTAAGGCGACGTCAATGTACACCTGCGCTCACCGAGGAAGAAACGTCGCTGCCCTGGGGACAACCATCGCTCACGCCAGCACCTCTTCCAAGCAATGCTACATCCCAACGAGAGCTCCAAAGGAGATACGAGCGAGGAGATCCAGAAGTCGGTCTGCTAGGCCAGCCTTCGGGGAAGTTCGACTATTACGTCCTCTACTCAAGGCCTCCGTCCGTTTCAACAGAAGAAATCAAGCCCACCGGCTGGGGATCGGAAGATGAGCCAGTGGAGCTTCAGGTAGAGCAAATCTCTTCCAGTCAAGCTACGTCCCAATCCACTCTCCGGAAAAGATACGAGCAAGGAGATCCAGAAGTCGGTCTGCTGGGCCAGCCATCAGGTAAGTTCGACTATTACGTCCTCTACTCAAAGCCTCCATCAGTTTCGATCGAAGAAATCAAGCCCACCGGCTGGGGATCGGAGGACGAGCCAGTAGAGCCTCCGGAAGAACAAGTGTCTCCAAGGGAACCAGTTGCGGCTGTCAATCATCATCTTAGCGGAGGAGAATCCACCGACAAAGAGGCATGGGCCACGCTACTCCGGCGACGAAGGCCACGACAAGAAAGGCAGTACAAGCAAGACCGTGCGCCGAAGAGGTTTCCCGAGCAAAGGACCTACAAGAAGAAAAGTAAGACTCCAGGAAGGAAGGCATTCAAAGTGCCGCCGGCAAGCCAAGACGATCTCCTCCAGCAGAGCCTTCCAGAACCAGCAACCTTGCAAGAATTCTTCCCCGATCACTTCCTCCCAGTCGATCAGCACATCAGGGTGTCTTGTTGCATGGTCGAAGTTCATAAGGCGTCGGAAGGAAAAGACGAAGTCGAAACATCTGAAGAGGGAGACCACTGATGAGGGAGACGATTCCGATAAAGGGGGCACCGCCTCTCATGACGAAGCAATCCTGCACTTGCCGCTCGTAGAAGCTTTGCATCTTCCGAAGAAGGCTCGTCTGGCGATGGCTGCGGCCTTGGCCGACCCGGACAGCTACAAGAGGAAAAGGAAGAACGACAAGAAGGGCAAAGCTGTGGCCTCGTGTGATGCGACGATAACCTTTTCGGATGAGGACTTGCAACTAGGGACACGGTTGCACAACCGGCCTGTCTACGTTTCGGGATACATCAAGGAGAAGCTAGTGAATCGAATCCTGTTGGACTGTGGCTCCGCCGTCAACATCATGCCCATCCAGACGATACGGCAACTCGACATCACCAACGACCAGCTCTCGCCCAGCCAATTGGTCATTCAAGGGTTCAACCAGGGCGGACAGTCCACTATCAGAATCATCCGCCTGAAGCTTTCAAGCAGCCCGCTAGATACAACGATCCTTTTCCACATCATCGATTGCCAGACGTCATATCGCCTCCTGTTAGGAAGGCCATGGCTACACGAGAATGGCATCGTAGTATCCACCTGGCACCAGTGCCTCAAGTACTACGAAGAAGGCATGGAGAGGTGCATAGTTGCTGATGACAAGCCGTTCAATGAGGCCGAGGCACATTTGGCCGACACCAAGTTCTACCAAGCAAAGGATCTAGTCGTGGAAGTCCTTCCAGCTAAAGCCCCTCGAACCCAGAAGGTTGAAGAAGTAAAACAGGGCGAGGCTCCTCGACCTGCAAAACCGGTGCAACCTTCCGACAAGGCGAAACTCCAGGTCCAAGAAGCACCAGGATCAAGGCAAAGGATGCGCATCAGTTCCGAGTCAAGAGCAATGCAACATACTCCGTTGCCCGTCCAAGCGACGCCCGTCCAAGCGACGCCAGTCCTGCGTCTTGCACCTCAATGGATCCGTAAATCCGAGCGATCGCCTTCTATTCCGACAAGGAAGCTGGCCCCGCCATTATCGCAGGCCAACGTCATCACTCTTCAAGAAATGACGTTGTCATTACCTAGTCTGACGCAAGCTCCAAACCCAAGCAGACCTGTCGAATCAGTCGACCCCAATCAACTTGGATTCAAGCCGAAAGGGAGTTGGGGGCAAAACACTGCCAAGTTGCTGTTCAAAGCCGGCAACGACAAAGAAAGCACCATGGGCACATTTCCCTCAGCAGCAACGCCACATGGGATGACGAGGACTCAAGCTCGGTTGTTTCAAAACGGCGAACAAATTCTCCCAAACCGCCAAGGCATTGGCTCCAGTCAAACTCCAATGGTCGTTAGGATTGCAGCGAAAAAGACCTTCACTTCCAACTACATCGGGGCGAAGATGGTAGACGAAGCAGCTGAAGGATCGACAATCTCCGATGCACGCTCTGCCTACGTCAGCCGTCCCGACAGCAAAAGAAGACGGCGACGGACTCGATGCCAAGCCTTGCTCCAGAAGCAAAACAAAAGCGATCGAAGCCGGTCGAATCTAAAGCGCACATCCGTGTTCGAAAGGCTCGGGCCAGTCAAGCAATCAAAGATCGATCGTTTGGGAATGCCAGTCGAGGACCTCGTTTCAACACCCACTCACCCACCCATGGCAGCCGTCAATCACATCTCCGTTATTGAAACTGACAACGGTGATTCTTCTACTTCGGACGACGAGTTGCCAGATGCCCCGCCGGTCCTCGAAGAAGGGGGGCAGTCCACCGTTGATGATTTGAAGGAAATCAATTTGGGCACAGAAACGGAGCCCCGGCCTACATTCGTCAGCACACTCTTGACTCCTGAAGAAGAAGCTGCATACGTCAAACTGCTCCAAGAATATAGAGACGTCTTCGCATGGTCCTACAAGGAGATGCCGGGACTCGATCCCAGAATTGCAGTGCACCAGCTCAGCGTCAAACACGGAGCCAGCGCTATCAAGCAAGGACAAAGACGCTACCGGCCGGAACTGGTACCCCAAATAGAAGGCGAAGTGAACATACTAATTGAAGTCGGCTTCATCCGAGAGGTCAAATACCCGACATGGATCTCTAGCGCCGTCCCAGTTAAAAAGAAGAACGGCCAAATCCGAGTGTGCGTGGACTTCAGAGACCTAAACAACGCATGTCCGAAGGATGACTTCCTCTTGCCAATCACGGAGCTAATGGTGGACGCCACGACAGGCCACGAGGTGCTAACTTTCATGGACGGATCCTCAGGCTACAATCAGATTCGGATGGCACCCAAGGACGAAGAGGTCACAGCATTCCGCACACCGAAAGGAATCTACTGCTACAAAGTCATGCCGTTCGGCTTGAAGAACGCAGGAGCCACCTACCAGCGAGCTATGCAGAGAATCTTCGACGACATTCTTCATCAAAATATAGAGTGCTACGTCGACGACCTCGTAGTGAAATCCAAGAAGAAGTCGGCACATCTACAGGATCTCGAGCTAATCTTCAAACGACTTCGAAGGTACCAACTCCGCATAAATCCACTCAAGTGCGCATTCGGAGTCTCCTCAGGCAAGTTCCTCGGCTTCGTCGTACGACATCGAGGCATTGAGATAGATCAATCCAAAATTGATGCTATCATCAATATGCCCACACCAAAGACAGTGTGAGACCTCAGAGGCTTCCAAGGGCACTTGGCGTATATCCGAAGATTCATCGCCAACCTAGCTGGGAAATGCCGCCCGTTTAATCGCCTCATGAAGAAAGGAGCGCCATTCAAATGGGACGACGCTTGCCAAGAGGCACTCCAATGCATCAAAGCTTATCTACTGAAGCCGCCAGTTCTATCGGCACCAGTTCAAGGAAGGCCGCTAATCCTCTACATTAGTGCCCAGGAGCAATCCTTGGGGGCACTCCTGGCTCAGAACAATGAGCTTGGCAAGGAGACGGCTTGCTACTACTTGAGTCGCACTCTCATCGGCGCAGAGCTAAATTACTCTCTGATCGAGAAGGTCTGCTTAGCACTCATCTTCGCCACGAAAAAGCTGCGACATTATATGCTGACTCACACAGTCAGACTCGTCTCGAAAGCCGACCCCCTCAAGTACATCATGTCAAGACCAGTGCTATCCGAACGCCTGGCAAAGTGGGCGCTGCTTCTCCTCGAATTTGATATCACTTTCGTACCGCAGAAAGCGGTTAAAGGGCAAGCTCTTGCGAACTTCCTCGCAGAATATCCCCTCCCGGCAGAATGGGAGTTATCAGAAGATCTCCCCGACGAAGAAGTGTTCTCCATCGACATTGCCCCCTCCTGGAAAATGTTCTTTGACGGCGCAGCAAGACAGGACGTAGCGGGAGCCGGAGTCATCTTCGTCACTCCGGACAACGAAATACTCCCCTTCTCATTCCTGCTAACGGAATCATGTTCCAACAATGTGGCAGAGTATCAAGCTCTGCTCATCGGTCTTGAGCTGGCCAACGAAATGAAGCTTCAAGGACTCGAGATTTTCGGTGACTCTCAACTCGTTATCCAGCAAGTCTTGGGGGCATACGAAGTCAACAAAGAAGACCTGGTGCCGTTGCACGCGCGAGCTTTGGAGCTCCTTGGCAAACTAGAGACCGCTTCCATTCAGCACGTCTCCAGAAATCTCAACCAGCAGGCTGACGCACTCGCGAATCTGGCGGCTATACTCCCGTTTCCAGAAGAACGTCAGCTCATCATCCCCGTCTGCAGAAGAATAGTGATCACCAAAGAAGAAGGTCCGATCGAAATTCCAGTTCAAACCAACGCGGTGCACGTTCTCAAAATTGAAGAGCAAGACTGGAGGCAGCCTTTTGTGGATTACCTCATCCATGGTAAACTCCCCGAAGATCCGAAGCGCAAAGTCGACATCCGGCGACGATCTCTGAAGTTCTACCACTTCAACAACGAGTTGTACCGACGAAGCTACGATGGCACACTCCTGAGGTGCCTCGCGAAAGAAGAGGCAGAAGCGGCACTGGAAGTACACGCTGGGATCTGCGAATCGCACCAGTCCGGTTCGAAGCTTCACTTTCGCGTCAGGAGGATGGGCTATTACTGGCCCACCATGGTCAAGGACAGCTTGGAGTTCGCGAAAAAATGTCACGCTTGCCAGCTACACGGAGACTACATCCGTCAACCGCCGGAGCCTTTGCACCCAACAATCGCATCTTGGCCCTTCGACGGATGGGGACTCGATATTGTCGGCCCCTTGCCCAAGTCATCCAAGCAACATCTTTACATTCTGGCAACAACGGACTACTTCTCCAAGTGGGCTGAAGCAACACCTCTACGGGAAGTTACAAGACACTCCGTCATCAGCTTCATCCAGAATGACATCATCTTCTGGTACGGAGTCCCTCGATACATCGTAACGGATAACGGAAAGCAGTTCAAGAATGCTGCTGTCAGCCAGTTCTGCGCCAGATACGACATTAAGCAGAAGTGCTCGACGATGTACAACGCTCCGGCCAACGGTCTGGCAGAGGCCTTCAACAAGACTCTTTGCAAGCTGCTGGAGAAAACTGTCTCGAAGACCAAGAAGGACTAGCATGAACGCATGGGCGAAGCGCTGTGGGCCTACCGAACGTCCTTTCGCACTCTGACGCAAGCAACTCCGTACTCCCTCGTCTATGGTGTAGAAGCCGTTCTTCCGCTCGAGCTCCAGATCCCATCGCTCAGAATAGCAATCCAGGAAGGCCTCACCAGCAACGACAACGCCCAGCTCCGCCTAGCAGAATTAGAAGCACTGGACGAAAGACGCCTCGAAGCTCAGCAACGTCTGGAGTGTTATCAAGCCAGACTGTCTCGCGCCTTCAACAAGAAGATCCGTCCTCGATCATTCCAAACAGGGGAACTGGTGCTGGCAGTCAAACGCCCCATCATTCTCTCGCATCGAGGAGGGAAGAAATTTAATGCCAAGTGGGATGGCCCGCACTCCGTCAAGGAAGTCTACTCCAACGGCGCCTATCTCCTCACCACGCCAGAAGGGCTGACACTCGGCCCTATCAACGGCAAGTACCTCAAAAGGTACTATGCCTAAAGCAAGGCCACACCCCTTGCGCAAAAAAAAATGAACTACGTACGACTTGATACCCCTTAGGGGGGTACGTAGGCAGTCTGAGAAGTTACTTCAGGTTCAGTCCGACCATAAGAAAAAGCCAACAAGGAGCCATGCATAGATACGGCAAAACAAAGCAATATTATTAGATATTCAAGAAAAAGGCAGTACATGGTATAAAAGAAAGCTACAATGCAAAACGACTAGACGAGAAGCAGCTAAAAGAAGGCATCTAGAGCTCGAAGGCGGCGCATCAACTCCTCTTTAGTAGCCTCCACTCGCTGAAGTTCCGCGGGACGTGAGGCCAAAAGCTCGCGGCGGGCCGCCAAGTCTGACTGCTGCTTCAAATAGCTTGCCTTCAAAGCACTCTCTGCGGTCTCAGCTCGCTCCAGACGAGACTCTGCCTTCCGAAGTGAGGCGCGCACCGATTATATCTTCTTTTGAGCCTTCGACAAGCTAGAAGCGGCCTCCGCAAGCTGGTGCTCCGACTGACACAAGCTCGCCTCGGCAGCCGCCAGCTCAGAAGAAGTGCTCCCCTCTAGTAAAGCTCGCCGGGAGCGATAAGCCTCGCTATTATTTACAAGCAGGTTCATCTGGGCGACAAAAGAAGAACTGTCGACTTTGAACTCCTCCAGGCTCGCGCAAAACTCTGCACCGTCGGTAGACCACCAGTCCTGGAGGGCGCCAAAACCCGCACCTTGAAAGGGCTCCAGCGTTGACTTGATATACTGCCGGCAGCTCGCAAGAAGAAACTCTGAAACTCTGCTCCTCGGCCTTAAGCTCGGGCGAGGTGCCTCAGAGTAGGTGGGCAAAACCTTCCCTCCCGCTGCAGTCGCTACGGAAACCACCTTCGCCAACGAGGTCGGCAAAACTGGAGAAACCGCCGCCACCGTCGCGACAACCGTCTCCTCCAACAGGCCTGGAAGCACAGCAACCGGAGAACATCGCTTGTCGATACTTGAAACTTCGACCTCCTCATGGAAAGACAGAGCGTCAACGTCAATGCCGTCCAAGTCAATATCGCCGCTAGGAAAGTTCTCCCCGCAAACCCCGAGGAGGTCCAGATCATCCGGAGGAACATCTAGTCCGCACTCCCCGGGCACTTCCTGCGCGGCCCCAGTAGAGGAATGCCCGAGAGATGCCTTCGAAGAGTTCGCCCCGCGCTCCACCACTATAACTGAATCTACCCAAAAGAAATACGCTACTCAGCACAATGGAACCTCCCGAGCACGGAAGGAAGTAAGATGAGGAGAAATTCATACCTGCAAGATCGGACGAAACCGCCCAGACGGAGGAATCACCTCGTCTTTTAGAAGGTCGGGCTCCTCGACATCCTCAACCGGACAAGGAACCCTCGAAGTCATCCCGCGCGGAATGCACACTTTTCATCTTTTGGGCGGGGCACCCTCAACGGCGGCCTTCGAAAGAAAGGATAGCCCAGGAGCACTAGCGAGGTCGGCTTCTAACACAGGAGCCGAAGAAGGGACACGACGAGCACTGGAAAGACGGCTGCAACTCTTCTGGGCCCTCTGAAGCCCCAATCGAAGGCGACGATCTTCCACTCCCGCAGCAGGATCAAAACGGAAGTTTATAAACTCGCTGCTCGCTAGAACGTCAACCGGGAGACTCGCAAGAAAGGGAGAAACTCGTTCTTCAATCCACTTGCAGTATTCCGGAGTGGCGGCATCCCGAGACCCCAACTTGGTCCCAGGGAGGAAGCTGCCGCCAGTCAATCGAGCATAGAGAGAAGCCCAGAGGCGGTAGCCTTCCTGCGGACTGATGCGCCCCTGCAACTGCTGAGGCATACCGGGAACTTCCTGCCGAAATCCTTGCTGACGAGCGAAGCGATGAGGGGAGTACTGCTCCACCTCCACCACATCCCCCTTGCGCCAAACCAAGTAGCCAGGGCGGCAACTGACCATATTCCAATATAAGCTGTCCGAGAGCTCCTCGTTGTCATGAACAGTCGACCTCTCCAAAGGTAGCACCGAGTGCTCTGACAGAAACTCGAAATCGGCGCCTCCCATCCTCCGCAAAAGAGTGCGAGCACACTCCCTCGGGCGCTCCCAACTGATAAAAGCATTTAAGATCCCTCAAATCCCGGGCAGGAACGGCAGGTCGGCTGAATGCCCGCGTCTGGAAAAGATCCCTTTTGGGAAGTGGAGAGCTATCCAGCCATATAGGTAGTGCAGAGGTCCGAACGCAGTGAACCGGCCAAGCTCCCCCTTGGCATTATCCGAGCTGAACAAGTCCCAGTAAGTCCCACTGAGCCCCCGATACAAGGCGCATAAGATTACCAGAGCTAGATTGAGAAGCTCCCCCCTCGCCATCCTGTAAGCTGCAAGAAAGGTCCCCGGACAGATAACCTCGCCGGGACAGGGGAGCACGAACCGGCAAAGAAAGATGACCAGCCCGGCGGCTCGATAGACCGCCCGCCATTCCTCGTTGTCACGTATCAGACCGAGGATCTCCCAGGGACATTGTTTTCCCTCCATTGAGTGCCTCTCTCGAGCCAAGGACTCGATAGGTCTCACAAAAGAACGAAGCGGAGGCCTCTTCATTTGAGCGACCTTCCACATTGGGTGAGTCGAAGGTGCCGGGGACCTATACTCGCCTCTGAACCAAAAATCAACCCAGGAAGAGGGACGCACTCGGTCTGACTGATCCCGCGCCGCAATAACGGCATATGCCTTGAACAGAAGAAGGCAAGAGCTCGGAGCAAAGCTGCTGTCCAATAGGTCCTTCAAAGCTGGCACCTCCTCCTGGTAGTAGTTCCGCACTTCAGGGCATCCGGAAATAATGTGGACGTCGCAAAGTGAGATCCCTATCTCTCCCGCTCTAGTAAGAAAAGTGTTGCTGGCCGGACACCACAGTTCACAAAGAGCGCGATACATCCCCTCGAGACGGCTGTATTCTCGACGAGCCGGCGCTAGAAACTTGGCCAATGAACTCATCTCGGGTTCCGCCCCAAAGACCTCGTAGAGCTCGCTCATCCATTCGCGAAAACCGCAAAGATATTGGACATCTCCTCGAGGCCAAGAGTCGGTACCCCATCGGGACAATCGGGAGCAGATCTTCGAAGCAACTACCGGAGTGGGCACGAAATCTTCATCACTATGGTGGAAAGGGGTACTCAAGCTTGGGCGGAGGAGCTTCATGGAGATCCCTTTGTCGGTGTAGATTTTCTCGCTCAGCTTCAGCATCCCACAAATCGCGTCGGCAACTCCATCTTCCATGATGCGCTCGTGGATAAAAACACGGAGCAACGACAGAAGGTCTTCCCGCCTCGAGTTGCGATAACGGTACACCCGCGTAAGGGGGAAGCGAAGGCACCTCCTCCCATCGGAGAAGTCCTCAGCTATCCACCCCGGCGAAGTCAAGTTCTCGAAGACGCGAATCCTGAAGAACCATGAAAGGAAGCAAGTCAAGACAAGCGGGGCGCAAAAAAAAAAAGGGCCCTCAGCCCCCCTGTCAGAAGGACCGCCCGAGCAACGTCGCCCTCGCACCGCACTCCCGAGGTCCGCGTGCTACCCGCAACGACACCCGCGACGACCCCCTCCGCTGCGCACTCGGCCTCAACTGAGGTCACGATTCTCGCCATTACTGAGATGGCGTAAAAAAAAAAAAACCTACAGCAGCAGCAGCAGAACATGGGGGGGGGGGGGGGGGGGGGGGGCGCAGCCCCTCTCCCCAATCAGTGCCCGACAAAGGAGAAAAAAAAAAGGGGGGGCCCGCAGCCCCCTCTCCCCCCAATGGGAACTGGACAGCAGGGAAAAGGGGGGGGGGGGGGGGCGCTGCCCCCCTTTCTCCTCCGATCCAGTCGGGGCCGAACCCGACCCGCACGCTGCCACCTCCGCCCGACGCGCGCACGCCGGCTACCCCTCCGCGCCCGACGCCGACGCAGCCGGCCCCTCCGCGCCCGACCAACACGCTGCCGCTGCCGCCCGCGCACGCGCGCATGCCGCCACGCGCACCCCCGCGCGCTGCCTCCGCCCGCGCACCGCCGCACGCCGCCCCGCGCGCTGCCTCCGCCCGCGCGCAGCCCCACACGGCCCCCGCGCACAGCCCCGCGCAGCCTCTGCCCGCGCGCCGCCCGCACGCAGTCCCGCGCGCCGCCGCCTGCTGCTGCTGCTCCCACGGCCCAGAACCAAAGAAGAAGAAGAAGAAAGAGGAAGGAAGAGGCGGCGAAGGCGGCTCGCACCTCAGCCGCACTCCTCCATCCTCCTCGCATCAGTCCTCGTCGCTTCGAGCCCGTCTTCGCAACGACCTTCAAATCGCGCACCATCGTCGCCGCCGCCGACGAAAGAGGCGACACTGGGAAGACGGAGCAAGTCGCGTGCAACACCATGCAGCTCTCTTCCAACGGCGGTCTCCAAAAGCCGGCGGAACCTTGGCAAGAGCAGAATATTGGATGAAGGGGGTAGGGGTCCTTAAATAGAACCCCAACCCCGCCCACAAAAGGAATCAAGGACAAGTGCTCTACGATTCCTACGTGTCCAAACCCTACACGGTCTCACCAACGCACTCATCCTTGAGGGGGCACTTGTAGACACATAAATTGTGTCTAACCCGAACCCGACTTGCGTGGACCTACGCGGATGCAAACCCGACGCGCATTCCGACTCGGACCCGACTTGCACGTACCAATGCGGACCCGGACCCGACTCACGCCCAACAAGGGGGCCGGGCGGGCCCATACTCAAGTGGGGCCCACCCGGCCGACCCCTACTAGGGATTCGAACCCCCATGGGGCCGGCCGGCCTTGCAAGGAAAAAGAAAAGAAAAGGAAAGAAAGAAAAGGAAAGAAAGGAAAGGAAAGAAAAGAAGGAAAAGGAAAGAAATACCGCCATGCGCGGGGGGAGGTTGCGCATGACGTCTACTCACGCGTGGATCTGCGCCGATCCCTCGATCCAACGGACAATAAGAAAAGTCGGATCGCCATCAATTTTTATGTGCAAGATTCGAGATAAACCTAAAAATGATTGAGCCATAATTGCCCCGCCAGAAAAGGAAAGCAAATAATTGCTTATTCCTCTCTTCAATTGAAGAATAAATCTCGGGCAATTATGGGGGAGATATTAAAGGGATTTAAAATTAAAACTTCCCATATCTCTCCCCCCCCCCCTTTACCTATAAATAGAGGGGGAGGGGGAAGGCTCAAGAGGTCGAAGAGATCGCAAGCTGAAGACAAAGCGAGGGAGCTCTGCAGAAGAGGAGACGCTTCTTCATCGACCCAAGGCTTCACGAGGCACGGGCAAGCCAATCCCTTCAGGACCGGCTTAGTCCACTGAAAGCCCTCATCAACGTGAAGACCCTTGCACCAGAAGATCAAGCCTTCGACTCCGTGCACGAAGAAGAAAGCTCAAAGAAGAAGAATCCTTCGACTCCGAAGTCGCCAGACGCAAAGGCCGGAGAAGAAGATCGGAGCGGCACCACCTCGTCGTCTCCAACAAACCTTCAACTCCGATCAAGCCCAAAAGCCCGGAGAAGAGGAACGAAGCGTCATCACCCCGTCGCCTTCGACAAACGTCTGCTCCATCCACGAAGAAGAAAGCCTGGAGAGGACTACCTGAAGCGTCGCTACACCCGTTGTCTTCAAAGCAAAGCCGACGCTACAACCTTCGCACGGAGATCAGTGCTACCCCCGCCGTCTTCAAAGGTACCCTTCGACTCCGATCAAGCCAAAGAAGCCCGGAGAAGAAGCAAAGTCCAGCTGACACCTAAACCGTCGAAGAAGCCTGAAGCATTGAAGACGTTGTCATTGTCGTCCAAGAAGGAGATCGAGTCAACGCTGAAGTAGAAGCCCACGCAAGAAGCCGAAGCAAAAGCCCCGGTAAAGCCCGCGCCAAAGCAACGCAAGTGCCAAAGCCAAGCGACTACGCCGGTCACGAGCAAAAGCACCGCACGTTCTAGCCGATACGACGCAAAGTCCGGAAGAACGAAAGCATCGCAAGTCTCCCCCGTCTACGTCCAAGCGCAAGCGCCAAAGCAAAGCAAAAGCCAGAGCCACGCCAAAGCCAAGCCAAGGTCGAAAGCCAAAGCCAAAGCCAACGCCAAAAGCACGATCGACGCCGCAAACCGACGATCAAGGACACCGAGGTCAAGCAAGGAGCGAGGAAGACACGAAGACCGAGGAACGAAGCTGAAGACCCCCTAGCCGAGGAAGCGCGAAGCACGGAAGGGACCAAAGAAACAGCGAATACTCCTTAGCCTCTCAAAAACCCTCACCCTGTAAAGACCTCTGTCCTGGGCAACCCCTTCAGAGCTCTCACACGAATACCACGTTGAGACGCGGATCAAAGGGACCCTCCAGAGGATCTCTCCCGCAATCTCCTGATCAACACTCGCCGCTTCCGGACTCGTCACCCCCGAGCCCCCCGGTCCCGGCCACTCTTGTAATCTTGTGTGTTCGCAATAAAGACGACCCGCATCTTTTTTTCGCGACCACAATGAGCTCCTATCTCGGATGCTCTAAGAAATAAGACAAACCATCTTTTTACGCCTACAACGTCACAAGCAACCATGACACCATTGCTTCGGATTGGACGGCATCAAGGGTGATAGGAGCGGAGCGAAACCTTTGTTGTAGGAAAATTGCAAAAAATTTCGACATAATTGGCTCCCACCCACTTGAATCCCTTCTCGAAACCGTAATCCTCCTAACACCTACAGCTCTCCTCTCGATCTCTCTTATACATTTTTTTTAATGCTAATCCTCACACTTGCATTGTTTGGTGAGTGAAAGGGCGCAGAAGATAACTGTGAAATGCCCAATTAAAAAGATGTATTGAGCTAGTTGAATTAAAGCTACCACATTGCTTGCATTTCGAATACTTTAAAAGACGGAGGGTTGCGTAATAGTAGCATGCACCCTTGATCCAGTGGTTGGCTAACTAAATATGCAAATCAAGGGAGGGAGAGGGTTGGGACTAGAGAAGCCACCATCTTTGCTCTCTTAGTTTGTCGTGAACAACCCAAGGAGAATGATGAGCCATCGTTGTCATCGTTGTATAGGCTGAGGAGCACGGCCCCAAGCCCTCCGAAGTCTACGGCCTCGTCGGTTCTGCCACTACAGTCGTGGCTACAGGTTTTCCCCCACCTGCTCGTTGATGCTTGTACGCACTCTTGGTTGCTTTAAGCCTTTAACCCATCAATTCCTTCTTTATTTTTATCTTCTTGAAAATTTTCTTTAGGAAATGTTGCCTCTGATGGATTCCTTTCCATTTTGGGTATTCTATACCCACCCAAAAACAAGAGGATCCTAATAATATAAAAAAAGCCATATTAATGCATTTTGAAATAAATAAATGGATGTGTGTGCATATATGTCCATCACAGAAAAATTCTCATTAGAAGCTTGACAGTATAATAACCTGACCAATGTTGTACGAAATCATCCGCAGAAGAGAAAGAGATATATCTTCAGGTCTGTAGTCTGACAGCTCCTTAGTTTCTGAAATCGTCTTTCCGAAACTAGAGGCAATAGTTGATGCCGAGAGACCGATCTGCAAGCAATTAGAAATAATGTAGCTAAGGATACATTATTCAAAGACGACAAGAGAAATTGTCCCAATATACGCAATAACATGAAAAGGCTTGTGTGTGCGCACGCATGTGTGTACTCCCAACACATAATACACAGTTACATATGTACAGCTCCAATTATTAACCTCACTCAGTCTCCTGCAAAAGTCCAAATATACATAGACCAAAAGCAACTTTTAATGCATAGGATGGAGTCAAGTGCACTGAGGAAACCATCAATGAACAATTGATAATATTAACCACCATGCTGCACAACAGTTCCATGTATTTGATTGAACCACAGCAAAAGCTACAAAAGAAAGCAAGGCATTCATACAGGAATGGCTGATTGTTTATCAAATTTGCAACAGGAACAAGGAGTCAGAAAGCTAACGGATCTGACCAAGGATACCAGGCTTACCAGCAAGAACAGTAGAATTTAGCGACCAAGACAAACAAATTAACTTCCGTGCTACAAATCAAATGAAAGATAAAGAAAAAGATGACACTAAGACAGATGAAGAATTACGACAGAAATGGAGTAAACAATTCATGGTGTATATACTTCCGAATATCCAGTTAGAGACAACTTTGATGGAAGACACAACAAGAAAAATTGAATTAGATATTCCAGTCATGGAAAAGTTGGAAGACAAATAGAAAAGGAATTGCCTGTGTATTGCTGAATAAAAGCATCCACATGAAGCACAAAATAGAGAAAGTCATGCATGACAACAGAAACCTAACCTTATCCCATTAAGTTGGGACAACTATGGTGCATAACTCTAAATGAGAAGGCTCCCAAAAGGAGTGTAAAATTTTAGAATCGTCTATCAAACTTATGCACACTCTATAAATTGGTGTACCTTGCCGGGTAATCTTTCCAGCATAGGGGCATGCTTTGAAACCTAAAGTACAATCGATTGTGAGTAGATAATAATGTTGGGATTGTTCCCTAAAGCCAATCCAGTTTCTCAACATAATATACAACATTTATAATATTATAACACTCTACCATAACTTTGCATAAGTTGGTTCATGAGATGCATCAGCATTGAATATCACTATCTAGGTGAGTTTACAAGTAACATTGTAGGAAATATGGTAATGCATGACGAACCTAGGTGACGGTTCTAATGCAACCTAAAGTGAAATTCTGATGCAACGATGCAATGTAATATGAGAATACAATAATAAAAGAAGGATCCATAGACTGATAGACCTAACCTATCTGGTGCAAGATGACCCGCTAGATGAATGGAAAACCGCCGATGGAGGAGGATATTAGAGGGGGAGGAGAAGGGAATGACAAAGAGTTTCTGTATTTGGGAACTCTCGCCCTACAGAATCGCACCATCAGCATTGCACCTGGTATCCCTAGGCATCGCACCATTGGGGGAGAAACGATCGCAGTCGTCATCAAAGCGCAAGCTTAGTTCTTTTTCTTTCATAATCTCCACGTATTTTATTCATCAATAGCAAGGCCTATAAATATGCTTACATCCAGAATTCAAATTTTAAAAAGATAGAATCAAATCTTTTAAAATCTAAACAAACTATTTTAAATAAACTTGAATCTAACCCCTAAACCTCATCCATAACCAAATTTCAAAGTTTAAATATTTATTAATCCGAAAATCAATTAGTAGTTTATTAAATTTGAATTATTAAATATTTAAATTTAAACTAATAAATAATTTAATTGAACCGCCTCGAAATCATGCAGGGTCGATGAGCGGTAGAGAATACAATAATAAAAGAACTTGACCTCGAGTTTCAGAAGTCCGTCCTGATCACCAAGGTCACCATGGGACTATTTCAAATTCAGCAACTGATGATGAAGGCCTAGCTGGTGCAGTCGCACTGCATTGTAGTCACCTCCAAAGTCCGACGAGAAAGTGTGATTGTCGTAGAACAGGGACCAAGATGAAGACAACCATTATGGTAAGCTGACAGGATGCCCAGATACAACAATACCCACTGCTGAGGAAAGAGTGGAGACGTTGGTCGGCCTACTCCGAGAAAATCCATGCGCTGAAGACCATTGGAAACAATTGTGGATGGAAACTCCGCTATTGACGGGGACTCCACTGATGGGAATGCAGGTAACTCTGCAAGTGGGACTGGTGACGAGGTTGGGGCCGACGGTGCAGACACTGCAGGTGGTAGCACGAGCGGTGGAGTAAACTCCTCTAGTGTGGTGACTCCACGGAAGGCTCTGGTACAGGTAGAGCCGTCGATGCAGGTGGCACAACTAATAAAGGTCCAACTGAGGCTCTGACTACGCATCGTTATATAATCATAGCCTCTTGTTCAATTACGGTCATCAACTGCATCACATCATCAAGTCGTTCGTCAACCGATCCTCCTTGATGTAGGAACCATTGGATGAATGGGTTGGTTGGCAAAATCAGTCCTCGGGCTCGATCGTTGATGCACCCAACGTAAATAGAATCAACAGATGTGGAAGGGTAGAGTTTAAGATTAAGAACCAAAATATTTACCCAATCTAAAAGTTGTGCATAGAGGTAGCACCGATAGTTGAAGGTATGGTGAAGTCTATTTGCCATGTAAAAGTTCCTTGAATGTCGGTTCAGGGAAGCAGTTGTGGTAGCAATGCAAAAGAATTATTTCACAGCATAAGGTCGATCACGCTTGGTCTTCAGTTGAGGAATCGTACATCTGTAACCCGACGAACAGGGACTTCAATCAACAAGAACATTACACAGCAGGGTGTCCTCGGAAATGACAGAACAGTTGCTACCAAAGGGTACCACATGACCTCAGCAATCAAGGTGTTCCCCTCTCGGTGACCACAGAAATCAGTTGTGGCCCTTGTGGGGTGCCCACAGGGCACAAGGGGAAGAAAGTCACGGAATTCATCTCCCTGGCCTCCACTGGTTATCACAAGTGCAGAGCCCAAAAAAAAAGGGAGGATGAGGGTCTCGAACTCGGCGCGCGATCGAAGGCTCCAAGGCTCTCCGGGTGGGTCTGGAGCTACTAGAGCTAGGGGTCGACGTCGGCGGGGCTTTGCAACAACGGCTTAGGGTTGATCCAGGTCGAGTAGCAAATATGTAGGAGGTCCGGTCGGTCGTGGTGGAGCATGCTATGGCCGGGCGAGGCCAGGAGGCATGGATCAGGCATGAGGCATAGATCGAAACTCGACGGCGCAGAACGGGGTGTGAGCGACGCAAATCATGGCCGACGGGGAATGGAGTGACCAGCAAGGCCTGGCCATAGGCCAACGAGCACGGGCTGGGTCGAGACGGGTGACAGCAGCAGGCGGACTAAAGGCGTAGGGCGCGGTCGGGATGGCTGGCAGGGCCTGACGACTAGTTGTGGGGTTGAGGCTGAGGTGAAGTGCAGCGCAGATCGGATTCGACGGTGCGGTCCGATCTAGGGGCACAGATTGGGGTCGACGGTGCAATCCGAGGCTAGACGATGTAGATCGGGGCATGGCCGCAACCCGACGAGAGTGGCGGAACTGGAAGACAGTCTCGACCTCTTCCTGTGATCTTCTCCTGTGTTCATTCTTTTTTTTTCGTCTTTTTCTTATTTTTTCTCTGTGTTCTGCTATCTGTCGTGTCTTTTATTTGTGATCCCTGTAATGCAATGGGGGGAGGTGAGGGACGATGAATACTGGTGGTGGGGCGATGACGATCGATGATGCTAGGGATGTCAAGCGCGGAGATGGAGGTGAAAGTGTGGGTGGAAGAGAAGAGGATTACCGTTTAACGGGACGGAGGCTGCCAAGAGTGACTCTGATACCAATTTGGTGCAGAACGACCAGCAGGATTTATGGAATACCGCCAATGGAGGACAATAGAGGCGGAGGGGGTGACAGAATTAGGAGTAGTTTCTGTACCAGGGCACTCTCGAGCCCTACAACATCGCATCGTCGGCATCACACCTTGGGGAGTTTTTTGTTCTTTTTTTTATTAGGACTTCTTGGGATTTTTGTACTCTATATACGGAGGGTTTTTGCATGAATATTCTAAGCCTCTTATGCTTTATGGTTTTTCATAGTGCTACATCACATTTTGTAATGGGGATGTAGATTTATTCTTGTCCTCTAAGGGTAGTTGATCCTACTTTCGACCTACTTCTGAGTCCTATTCCAAGTGCTACCTCAGTCATATGCACACAAAAAATTCTCACACTTCCCACAATGATTGTGACTACCTCAGTCATAATCATAAACATCAAGCCATATCCCATCTATTTGGGGTCGCCATTATGAATCCTTCTTCGCCACTCATTTCTATATAAGGCTGTATTTGTTCTCAATGACTGTTTTTCCGTCTTTTCTAACAACTTTCATTAATATCATTCTAGGTCTTCCCTTCCTCTTTGGACCTTTCCCAGTAAAATTACACTCCCCTTATCAAATTTGTCTCTGCACTACAATGCCCAAACTATCTTAATCAGTTCTTCATTATCGTGTCGCCAATTGGTGTCACTCCAACATTTTCTCTAATACACTCATTCCTCACTCTATCCCTCTGAGTTATTCCACATCCACCTCAACATCCTCACCTCTTCCATGCTGATTTTATGAGCTTGAGCTCTCCTTGCGCTACTAAATTTTATCTGCACACGACCACTGAATAAGCGTCAAACAACCAAATACTAGCATGATGCAAACAAAATCTGCACATTCCTAAACCTCTGTCCTTCACCTGGACCTCGAGCGAGAACATTTTCTTTTATCAGAACCCCTTCAGCCATCCTGCATCAGTTAGTTATGGGAATCAGCCATTATTTGGAAGGATACTCATCCATTTTTTAATTAGCAATAAATGTTGATTTTAAGAGGATAAATAATGAAAGGAAGAGAAAACAAACTCTCTTCCACGGGAGATAGAATGTGTCTCCCCACATGATTCACTCACGAGTATGAGATGCAATTCCTCTCGCGTAGAAGAAACATTCTGATTTCTCTCCCATGTATGTCCTTATTTTCTTTCTAAACTTTAGATGGTTGCTTTCGTGTACTCTATTGAGAGTCCACAAAGGATTGGGCGAATGGTTTAAATGATATAATAAAATGCAAGGATTCCCCCCTTTTATCTTCCTTGTGTCGAAATTAGTCACAAGGGGCATGGATATATGAAAAGAAAAAACAACAGTACACGTGTGTTCCCTCTCTTCTATTTTTTTCTCTTTTTCTTTCCTTGACAAAAACCAGCACATCACATATTCTGAAAATTCAAAGAAAACTCTATAAAAAACAATAAAAAACTTGAGCAATATTTCTACACCCCTCCTTGTTGTTCATCCACCTGCATCGATCAAGTAAAATCTTAGTTTGTGTCCCAAGGTATTTAGTATTTGAGATGAGTTAGGACTAGTCCTACTTTAGAGCATTTAAGGATGGGCCTCCACCCCTTATAAATCAGTTTTAGTTTATTGTCCAATATATTTTGAGGAATCAACTTTGCTGAATTAGCTTTTAGAAGAGCCAGCTTTGGCCATGGTGTTTAATTGATCCATCATAGTTGGATATTTCCCTTCATCAAAACTTGCACAAAATCAATCTAGGTCTACCATTCTAACAGACAAATACAACTACTTTCGGTATCTATATATCAACACCATTAGATCATGTCACAAGGCGATAATTGTTCTGAAGTTACTCTCCAAAGAAGCTAGCAGAACATTTATGTCAATATCCACCCACAACCATCAATGCAAATGGCTAATCTTGACGCAATAAACACGGTCTTCCCTCCACCAAAACGCCCTACCCATCACCACCTCATTTACCCTCTTAACAAACCGCATCCTCCGAAATGGATAATGTATTGCAACACAAAAGACCTAGGAATGGTGTAAGGAGAGTGGTTTAATAGTAAAGTGGTAGAAAGGAAGGATGGTGAAAGTAGCAGCATGGTTAGGTAGCGGTAAAGTGGCATGACATGGTGGTGACAAGGGTGGCAAGGAACGATAGTAATGGTGGCGGCAATGGTGGAACTAGAAGGGTGGTGGATAACAGATTGGTCGAGGTGATAAGAGGACATATGGTGCGACGTATAAGTGTGGATAATAAATGAAGTAAAAAGAATTGAAGGGGTGACAAGAAAGGGTTGTACTGGGGTGGCATTTCGCAAGGTGGGTGGCAGTGGCAACGATGGTGGTGAGGAGATGATGACAAGGAGGAAGAGGGTAGGAGTGCGTATGGGTGATGGTTGCTTGCCAACCGTGGTAACTTACGTGGTTGGAGAATAGGAAAGAAGTTCATATACGTCAAATTTGTCTAGAAAATAGGATTTCACCAACTACAAAAGCAAGATTTGATTAGTTTAAGCTGTTATAAATAATCATCAAAGAAGTTCATGGTTTACATATAACATATTTTTTTAATAACATTTTAATCAAAAACCACCTTGGAATAGTCCAAACCAGCATATATATGATATATCTCCAAAATGAAGTCATTTGTATGTAAATGTAATTCTTTACACAACAAGAATAAGAGAAAAGAGACCATACAGCACCTTGGAATAGTCCATACCACCATATATATCTCCAACAAGCATGTCAACATTACTATTGTCTCCTCGTTGGCTCAACTCTAACAATTCATCAAAACTGGAACAAGAGATAAGCGGGAGACTAGAAGAAAGTGGACACATGTTTAACTGCAAGACACAGTAAGAAAAGGGCTAGACGAAATTAAACCTCTTGCACTTTGTCAAAAGCCTCCCCAAGCCCCAATATGTACCACCTCCAACATTCGTTCCACTAACTCGTTGAAACTGTCCATCCCCATCCACCTACATGAAGCTCAAGATAAAATTAATTAGAAACAATTCACATCTTCTATTTGAAGGGTGATCTAAAAAGGTTAGAGGTGAGTATTACCTTGATCATACTAACCCCAGAGCCAATATTAACAAGTAGGTAGGGAAATAAATCATTATGATCAATCTGAACAAACTCCTTCTGGCCCTCCATATGTGTAAAAGCTTCATGGCGGATTGCCTGTCCAACCAAGACTTTTAATGTATCACAATATCTTTGGGGTCGATTGAACAGTAAAAGAAAAAGGGTAATGCAAGAAAAAATGAAAAAAGAAAACAGGTGATAATGATGTAGACAGAAGACAGACGATTGCTTTGCAACTGACTAGATACTAAGAGCTTAACCTGAAATTATGGATAACTGTATGTTAAATAACTATTACTTCATTAGATCATCCTTTCAAAAAAATACAATTGCAAACCTTTTGTTCGCATGAATTTTAAGGACGAACCTCATAGTAATGGCACAAGTTTTCATATGATGGAGTTGCCGCACAATTGCAGCACCTAGCTATATTGTTGTCACATGAAGAAGATTTGACTATCCTCTCTCAAACGGTGATAAACAATCATACAAAAATCGATGCCATTATAGGTCCCCTGTTACTCTCAAAAAGAAAAACAAGCATCACAAGAATTCTTAATTTAGTTAACTTCTTGACTGGGGTGATAAAGAACATGATGTATAACTTCTATTAAAGCTCCCAATGAACAAGAATATAATTATAAAACAAAGTTTGAAGATGGGATCCAGTAATGATAAGTGTCACCGTCTGGAAGAAAAATAATGAAGAAGGCAAATGGGTTATCAATTTGAATGAAAACCTATTTGAATTATCTTTGTCTGAATAAAATGGGAATAAAAGAGGAAGTAGTAATGCAATAAAATATAGAACAACAGTTTAGTCGGTAGTGCACGGGTCTCCAAGGTACATAGTGGTACTTCTAAGCATTTGAAAGAGCGGCCATACAAGAATTGCATTGAAAAAAGCAAGTTTATGGGTTAAGAAGTGATAAACATTTGCAACAACTCTAGAAAATCATGAAACAACATTCCAGTAGTGCAAATTACAGAAGCCTGTGATAAAAGCAAAGGGACTCAAGAATAACCGCCGATTAATTTGAAAATAAATTGACCTAAATGAATGAAGATTGGGACAATACCCAAGCAAGTAAAAAATAAAAGAAAGCAAAGAAACAGAATGCAAAATAAGATGGAAAAATAACAGAATGCTATGGGCCTTGGCATCAAGGGGACTTTCTAACTTTGAAGTGAAAATTGGACCAAGAATGACACGACAAGACTTCAACGAAGTTACTTTAAAATTCCTCGCCCAAGGATTTCATATACATAAGATATTTTCATTGCCACATCCTTAAAGGAGAAAATACCTTATGGCACTACATTGTCACATTTTAGTCAACTTTTTCATGTTTATGTCAATGCGAGCTCAAATTGTAGCAGATAAAAATAGGAATACAACACCCCCACCTTCAAGGACAAAGAAGCTGCAGAAATTTCATAAAGAACCTCAAGGCCATAGTCGAAATTCTTCATCACAGAATAACACTAATTGATGCTACTTGGCGAAGTAAATAAAGGAAGGATAATCCCCAGCTAAGATTTTAGCGTACACATTAAGGGTATAGGACGTCTAATTGGATAAGTGAAAAACAAACATGAATTATCATACGAGAAGAGAAATAGATCTCTGATTCTCAATGTTTGCCATTTCATATAATAATGTAATCAAAACCATTCATGATAATATACTACGGTGGCATGTAACTCTGAAGAGCACTGGGTTGAGGAGCTTGTGTTATGTTAGTATTTTCAGATTATTGGTCATATGAAACCTCCTCTCTTCTCAATTTTGTTCAAATTGAAAGTCAAGGCAACCAACTCACTACTATGGCTGGCTTTGTTCAAGAGGGTATAACTGTCAGAAAATAGAACTTTTTTATGTCTTCACATATTATGTTGGAGCATCTTTGCTGCGTAGAGTAGCACCCTATCACCTCCCTTGATTGACTTGAAGATCTTAATTTTAGATCAAATAATAGTTGATATCATATATTTTTTCTTTTAATTTTAACCTTGGAAAGACTTCTTTATAATTGTTAGAAGTTGGGATGCTTATCAGCAAGATTGCAAGGAGAGGCATGAAAAGTTTAGGCATCATAATTATTAACCGGCCAATCTAAATATTTGGGCTTTATAAGTGCCTAAGAGGAAAAGAGGATGAGTTTACTCTTCAAACCGGAAGAAGAATCCGCATTGCAAGCCCCACCCACAGCTACTAAGAGAAGGTACAGCCAAAACAAGAATTAGGGTCACATTGAACCCTAATCCCTTTATATATTAAATATCTCCGCAGGAATTACAAAGGAGTCCTCATACATTACAATAATTCACAATAAGGACATATAAGATCTCTAATACTCCCCCTCAAGCTGGAGCAAAGATGTCAAACATGCCCAGCTTGGATATAGCAGAGATAAGGCGAGTAGGTCCAACAGCCTTGGTAAAGGCATCAGCAAGCTGGTCAGCAGATCGAATGAACACCGGAGTAATTATACCAAACTGAACATGATCCCGTAGAAAGTGAATATCAACCTCGACATGCTTTGTCAGCTCATGGAGAACAGAATCGGAAGCAAGCATAATTGTGGACTAGTTATCACAGAAAAGTGTCGAACGACCTGATGTAGGGAATCCAAGCTCTACTAGAAGAGAGTGTAACCAAATTAACTCTGTGGTCTCCTACGCCATAGCACGATACTCGGCCTCAGTAGAAGATTGAGAGACCACATGCAGCTTTTTGCTCTCCATTAAATAAGGTGTTCACCATATAGCGTACAGATTCCAGAAGTAAAGCGACGGTCTATAAGAGAACCCGCATAATCCGAGTCAGTGTAACAATACAACTCGGAGCTATCTTGAGCCTTGTAGAAAAGTCAAAAACCAGGAGCAGCTTTAAGATATCGCAAAATCGTCAGTGCGGCCTCCATGTGTGATGTCTGGGGAGCATGCATAAACTGACTAATCACACTAAACGCAAAGCTAATATCAGGCCGAATATTAGTCAGATAAATCAAACGACCAACCAGGCGCTGATAGGAACTGGGATCAGGAAGAAGATCACCAGACTCGGCATGGAGACGGTGATTAAGATCCATCGGTGTATGTGTCGATCGACACCCAAGAAGACCAGTGTCTCGCAAGAGATCAAGAGTATACTTTCACTGGGAAATGGAGATGCCTTGCCGAGAACGAGCTATCTCAATCCCTAGAAAATAACGAAGAGGTCCAAAGTTCTTCACTTCAAAGGCCGCCTGAAGAGTAGCCTTGTCAGCAGTGATCACAGCTGCATCATCTCCGGCAATGTTCTAAAAAATGCTAGGCACTAGTCGGGCGGTGGGGGACCTTCTAGTAGGGGTGCAACTTGGTCCGGGTCAAACCGAGAACCGACCCGACCCGACCGCATTGGGTTGGTTTGGGTCGGTTTTTTAGTTTATAATGGGTCGGATCCGGTTTGGTTATTAGCAGACCCGATCTAAATCGGTTCGGTTATGGATCAAGGTTTGTATGACCCGACCCGACCCGACCCGACTTTGTATTACTTAATACTTTCGTAAGAAATGCATTTAGTTTATCAATAGTGTTGATTCAAATACATGTTATACTGATCACTTAAACACTTCGTTTTTAATCCATCTATAGGATAAGCAAATGAATGATCTTGTTGAAAAGCTTTGCAATAGATTTGCTGAAGCACTACTATGCTTTCTTGTTTGATTTCGGATTGCTCAAAAAAAAGTCTTAAACCCGAACCGACCCGAACTTTTTATGGGTTGGGTTGGGTTGGTTCAATAGGTCAATGGTTTGGTTCCGGGTTGGAAAAGTTGAAACCGACCCTAGGTTGGGTTGGTTTTGGTTTGAGGCCAAACCGAACCGAACCGACTTGCACCCCTACCTTCTAGCACCTAGGCGGTGCCTAGGCGTTTTAGCTTTTTTTTAATTATTTTGATATTATATATAATATATATTTTTTTAACTTATTATAAATTCAAGATTATTCCAAATATTATTTTAAAGAGCATGTATCATTTACATAACCATAAATTCAAGATTAACATGAACAACAGCAAGCATGATATTATCTCAGATAATATCATAATATCCATAATTTTAGTATATTCCAAATCATAAATTTATGATTATCACTAATAGAATAGCATCTATACACGTTCTAGTGCCTAGGCCTGACTAGGCGGCCGCCTAGCCCCGCCTAGAGGCCTGGGCCGCTTTTCTGCACCGCCTAGGACTAGGCTAGGCAGTGGGGGGCCTTCTAGCGCTTAGGCATCGCCTAGGTGGCCCCCTAAGCAGTTTTTTAGAATACTGATCTCCGGTGAGAATAATATCATCAACATATACCATAACAATAGCACAGCGTCCCTCGGCAGTGGTCTTAACGAAGCAAGTCGGGTCAACATGACACCGAGTGAAGCCCATACAAAGAATCAAAGTACTAAATCGTTCGAACCAAGCCCGAGGTGATTGCTTCAAACCATAAAGACACTTAAGCAATCAACAAACATGGCCAGAATACTCCCCCTGAAAACGATACCCTGGAGGGGGGTCCATATAAATCTCCTCTGTTAGATGACCATAGAAAAAGACGTTCTTGATATCAAGTTGATGGAGGGGCCAAGAGTGACCAGCAACAAAATAGAGAAGTAAACGAACACTAATCAGCTTGGCAACATGATCAAAGGTAGCACCAAACTCATCAGCAGCCTGTGTGAATCCTTTAGCAACAAGCCTGACTTTGTATTGATCAAGAGAACCATCAGCACGATACTTGACTGTGTAGACCCACTTGCAGCCAACAGTATGCTTCCCAGGAGGTAAGCGGAACCAAGGTCCAAGTTCGATTCTGCCGCAAGGCAGACATCTCAGTATCTATAGCTTTGACCCACTCAAGGTCATGAAGCGCCGCAGTAGTAGACCGATAAATACGAACAGAGTCAATGGCAGTGAGATAAGCATGATAAACATGAGAAAAACCCTAATAAGAAACAATACTTGCCAAATGGTGATCAGTAACACAAGCGCGCTTGCCCTTGCGAAGAGCAATAGGCAAGTCGTCAGAAAAAGCGGGAGTGATGGGGAAAGAAGGTATACCTGACTCAGGAGGTGGTGCTGGTGCAGTGATAGGACTAGGCTAGACAGCTGGAGTCTTGCGGGGGCGCCTGTGATATGTTTGTGTAGTGGGCGGACAAGCATGCAGACCGCTCAGTCGCAGACTAGACGCCGGGGAAAAAGCCAAAGGCTGTGCAGCGGTAGATGGTACAGGTGCAAATATAGGGAGAGGTGTAGGCAGTACCCGAAAATAGGACACATCCTTATGAAAAGTGACATCTATAGAGTGCTAGATCTGACGGGATTTGGGATTCAAGCAACGATAGCCTTTAACACTAGAAGAGTATCCAAGAAAAACACAACGAATAGCCATGTCATCAAGCTTAGTCCGGGAAGGACTACGATCCTGAATAAAACACACACAACCAAAAATACTCAGTGGGATAGAAAAAAGAGGTTGGTTAGGATGAAGTAAACGGAACGGAGGACTTCCATTAAGGGAACGAGACGGAGTCCGGTTGATCAGGAAAGTTGCAATAAGAATCGCAGAGCTCCAAAAATACTTGGGAACCGACATCCCATGAAGTATGCATCGGACAACGTTCAAGAGATGACGATTCTTTCGTTTCACCATACCATTATGCTCAGTCGTATAGGGACAAGAAAATTGACGAAGAGTTCCCTATTCTGCAAAAAAAGACATGAATGGGCCAAAAGTATATTCACCACCATTGTCAGAGCGAAGAACACGAATACGAGCACCGTACTGAGTACAAACCATAGCAGAAAATTGATAGTACATAGCAACACATCAGACTTGTGTTTCAAAAGATAAACCCAACAACAACGAGAATAATCATCAATAAAGGTAACATAATAACAAAAACCATCATATGGGGTGGTGGGAGACGGACCCCATACATCCGAATGGACAAACTCAAAAACAAAAGATGACCTACTAGTAGAAGGAGAATAAGAGTTACGCGTGTGTTTACACAGTTCACACACATCACACCTAAAAGAGGAACTCAACGAGAACTCAGGACAGACAGAGGCAACATTCTGAGGACTGGCATGACCAAACCGAGCGTGCCACAGAACACCAGTCAGGGAGATCGAAGAGCGTGCAGGAGAAGCAGTAGCAAAAGTAGGCAAGGCAGCAACAAGTGGAGGAACAAGAGGTCGGTCCAGCAAGTACAGCCCATCCTTCTCACGGCCCGTGCCAAAAGTCCTCCTCAAAGCCAGGTCCTGAAAAACACAGCCACCAGGAAAGAATGTCACATAATAGTGCAAAGACTGGGTCAAACGACAAACCAACACTAGATTAAGGGCCAGTTTAGGAACATGCAAGACAGAGTCAAGACAAATAGTAGAAGGGGGACAATACCCTTGTTGAGGATTGGAGTAACAGATATATCAGCAAGGCGCACGTTCCGCTGGAGATAATGCTCAATATGTGAAAAGGAGTTTAAGCTCACTAGTCATATGACTAGTTGCACCAGAGTCGATCACCCAGGGAGAAGAACGTGGATCAACCTCTGATACTTGGAAAGCGAACGGAATACCTGAGGAGGAGGCAGCGGATGCGGAGGGCTAAGAAGGCGGAGACTGAGTCTGAAGGTGCTAAAACTGACTCATCATCTACTGCATTTGTGACATCATCTGGCTCTCAGAGACTCCCGAAGGCTGAGAAAACTGCTCCGATGGACTAGATAAGTCAGCGGAAAACACAGTCGGTGAACAGGGAGCAGGGGAGGTAGTAGGACATAGGTGTGAGTACAACTCGAAGCATCTGGAGCGATCATGAAACTGCTTCCCACAATAGGAACAAGGACCGAGAGGACCAAAATTGCCACGACCACTAGACATGCCTCGTCCACCAGACATGAAAGATCGTCATGACCTCGAGTATGGGAAATAGGAAGACGGAAACCAAATGCAAGATCCATCTGCTCAGTCGGAAGATCACTAGTAGAAGGGACTGACGCCCTCGAAGCAGTAAGTCGAAGACGACGTTCCTGGTCGGCAGCAAGGGAGAAGGCATCGAGAAGATCTGGAAGAGGTGACATCCCAACAATCTGGACACGGATGGCCTCAAACTCGGAGCGAAATCCCATCAGAAACTGATACATCTCTTTCTTTCCTATCGTCACCGGGCAAGTGCGGCATCAGTAGGATCTTGGAAGGCACTCACTGGCTCTAAGTCGGATAACTCGAGGAACCGACTTGGAAGAAAGGAAAAATACTCCTGAACAGTGCGATCGCCCTGAGTAGCGACAGTGATCTCTGGGTATACAGCGTAGATCCGAGCATCAACACGAGTGTGTCCATAAGTCCGTTGTAGGGCAGACCACAAACCCGTAACTGTATCATATCGCATAAACTGCTCATAGATCTTTGGCTCTATTAAGCATTGAAGTCAGCCAAGGATCTGAAAGTTTTTCGCGGTCCACGTCAACACCTCTGCGTTCTCTTCAAGTTTCGAGACATCGGTAAGCCATGCAAGCTTATTCTGATCAGCAAGATAAACACGAACAGAGTTGGACCAGGAAATAAAGTTCTTTTCATCCAAAAGCACTGTAGTAATACGACGGGCAAAGCCCTCTTAAGAACCAACAAGAGGAGCCATCTTGGAATCCATGGGATGATAAAATTACGGAAAAAAGACCGAAAAATCCTTCACAAAGTCGGGACAGGATGTAGCAAAAAAAAACGCAGAAGAGACGAAAGGAATCACCCCATAAAAAAAATTATCACAAGAAAGGTTTATACCATCCCAGACAAAGAGGTCATAGATCACCGGCTACACCCGCGAAAAGGCTGACAATGGCAACCACGTGGGCACCGAACAGACCCGCAAGTGACCTGGGGGTGGGCGAGGGGTGGACTGAGCACCGAACGAGGCCGCGGAATGGCCGGACAGGGCCGCGAGAGGCCTGCAAACCCACGCAGGGTGGCCTGGACGCCGGACGGGACCGCGAGGGTACTCGAGTGGACGTAAAGGGGCCGCGGGTGGATGCCGGACGGCCACGAGGGTCCGCGCGTGGACGCCGAAGGGCCACGGGGGAACGCCAGATGGCCGCGGGTCGCCGCGGGGAGGAGAGATGGGAGGTGGCCCGCGAGTGGGACATAAGAGAGAGAGAGAGAGGAGACAGGGCAGGCTGCGGGTGTGACGGCTCTGAAACCAAGAAGGTACGACCAAAACAAGAATTAGGATCACATTGAACCCTAATCCCTTTATATATTAAATATCTCCGCAGGAATTACAAAGGAGTCCTCATACATTACAATAATTCTTAATAAGGACATAAAAGATCTCCAATACTAAGGGCTCAAGATTCTGATCCTGATGAGTAGAAGACATGGATGCCTTTTTGCTTGACATGGCTCATTAATGAAGGGGATTGATATTAATTTGATGTAGATGATATCAATCTAGTGCGTACTAATGGTCCAAAAAGAATGATTATTGATGCAGGACGGGCTAGGGAGGTTTTACAAAAACATGAATTCTCGTTCTAGGTGAAAGTTTTGGGTTTCGGAAGGTGCAGATATTCGGAACAGTAGGGGAATATTTTGGTTTTTTCAATAGGTTCAGTTTTCCGGATAGTGACAAAACATGGTGGGTATGTAGGTATGGATGTTAGGAAGGTTGTGTATAAGTTTCGACATGAACGGACCGTTAGATACAGAAAAATCAAGGAATTACCAGATTTGGACTGTGTTTTCAGACAATGTTCTAAAAAGCACTAGACACTAGTCGGGCGGTGGGGGGGCTTTTCTAGCACCTAGGCGGTGCCTAGACTCCTAGGCGTTTTTGCTTTTTTAATTATTTTGATTATTATTTTGATATTATATATCATATTTGTTTGAAATTACTATAAATTCAAGATTATCCCAACCATTATTTTAAAGAGTAGGTATCATGTTCATAACCATAAGCTTAAGATTAACAAGAACAAAAGCAAGTGTGATATTATGAGATAATATCCATAATTTTACTATAATCCAAAGCATAAATTCAAGATTACCAACAATTACACCTTCTAATGCCTAGGCCCACCGGGGTCCGTCTAGGCGGCCGCCTAACCCCGCTTGAACCCACCTTCTAGCGTCAAATAAGGGTTGAATTCGATCCTACAAATTGAGGCTTTTTATATGGGAGTGTCTAGGGGGCTTCTTTATAATCAAGTTTGAAGGCTTTCGGAAAAGGTATGGTATGGTTTTGAATGGATTTAAGGTTCAGTTGGAGGTATTTCTAAGGTTTTCGATTAAAGTGGATGACGATAGAGATGATAGAGGTGGTCTTGACGATGTTGGCAAGGAAGTTGAAGATAATAACTACCATGTTCATAATGATTGTCAGGTGATGATAGTGGTTATGATTTGACAAGGGTTGTGATCAAAACTAAATAAAAAAAGGTAATGATTTCTGACCTCTCATCAATGATCGAGCCGGTCTCTCACCGGTGAGCCTCACGCTCCTGAATCCTCTCACATAAAGTAAATAGACGCATATCAGTAGTTGGTGTTCATTGATAATAAAGGAGACGCTTAGGGGTCCTTTTATAGGCCTCAAGCATTACATAAACGCATAGGAGTTGTAGCCCAACAAAGTAAAGGACTAGGACACCTAAAATTACTCATACAACCCTTATAAGTTGGGTTTTGACATTTGCCAAAATTAGACTAATAAAAAGGACGGAAATACTAAATACATACCCAAATAATTTGAAATAAATACTAATAAAAATAAAAAATGACACTTTGTTAGGTAAATTCATTGCTCTGAATCTCCCGGCGCCCTCAGAATTCAGATCTGACGACTCCCTCGATGTAAAATCTTCATTCGACAAATTTGATGATAGATAGTCGTCTACGGAAGATTCAACGTTGAAAACATACGATCTGGGTGATCTAACCAGAGAAAGATTTAGACATTAAAGAAAGAATCCCCACATTGTCTTATCTAACCGGAGAAAGCTTGTGATTGAGCAACAATTTGAAAAGTAATTTTGTAGCCAAGAAGGAAAAAAGGAATAGTTAAAGGGTACATTGAAATAATTAAGGACACATATAAGTGATCAACTGAGTGTAAGTAGTTGCAGTGAGTAATAAATTTCCATAATGCGATATTTCATTTTCACCAAGGATTGGCACTTACACAGAATGAACTTCACAAATGAACTTCCAGCTAATAACATAGAAGAAGTACCATAGTACATGTTTTTCGCATGCGCAGCATGCGCTATAATGTGACTTACGGAATAAGGTGTTCAAATGCTATATTAGAACTATCGAAGAAAGTATTGGAAGATAAGGCTCTAACTAATTAACTAAACTAGAGCATCTTGAAAGAAATTTTTCAAGCAAACACAAACAAAAACGAAGCCACGAAAAAAAAAATAGATAGCCAAGCGTTAACACGATTTGATCAGTAGGTTATCTTCAAAAGATGAAACCTTTGAGTATGGTAGATGAAGGCTTTGAGGTTGTTATTTGATTGATACCATTTTACATTGCATCCTCCAAACTAAAAATGTTAATTGGATTGGTAACTCTATCGATTAGCTTTCTACAATTGGTTTTTGCCTCTTCCTTGGCGACTCGCTGATCCTGCAAAAAATAATGAATCTAGCATCTCTGATTCCAAAGGTGAAACAATTATTGCATGATGGCTCACATGTCAATTAAGATCATCTACCTTCATCGGCAAAAGGCCACCATTCCAGTTGCCAATGAGAACAAAAACCATTCAAAGATAGATGATTATATGTCCATCTACCAAAACACTATTTTGCTTCTCTATTCTTAATCTATCTATAATCGGAAGGACTAATACATGAAGAATCAAACTACTTTACACTTCTATCAGCTATCAAGAGACCATTTGGACCATAATCTGCCAAAACATTCATGGTTGCAGTAAATGTATAGAGTATATACTATATACCTATAATGTATAACGAAGTGATATGTGACTCTCTATTGGTAGTGGCATGCTTTAGCATAATTTGTATATTTTATGCTATTACACAACTAGAGGATTAAATTGATTCCTTTCAAGACTTCCTCAAATTTCAGTAAACCTCTACATAAGCAAAAGGATGGCAGTACAGGCAGAAGTCATATTTATATATATTCACCAATCATGAATCCCTCAGAAAAAACAATGTGTAGCCATAGCCTTTCCATCAAGATCATCTAGGACGAGCTTATATCAGCACATTGTGTTCTTGGACCTTCATTTGTCACATCCTAGACGCTAATGTGTGACACAAATATAACAGTCCACATATCGAGTAACTAGTAAGCAAGCGTACCAATGCCAAGTGAAATACACATAGCTAATCATTACATTAACATATATGAATAAGAAAATACCTTCCAATATAGAAAGCAAACAACACTCCTACATATTCTGATACAACAAGAAGCGACAAAATACTTATAATGAACCAATTGACTGTCGATCCTGTGCACCACATTCAGCATAATCCAGTATGAAAAGACAAATAATACCAAATATACAATATTATTTACTCAGAACAATTTCTTCTCAAATGTTCAGTGAAGAGTAATACGTACTCTGATGCAACAAGAAGCGACAAAATACTTATAGTGAACCAATTGATTGTCGATCCTGTGCATTACATTTATCATAATCCAGTATGAAAAGACAAATAATACCAAATATACAATAGAAATGTCGGGCACCTAGATATGACCATATTATTTAATAAGAACAATTCTTCTCAAGTGTTCAGTGAATAGTAATCACTACAAAATGGATGTAAATTAACAGGAACACACCTTAAGCAAAAAATTAGCTCCAGCTACAAGACAATCCATTTCATCTTCTTTATCAAGACTAACCCCAAGTCTCTCTTTGAAGACATCTGCAAATTTGTATGCCCCACCACCTGTGGCCTTTTCATAAAGTCTAATTAGTTCACAAAGTTTATCATTAAGAACCACTATCACAACTAAATTGCACAGATAATGTTTGTATAAGTACATATGCAAACTAAATGTGCTAATTCATGCATATGCACCACATATGCTAACTATTAAAAAAATTATACGGAAAATTTGAAAGTAGAAAATAAAACATATAGTAGCCTACAGTTTGCATCTCTAGTAACACAGCCGGATATAAGACAGCAAAAATAAGATGGTTCGCCACTTATTCTAAAATTGAATTTCCCACGCTGTATATTGAAATGAGACAACTAAATTCTTCGTCCGAGCTTTTCAATAACATACAAACATATATACACACACACACCCAGAGTTCCGATCCAGTGAGAAACCTCTTATATGCGAAACCTTGTGCGACACCAACCTAGAGGTTTCAGAATTTGATGAAACTTGGTAGGCATGCTACCTATGCCAAGTTGATCATCCTCACCAAAATTCATCAAATTCTAAAATCTCTAGGGGGATCAAATTTGATAATCAAATTAATGGTTTTTATGAACGGTTAGTAAATATTCTAACATTTGATGCCCATAGAGGTTTTAGGATTTGATGAATTTTGGTGAGGATGATCAACATGGCATAGGTAGCATGCCTAACAAGTTTCATCAAATTCTGAAACCTATAGGTTGGTTTCGCACAAGGTTTCGTATATAAGAGTTTCTCACTGGATCAGGACCAAATATATATATATAAATATATATATATATATATATAGAGAGAGAGAGAGAGAGAGGAATGCTTAGGTGCGGTCTGCGGTCCGTAGTCGTCCGATGCACCCGCTGCGTGCATCGGATGCACGGAGTGGTGCATCGGACGGTTGCGGACCGCAGACCGCACCTAAGCATCTCTCTCTCTCTCTCTCTCTCTCTCTCTCTCTCTCTCTCTCTATATATATATATATATATATATATATATATATATATATATATATATATATATATATATATATATATATATAGAGAGAGAGAGAGAGAGAGAGAGAGAATAGGGTGCATGGTCCTCCCGACTAGCCAACACGCTAGTCCTCCCTTCAATTCATGTCCCACCTGGTAATTTTTAACCGGGGTTAGGGGTTGGTCAAGGTGGGTTCACCCTTCCTAACAATGATTATGAAAAAAAAATTAGAAAAAAAATATGCCAAGTGACATTTTTAGATTAACCATAGCAATGGCTATTTGCGCGCTACAGTTTACCGTTAAATTTGTCGGCCGTTGATCGAGTTGTTTTAAGTTTTTTTTTTAATCATGATCCAAGTTGAGTGGATTGACTATCCATTAAAAAAAAATAGTTAAAGAGTACCACGTGGCACCTAAATATGGGGAGGACTAGCGTGTTGGCTAGTCGAGAGGACCATACTCCCTATTCCCATATATATATATATATATATATATATATATATATATATATATATATATATATATATATATATATATATATATATATATATATATATATGAATGTTACAGACTTACAGTGAGCTGTGAGCTGCCGGTTTAGAAAGTGAGCTGCGAGTATTTTGCCCCCCCTAGGAGTTTTGGAATTTGATGAAATTTGGTAAGGGTGTTGTCTAGGGTAAGATGATCATCCTCACCAATTGTCATCAAATTCCAAAACTTCTAGGGAGGTCAAATAGTCGAAGGAAAATCTACCATCCGCAGTCACCGTTAAAATATGCAGATTTTGCTTAGACCATTTGACCCCCCCTAGAAGTTTTGGAATTTGATGAAAAATGGTGAGGATGATCATCTTACTCTAGACAACACCCTCACCAAATTCCAAAACTTCTAGGGGGGTCAAAATACCCGCAGCTCATTTTCTTCTATCGCAACTCAAAACTCAACGTAACATCTCTCTCTCTCTCTCTCTCTCTCTCTCTCTCTCTCTCTCTCTCTATCTATATATATATATATATATATATATATATATATATATATATATATATATATGGGTCGGGATCCAGAAACACGCTACTTTGCCACAGACTTAGACATGCATCTCCAAAACCCTATATAGAGGTTTCAGAATTTGTTGATTTTTTATGAGGATGATAACCTTGCCTTAGATAGCACATCAGCAAAAAATCAGCGCATTCTAAAACCTCTAGACTAATCAAATATTCCCTTCAATTTAACGGTTAAAATGAACGGTCGATAAAGCTCTTTAGATTTGATGCACCTAAAGGGTTTAGAATGTGCTGATTTTTTATGGATGTGCTATCTAAGAGACGTTGATCATCCTTACAAAAAATCAACAAATTCTGAAACCTCTATCTAGGGTTTTGGATGATGCATGTCTAACTCTGTGGCAAAGAAGCGTGTTTCTGGATCCCGACCCTATATATATATATATATATATATATATATATATATATATATATATATATATAGAGAGAGAGAGAGAGAGAGGCGTGTTAGGATGCGGCATGCGGTGCGTGCGGCGTCGCACCGAAGCCGTCTGATGCACCGCTGCAATGATCAGACGGCTGCGGTGCGACACCGCACGCACCGCACACCGCATTTTATCATCTCTCTCTCTCTCTCTCTCTCTCTCTCTATATATATATATATATATATATATATATATATATATATATATATAATAAGCTACAGTTTTGTGGGGGGTACAAAGAAAGGTCAGGATCTGTTTTTAAGAGGGTGCTAGAATGAAAGGGCAAGATAAGCTGATATAACGGTGAGAGCGATTCATCTAGAAAGAGGGGAACGACTAAGGTTGAATCGAGTTTAAATGTGGGGATGGAATTAGGTGGAGGAAGTAATAAATTAGTGAAGGACCTGATTGTAAAACAAAAAATTTAACAGTCGTTTGGAGGGTTTTCGGGTAAAAAAATTAGGGATATGTTGGGTATTAATCTGATTATTCACACGTGGTCCCCCCTCCCCCATAAATGAGACCTAATTTTCCTTTTCGGTCCAGCTATCACCCGATTAGGGGGATTTGCTCTTACAGACGTCCGTTCCCGCGATTGGGCGATATGCGCCTATCAAGGTTTGCCCCTTCCGTCGTGATAGGCCCGTGATTGTTGTGTTGTCCGTTCCCTGTCCGTTCCCAAGGGTTCGGTTGCACTTACAGTCGTCCGTTCCCTGTCCGTTCCCAATGATTTGCTCTTACAGCCGTTTCTCTCTCTTTCTCTCTCTCTCTCTCTCGCAAATGGGGATTTGATCTCACAGTCGTCCGTTCCCGCGATTGGGCGATCAGGTCCTCTCTCTCTCTCTCTCTCTCTCTCTCTCTCTCTCTCTCTCTCTCTCTCTCTCGATCTCGATCTCGATCTCTCTCGATCTCCCTCTCTCTCGAACCCCCGCGATCAACACCTGTCGATCCTTCCCTCTCTCGAGCGCGATCCTCTCTCTCTCTCTCTCTCTCTCTCTCTCTCTCTCTCTCTCTCTCTCTCTCTCTCGATGACGCTTGCCCAATTCGGAAAGAGATCGGCCAAATGGGGATGGGATTTGAATCAGTGGGATTTTCTCCCCATTTTTCCTAAATCTCTCCCTCACCCAGTCCTAGATCTCCCTCGATTTCGCCCCAAATTCGTCCCCAAATTCACGATGATTTCGTCCCCGTTTAATCACCTGCCTCCCGCTCCCCTCCTCCCCGATTTGAACCCAGCGCCCTCCTCTCTCTTCCTCTCTCTCTCCCTCTCTCTCTCTATATATATATAGCCCGTCGTCGCTTGCCCGCCGTCAAGGTTTGCCCCTTCTCCCTTCCCCCCCCTCTCTCTCTCTCTCTCATCTCCTCTACTGATGCAGATGTCGCCATCATCACTGCCGAATGCCTCTTCATCCCTCTCGCCCGTCACCAACACCACCGAGGTGTGCGTTGCTGTTGGAAAATTTTTAAAAATCTGATTTAAAAATATGATGATTTATACTATCATTTTTTTTAGGATTTTTCTGATCTCTCTATCTCTCCCATCTTCGCTGCTAATGCAGATGTCAGACCCGTCGTCGAATCTTTCTTCATTACCCTCGCAAGCTACCGTCACCACCGAGGTTATTTTTCTTTTGTTATTCTTTTTTGCATTTTTTAGTTTAATATTTTAGGTAATCATCTTTTCTTTTCTTTTCTTTGTTTAGCTGGAAGCGATGGATATCGACATGGAGAAAGAGGAGGCCATCATCCACCAGCCCCCTGCGGTCTCACCTAGGCACCGCTCCACCTATCAGGTAATTGTTAGGTGTCTCATGCCTCAAATTCATTTTGCGAAATCTGAATATGGGGAACCTCAAATTTGAAATCGGATAAGCCTAATCCAAATGAATATTTGAGAGTATTTGCAGGTATAAAATGAGATTATTTTAACACCAAATGAGATCATTTTTTAAAGCCCAAATGAGATCATTTGTTTGCAGTCGTGGCCGAGATGAACATTGGCATTGACATTGGCTTTTTGAATCGAAAATCGGATTTAGGAGTCGTGGCCGAGATGAACATTGGTTTTGTACCTCGGAGCTTCTTTCCTTTTTTCTATAGCTTTGCTTCTTTTTGTTTTCAAAATCAGATTTTTCTTTAATATCTTGAGGGTAATCTAATTTAGTATCATATTTTTTAAATCAGATTTTTTAATATCAGATTCTTTAAATCCGATCTACTAATTCGGATTTAGTATATTTTTTAAATCCTTGCCCTCCTAAAAAGATTTCAAACACAACATTTTATCGGGCATTGGCATTGGCTTTTTGAATCGAAAATCCGATTTAGGAGTCGTGGCCGAGATGAAGGGGAGGGTTTTATCGGGCATTGGCATTGGCTTTTTGAATCGAAAATCGGATTTAAGAGTCGTGGCCGAGATGAACATTGGTTTAGTATCAGATTTTTTAAATCTGATTTTTTCTTTGGCATCGCACGTATCAGATTTTTTAAATCTGATTTAGTAGTCTACAACTCATATAAACTATAAAGTCTTAGTTCACTATTCATGAATGAGAAAGCTGCATCGGCATGGATTTACAAGGACAGTATTATTAGTGAAACCTATTGGGGCTAAATGAACCTCTCTCTTATATACAAATGAATATTTTCTAACGATGAACACCTCAAGAACCAGAGTCGTTACCATCACAGTGCAAACATTACCATCAATGTTGACTTTGTGACGTCGAACTTTCTCAAGCAATTGTTGCATGCATTCAAACTTCATTTGAATATTCCATAAAATTACCTGAGCTGAAATTCTTGGCCGATCTAAAAAATTAGCAGGTTGTGATGGAGTAAGAAGAGGATGACATAATCACCGATGGGCACCGCTCCACCTATCAGGTAATTGTTAGGTGTCTCATGCCTCAAATTCATTTGCGAAATCTGAATATGGGGATTTAGAATCCGATTCTAACCTCAAATTTGAAATCGGATAAGCTTAATCCAAATGAAAATTTGAGGGTATTTGCGGGTATAAAATGAGATTATTTTAACACCAAATGAGATCATTTTTTAAAGCCCAAATGAGATCATTTGTTTGCAGTCGTGGCCGAGATGAACATTAGCATTGGCATTGGCCGCGATGAACGTTGGCATTGGCATTATCTTGAGGGTAATCTGATTTAGTATCAGATTTTTTAAATCAGATTTTTTAATATCAGATTCTTTAAATCCGATCTACTAATTCAGATTTAGTATCTTTTTTAAATCCTTGCCCTCCTAAATCGGATTTAGTATCAGATTCTTCAATATCAGATTCTTTAAATCTGATTTTTTTCTTTAAAAAGATTTCAAACGCAACATTTGATCGGGCATTGGCATTGGCTTTTTGAATCGAAAATTCGATTTAGGAGTCGTGGCCGAGATGAACAAGGGGAGGGTTTTATCGAGCATTGGCATTGGCTTTTTGAATCGAAAATCAGATTTAGGAGTCGTGGCCGAGATGAACATTGGTTTTGCATCTTGGAGCTTCTTTCCTTTGTTCTATACCTTTACTTCTTTTTGTTTTCAAAATCAGATTTTTCTTTAATATCTTGAGGGTAATCTGATTTAATATCAGATTTTTTAAATCTGATTTTTACTTTGGCGTCGCACGTATCAGATTTTTTAAATCTAATTTAGTAGTCTACAACTCATATAAACTATAAAGTCTTAGTTCACTATTCATGAATGAGAAAACTGCATCGGCATGGATTTACAAGGACAGTATTATTAGTGAAACCTATTGGGGCTAAATGAACCTCTCTTAAATACAAATGAATATTTTCTAACGATGAACACCTCAAGAACCAGAGTCGTTACCATCACAGTGCAAACATTACCATCAATGTTGACTTTGTGACGTCGAACTTTCTCAAGCAATTGTTGCATGCATTCAAACTTCATTTGAATATTCCATGAAATTACCTGAGCTGAAATTCTTGGTTGATCTAAAAAATTAGCAGGTTGTGATGGAGGAAGAAGAGGATGTCATAACTACCAATGGGCACCGCTCCACCTATCAGGTAATTGTTAGGTGTCTCCACCTATAAGGACAGTATTATTAGTGAAACCTATTGGGGCTAAATGAACCTCTCTCTTATATACAAATGAATATTTTCTAACGATGAACACCTCAAGAACCAGAGTCGTTACCATCACATTGCAAACATTACCATCAATGTTGACGTTGTGACGTCGAACTTTCTCAAGCAATTGTTGCATGCATTCAAACTTCATTTGAATATTCCATGAAATTACCCTCAAAATATTATTCTCTCCCTTTGAAATATTGTCAACTCTCGAAATGATTTTTTGCCACCCTTGAAATATTGTTATCAATCTAAAAATAGTGTTCTCGCCCTCGAAGTCTTTTGCCACCCTCGAAATATTTTTTTGCCACCCTCGAAATAATTTCACCTGCTTCGAAATATTGTCCTCGCCCTCGAAATCTTTTGCATGCCGACAGGCACGGGCATTACTAGTATATATATAGGGGAGGGATACTCTTACTCATGGCCTCTTACTCATATAGTTACCTATGATCAGGGCCGTCCATTAAATCCTGACGTTCGATTCAGATTAGATGGGGAGTTAAAAGCAATGGTGTCCGCTATAAATGCAGGCTTTTAACACGGGCTTTCAATACGGGCATTTAATGCAAACACCATTACTTTAACTCCCCATCTAATCCGAACCGTACGTCGGGATCTAACGGACGGCCCGGATCATAGGTAACTATATGAGTAAGAGGCCATGAGTAAGAGTATCCCTCCCCATATACATATATATATATATATATATAATAAGGGACAACGGTTGTGGGGGGGACAAATGAACTGAGACAAAGCAGCGGCTGAGATTTATGGAGAGGAGGGGGATAAACAAGGAGACTCGATCACAGTCGTCCGTTTTCCCTCTTAAATTCCCCTCTTAAATCACCCTAACCCGTCCCACCCCTCTTAAATCACAGTCGTCCGTTTCGCATCCCCTCCTCTCTCGGAAATTGCTATCCCCTTTTAATTCGCCGACCTAACCCGTTTCCCATCCCTCTCTCTCGAAATCCCATTCCTCATTCCTCTCTCTTGAAATCACGATCCCCCTTTCTGTCGCTTCTCTCTCTCTCTCTCTCTCTCTCTCTCTCTCTCTCTCTCTCTCTCTCTCTCTCTCTCTCTCTGCCGACGTGAGGAGCGGTGCCGGTGCGGTGCTGACATGCTGAGAAGCCGCCGAGCAAAAGGAGGAGCAACGGCCATGCTTGATCCCCTATTCCCCATCCACCTATATCTCAAAATCCCATACCCTAACCCTCTCTCTCTCGGCCGACGTGAGGAGCGGTGCTGCGATGATGCGGTGCTGGTGCAGTGCTGAGATGCTGAGATTAGGTGGTTGATCCCCCATTCCAGGCGGTGCTGGACGAGGTGCTGCCGGGCGGAACGTGGGTGGGGGCCGGGTGGTTCGCAAATTACTCGGCGTACGCGATTGCGATGTCGGAGGCGGTGTGGGGGGAGGATTGCAGGGAGTTCGTGCCGGAGAGGTGACTGGACAAAAGAGGGGGGATTTCGTGGCGGCAGAGGCGTGCAAGTTTTCCGGTGTTCCACGTCGGGCCCAGGACGTGCCTAGGGAGGGAGATGGCATACGTGCAGATGAAGTCGATGGTAGCGGCAGTGATCCGAAATTTTGAGGTGGACATCGTGGCCGCCTGCCGAGAGGCTCCGCCGCCGTATGAGCTGTCACTGACGTTTAGGATGAAAGGTGGGTTTCCCGTTCGATTCCAGAAGAGAGCGAAAGTATAATGAAAGGTTCAGTACTCCTACAATCTGGTAGAGAATCTCTCTCTCTACTGTTTTTCTTTATTTATTTTCTCTTCCAGGTTTTTCCGTTTCCTGTTTTCCTCCCTCCTCATCTCTTTCCCGTTCCCTTTTTTCCCATTCTCAGCTTTCATCCCTCTATTATCTCAATTTTTTCCATTTACTTTTTTCTCTGGGTTTTTTCTTATCTATTTCTTCTCCCCCTCCCCATCCTCTGTTTTGTTTTAGTTATTTTGTTTTTTTCCGTTCTTTGTTTTCCTTTCTGCATTTTTCCTTTTTTTATTTTTGTCGTTTTGTTATCCCATTCTCTGTTTTCCTTTCTTTCCATTCTCTGTTTTTTCTTTTATTATTTTGGAGTGGTTGAGAACTTACAAGAAAACTCCTGACTTTAATTCTTCCTATTACCACCCTCATTTGTGAAACAGAGACTTGATTCCATTCTCTGTTTTCCTTTCTCCATTTTCCCCTTTTATTTTCGTCGTTCTGTTTTCCCATTCTCTATTTTCCTTTCTTTCCATTCTCTGTTTTTTTTTTGGAGTGGCTGAGAACTTTCAAGAAAACTCCTGACTTTAATTCTTCCTATTACCTCTCTCATTTGTGATATAGACTTAATTCCATTCTCTGTTTTCCTTTCTCCATTTTCCCCTTTTTATTTTTGCCGTTTTGTTTTCCCATTCTCTGTTTTCCTTTCTTTCCATTCTCTCTTTTTTTTTTGGAGCAGTTGAGAACTTACAAGAAAACTCCTGATTTTGTAATGGACAAGTCCCCTCTTTTTTGGTATTTTGAAAACTGGTTTGCTAAAGCTTTTGGTGGCTTGGGAGAGAAGGAAAGGAGTGGGTTAGGTCTAGCTAAATCTTTATATGGATTTGTTTGTCCATTATAGATTTAATCTATAAAACCCAAATCAATGTTTTTAGGGCCGAGGATGTAGCAAAGATATCAAGATCTTTAAACAAATGAGTTCATAATTATCTCACAAAAATTCCCATTTTAAATTTTTTCATTCCTCTGATGCAAAATCGTAGCCCTGTTCCTTCAGGGCTTGGTGCCATGCATGGCCGTCCTGGAAAGAAATATCTTGGGGGATGCATTAAAGATTGTGGAAAAGGATAAGATCAGCAAAGGTAAACTCAAGGGGTTATTAGCCTAAGACCCCTCTAACCAACTCAACATTTGGATAAACCAACTGAACCTTTTCATTTGAGCTCCATCCCCTCTAACCTCTAACCAACCAAACATTAGGATAAACCCTTCCCTTTTTTTTAATCCCTAAACCACCCTCACACCCTTCTTTTTTAGGTTTGGCGGTGGCGGACGACGGGCGGCGTGAGCGGCGGAGGTAAAGGCGGCAGAGGCGGCGGGCGCGAGCGACGAAGCCGGCAACGGCGATGGTGGAGGCGGAGGCGGATCCGGTTAGGTCCACGACCTGTCGATCTAGGTCTAGGGTTCACCCCATGGCCTGTAGATTAAGTGGGGGGTTCGGTTAGGTTCGGCGGCGGGGGGTTCGGTTAGATCCGACGGTAGTGGCGGGGGGTTTGGATAGGTCCAGTGATTGCAGCAGCGGTGGGGTGTTCGATTAGGTCCGGCGATGGCAAGGGAGGGGAAGGCTGGAGGCTAAAATCCTCTCAAATATTATTATATTTTATTCTAGAGGACATAAATGAATGAAGTAGCCCGACTGGAGATTGTGCATCCTTCAAAAGAGGATATTTCCTTTTGATTCTTTAAGTGGACCTTCATTTTGAAGCCATGGGTTGGAGTTGCTCTTAGATGCCACAGCGGAAAGAGACATGTAGACGGAGAAAGAGAGGGGGTAGAGATAGAAAGAGAACAAGTTGAAGTTGGTCGGTCTACATGGCCCTCTCCTCCATTACTCATTCCTCACCCACTCCGGCACCGGGCCAACTACACCTTGAGCACCCTCTCTCTTCCCAACTGCAACACCACCATCATCCCAACCTCCGGCTACCACCTAACAAAAATTCTGCCTGACACTTGGCGCCATGACCGGTGAAACCATGGCCAACGATCAAGGCAACATGGCGCATGGTTTCCAGGGCTACTAGGTAAAAAATAATAAAAATAGTTTTTTTTTACTGGACCGGCCAGCCGAACCTCTCCAACATGGGAGATCTGAGATGAAGTACCACCAGACCAAGAACCCGTTGGTAACCAGTAGCTGCTTTAAAATTGTGTTTAGGGCATTGTGGTAAAATCTATGTTTTTACAAATTGTACCCCATGAATGTGTTTTAATCCATATTGTCAGCTATTTCCTGTCATGGTAGTGCAGCTTAGTAAATAGGTGGTTGTTTTTATCACATGTCAAGTCCTTCTTTACAGCTTTACTTTAACTTAAAACCAGACCTGACCTCCCTACAACAATTCATTTGTATGCTAACAGTAACAGCAATGAGGCCTTGGGTTGGGTTGTCTGGAGGTTATCCCCTCACAACCATTAGTTTGAGTGCTGGTCGGGGTTGAAATCAGCCTACAGCCGTCGAATGCCACTAAAGCATGTGTGAGGCCTTGGGTCGGGTTGTTTGCGTGTTGTACCTTCATAGTTATTCTTTTGCATGCATGCTGGTCGGGGCTGAAATCAGCAATCTACTGTCAAATGCCACCGGAGCATGGGTGAGGTTTTGGGTCGGTTCATCTAGGGTGTGTCCCCTGCGGCAGGGGATTTCGAGTTAAAACCACATCACAAATCATTAGTTTGCATACCGATCGGGCTGAGTGGGGTCGACAAACTTCAAGGTTCTGTTGCCACCATCGAAATATTATTGACACCCTCAAATTATTGGACCCGTGAATCCCGTGATAATATTGCTACCGCTCTATATATGTTCTATTGTCACCCTCGAAATATTATGACACCCCCCCTCTCCCCGTTCGAAATAAAATCGTTGCCCATGAATTATTATTGCCGCTCTTAGAATATTACCGCTACCCTCTAAATATTATCATCTTCAAAATATTTTTATCGCTCTCAAAATCTTTTTCGTGCCCTTGGGCACGGGGTTTTCACTAGTGTGTATATATATATATATATATATATATATATATATATATATATATATATATATATATGGGCATGCTATAATGCGGTACGTGCGGCACAGTACCGCAGCCGTCTGATGCAAGTGCAGCGTGCATAGCATGCACCGCTGCGTGCATCAGACGGCTGCGGTACAGTGCCGCATGCCGCATTATAGCATGCCCCTATATATATATATATATATATATATATATATATATATATATATATATATATATATATATATATATATATATATATGGGTCGGGTTTCGCAGCCAACTGTTATGGTGCCAACACATTCATAGAGGTTCGTAGAGGTTTTGAAATTTGCTGAAATTTAGTGAGGTTGATCACCTTACTGTAGATAGTATACCCACAAAAAATTTGAACATTCTAAAACTTCTAGGTGCGTCAAATGATCATCTTCAAATTAACGGTTGGCATGGACGATCAATAAAGCTCTTCACATTTGACACACTTAGAAATTTTAGAATATTCTAATTTTTTGTGGACTTGCTATCTATTGGTAGGTGATCATCCTCACCAAATTTCAGCAAATTTGAAAACCTCTAAGAATCTCTATTGATGTGTTGGCACCGGTGTTGGCACCAAAGTGTTGGTTGTTGATCCCGATCCTATATATATATATAGGGGAGGGATACTCTTACTCATGGCCTCTTACTCATATAGTTACCTATGATCCGGGCCGTCCATTAGATCCCGACGTATGGTTCGGATTAGATGGGGAGTTAAAGTAATGGTGTCCGCATTAAATGCCCGTATTAAAAGCCTGCATTTAATGCGGACACCATTGCTTAAACTCCCCCATCTAATCTGAACCGTACGTCGGGATCTAATAGAGGGCCCGGATCATAGGTAACTATATAAGTAAGAGGCCATGAGTAAGAGTATCCCTCCCCATATATATATATATATATATATATATATATATATATATATATATATATATATATATATATATATATATATATATATATATATATATATATATATATATATATATATATATATATATATATACTCACCTACGGAACGTCCCGCATCCTTATCTTGTGGGACAAAAAAATTTAAGGGACCTAGAGGTATCATAATTTGCTGATTTTTTGCACCAAAAATCAGCAAATTATGAAACCTCTAGGTCCCTCAAATATGCACTTTAATTTAACGGTTAAAATAGATGGACGATAGTGCATATTTGAAGGACCTAGAGGTTCTATAATTTGCTGATTTTTTGTAGGGGTCTTATCTATAACAAGGTGATGATCCTCACCAAAAATCAGCAAATTATAAAACCTCTAGGTCCCTCAAAATTTTTTGTCCCGCAAAATAAGGATGCGGGACGTCCCGCAGTTAAGCAGTTCTATATATATATATATATATATATATATATATATATATATATATATATATATATATATATATATGTATATATATATATATATATGTATATATATATATATATATAGGGAAATGAGTTCCTATGACATGTCATAGGGAGTACCCTATGACATATGGTGAGTTAGTAACACTAGAATATTTAGAATGTTCTGAATTTTTATGAGGATGATCACCCTATCTTAGATAGGACCCCCACAAAAAATCGGCTCATTCTAAAACTTCTAGAGGCATCAAATATGGTTTTCAATTTAACGGTTAAAATGGATGGCCGATAAAACTTCTAGCATTTGATGCCCCAACAAGTTTTAGAATGCTTTGATTTTTTGTGGACATTCTATCTAAAATAAGGTGATCACCCTCAAAAAAATTCAGCACATTCTAAACATTCTAGCATTACTAATTCACCGTATGTCATGGGCTACTCCCTATGACATGTCACAGGAACCCAGGCCTCATATATATATATATATATATATATATATATATATATATATATATATATATATATATATATATATATATATATATATATATATATATATATATATATATATATATATATATATATATATATGGGCCCGGGAAGCTGAACTCAAGTTCACCATTCAAATAGTGAACTCGAATGGAGAAACTGCCACGTGTCCTTAGAAAGTCAACAATTGCAGCTGGAGGTATTTATATATACACATATATGATAATATATATAAATATATATACCCGGCCGCAATTGTTGACTTTCTAGGACATGTGGCATCTTCTACTAAGTGGTGGTTGATCTTTATTACCGAGGAACAACATATCGCAGTTTGAACAAGTGAGTTCTTCCACGAGGATGTGCCAACTAGAGGCATTTGAAGGTGATTCCAAGGATGTTAACAAGAAAAAGTGTAGTATTTACATAAAGAGAAGTATTTACATAAAGTTACTATCTTGACTCTCTAAATCATCAAAGTGCAATGGTATTTTTCAATTATTTATGTAAGTGGTTACAATACTACATGTGAATCTAGATTTCAGAACCTTTACTACTAAGTTCTAAAGAATTAAAATACTACTTCATGTCAATTTAGGTGTTGACACCTTTAAATGTGTACCAAACATGTTTTAGGATAGTGTTTACCGCACATGCTCAATGTGCTTAGAATACTTGTTTTGTATAAGATGATCAAAAAGTCATGCTTAAGAGTTCAGAACATGTCTAAGTTCAACCCTGTAACAACTGCTTCAGGGTACGATACCTTCAATGGATCTTCCTACCATGGAATTAAGTTTCAATTATCTTCTAGCAAAAAAAAGTTTCAATTATCTTGCCCATACCATTCAGGCTTTGGCACAGTATGTATATAATTCCATGCAAACACAGGACACGGAATTCAACACAAAATTATCCACAGACGTACAAGTGGCACACTCTAGTTTTTCCCATCTGGTTGACATTTAAGCGAACTTAATGGGGGAGTCCCTTCAGTTAGTGGGTGGGAAAATTTGAAGTCCTGCATATTTTAATATTGTTAAACATAAGAGATAAGTTGAAATGCTGCCATAGAAATATACAATCCTAGATGAGCTTAGAACTCATGTTTGTTGCTCATAAACATGCAGTAATGTGCTCACCAATATGTTTAAGAAATCACTCTTAAACTAATGATGATGTAGCATTATTGTTATCTAAATCTCTTTACAATAAAACTTGAGGGGACCCCTTCTCATTATTTGTCAGATAAATAGATTTTCAATTACTATTAGTGTTTTAAACACACTCAGATAGCGAGTGCATTTACTTAGACAAGCATAGTTGTCAAGGCGTCAAGGCGAGACTAGGTGCCCGGACGGAGCCTAGGAGCGCTAGGCGCGCCTAGGCGTGGCCTTATGTGCATAGGTGTGACCTTATGTGCATAGGCATTCTCCAGGCACAGGAATATATGTATAGTCTATACTTGCAGGTATATATGTAATAGGAAGCAACATAACACCTTACTAACATGAAATTGAACATATTATAGTCAAATGCATGCAACACAATGACACATAGATAGTATAAACAAGCAAACAACAAAAGGAACAAATAGAATACAAACACTTGCTAACATAAAATTGAACATATTCTAATAAAATGCATGCAACACAATAACACATAGTATAAATAAGTATACAACAACAAAATGAACAAAGAAGATGGGGGCGGGTTGGGTTTCACTTAAAAAAAAAACAAAAATCATTGCCTTAAACTAGGCGTGCGCCTAGACCGTCGCTTAGTGAAGTGCGCCTGGGCGCACTGGGAACTAGCTGTTTCCGGGCGCCTAGTGCGCCTAGGCGCGCGCCTTGACAACAATATAGACAAGTTCATTCTAGTTTCAGAGCTTCCAATGCTTAAAGCCTTTAAGCGGTCAAATCAATCTTTGACCTGAAGCTCAATCCCCACACCACAACCAATGCTCAAAGGCATAATTTGCCAAAACCTCAACTAAGAACCCTCAAATTTTTAAACATGTCTTTTGAATTTCAAACTGAAACCCTTTCTTTTTAAGAATTATAATGCAGTTGGTTTCAACAAAGAAGAAAGAAGAGGAATATGCCACGTATTTTCATGCTTACCACGATAAGGTTTCTTTTTCTTTCTTTTATTTTTTTATTTCTAAGTTTTTTTTTTTTTTTTTTGGGGGGGGGGGGGGGTGTGCCACCCATTTCCACCAACATTGGCTTGCGGCTCATTTCCCAACTAGAGGGGGTTTTTTTATTTTTTTTGTGGCACCTATCTATGGTACGATGATCATCCTCGCAAAAAATAGAATTCATCAAATTTTAAAACATCTAGGGGGGTTCAAATAAGCGTTTCCTATTAATGGGTAAAATAGACGGTTATAAGCCGTCTACATATTTGACCCCCCTAAAAGTTTTCAAATTTGATGTTTTTTTTATGAGGATGATCATCCAACCGTAGATAGATGATCAACAAAAAAAAATAAAAATAAAAAAAACCTCTACGTCGGAAAGGAACCGCTAGCCAATTTCGGTGGAAATAGGCCGGCGGCTCATTTTCCGTTTCATATATATATATATATATATATATATAGAGAGAGAGAGGGCTGGGTTCCTATGACATGTCATAGGGAGTACCCTATGACATATGGTGAATTAGTAATGCTAGAATGTTTAGAATGCGCTGAATTTTTTTGAGGGTGATCACCTTTTTTTAGATAGAATGTCCACAAAAAATGAAAGCATTCTAAAACTTGTTTGGGCATCAAATGCTAGAAGCTTTATCAGCCATCCATTTTAACCGTTAAATTGAAAATCATATTTGATGCCTCTAGAAGTTTTAGAATGAGCCGATTTTTTGCGGGAGTCCTATCTAAGATAGGGTGATCATCCTCATAAAAATTCAGAACATTCTAAATATTCTAGGGTTACTAACTCACCATATGTCATAGGGTACTCCCTATGACATGTCATAGGAACTCATTTCCCATATATATATATATGTGTGTGTGTGTGTGTGTGTGTGTGTGTGTGTGTGTGTGTGTGTGTGCGCGCGTGAGAGAGAGAGAGAGAGAGAGAGAGAGAGAGTATCAATAAAAAGGAAGGTTGGTGATAAATAATCAGATTCAGCGCAATGTTCAAAGCATGTCCTATTTACATCAATTACCTTTATTATTGTGTTATCACTAGGTTGAACCCCAGAACGCCATGAAGGAGAATCAATACCTGTCATCTAAAATACACTAATCAATTACAGTAATTCATAAGAGAAATTTTTTTATAAAAAAATCATGCAGATCACAATGAGAAACAAGAGAGCAAGAATTTTCACAAATGATAACTTATATTAGTTAGATGATTCAACTTCCTAACAAAAAATATGGGAGGATATAGCTAATGCTATTGAGAATAAAGAAAAAAGAATAAATCAGCACACTCTCTCCCAAAGGAGAAGTGCAGACTATGAATTCATATTCCAAATGTTAAATTAAATATCAAGGAATCATTGGGAAAAAGGGTACTTACAATCACAATAACTTAGATCATGACAATCAAGAATCTGGTTCATAACGACTAGCTCACTTTTTTATTATTATGTTATAGGAGTTATGATTCACAAGTGACTATATGATTAGAGTCCTCGATAAGTATAATTGCAGAATTTAGTCCTCTTCTCCTTTCCCCATGAAGAGAGGATCACTTAACCCTCTTGGTCAATGTTTTGGACCATTGGGTAGAAATATAAACATCACTTCTGCAAATTATGAGACAGGAAGGGTTTTACCTCTTTCATATAAATATCTACAGGATTCTAGAGTTCACTCCTAGAAATTCAAGCAGAAGATAGGATGACAGAAAAAGCAAAGAGCGGTATAGAAGGTAGTTCAAGTGGGGCACTAAGAAAGCAGAGTATTGTCTGTCGAAAGACTCGAAACTAACAGTAGGCATATTGTCACAAGTTCAACCTTTTCCTCATAGTCAATCAGTTGCAAATTCAATAGTCATCACAATCACACTGTTAATCACATGTTTGAAGGTTACCTCCATCTCCTAGGCATAATTGACACATTCTACCAGTTGTGCCAACAACCATGCATATCTATGTTGATTTATCCGCCTTACCACGTCACCTGAATGTCAACCACATTTGTGCCACCATGGGTACCTATGGATTTATCCACCTTACTGTGTCACCTTAATCACCTTTCACTCTAACAGGCGGCATGTTCCTTTCAAGGTACCAGTAAATATAGATGGACTTCGAAGAGATTTGGGTTGCAAAAGGTAATATTCCACAACAAGTTGAACAATAACCATAACCATAACAAACAAGAACTATCTCAACTTTCTGAAGTTAGCTTTATGAATCCATCTTAGAAATTAATTCATACAAAAGGCTGCATTGTCACAAGAAACTTTCCAGAATTTAAGCTTACACCTTTCGCCCATGTTATTTCAGCCCCCAACGCCCTGACCGTTAGAAAAAATCAAGAAGCATTCTAACAGATCCTTCACAACGTTATCTACAATTTGTACAACTCCCATGCTTTCCTTATTGTGCTCATTCCTCATACGACAACCATGGACCATCTTATCGCCATACAACTTTGCAGGCTTTGATATTGTCTTATACATGGTGCACTGTGCACCCAAAAAAACAGACTGCATGCATGGGACCTAATCCAGTAACAAATTTCATTATAAATCAATAAGGAAATATTACACAGCTCACCTCAAGGTCAAAGATGACAAGCATCAAAGCTCTTCAAGAGGAAAAACACAACTTCCATCAAGAGACGAGCAACTGAAACACTAGCAGGACAAATTCTTGAAATACCATCAGGAGACAAACTCATGTGACCATCCTTGTTCCCAATGTTTTAAAAAGCGATAGGTGGACCTAAGACAGTAAGGTGAAAAGTGAGCACCCAAAGATTGAGGTGCTCAAAATTTTATAAAATCATTATATTTAAAATGTATTTAATTTATATTGTCATTGTCGTCCTTCTTTCAGGTGTTCACAATGGGCAAAGGAAGCCTCAGACATCCTTCTTTTTAGTGGTCACAGTTGGCCAAGTGAGCCACACTACAATAACAATACAATAATGTACAAGTTGATGAAGAAAGAAAAAACTATAAAGAAAACATGAAAGAGAAAAAGGGAGAAAGGAAACTTAAAGCGGTTGATCTAGTGGTCATATCTATGACTTTTCTCTTTTGGAAGCCGAGGAAAGTGGACACAACTATTGCGGTACAGGTTGAGGCCCAAAATGCCTAAGCGGTCTCCTGAACCGCTTTTTAAACAATGAGTGTTCCATAGCACGACGACAATTCCTTGTCGTACACCACGGCCAGTGCTTTGTATCCGACATCCTACCGCACATCGCTCTGATCCGTCGCTCACCAATTGCGTTCAGCACTTGCACTAGTAGCCGTCTCCATCAACCACATGTTCGCGACTCAGCTACCCGAAGACTACTCCATCAGTTGTCTATCGACAACTCGGTGTCGGTGTCCATTGGCATCACCATCAACCACCCGTCAGCACTCCATCATCCCGCTCGTCAGCGTCTAAAACTATCGCATGTTGGTGACTCTACAAATGTCTCCCGTGCCTCATGCCAGGTAATCCGCAATTATCTAACGCCACACGCCCGGCACTACGATTCATCGTCCAACGACAGTCTTGCATGTATGTTCGACCCGCCGCAAATCAGTGGTCCGATCGCTTGTTCGTACCACGTCGTCATCTGATGCATCACCGACTTCCGTGCACATTCCGACTTTGTCTTCGTCGGTTTCCATACACATCATTAATGTAGCCATGGTTTTAAAATTCGACCGATACTGAGTCATACCAACTCCGGCTAATACGATTTGGTCCATGTCAAAACCGAACCGATACCACCCTCAAATACCAAAACAGGACCGATGCAGCCGATACCTTGGCGGTATTGGCCGATGTCATTGATACCAAACCGGTATCAGGCCTGTGCATTTATATTAGGATTTTTTATTTTATTTGAAGTTTAAAAAAAATAGAGACCGATACGGCTCTGCCAGATGTCGGCCGATGTCAATACTGATACCCGAGTTTTAAACCTTGGGTGTATCCTCCGCCTTCGTCGTCAAACATGTCACTCATCGAATCACTCCCCCGGGAACAAAATCTCCACACGACATCCAGTGATGGCATTCATCAGCCGACCAAGTGCACAGGGTCTGTTCCGACGACCATCAAGCGTCCAGGGGGAGCCGTTCGGGTTTTGACCTGATGACCATCAAGCATCCGAGGGGAGCCGACACCCTTCTTTTCTGCAGCTTTCTCTACATGTGCCACTCGACTCTTCTTGATGTCGTGATTCGTCAAGGCTTCCTTCGGCTTTGTACAAATCAATTCGCATCAGCCTCTTATCAAACATATAAAGCAAACGAAACCAACAGGTATTGGCCAGCAATGGTCCATGCTTTCAAATTCAATTCATTTGTAGATTGTTTTTTCAATTACATGAATAAGACTTCTTATGGCTTGTTATAATTATCAACAAAGTTCCCAATTCTTCTTCTTCTTCTTTATAGGGAAGTGTTATATAAACGCATAACTATTCAATCCAATCATGTACTCTTATCTATTTTTCTATGAAGAGGGCGGAGTTAGCTATCAAAGAGTAGACGTAAACATGCCTGGTAACAAAGGCTAGTTGGCAAGTGGGAACTAGAAAGTTTTGCTCTCAGTTACAAACAGAACACTAAATTATAAAAACAAAGCAAAAGGTAATCCAATGACTTGTTTTTCCTGCCATAAATCACAAGTGAACAACATTGTACCACCCACTCTGAACTTTTTGTGATAAGATTAAGATTAAGAGTTGGTTCATACCTTTTGCTTATATATAATCTCTAATATTTTGAGTTCATTTTTTGCTTTTTTTTGTAATTTTTTTAAAAAATAATAATATGATACCGGTTTCGACCAGTACCGGACAATACCAAGTCGTATCGCCGGTACCAATATCGATACTCGTATTTTAACCTTGGATGACTGATTCAAGATATATATGTAGCTAAGATTATCTGAATCCCATGATGTTGACATAGAGTCTTGTTCAAAGATGGAATTGTTTAGTAATAATGAAAGGAGTGGAAAAGGAATAAGAACAAAAAAAATTACCACTGTGAAATTTTGATACAGTTCATGTCATCTATTGTAGTAGATGTCAGGTTTGCCCCTTTAAGGAGGTGATTCATTATCTAGTGATTTTGAGCAATAATGGCATGTGGCTCTTTTCATACCCTGTTCGAGCTATTTATGTATTTTCTTTTTGAACGCTTTAACTCTTCTCCGGTACTTTAATAAATTACAGTTGTTCAATACAACATTGAGACTTTGTCCAATAAAACAAAATCAAAAGATATTGCACGTACCACCATGATAAAGCTTGGATGAAATAAACTCCAGGCAGTCATTCAGCTTCCTCGTCTCAAACTTTACAAAATGGAGCCTCCCACCAAGAATTGGGTAGCTCCTCCTGTTACCAGTAGAGATCCCAAATCTCTGCTTTATGGATCTCTTCCTTTTATCGTCAGATGAATGCTCCTCATGTCTTGAGAAGTAAACCAATTTAATAAGAGAACCTAGATCCATATAAGAGCATCAGAATATCTAGCCTTGATACATTTTTCAGAGGTAGACAATAAACACAATAAATCTCATACATGCCAATTCATATTAATATGAATCTCTCAAAATGAACATAGTAGTAGTGAATAAAGGTTCTTGTTTGTTGAGAAGCAGAACCATAACTCTAAAGGAAAAAAACGTACAACACTATTTAAGTTTCATCCCGAACTTGCATCAACAAATACCATTTTTTATTCAAACATACAAAACAAACAAGGTAAACTTATCACAGATAATGAGGTCTCATAAAAAAAATAGAGGTTACCACATCTATTGTTTGTTTATTCAGACTAAGCTATAACTCCTGGCTTGAACAAACACTATTTTCTCACCCCACATAATGACAAACCAGATAGACCAACAATAATTAGTAGACTAGTAGTTACTACAAACATTTCGGAGTAATAAGGTTGATCTATTAGTAAGCAAGTCGCAATCACCTTAGGGTGGCAAATCACCTGACTTGCCTTCCAAGATAATGGAGAAACAACAAAGAATAAAAAGAGCTCCCAGTTGGGAAAGCAATCATTATGCATGTCAATCCCAAATCCAATGAGGTGATTGACGAGAGCAAAGCAAATTAGAACCATGACAATGTCCAGATTCAGATCCAAATACCCAATAATAGAGGTTTGCTATTAATAACTCCAATCTCTTTGGGTCTATGTTGCTTCCTCTTGTGGATTTCTTGGTGAGTGTATGGTTCTTTTTCCAAATCCTCATAGAAAAAGAATACTTAACACTGCTTGCCAGAACCTCTACCCTAGCAAATTTTGATATAAACAGTTATGATGAGGATGGTCTTCTTTGGAATAAAGATCTTTGTTGATGCTGATAAAACAACTGTATAGGGATGTCAAACGCAATAATCTTGATGGGCTTGAAGAGTCGGTCATGGATCGCTGTTGGTACGAAATATTCTTAGCCATTGATCTGAAGACTTGGTAAGTTGGTAACAAAGGTGGCTCCAAATTACAAAAATGAAAAATCTAATGAGATAGGATGCATGAAAATGGTGTTACTGGTGCACGAGCATATCTATAAAGGAAATTTAGGGTTTCGATGGGGTGTAAGACTTGCATGCAAACTCATTGGGAGCTTCACTTATTAGTTGACTGTTTGGCCAGAATGGAGCTAGCTCTTACCAATCAACTTGAGAAGTAAATATCAGATTTTAATGTTCAATATTCATATTGATCTTCTTACAGCAAAGACATTCTAGGGGTGGGGGGGAAAAGGGAAACTCAATGAAAATTGCGGGCTGCAAACTGACGAAGAATATAATGAGATATTGTGTTCTCTATCATTTTCCATTTATCCACATGTTTTTTGCTCCACAGCCTAGAATCTGGTTTACATTTTACTTTTATGGGAAAAAAAATTCAAGTACATCAAGACTAACTAGCGAGAACAAAATCCTGATAACAAAGGAAAAGCATAATTACCCAAATGCTCAAGTTAATAATATTTAGCATGGAAATCCCGCATAACCTAAAGTGAGTTGCTTCTAGAAAAATAAAGCGAGAGAAAAAACTAAATCAAGAATAACAAGCACTTTCCAGTATCAATGGCAATCAAGTCTCTTGACGTTGAGAAAACCAATATATAAAAAAATGTTGGTATTTACCCAAATCAGAGTTTGCAAAATATGGTAAAACTCAGAATGTAGAAATTTTAGAAATCGGTCTAGAAGAAAAAGGAAAGAGAGGTAACTAAAGGGTAAATAGAAGAGCATACCACCAATATCCAGGGCCAGGTGGGAGATGTCATCTGACTGGTTAGGCAGCAGAATCGACGGGTTCCTCTCCTCGAAGTTTCCCTGTATCGCGGCCCCGCTCAGGTCGAGCTGCGGTCGTGAGCTCGAGCGGTGCATCAGGTTCAATGCTGCCGGGGTCATCTCCTTTTCCTCCTCCCTCTCCCTCTCCTTGTTATACTCCTTCACATTCTCTCCCTTGCCGCCATTGTTGTTGGTGGGGGTGATTGGGTTTCCAGCCATCAATCCACCTTCTACCCACCGCCTGCCTAACTCCAACTGCCACAATAACCGTCCATAAAGAAGTACAATGGAGTGCAAAAAGTATGACCATCCATGGGGCCCATTTTGTCAGTTCAAACAAAAGGTTAAGACCAGAATGCAAAATTCAAGTTCCTAAATGAAGCCCTAATCAAATTTCAACCCTTTCTTTGCATTAAAATTAGGGGAAATCGTATCAAATTCTTCTAGGATTTACGATCCATTAGGCAACTAAACAGCAATTCCAGGCTCATCTCTTCTACTGGATAGAAAACTCGAAGCAGGAAACCTGTGGTATGCTTCACGGCGTGAAATCGAACGAAACAGGACAAAGATTGGCAAAAAAAATCCGCAACCAGTTCTTCCGATCGAGTTTATGGTGCAAAGGACCACGGATTCCGTCGAGTTAAGCAGAATATAGGGATGTTGGGATTTTCTTACCTTGAGCTCTACAGCCTCAGGCCAATGGTGAGAGGTGCGATGTTGGGCTTTTCAGAAGTCCCGAAGGGGAGGCGACAAAGCTTTGAATTCCGAGATCAACCAATGATTTTGTCCCGCCGAAACAATCTGCTCCCGTTCACATGTGAGTTGTAGAGGAATGGTCCCATTGGTTGGTCCCGCCATGAAAATTTTTCATGGAGTGGGATAGGTTGAGAAATGCTATTTTTTTTTTTTTGGTACTATTGAGAAATGCTATTCAGCCCGAATGTTTTTCCGCCGGCCCAATTGACGTGGCAGCGTGCAAATGGTGCTCTTAAAGATATTAAAATAGCTAGTGGGTTTCAGCCACCACGCTGCCACGTTGGGCTAACTAGCATTTCTAGGATAGGTTTGGTGCTCAACGGGGCGTATGACCTGAGTCGTTTAATTGTAACCTCCACAGTTCTCTCGTCCCTCAGGGTCCGGCTAACTAGGCCCTGTTTGATGCGCTCTTATTTTTTTATTCTCTAATTCTAGGAGACCAAAATTACAAAACAAAAAAAAAAGCCTGTTTGGATAAATCTGGAGAGCCCAATTAGTGTTTCTGCGGAGAATCCCAAATCTGCTTCCGAAATTCATTTTGCTAGAGCCCAAAATAGAAGCTCCCCAATCCGGAACAAATTTTTTGATTCCACAGAGAGCACTGCAAATCACTGTTTTTAACGTGAAAATATATCGATCTCTCTCTCCCATCCCTTGACGACCGAAGACGAAATAGAACCCTCATCCTCTCGACCTCATATCTCTCTCCCATCCCTCAACGACGGAATCGGATCCCATCTCTCTCCCATTCCTTGACGACGAAATACGTCACCCTCGCCCTCGTGATACTAGGTTTTCCTCTCTCTCTCTCTCTCTCTCTCTCTCTCTCTCTCTCTCTCTCTCTCGGCGATGGGGAGCATCAACCGTTGCCCAGGGTCGAGGAGTTATGAGGTAACGACATCACGGTGGAGGAGGGAGGGCAGGCATCCCCCTCGCCCCCAGAGGGCGTCAGATCGGGACCCCGTGATGCTGTCACGTCGCAACAAGAAGGTCGGGGGCGCCGGATCGGCCCCCCCCCGTGCTGAGCTGTAGCTGCTGTGCGACGTGGCGGGGGGAGAGGGGATCGAATTCCCCCTCTTTCTTCATCTGCTCCGGGAGACGCCGGGGAGGAGGGATCAAGCGCCCCTCTCTTTTTGCTACTGAACCTAGGGAGGGTGACCCGAGGGAGGGGGAGGAGTGCAGTCACCCGGCCTCCTCCCCTTTCTTCTATGCTTGACAGGGTGGCAGAGGAGGGCTGAGCCCTCTTGTCTTTTATGTTGACCAGTGAGAAAGAGAGAGAAAGAGAGGCCGGTGGGCTGAGTCTGCTTCTCTTATTTGAGAATAGTAATGCTATATAGCCAAAGTCCTTTGCCAACTCCACATGATGTGGAGTGCTGGCAAGTCCTCATTGCTGGAACATTTTTGTGGGGGCCATGGTATGAGCCCCTCCTATCTATTTTGTTGTCGAACCGAGGGAGGGAGAGGAGTCCAAATCACCCTCCTCCCATTTCTTTTGTGATTGACGGGGTGTCAGAGGAGGAGGGCTAAGCTCGCTTCTCTTTTATGGTGGCCGGTGAGAGAGAATGGTAAGGTCCTCAAATACAAGATGGTTCTCAAATGAGTAATGCTATATAGCCAAACTCCTTTGCCAACTTTTGTTGCCAACTCCACGTGATGTGGAGTGTTGGCAAGTCCTCATTGCCGGAAAAATTTTTGTGGGGGCCATGAGATGAACCCCCCCTCTTTTTAGCTGCCAAACTAAGGGAGGGAGATGAGCTCAGTGACCCTCCTCCCCTTTCTTCTGTGCCTGACGGGGTGGCAGAGGAGGAGGGCTGAGCCATGGGATGAGCCCTAGGCGGATGCCACGTAAAGTTGGCAACCCAAAAGTTGGCAAACTAGTTGGTTACCTAGCATTTAAATAGTAGACATAAATTGCAATTACTATTTTTCAACTAGTAAACTAGAAGGGTTCACAAATTCATAATGTTTTAAACTATGAAACACATGTAAATTATATGCATCACATGTGATGGCTGATATTATTAATAATTTTGATAAAAAAAATCTAGAAAATCTTGTGTAGATTGTTTAGAAAACTCATGAGATTAATTCAATCACCACTCGTACACGGCCATATCAATTGGGCTGAACGAAATCAGGAAAACCTTCGAACTGAATAGCATTTATCTTTTGTCACATATAAGACGGGTTCTTAAAAAGATGTTATTTAGCCCGAATGATTTTTCGATTCTGAAAGGGCTTAATAGCATTTCTCGTTCTCAGTTTACTGTGGCAAATCAATAGATAGACATGAATTACAATTATCAATTTTCAACTAGTTAGACCAGTAGGGTTCGCAAATTCATTATATTTAAAACTATGAAACACTTGTAAATTACATGCATCACATATGCTGACCAATATTATTAATATTTTTTGATGAAAATTCTAGAAAACCTTATGTAGATTGTTATGATTGTTGTTTAGAAAACTTGATTTAATTTTTATTATTATTATTAATTATTTCATCGGAATTTACTTTTATTATTGTAATAGATGGCATCTACATCTTCTACTCCTGTAGAGATCGGATCTCAAAGGGTTGTCACGACTAATTGGACCCATAAGCATGAGAATCTTTATATTGATATAATGGTAAAGCATGTTAAGAAGGGGGGCCTGACTATTTCGATATTTTCGAAGTCTGGCTTAAAGGAAATACGTGCTAAGTTCATTAGTAAGACACAAAAGTCATATGATTCAAAATAATTTAGAAACAAGTTTAACAGGTTGCGTCAAAGATATAAAAAAAAAATCAAAAACTTGTTGACCATACCGCGTTTGGATGGGACCCCGTCACTAGTAATGTGACAGCGCCTGATCAATTATGAGGGGATTACCTTAAGGTATTATTTCTTTGCTATAATTAATACTGAAATATTAGATAAATAAAAATATCAAATAACATTGTTATATGTTTTATAGATAAATCAATATGCAAAGATCTTTAGGACCAGAGGTAGTCCTGAATTTTCTAAGTTATGTATAATTTATGGAACTATTACTGCCAGAGGTGACATGGCACGGTCTATCAACGAGGATCTTCCATCAAGCCCCAATAACCATGAGTATAAGTTTCTTGATAACGATTCAGACTATATCCCAGAGACACATGCTTCTGAAGCACCTACTGTTGGCATTGGGTTCCGCTAATCAGAGTCGCATCGGAAGCAAAAAGAAAGATCCGAAGATCATACGGTGTATGTTTCATTACAATTCGTGATCCAAAACAATCTACATGCAAATCTATGATCTTAGCATATGTGCGGACACCCTAGAGGCATACTACGATCTACAAAAGACATGCATGCATCTACTTAGGTGTTTAGATTCGTCATACCTTATGGATCTATGATCCGGAGATTACGGAACGATGAAGAACCGCACTTGAATCGCAAGGGAAACTGTCGGATAGCACCTTGTCCTTTGCGAATTGAAGAATCCTCGAAATCCCGTCTCTGAGTGCAAGGATTTCGAGCCGACGAAAGAATCCATTGCGAAGACGATGGCGAGCCTCGAGATTTTCTCCTCCTTTTTCTCTTTTCTTTCTTCTCCTTCCTTCCTCTTCCTTCTCCCTTCTTCTTCCTCTCTTTTCCTTGGCCGAAACCACAAAGGAGGGGGACTAGGGGTCGGATTTTTGGAGGGGAGGGAGTAGAACCATAGGGTCGGCCCCTCCCCTCTCTATTCCCTTTATAGGGCCGGTCTCCCATGGCTCCAAGGAGCCTAGGGTCGACCCTTAGGTGGATAGGGATGAGGGGGGATCGGATTTAGGACTTCCGGGTGTCTATCGTGTGAGGTCCGGACGAAAACGCCATTCACAAAAAGCGGAAAACTGAAAGTGAGACTGAGTGAGGTGCGCTACTCGAAATCGAGTTCCGTCAGCGCCTGTGAGCTCCTGGAATTATTCCGCTCAATCTAAGATCCATATTCAATATGTTCTGAGCCATATTTCAGTATTTACCAAAATATCCCTACGTCCCGTAACACATGTGAATTAGGTTCTTTGGCTCCGGGCTTACACTCCATCGTGCTACTTCGCATCCAACGTATCCAACTAGGTCGAGGAACAATTCCTATACGCAACGACATGGTGGAACCTTCAGGGTTCGGGATCTCTAGCTCCAACCGGATCCCTGATTAATTGTTTCGGTGACACACCGAAAGTTCCGTTAATCAGCCCTAATCCGATTAACCCGTGTAGCCACCCAGAGTGCGACGCGAGTTGAACTCTAGTGATCCTAAACTTATGTTACTCCCTCGTAACCCTGTTCTCTACTATACTCCGATAATCCTCAGTCCCTCCTATTACTGGTGCCATGATACGACTCAGGTGGTGGGGAGCACCATCAGATCCCGATCGATCATCTGACTAGGGTTTGATGACTTATCATCTATAACACCACACACCTTCCGGTGCTATGCCTAGCATCCGGAACATCGTCAGTCATATTGATAACCACCAGGCCTGGATTAACTGTGTGGACAGATTGACTCATCAAAACGCACCCATCCAATACTGGACGTCGAATAACCTGTAGGGATTACATGGCACTCAAGCGCCAGCCGGGTAACCCAACGTACCGTGGTATTAGACTATGAAAGGTCCGCACACGTTGGCACATCAAAGCACCACACAACTGGTTGGCCCAGTAAACATGGTCCCTCAGGGCTAAAGACAGATTATCTATAGTAGTAAGACGGTTTATGCACCAGTGTCTGAATCACTGAACTGTGCACCGTCTTGGTTCATGTTCAACACGATCATCGTGCTTGGTCAGGTGAATGGGAATCCCACGTTTCCGTGGTGGAGACTTCACCACATCCTCTACCTGCCAACAGCTTATTCTCGGTGAAGCAACCAGCATCACCAAAGCTGTGAACTAGTTCTAGGTCTACACAGAACTGGTCCACTGGGTCTCCCAAGCATGGATCCTCCATGCGCCTCAGTGGCCTACTGTGTTCCCTAGGGTCCTTTTATTATATGAGTATTATCATACACCACAGTAGTATTCTAATTAAAGCAATAACCAAAGTCATCTTTATTAATGTTAATACAAAAAATCCACGCTAAGGACACACGAGCTACAACACCTACAACCGACATACCTACACTGAATTCACAAGCCTTCTCTCATCGTACCCAGCCTACTACTGCTAGCAGTAGGCGCCGAAAGAGTCCGACAAAGAGAAACTTAATTGTAGAAGCTTTAAGCAGTATTATAGAGATAGGACGAGAGAAATACTCTAGAACTTCCTCTTCATCTAACTGTAATTCTGCTTTTTCTATCGATACCTACATAGAAGTCCTAGGAAAACTCGAGGACAGTCCAATAAAAAAATATATAAAAGCTGTTGAGAAACTTCAGGTGAAAAGCTGAAGGGAGAGCTTCATGTCTATGTCTGATTTGCATAGGAGGTGATGGGTGGAGCATTTGGTCTGATGATCCATTCTTTATTTTCTATTGGCATGTAATAACTATTGTGGGGGGAAATTTCCGAGCCGCCTTGATCGAGAATCCCACCCCACAGCCTTGATTGAATTGGATTGTTTTCAGAGTTAGAGGGATGTGAGAATAGGTAGAGAGAGTAAAGGGCGATGACACAAGGGTTGGTGACGGAGTTCGGCCTTACGACCTACGTCTCCGGGCGAGAGGTGCCACCTGATCTTCACTATAATTTGAGTACAAAGGGCGAGCGTTCTCTCGACAGGCCGAGAGAAGCTTCGTACAGTGGGGTTGCACGGAGCAACTAGAAGAGAACAAGGTGGGGAGAATAGAGGGCTCTGGCTCTGGCTCTGGATCCTCTCCTCCTCTGATCGAATCACCAACCCCCTTCCTGGATGCCTTGGGGGTCCTTTTATAGCGTAGGCACGTGCCCGATATGGCAGTGATGACGTGGCGCTGATGACGTGGCACTGGTTCTGGGCCTCCTTGCTGGGCCCTTATTGGGCCGTTGTTCGGGCCCAATAAGGGGTAGGGCTTGATCTGCGAGCCTCGTAGAGTGGGCCCATGTGAGCCCAGGCGGGCTTACCCATTTGGACCGTTGCGCGGGCCCATGCTGCTCTGATCTGGTCCGGTACAATTTTTGCACCCACAGTTACCCCCTCCCAGTCGGATCAGGACCCCCTGGGTCGGCTGGGATTCCAAGGTGCAAACGCTTTAGGATCCCGGCGCGGTTGGCGAGGGTTGTCGGTGCCGCGGTTTGTATTAGCAGAGCCTTCTTCCGCCGATGCCGAGACCCTTTTTGGCGCGAGCCAAAAAGTCTCGGTTTTGCGAGGGGGTGTTTCCGAAGAAACAGTGCGTTTTCCGACCGAGTGGATACCGAGAGGGTACCGAGTGCATACCGAGTGGGTACCGAGGGCATACCGGGTGGGTACCGAGACCCTTTTGGTGCAAGCCAAAAAGTCTCGGTTTTGCAAGGGGGTGTTTCCGAAAAGGTAGTGCGTTTTCCGACCGAGTGGATACCGAGAGGGTACCGAGTGCATACCGAGTGGGTACCGAGGGCATACCGAGAGGTTACCGAGAGGGTACCGAGAGGATACCGAGGCCCTCTTGGTGAGAGAACAGTTTTTTTCTCTTTTTCCTTTCTTTGCTACTCTTTCCTTTCTTTGCTTTTGTTTTTTTTTTATTCTTGGCGGATTCCTTCCAATCGTTCTAGTCCGGCTGCATCACAGCCCGTCCGATGGCACCCAACAGATAATCCCCAGCGTGCCCCGCTCTCTCTTTCCTCTTTGGTTCACGGGAGATTGCAGCGTACCCCCCGCTCTCTCTTTCCTTTCTCTCTCTCTCTTTCCTCTTTTTGGTTTTCAGTAGCGTGAGAGAGAGCAGCGTCCCCTCTCTCTCTTTCCTTTCTCTCCAGAAATCGCTTATTGGGTGCGCTGATCCTCAGCTCTCGCAGCGGAGGGCGGCTCTGATCTTCTGGACGGTGCAGGAGATGAGGCTGTTGACCGTCTCCACCGACTCCACCGTCAGCTTCGCGCTCGGGAGGTTGTTCACCAGGATCTGGAACGCCACCGTCAGCAGCGACCTCCCAGGCGCCCCCCGTCGCGGGGACGTCCCGCCGGAGCAGTCCGGCACGATGGCGAAGCCGGAGGGGAGGAGGGCCACGTAGGCGGAGTCGCCGCCGTTCATGACGAGGTGCATGGCCGGGATGTCCACCGGGGCGTACACCACCAGGGGACCGGACGCGTCGGTGCACGTCTCCTGCAGGATCAGCATGCTGCTCTGGCTCGCTTGGGACGCCTGTGTGTCATCGTTGTGCTTGGTCGTCACCACCACCCGATCGGCCATGAGGTAAGCCGAGTAGAACCCCACCCCGAACTGCCCGATCATGCTGAAGTCGGCGCCGACGGCAAGCGCCTCCATGACCTCCTTGGTCCCCGACCGGGCGATGGTGCCGAGGTTGTTGACGAGGTCGGACTTGGTCATCCCAACGCCGCTGTCGACGATGGAGATCGTGCTCGTGGCCTTGTCGGGGATGATGTGGATGAAGAGCTCCGGCTGGACGTCCAGCTTGCTCTTGTCCGTCAGGCTCTTGAATCGTAACTTGTCCAGCGCATCGGAGGCGTTGCTGAAGAGCTCGCGAAGGAAGATCTCCTTGTTGGAGTAGAAGGTGTTGATGATGAGGCTCAGCAGCTGGTTGATCTCCGCCTGGATGATGAAGAGCTCTGCGTCATCAAGCTCTTCAGCCGCAAGCGTGCCGAGTCCTGGGCCTCAGTCCGTGACGAGGTGGACGTCACCGTCCGTGCCGCCGCTGCCTCCGCGGCCGGATCCCCGGTCGACATCGGCCTGCTTGTCTTCAATCTCACCATGAACATCACTTCCCGGGCGGCCTTCGGGTCGCGGAACCACGAGGAGCAGGACGAGTTCATCGCCATCCTGCAGGAGTTCTCGAAGCTGTCCGGCGCGTTCAACATCGGCGACTTCATCCCGTGGCTCAAGTGGTTCGACCCGCAGGGCATCAACAAGCGGCTGAACAAGGCCCGCGGGTCACTGGACTGCTTCATCGACACGATCATCGACGTGCACATCTTGAACCCGAAGGAATTCGACGCCCCGAACGCCGACATGGTCGACAAAATGATCGCCTTCCTTGCGGAGCCAAACCGGAGCGGAGGGGCGGCCGCCGCCGCCTCCACCGATGATCTCCAGATGAGCCTCAGGCTGTCTAGGAATAACATCAAGTCCATTATCATGGTACGATCGTCTCGCCCTTTGGGTTTGGGTTGAGGTTGCAACGGGTTGAGCTGGGCTGCTGCGAAGAAAACACATGATTCCCTTTCTCTGCCTTCTCTTCCTTTATTTGGCTTTTTGCCCTCCTTGTTTTTAATCCATGTGAAAGTATGAGGCCGTTGTTGATCCATGCATGAATGTGAAGTGATCCGATCGTGCGCGAGTGGGAGTGGGGGCAGAACCTTCCTCTACTGATCCGCGTGAGTGGTTGTCTTTCTATGTTGTGGTGAGCGGGATTGCGAGGTAGCTAGTGACGAGTTGATCTCTGGTTGTATGTCTGACCGTCCCAGGGGAAGGCTTCAAACTCTTTCGGCCACCATGTCCTCTCGTGCGAGTGTCAGATCGATGCACATAAGGTTCCATCATGCTGGCACCAAAAAAGCAGTCTGCGCGGTCGTGGGGTATCGGGCTCGTTGACATGTTGCTATTCCAATGTCTTCTTTGGGGAAAAAGACCTCAAAACCTCTCGACAGCCATAACTTCTCATACGCATGTCGGATGAATGCGTACAAGGTGCCGCTGCGTAGGCATCGAAAAAACGGTCAAAGTGGACGTGAAACATCATACACCTTGACGAGTAACTTTTTCGATATTCATCTTCGTAAAAAGGTGACTTAAAAAGCAAGCAGGCCAGTTTTTTTTTTTGCTCGCATCTCTAAGACGCATTGACTTGCAATAATTCACGTATCACTGGTCGGCACCCAACTGCACCTAGTTACTGTGTTCACTAGGGACTACAGTCAGGCCTCCACGATGACGTGGTGGTTACCGCGGGTCCACCCCCAGATGAGAGAGGAATTTCCAAGCTTGTGAAGTTTGTACAACCAACTTGATAGTTTTATTTGAGATGTTATTCAACCAACCCAATGGAAGATAACTCTTTGTCTTTGGCTGATCCTTGTGTGCGAATGCCACTTGAATCGGGTTGACTAATAGGTTTCGATGACGCCGGGCACCCCTCCTCTCGGTTTTCTGACGAAACCGAGGGGCGTGCTGCTGATGGTGTGCCGTCCCCCCTCCCCACTCGGTTTTTGTGCGAAACCGAGGGGGGGCTGCTTGTTGGTGCTGACACACACCCCCTCTCGGTTTTCTGACGAAACCGAGGGGTGTGCTGATGGTGTGCCGTCACCCCCTCCCCACTCGGTTTTTGTGCGAAACCAAGGGGGGGATGCTTGTTGGTGCCGACACACACCCCCTATCGGTTTTCTGATGAAACCGAGGGGTGTGCTGATGGTGTGCCGTCACCCCCTCCCCACTCGGTTTTTGTGCGAAACCGAGGGGGGGATTCTTGTTGGTGCCGACACACACCCCCTCTCAGTTTTCTGACGAAACCGAGGGGTGTGCTGATGGTGTGCCGTCATCCCCTCCCCACTCGGTTTTTGTGCGAAACCGAGGGGGGGTTGCTTGTTGATGCCGACACCCCATTATTGGGGCTGCTAGAAGAGGCCAAAAAGTGTCGGTATTGAAAATAGTGTATTTTTCGAATTTCAGCCTCTTTCGAAACCGACACTTTTTCGGTAAAACGCTGGTGCGCGAGGATGTCGGCAAGGGACAATGCTACATTTGAGAGGGTTTCTTAGAGATAATCTAGGATGACGCCGCATGATGGCCAGCCGGTCTTCACCCAATGTATTACCGTACCTGGTTACTGTATTCATCAGGTACTACGGTCACGCGAGGGTGTTGACTTGGCCAGGATCAAGGAAGCACCATTTTATCCCGTGTTACCCACCGTCGACTGCACCAGTGTGGAGACACGCACTGCCAGAGTCAGACCAACCACCCCCTGACCGGTTTGGAACTGTTAGTCGTCAAAAAAAAAAAGGTGATGGCCAGTGACAATCTGATGCTTGGACCTGAGTAACAAGACTAAGCTTGGACTTTTGATCGAATGCCAATACGTCGGCGACAACTTCTCGGACTTTGTCTTCAAATGCCAAGGGCTGGGCCTTGGGCTTGTAGAGTGTTAAGGCGTTGGTCGCCTCGAACTTTGTCTTCAAGTGCCAATGGCTGGGCCTTGGGCTTGCAGAGTGCCGAGGCGCTGGTCGCCTCGGACTTTGTTTTCAAGTGCCAAGGGCTGGGCCTTGGGCTTGTAGAGTGCCGAGGCGCTGGTCGCCTCGGACTTTGTCTTCAAGTGCCAAGGGCTGGGCCTTGGGCTTGTAGAGTGCCGAGGCGCTGGTCGCCTCAGACTTTGTCTTCAAGTGCCAAGGGCTGGGCCTTGGGCTTGTAGAGTGCCGAGGCGCTGGTCGCCTCGGACTTTGTCTTCAAGTGCCAAGGGCTGGGCCTTGGGCTTGTAGAGTGCCGAGGCGCTGGTCGCCTCGGACTTTGTCTTCGAGTGCCAAAGGCTGGGCCTTGGGCTTGTAGAGTGCCGAGGCGCTGGTCGCCTCGGACTTTGTCTTCGAGTGCCAAAGACTGGGCCTTGGGCTTGTAGAGTGCCGAGGCGCTGGTCGCCTCGGACTTTGTCTTCAAGTGCCAAGGGTTGGGCCTTGGGCTTGTAGAGTGCCGAGGCGCTGGTTGCCTCGGACTTTGTCTTCAAGTGCCAAGGGCTGGGTCTTGGGCTTGTAGAGTGCCGAGGCGCTGGTCGCCTCGGACTTTGTCTTCAAGTGCCAAGGGCTGGGCCTTGGGCTTGTAGAGTGCCGAGGCACTGGTCGCCTCGGACTTTGTCTTCGAGTGCCAAAGGCTGGGCCTTGGGCTTGTAGAGTGCCGAGGCATTGGTCACCTCGGACTTTGTCTTCAGGTGCCAAGGGCTGGGCCTTGGGCTTGTAGAGTGCCGAGGTGCTGGTCGCCTCGGACTTTGTCTTCAAGTGCCAAGGGCTGTCTCATTGAACTTGGTGCATGTCAAAGCGGCGACGTCTGCCCTGGACTTATTCTCATCGCCTCGGATAAGTGTAGTTGATAGTTTAGCTTGACCTGGATTGTCAGGAGCATTTTTATCTGACTTTCGCCTTGAAAGGGCGTAGCCGAATTGCCTTCGAGCTTCCGACTTGAATGGGCGAAATCGAAGGTCTTTGGTTGACCTGGGTTGCCAGGAGCCTTTTATCGGACTTTAGCCTCGAGAGGGCGTAGCCGGATTGCCTTCGAGCTTCCGAGTTGAATGGGCGGAATCGAGGGTCTTTGGTTGACCTGGGTTGCCAGGAGCCTTTTTATCAGACTTTAGCCTCGAGAGGGCGTAGCCGAATTGCCTTCGAGCTTCCGACTTGAATGGGCGGAATCGAAGGTCTTTGATTGACCTGGGTTGCCAGGAGCCTTTTTATCGGGCTTTAGCCTCGAGAGGGCGTAGCCGAATTGCCTTCGAGCTTCCGACTTGAATGGGCGGAATCGAAGGTCTTTGGTTGACCTGGGTTGCCAGGAGCCTTTTTATCGGACTTTAGCCTCGAGAGGGCGTAGCCGAATTGCCTTCGAGCTTCCGACTTGAATGGGCGGAATCGAAGGTCTTTGATTGACCTGGGTTGCCAGGAGCCTTTTTATCGGACTTTAGCCTCGAGAGGGCGTAGCCGAATTGCCTTCGAGCTTTCGACTTGAATGGACGGAATCGAAGGTCTTTGGTTGGTCTTCATCAGCAGTTGGAGAGTTGTGGGCCACAACCCTCGCTCTTTCAGCTACCTTCTTTAGGGAATCCCTCTCTTGCTCGAGGGCTGCGTTCCTCTTGAGAAGGTTCAACAGCTGGAAATCAGCAGCCGAAATTTGGTATGTAGTTAGATCGTTGTCCCCTTGGTTGGCGTGCTCTTTGCCAGATCGACGCCTTGGGGATGACGGGTCTCGCCGATCGCTGTGCCCTTCTGGATGGCTGCCTTGCGGCCCCAGCCGCTCCCGAACATTTCTTCGGTTGGTTACAACCGAGACTTCTTGTTCTTCTTCGATCAGCATATCGTTTGTTCGTTTAGCACCCACCTTTGGTGGGTTGGTGCTGGCCTTCACCATCGAGCGTGTTGATGTCGGCGTGATGAAGGCGTTGAGGTTGATTTAGAGGAGGACTTGTGGCTCGTCACCACAAGTTAAATAGGAATCGGTAGAGGTGTGGGTAAGACCTCTATCGATATCCCACAGACGGCGCCAAAGATTGTGGGGGGAAATTTCCGAGCCGCCTTGATCGAGAATCCCACCCCACAGCCTTGATTGAATTGGATTGTTTTCAGAGTTAGAGGGATGTGAGAATAGGTAGAGAGAGTAAAGGGCGATGACACAAGGGTTGGTGACGGAGTTCGGCCTTACGACCTACGTCTCCGGGCGAGAGGTGCCACCTGATCTTCACTATAATTTGAGTACAAAGGGCGAGCGTTCTCTCGACAGGCCGAGAGAAGCTTCGTACAGTGGGGTTGCACGGAGCAACTAGAAGAGAACAAGGTGGGGAGAATAGAGGGCTCTGGCTCTGGCTCTGGATCCTCTCCTCCTCTGATCGAATCACCAACCCCCTTCCTGGATGCCTTGGGGGTCCTTTTATAGCGTAGGCACGTGCCCGATATGGCAGTGATGACGTGGCGCTGATGACGTGGCACTGGTTCTGGGCCTCCTTGCTGGGCCCTTATTGGGCCGTTGTTCGGGCCCAATAAGGGGTAGGGCTTGATCTGCGAGCCTCGTAGAGTGGGCCCATGTGAGCCCAGGCGGGCTTACCCATTTGGACCGTTGCGCGGGCCCATGCTGCTCTGATCTGGTCCGGTGCAATTTTTGCACCCACAACTACACATTCATGTCTATATTTGATGAGCATAGGAGGTGGAGGATGGAGCATTTGAGTTGATGATCTATTATTTTTTTTTTTATAGTTGGCTTGTAATAACTAGATCTCTTTTATCTGCTATGATCTATTTCTTGGATTAATAAATTTAAACTCTTTTTTATCATAGCCTATTGTTTAGATTTGAAAAGTTGACATATATCTCTTTATATTGGTTTACGTCAGATATTCATTTATCTTATTATAACATATGTCATGGTTGATTGTTTACAAAAGTTCATAATTATTTTTATATTATTTTTTTTAGACTTGAATATGTTTATATTATAAAATTAACAAGATATCAAACTCTATTATGTCTAACAATATTAGGGGATCATTATCCCCTCAATCGTCTAATGATTCAAAGATATCTAACATGAACGATAAATTATCTGATGATGAGGTATTTATGTATGGTGTTTGCTACTACTATATCAGTGGGGTTATATGCACTGAGGACTCTTTGTATAAATTTATATACGGATGATTCCCTAACAGATGCTGAATCTATAATATGTGTTGTTACTGAAAATGAATAACGCTGTATTGATATATTATGTTTAGAACAACACATTTTTCTCAACATGTGCACTTTATTGAGGAGTATGAGATTCTTGAGAGATACTAGACGTGTCAGTGTTGAAAAGCACGTGAGTACTTTCTTAATGACATTAGGGCATCGTGACAGTAACAGATTAATTTTTATCGTTTTCAACATTTGAGAGAGACGACGTCATAACATTTCAATATCGTATTACGAGCTATTTGTGCATAGGACAAGGAGATAGTCGTCCCACCTAACTTTTGACATTGTTCCTCCTCAGAGCAGACACAACGAGAAGTATTACCCATGGTTCGAGGTAAATAAAAAATTATTATTATTATAAACTTTAATTGTTATTATTATGACTAAAGTATGTTTTTTTATTTGTTATATAGAACTACGTAGGTGCAATTGATGAAACATATATAAGTGCATATGTGCCAACAAATCAACAAATTCCTTATAGGGGGAGGAAAACAATTATTACACAAAATATGATGGCAGTATGTTCTTTCGATATGCGATTCACATTTGTGTACGCCGGTTGGGAATGTACGGCCAATGATTCGGGAGTATTCATGGAAGTCATTAGTAAACCCTCACATAGGTTTTCTAATCCACCACCCGGTAAGAATGAATCTTATAATCATGTCATTTTCATATTATAAAATTTTATATAATATTTGGTGGTGCAGAAAAAAATTATATAGTAGATTCAAGCTACCCAACTATGCAAGTATACATGGCTCCATACTGAAAATAAGCGGCATCATTTGTCTGACTATAAGGAAGGCCAGGTGGTAATAGAAGACCTTGAAAGGCTTAAGAGTTATTCAATCAGCGTTATTCCTCACTTAGGAATGTCATTGAGTGATGTTTCAGTATGTTGAAAGCGCGTTTTTCACTCCTAAAGTTAATGTCACTATATCCACTACATCGTTAGAGACTTATTGTGGCATGCTGTATAATTCATAATTATCTACCCAATTTGAAGCAGAGGATGTAGTGGTAGTAGTTGAAAACAGACCCACACAGTATGTTGGAGGAGCGATAGATCCGATCCCTATGAGATCCATGAACTTAGGGATAGCTTCACACATCGTTTAGCATTGCATTACAATATGCCAATTTGATGTATCATTTTATATTTGAACCACTACTATCATTATTTTGGGATCCGACTTACAATAAATAATATAGACAAGTGATATCTTCATATGGCCTTACCCGATTTTGATTTAAAATACAAAAATTATTATAATATAATTATGAGTAACATTTGTATTGTAATGTCAAAAAAATAATATTGTTTCGGTTTGGAGTTGCCAAACGGGATTCTTGACTTTTTTATTCCAAGAATCTCTAAAACAAACTGATTTTGCCAAACATGATTCTAAAATTCTGGGCTCCAAAGAAATAAGAATTTGAGAGCTCATAATCAACTTTCTTGTTTCTTGGATTTTAGCTCCAAGAATCTCATAATCAGAATCATATCCAGACATGGCCCTATATGCTACAATTTCACCCCTTCAACGAAAAAACTATCGACCAAATTAGTCTATTGAAAATATATACCAAATCAGACAAGGGCAAGCCTATAAAATGGTATACATGTAAAGTCTCACTATTACCCCCATATAAAAAGCCGCTAATCCAAGCCCTATACTTCATTTCGTGGTTCCTCTTCGGCCTTTTTCAAAAAAAGAAAAAGAAAATCTCCATCCTATCATTTACGTCATGAATGAGGGCAACTCAGACCATCTACCACCTTTAACAATGTCATGTAAGACACCGCCCACCTCTGCCACTAACATCCACCTATGCTAACCCCAAGAAATCCACCGCCACAACCTCCTCCTCCTTCTCCTTCCCTTCACCCTTATCGCTACCATCCCCCGTGAAGATCACCACCGGTGCCCACATCCCTCTTCTTCTTTTCGCTGTGTTGTACACACCATGTTGTCATCGTTGTTCCGGTACCGTCGTCGCCAAGGACAGAACTACACAGAGGCCAAGGGGGTCATGAACCCCCCCCCCCCCCCCCCCCCCTCCTAAATTTTGGGTTAGGTAATTGATACTTTGCCCCCCTAAAGTTTAGCTCAAAAATACTTAACCCCTTATAGTTTAAAAACTACATTTTGCCCATTAAACTTAGTTTTAATAAGATAAAAATTATCAAATTAGGAAATTAAATAGTTGACAAAAGGGGCATTGTGCTAACATTTCAAACTTTAGCATGTTTTTTGGAACAAAATAAACTATAGGGGGTTAAGTGCTTTTACTAAATGTCAGTGGGGCAAAGTGTTATTTACCCTTTTTGATCTCTCCCTATGTGTGTGTGTGTGTGTGTGTGTGTGAAATCCTGGTTCCGTCCCTAGCCATCACCCATAGATGCCCTATCGTTTTCATCGTCATCATTGTTTGTGCAGGCAGCGTTGAGCTCCTATAAATCATGTGCGCATGCTTGCAGTGTGTGTATGTGTGTGTGTGTGGGGGGGGGGGGGTGGGGGGGGGGAGGGAGGGGGGACTCCTACGAGTTGCAAGGATACCGGCGACGACAGGGGACACCTGAGATTGGGTCAAGGGAATGGGGTGGGAAGAGAAAAATTAGGGGGTAGAAGGATGAAATTTGAATTTAAGGTGTGGGAGCATAGAATTGTTAATTCATATGTAATGAAGCGACCGACATCACCAAAGTTGTGAACCAATTCTAAGTCTACACAGATCTGGTCAACTAGGTCTCCCAAACATGGACCCACCATGCACCTCAGTGGCATACTGTGTTTCCTAGGATCCTTTATTACATATGAATTAACATATACCAAAATAGTATTCTAATTAAAGCAATAACCAAAGTTTAATACAGAAAATCCACGCTCAGGACATAAGATCTACAACAGTGGTGCCCCGTGGCTGGTCCACGTGTCTCTTTCCCCTGCCTTAGGAGGTCGCGGGCTGTGATTTCTCCATGTGGTGCTTCATGACTGGTCCACGTGTCATCTTCTTGCTGGCTGTCCTCGATCAGGTCGCAAGTTACTCTGGTGGGCTCCTGGCTGCATGCCTCTACTATCCCGTTAATGATCCACAAGCTGCACTTATAGACCTCATTTTGCTCGGGCCTCTGTTGCCCTGCTAGTGATCCATGAGATGCCCTCATGGACTTCGGAGCACGTGCTTCTGCTGGCTCGCTTGCCTTAGCCATTTTTTGTACCCACATCCGCCACCACTAAGGAGATTATTCACTTACGATGTTGATCTCTGTAGCGATCTAGGAACTAGGAGTTGAGGTCAGATATGGACCTACAACTCTTCACTACTATAAAAACCATAGTGCTATACAAATTATGAGTAATCCAGTTTTCCACAAAAGAATGAAGAACATCGAGATCGACTGTTAGTTCACTTGAGAGCGCTTTGAGGCCAAGATTTTCTCTCTGTGGCCTTATGTTTCCTCTACAGAGCAGATCGCAAACTTCTTCACAAAGTCAAACCTGACTCCTCGGTTTTGGTTTCTTATGATAACAAACTCTCGATGTTTTACCCACCGTGAGTTTGAGGGGAGTGTTAATTAGTCATATGTATTGCCTAGTGCATATATCCTTCCTCAATACATAAGCCTCACATTAGGACACTAAATATGTTAGCTCATTGGCCCTAATGAGAAGTCATATATATGGGTCCCGATCCAGTAAGAAACCTCTTATACGTGAAACATTGCGCGAAACCAACATAGAGGTATCAAAATTTGATGATACTTGGTAGGCATGCTACCTATGCCATGCTGATCATCCTCACCAAAATTCATCAAATTCTAAAACCTCTACGCGCATCAAATGTTAGATGATTTACTGACCGTTCATAAAAATTGTTAATTTGATTATCAAATTTGATGCCTCTAGAGGTTTTAGAATTTGATGAATTTTGGTGAGGATGATCAACTTGGCATAGGTAACATGCCTACCAAGTTTCATCAAATTCTGAAACTTCTAGGTTGGTTTCGCACAAGGTTTCGCATATAAGAGGTTTCTCACTGGATCGGGATTCATATATATATATATATATATATATATATATATATATATATATATATATATATATATATATATATATATATATATATATATATATATATATATATATATATATATATATATATATATATATATATATATATATATATATATATATATATATATATATATATATATATATATATATATATATATATATATATATATATATATATATATAGGGGTGTTAGGATGCGGCGTGCGGTGCGTGCGGCGCACCGTAGCAGCCGTCTGATGCACTGCTGCGTGCGATGCGCCGCACGCACCGCACGCCGCATCCTAACATTCCTCTCTCTCTCTCTATATATATATATATATATATATATATATATATATATATATATATATATATATATATACAGAGAGAGAGAGGGGTGTTAGAATGCGACGTGCGGTGCGTGCGGCGCACCGCAGCAGCCGCCTGATGCACTGCTGCGTGCATCGCACGCACCGCATCAGTCCATCAGACGGCTGCGGGCCAACGCCGCACGCACCGCACGCCGCAACTTATCATTCCTATATATATATATATTATATATATATATATATATATATATATATATATATATATATATATATATATATATATATATATATATATATATATATATATATATAGAGAGAGAGAGAGAGAGAGAGAGGGGGGGGGGGAGGGATACTCTTACTAATGGAAGTTACAAATCATCTTTTACCTACCCTAGAGGTTTTAGAATTTGATGAAACTTGGTGGGGATGCTCTCTACGGCAAGTTGATCATCCTCACCAAAAATCATCAAATTATATAACCTCTAGGGGCATCAAATATGTTATTCAAATTAACGGTTAAAATGAACGGTCGATAAAGCTTCTAACATTTGATGCCCCTAAAGGTTATAGAATTTGTTGGTTTATGGTGAGGATGATTAACTTGCCATAGATAGCATTCCCACCAAGTTTCATCAAATTCTAAAACCTCTAGGGTAGGTAAAAGGTGGTTTGTAACTCATTAGTAACCATTCCATTAGTAAGAGTATCCCTGCCTATATATATATATATATATATATATATATATATATATATATATATATATATATATATATATATATATATATATATATATATATATATATATATATATATATATATATATATATATATATATATATATATATATATATATATATATATATATATATATATATGTCAAGTGGCACTTTTTAGGGAAAATAGAACACAGTCCTCCCGACTAGCCAACAAGCTAGTCCTCTCTTCGATTTGGGTACCACATGACACTTTTTAACCGGGGTTAGGGGTTGGTCAAGGTGGATACACCACTCCTAACAATGATCATGAAAAAATATTTGGAAAAAAAATATGTCAAGTGGCATTTTAAATTAATCATAGCAAGAACTATTTGCCCGCTACTGTTTACCGTTAAATTTATCGACCGTTGATCGGTTTGTTTTAGAATTTTTTTTTATAATCTTGATCAAAGTAGAGTTGATTGACCATTCATTAAAAAAAAGGTTAAAAAGTGTCATGTGACACCCAAATTGATGGAAGGACTAGCGTGTTGGCTAGTCGGAGGACCGTATTCCCCACCTAGGGTGATTGCCTTATTGGTGACAAACTTGATATGAAATGGGACCAAAAAGTCACAAAACCCCCGTCAAAAACGTACTATATGCCTTGCCCAAGCACATGATGGAAAACGTTATTTATTTATATCCTTATTGCAACTCTAGACTTATTATAGCCACCAATCACAAAGTCCCCTACCTATAAACTTGGCCATGCATCGATCAACAAATAATAATACACTCAATATTAACACACCCTATAACCGTAACCATAATCATAAACATAACTATAACCATAACCATAATCATAACATACAGTTTCATAAACACTTCCTAATACAAATAATGTACGTTGAAATTTGTGCTTAAAAATCGACACAAAATTAAGTAGAACCTACCAAATTACAGTCATGATTTTAAAAAAAAAACAGTCTACATGAACCAAAGGAGGATGGTTATGTTTTTATTTCATCTCTCCCAAGTCTTTGTAGTAGTACATGCATCTCACAAATTAAGCCCATCCCCAGCACAATTTAGCCTTCTGCAAAGGAAAACACAAAGATATATTCAACATTCAAAAGCTTGTAAACAACTTGATTTCAAAGATCGTTGCCTCCGAGACAGAAAAAAGGGATGGAGAAAGGGAGAAGACGTACATCAAATAATAATAATTAAGTAAGCCGGCCATATCTCATCTATGCATGGCCATCACACTACAATCCTACATCAAAGAAATTAAGCCAGCCTTTGATCAGCTGATTAATTCAGATGGCTGCTGAAGGCCCGTGCCCGTTGATCATCCCGGTCCACAATCCAAGGCCATTGGAGTACCCGAACGAGTCGCGCCCCACTTCAGCGCAACCATGCTCTTGCCAGTCGAGTGACAGGATCCTATCGACCGGCTTCGCCTCGATCGCACTCGGCTCCTCCTCCTGTCCTTCGAATGGGAGCGACAGCCTTTGGCAAGCCTCCATCAGCGTCCCGTGGCTCCCGTCAATCGGGAAGCCGAGCTGGTTAAAGCCATGGAAGCTGCCAGTCGATGCGAACCCATGGTTCGGGTTCGCGTCGACCCCAAGGCACATATCAATTCCACTGCCACCCATGAAGAGGTTGCTCCTTGAGCTCCCCGGCGCGCCTCCAAACTTGCTCTCCATGAGCTCAAGGCCGCCGACGGAGCTCCCGAGCAGCGAATTGTACTTACATTCCATGAAATTAAGGTTGCGCGGGCTCTCGGGAAACGACTCGTGGTTCGGCAAATGCACGCCGGAGAAGGCGAGGTGGAGATCGGTGGTCGAGCCTTGAAAGCACGAGATGGGCTGGTTCGGGTTGAACGGCGGCCTGTCGCTCGGCTTCTTATTCCCCGGGCGCTTGTTCTTCCGGCAGCCCCCGCCGACGGGGACGTTCCGAAGCGACCCCCCTTTGGTCCAGTACCTCCTGCACGTCTTGCAGAAGTAGCGTGGCTGGGAGAGGCTGTAGTTGTTGTAATAGCAGAACTTGGTGTGCGTCGAGTCGCACCGGGGGCACTGGAGGGCCTGGTCATGCTGGGGCCGGAGCCTCCGCTCTAGCACCGGAGGCCTCGAGCACGCGATCAGCTCCGTCGATGGGGAGGAGGAGGAGTCCATTCCGATTTCCTCGTGGACAATTCCCTGCAGGATTGGAGAAAGAGAAAGAGAAGGCCCCATTAAAGCCAGAGTTGCAGTGCCGATCGAAAAGTTGGAGCTTGTGATCGATTGCACACAAATTTCAAATATGTTGAACTGTACCGGTTGTTGATAATTGGCCGGGCTCCAACAATTTCAAATTGCAGAGAGAGAGAGAGAGAGAGAGAGAGAGAGAGAGAGAGAGAGAGAGAGAGAGAAAGAGAGAGAGAGAGAGAGTAGATTGATAATTACGGAGATTGTTACCTTGAGCCAATCAGCTGATGAATCCATGCAGGCTTGCATTGAAGGGTAATACCACTCGGCAAAGCAATTAGTAGGGAGAATTACGAGCAAGGATCGATCACACTCTCGAAGGCATTGAACCACCTTAATTCAAGGCTATATGAAATTATTTTGGATTGTGAGGAAGAGGTATAGGGTTGGGGAGAAGAGGGTATTTATAGGAGAGGCAAAGGACTGATAGGGAGAGAGAGAGAGAGAGAGAGAGAGAGAGAGAGTTGAGCTGGGTTGGTTGGTTGGGTGATGTGAATATAAAGCGAGAAAAAGGTGGCGGAGTAGCCCCGGCCCCCTGCAGTGCGCTCAGCTTCACTGGGCCCTTGTCGGACCCCATCTTGTCGGGTGATGGCTAGGGATGGCAATGGATTGGGTTTGGGACGGATCGGTCCTATATCAAACCGGTTCAACCAAGGACATTGTTTTAAACTCATCCCAAATCTCTCTCTCTCTCTTTTTTTTTTTTTTTTTTTTTTCAGTTCATCCCAAACCTATCTCATGTTTGGAGAAAAGTAATTATATTTGGACTAGTACTGCAAACCGGCCTCCGAGAACGATTTTGTTCCAACCTCCTTAAAGAGGTTGGAGCATCCGGCTAGCTCTCTCTCATTGGTCCATTCCAAGGGTATGTTTGTTATTTTATAATGTTTATCATGGTGAAATGACTAAAAACCCTCGAGATGGACCAATGAGAGAGACTGGGATGCTCCAACCTCTTTAAGGAGGTTGGAACAAAATCGTACTCCAAACCTCCGGGGCCAGGGGCCTCTCTCTCTCTCTCTCTCTCTCTCTCTCTCTCTCTCTCTCTCTCTCTCTCTCTCTCTCTCTCTCTCTCTCTCTCTCTCTCTCTCTCTGTGTGTGTGTGTGTGTGTGTGTGTGTGTGTGTGTGTGTGCGCGCGCCCCTAAGAGAGAGGCGTGTGTTGCCACGTGGTGTCTAGAGACATATAAATGAGGTTTTCTCTTCAGCACGTGCGAGGAACTAAATGTAGATACCTTATCGTCCCAAAACTCATTTATCCAGAGGGTATATAAGCACATCATTACCCAACCCCTAACAGATGTGGGACTACCCCCCTTCCCTCGTGGCTAGGGGGCTGAACATCTGCCAGCCTCCCTCTCATGCAAGACGACCAGGAGAAGAGGAACTCCTCGTGCACAATCTAGCCACATTCCAGCCCGACTAGGCGGAACTTGGCACCGATACCATTTGTAGATACCCTCTTGCCCCAAAATCTTATTCATAAGGGGAGATCCACTACAGCGTACGTATATAAGCACACCATCACCCAACCACTAGCCGATGGGGGACTAAACCCAGCCAACACTAAATACATTTTAACTATAAAATAAGTTTTATATATATATATATATATATATATATATATATATATATATATATATAGGGTCGGGATCCGTGGACATGTATTTTTCACATGTTGTTTTGACATATCATCAAGAAACCTATGTAGAGGTTTCAGAATTCATTGAATTTTTGTAAGGATGTTTAACTTACCATAGATGGCATGTCCAAAAAAAATCAACCGATTCTAAATCCTCTAGATGCGTCAAATGCATTATTCAAATCAACGGTTAAAACAGATAGTCGATAAACCTCAACATATTTGACACATCTAAAGGTTTCATAATCACTTGATATTTTTTGGATATGCCATCTATGATAGGGTGAACATTGTCAAAAATTTAGACAATTCTAAAATATCCATATAAACTTACTTGATGACATGCCAAAAATAGAGAGAGAGAGAGAGAGAGAGAGTGGGGAAGAGAGAGATCGGAATGTGAGAGGATGTATGGAGAGAAATAGAGATTTTTTATTCGTTCGATTTGATCGGGTCATGATCAATGCGTACGATTAGATTGAATGGATAACCTATCTGTGCGCAATCTTGGCCTAGTCAGCACACAACACAATAACGCTTTAACATGTTATATATATATATATATATATATATATATATATATATATATATATATATATATATATATGTATATATATATATATATATATATATATATATATATATATATATATATATATATATATATAGAGAGAGAGAGAGAGAGAGAGAGAGAGTCATGCTATGGTGCGGTGGATTATCATGCGGCTAACGTGCGGCCACCTCCATGGTGGTCACGTGTACTTTTTTTTTTTTTTTTAGGGTGATCACCTACCCCTTGATGAGCCACATGTCAAAAATCAACTTATTCTAAGACCTATAGGTGCTTCAAATGTGCTCGGCTTTTTTGACCGTTCATTTTAACGGTCATTCACTTAGCTACATGTTAGCCTCACATTAATCGATCCGCTGCACAATAGCATTTTCTTTTATATATATATATATATGAATGAAAACTTTTGGGCTACGACAAGTGCAACTAATGTTTATGTGTATGTTAATAAGTATAAATATATGTAATCGGGTTAGGTCGAGAAGGGATAGGCAAAACCCAACCCCATTCCAAATCAGATAAGAATTTTTAAAAACAATCTCTAACCAGTATAAAAATCTATTTAATTTCATCCTTAACCCATTTTAATAGTCCTCATTTACGAGGGATTTCTCAAAAAAAAAAAAAAGGGCGATTAATGTGTGATACATCCCCAGCAACAGATCGTTGGTACGAAATGGACCCACAAGAGATTTGGTTAATGTAAGGTCCCTGATGTTTTACAAAAACCCAAAAAAATGTCCTCATTGCACTCCTTTTCCCTTCTCTCTTGAGCGCAACCAACGGAGACGAGAGGGCATGGGATTCGGATGGATTTGATTTAGATCACATGCTTAGGGTTTATCCCATGGCCCATAGATCTTGGGTTTAATTAGGGTTAGGTTTGATTCAGCGGTGAGCAGTGGCAAACTTTGATTCGGTGGTTGGTGATTCGATAGCATTGCAAAAGAAAATTTAAAACGGTGTGGAGGGTATTTTCATCCATAATATTTCAAAGTCCTTTAGCTTAATCGATCTTTTTGTCAGGGACGTACCACTCAAAAAGTCTCTCAAAAAAAAAAATCATAAAATGATTGGGTCGGGTCGGGTTACCACTAAACCCAATTAAAATCCCATCCGAAGGGCCTCCCCCACCACCTCTCAAGGCCGAGGGCTTGGAGGCTCTCCAAAGCCACGGCTAGTGCGTCGTGATAGCTATGTAATAGTATTTGTTGCATTGGGACAAGGGGACAATGATTGCTCAACGATTGAATAATATTAACTTATTTTTGGGCTTCATTAGTCTCCACCTTCCAATCTTGTTCCTACGTTATGTCAATTGAATATCACGATAAAACTATTGTTAGAATAAAAAATGTGTACGACTTATGTTGTTTAGATTCGAAATCTTAGATCGATTGGACTAAGAAGTGATCTAGTGATTGATCCACTTTTGCTGCTTGCGTTCTAACTTCTACTATGTAGTTGTCCTTCTTTTTTTTTTGCTGGGCCTGCCAGGCGGTTGAGGTAAGGGCGCTAGATAGAGCTTCCAAGAGGTCCGGTAATCAAAACTGGGAAGGCAACATCGTTGTTGTTTTTATTAAATTTTGTAATCCCAAGGTCATTACATTGACAATAAGGATTCCCACGAGCAAACAAGGCAAATCCCCCTTAAGAAAAAGTTCACTCCACAATGTTCATACCGGGACTAGAACAAGGAACCTCTCCAACATAGGAGAGAGGAAGTACCACATGGCCAAAAGCCCATTGGTGCTTTCGTTGTGTTGTTGGATTGGAACTAATGCTTCGTATAATATTTTGTGAAATATTATAAATACTCGAATTCGCATAGGATGTATCATCTAAAGTATGCCTTTGATAATATTAGCCCAACAATCACCTAGATTTTGGCAATCTCCATTTGTTTGGCATTGCATTATTGAGGTTTCTAAGAATAATAATGCTCAATTCCTTTTGTTATCAAGATTTGCGAACTCCTCCCCGGTTTCCATTTGCGCTTGGAGGAACGGTCTGCCAAGACCAAATGGCCATTGAAGACTCGATTTTTAATGTGGTTATATATCAAACGATAAAATAATCACCCAAGTGAAACTTAGGAGGAGAAATCTTAGATAGATTGGACTCGGAAGTGATCTGGAGATTGATCGATCCACTTTTGATGCTTGTCTTCTTACTTTTGTTGTGTAGTTGTCTTTTTTTTTTTGCTAGACCTACCAGGTGGTCGAGGGAAGGGCGCTGGCGCTAGAGCTTCCAAAAGGTCCGGAGATCGAAACTGAGGAGGCAACATAGTTGTTGTTTTTATTAAATTTCATAATCCCAAGAATATGACATCAACAAGCAGGATTCCCTCGAGCAAACAAGGTAAATCGGCCTTAAGGAAAAGTTCGCTCCACAATATCCATACCGGGACTCCAACAAGGAACCTCTCCAACATGGGAGAGAGGAAGTACCACTAGGCCAAGAGCTCGTTGATGCTTCTGTTGTTGTTGGATTGGAACTAATGTTGCGTATAAAATCTTCTAAATATTCAAATTCACATAGGATTTATCATCTAAAGTCTATGTTTTGATAATATTAGCCCAATAATCACCTAGATTTTTGCAATCTTTATTTGCCTTACATTGCTTTATTGACGTCTCTAAGATTAATAATGCTCAACTCCTTTTGTTCTTTGAATTTGTAAACTCCTCCCTGGCCATTTCATATCATGATAAGAACCCAACTTTCCATTTGCACTTGGAGAAACGGTATGCCAAGACCAAATGCCCCTTGAAGACTCGAATTTTAATGTGGTTATCTATCAAACGATAAAAAAACTCACTCAAGTGAAGCATAGGAGGAGAAATCATCAAAGGATTCTATGCATATCTTTGTATGTTTTGCCATGGTCAAAAAGAGGGGACGTTAATCATCTACTAATGTATTATCCATTTTTCTCAGTAAATATGATACGTCTTTCACTAAATATATATTGAATATTAATTAAGTAACACTCGGTTTCTTTGTAGAGGTACGTAATGGAGAAAGCGTAAATCAAGTTCCTTCTTCTATGAGGACAACTTTTGTGTTACCCATGGCCAAGAATGCATAGGAAAACTTTAGAGTGGATCAATGTGCATTCCCAAAGGGATTAGTTCAAGCCCCAAAGTGGGTTCATCGCCAATCTCGAAAGAAAAAAATATGTCGAAATTGAAATTTTGAACCTTGCGCTACTCAAAAATTATTCATGTCTAATATGTGACCAAACAAAAACCAATGGGAAAAGATTTCTAACAATATTTATCTATAAGTTTTCAATTTTTATTTTTTTGAAAAATTTCAGTTTTTAAATTTCAAACACTATCGTAACGTAGCCTGCAGCCGTCGTAAAATCAGAATGAATTTATATTGTTCAAGCAAAAATATGGGCTATTATGCATGGAAAAATGACATGGTTGTGGGCTAGTTTGTAGGAAATTGTTAATGAGGAGGAGATAATTAGAAAATGAGAGAGAGAGAGAGAGAGAGAGAGAGAGAGAGGAAATGGCTCTTGGAACTCTCTTTTTTTAGTTTTTTTTTTAAATAATTCATAATGTTATCTCTTTATGGTTGATTGTAATGGAATACAAATTAGCATACAGTGTGATAAAAATAATCGGGGATTCAATTATATTATAAATTTATTAGAAATACACACGAAGGGGATGAGATAGAGAGAGTGGTGGGGTGGGTGATTTATGGGAAAAGATAATGAGCTTGATTCATGTTGATTAATTAGGGGTTCTAAATTGAGCCATTAAAAAGTCTAAATTGTCCCTAATATTTTAATATAATACTAGAATTCTTTAAGTGCAACGCATGTGTTTGTGTGTGTGAGAAAGAGAGAGGTAGTTAAAAGACGTTTTGGGGTGCAGATATGGGATTAGGGGTTGGGCAAATGTATAGGATGTTTGAAATGATAGACATACCATTTTGAACATATGTTATAAATTAGAGCAATGCTATTCACCCAAAGGTTTGTCCCGAATTCACCGGCCCGAAAGACGTGGCAGCATATAACTAGTGTTTTTAAAGATTTTAAAATCACTAGTGGGTTTCAGCCACCAGTACGTTGCACGCTGCCACATATTTCGAGCCGCCGAATTCGGAACAAACCTTCGGGTTGAATCACATTTCTCAATAAATTATAATGTAGGGATAGCATATGGTAATGGTCCATCTCAACCAACTGGCCAGTTCTCTTTATATAGTAGAGTTTACATTTAATTCAAATTAGGGCAGAAGTGGGTATTGAACTTTTACCATGAACAAGAAGCAATTCGCTTTGCATGACAGAGATGCTTTTACTATTTTTTAATCACTAAATCAGTTGTTGATATCTGAACACTAAATAATATTGACTTGATCATATTATGAGATGAGCAATGCAATTCAGTGGGTTTTTTTTATTCCGCTCAGCTCGATTGACGTGGCAGCATGCAACTGATGGTGTAAAAGATTTAAATATCACTAGTGGGTTTCAACGATCAGTTGCACGCTGTCATGTCAATTGGGCCGGTGAAATAAAAAAAAACATTCGAGACCGATAAATAGCATCTCTTATGAGATTCATGTGGCTATGATAGCAAGGGAGTGTGATTTCTTGTCCTCATCGGATCTAATATCTGCATCCGATCGAATCCAACTATATGTGAATCCGTAGCCTCTTGTTTCCACCCACAGTCTTTAAATTTTAAATTTATAATTAATTGGAGGGGTATAGGCCGACACCCCCCGTCACAACTCCCCCCCCCCCCCCCCCCCCCCCTCCTCCCAACTATTGTATGTATCTGTTACTGGATTAAACGGCCGTCCATTTGTGTGTGAGTGGGATTTGATTAAGCCGTGGCGGTCCGTTAAGGTTGGCCTTCGAATCGAACGGCTATAATTCAAGTATGCAGGCTTCACACACGCAGAGTTTGAACGCTCTCCCGCCCACCAAGTGCGTTCGATGGGAGCCGCCGGGCCGAGCCGAGCGCGTTCGATGGCGAATCCCAACGCGTGTCAGGAGATACGTCGTCATGATGTGACAGTACGGGGGAATATTTGGGGCCTCGACAAAAGCAGCGGCAAAACCGAAAGCTCACCCCTGGCGGGCCCCACCTGCTTCTTCTTCTAAAACGGGCCAGAGACCAAGGGACGGACCGGCTTTTGCTTCTTTCTCGCTCGCCTCCCACAAGCAAAGGATCGATGCCACCAACCCCTCACGTGCCCATGACGCCACGTCACGTGTCATGCTGCGAACTTTTGTTCCCAGCACATGACGGGCCCCACGGTTAGGAGTTCGGATCTCCTTCAGGCTTCAATCGGTCGGTTGGTCCTAATCGGTGGGGCCTACACGCATCACAGTCTCATGCAGATGGGCTAGTGTCTGATTCACTTCGGATCTCATGTCATCGTGCGGATGTGATGCGTGCGGGCCAACCGACTGGGCTGACCGAGTGGAGGAGATCTGAACTCCACAGTTAGAGACACGTCTGAGCATGCATCCTTGTCGGCTGGCTGAGTTAAGGAAAAATTTTCAGCACATCCTCCGTACCATATAGCTGCGGGGCCAACTACCCCGGAGTCTATCCGCACGTCTACCCCATGTATTGGGGCCCGCTACTCTCAAGGACCCTGCGGTTGTATGGTACGAAGGATGTGTTGAAAATTCTTCCTTGAGTTCAAATCACTTTGGTCAACCCATGTCGGTGGACCCAGCACACATCACGGCCGTACCATAGCGAGTGATCCAAAGTGAATTGCACTCCAGCCGACGGTGTGTGTGGCTGTAATGACCTCCGGGCCCACGAACCGTGCCGACCGATCAGAGGAGATTTGAACTCTTGCCATCTACCTCTGTGCCTAGCATGTCAATCGGGATAGGTTGGGTCCGTCAAGGTCTATCCAAATCCGTTCCGAACTCAATGTGGTCCTTTTCAAATCCGAATTTGGTCCAAAGTTTTACCATCATGTTCAGTCCAAACTACCTCTGTTTTACTTGTTAGATTTCGGGACGAGTTCGGATCGGCGTTTTGAGAGAAAACTCATTAAAAAAATGACTTTCGCTATACTCATACAATTTACAAGTAAAAATACATTTCACGATTTTACTAAAACCTAATATATTTATACGGCGTGACGCACCTAAAATCGTAACATATATAAAGCAACAAAAACTATAAGATTCTAAATAGTAGCAGCTCTTACTAAAACCAACGTATGCATAACTTTCTATCCTAAATAAGAAAAATATAACGAGAATAGTTGGTTCAATAAACTAATGCATCCAGGGGTGGATCTACATTAGGTCCGGGGAGGCTCAAGCCCCTCCTCACTTTGAAAAAAATTAAATATTTTATACATACTTTATAAAATTATATGTTGGTATTGGCTTTGTTTTTTTTACTTGACTCTGGACGATATCGTAGAGGATTAAATGAGGATCGCGAAGCTTCTCAAATACTGAAATCCGATGAAAAACGAAGAAGATACAAAGCACCGAATTAGTCTCTGGTTCTCATTTCTTCTCTCTTATTTATTGTTAATACATGATTTTATTTTTTTAGCATTTAGTGTTAGGGCCCTAGCAATAGATCAATTTTGTAAAAATGACGATTAATAGGATATGCTTTTGCACTAGGCCCCTCTCAAAAAGATGCATTTACAACAAATCCCTCAAGTACCTTTTTTATGCCCCTTTAAATGACAAAATTATCCCTATTGCTAAACTCACAAATGTTACTCTTCACTAAAACAAAAGGCAACAATCTACATAGAGTATTGTCTTTCAATCCAAAGGAGATGGGGCCCCGGGTCCAGATGGGTTCCCAATGTCCTTCTACCAGGAGTACTGGGACATGTTGGAGAGCGACCTTTGCCGGCTGCTTCGTGACTTCTTCTCGGGCAAGGTGCGTCTTCATTGCCTGAACCATTCGTGGATTATCCTCCTCCCTAAAAAATCTTCTGCAGAGACCATTCGGGACTACAGGCCGATCTCCCTTTCAAACTGTCTCTACAAGATCATCGCGAAGGTCCTAACTAATAGGCTTGCGGACAACATCTCTCTGCTTGTCTCTCCCTCCCAGACCGCTTTCACCAAGGGGCGATTAATCATGGATAGTGTAGCGGCGGCTCATGAGACGATCTTCCACCTTTGCGAGTCTGGTGAAGAAGAAGTTTTGCTGAAGATCGACTTTGAGAGGGCTTTCGATTAGATCAGGTGGGAGTTCTTGCTTGATCTGTTGCAGGCCAAAGGCTTCTCTAGTGGATTGCTGGGGTGGATTAGAGAGATTTTGGTTTCCCCGAAGTTATCTTGTCTTATCAATGGGGAGCAAGGCAAGGACTTCAAGGTGTACAAGGGACTAAAACAAGGGTGCCCGATATCCCCCTATCTGTTCATTCTGGTGGTGGATGCCTTTGATGCCACAGTCCGTAAGGCGAATGCAGAGGGGCTGGTTAAGGGAGTGGGCGGTCACGGTTGGACTACCTCTAATCTGCACTATGCTGATGACTCTCTCTTATTCACAGTGGCTTGTCCATTCCAGATGGTCTCACTCAAGATCCTCCTCTATTGGTTGGAGCTGACTTCAGGCCTGAGGATCAATTTCCAGAAGAGCAGCCTCTACTACATAGGTCCAGGGGATGCAGGCAGCGGGTTGGCCAGGCTTTTTTGAACTGTAAGGTAGCGTCCCTGCCAATGAAGTATTTAGGGCTGCCTATCAGTGACAGAGCACTGCGGTGAGAGGATTGGGAGCAGCTGATTCTTAAGATCGAGAGGAGATTGGAGGGCTGGAAAGGTAGATTTCTATCTTCGGGGGGAAGGCTAGGGCTGGTAAACTCGGTTCTCTCCTCTATTCCCTGCTACTATCTTTCCTTCTACTACCTGCCGTCTTGGGTGATTGACCGGATTGACAAGATTCGGCGATCCTTCCTTTGGCATGGGGTGGGTGCTAGCATGGGTGGCTACAACCTGATGAGATGGGACCAGGTCTGCCTGCCGAAGAAGATGGGCGGTCTGGGAGTCCTTGACCTGCGTAGATTCAATATCTCCATGTTGGAGAAATGGTGGTGGAGACTGCAGCAGGGAACAGGCGGATCCTGGCGGGACGTCATTCTGGCAAAGTATTTTAGGAGGTTCTCTCCTCTGCAAGCACGGGGTCGAGTGTCCAGCCGGATATCTCATTTTTGGAGGGGCATCCTTAGGGTCAAGGATCTCTACAGGGAGGCTACTACGCTAGTGTTAGGTGATGGGAGAGATATTAGTTTCTGGAGGGATACTTGGCTAGGGGACAGACCTCTGGAGCAACTCTTCCCAATACTTTTCTCTTTGGCCCGGAACAAGAGAGCTTCAGTCCGTTCCCAGGCTAACAGGAGGCAAGGGTCGATCGGGTGGCGTTTGAGGTTCGTTACTCCTTTGAATCATGATGGTCAGCAAGAGTTGCAGGACCTCCACGTGATTCTTCAGGCGGCTTCGTTCAGGCCAGTCCGGGATGAGGTCCGGTGGAGCGGCACATCCTCAGGAGTATTCACAGTTAGATCTTTCTTTGATCATCTCCTGCCTCGAATGCAGCGGCATGGGCCGTCTAAGGCTATCTGGAAGTCGAAGGCTCCATCGAAGGCCAAATCTTTTCCTTGTTGACTTTGAGGAATAAGATTCTGACGAAGGCGAATCTGATGCGGCGTCATCACCCCCAGGCATTGGATGCTTCCTGCACCTTCTGCGCCTCGGAAGAGGAGACGTCCTCATATCTTCTGCTCGGATGCCCTTTTGCCCGGGTCCTGTGGGATCACTTCGAGAGTAAAGCATGACTATCTTCGCAACCCATGACCCTTAGGGGACTTTGGACTTCTTGGAGAAGAAGGAAAATCCCGGTGGAGATCCGGAAGCCGTGGGACATTTTGGTCATGGCAATCGTGTGGGTTATCTGGCTTGAGCGGAATAGCAGAATCTTCAACGGTAAGTCTGCAGGGCAGGATAAGTTGCGACACTCGGTGATTTCCTTTTTCAGTGCTTGGATTGTGCCTTGGAGAGATAAACTAGGGGCAGAGGCTATCAATTTTTGTAACAATCTGTTATCTTAGGTTTTAATGACTTCTGGTTGGGGTCCGCCAAACCCTCCCTCCTTTAGGAGGGGTTCTCAAAAAAAAAAAAAACAATCTACATTGTAGCACATGTTACTCTTTATTATCAAAATTTTACTTTTTGCTGTAGTGAAATCGCAATAGATATTTTTTTTAAATAAATATCATTTATAAAAAGATCCATATTTTTGTTACAATTATATCATTGTAGCAAATGTTACTCTTTACTATCGAAATGTTACTATTTGCAAAGAGTAACATTTCAGTAATAAATAGTAGCATTAGCTACAAATAAATAACTATAAATTTTTTTTATAATTATTGTTGTAAAAAAATTACAACAGTGAAATCACTATTGCAAATGTTACTCTTCATGTTATTTTCTTGTACAACTGTATGTAGGGGTAAAATTGATATTTTTTCAAACGAAATGACCCACCACTAAAGCATTTATTTACCACTTTATGTTATAAGGACCTAGCACCAATTTGCCCAATTTTTATTTTGTTGCGGACTACTTTTTGCTCTGGATGCTAAGCAAGCCATCTTGACCATTCATGGAAGAATAGAGAGCCGTCCGATTATATTAAGGAATGACCTGTGCATCGTACTCATACTCTTTTTCCATACAATCAGACTCCTCCCTTTTCTCCTGCATATTAGGGAACGGTCCAGATGTCCCACGTAGTATCCGTAGGAAAAACCATCATACCAAAAACCATCATTATGTCCATCACTTAATTAAGTGAATGTTTGTGGGCAGTTGGATAGAGGTTTTAATCCAACGGCCATTGGCTCTCCAAGGGTTCATACCAAGTCTTTTAGTATAGGTTTTGGTTTGGGGAGAAAAAAAGATTAGAAAGAGATAGGAGAGGTTACAAAACAAAGACAAGCACAGCTACATGTTTTTCTTATTGGCCTTAATATTCTTTTGGATGAGTCAGTCAGTTATAGCCCCGATTTTTTTAAGGACCCTGAGGACTCGAAAGAAAAGTAGTGACATTGTCACGCTGACGGTTGAAGTTTTTGACCGGAGATGTCGATATCAATTACTTTTTAATATGTATGCCTCCCCTGAGAAAAAATCCTTGGTCCGCCACTGAGTGCACCCTTACTATTTCGGGTTCGTCCCTAAAACGGGTTGAGCTTATCACGCCCCGAACTCGACCCACACTTAAGTTCGGGCTTGAAATGATGTCCAAGCTTAGTCCAGCCCAAAGTCACTTAAAACTCGACCCAGTTTTTTTTTCGAACCGAACAAGCAAGAATAGGGTTAGCCCAGCATAATTGACATTTCTATCTATGGCCATAAACCAGTCACACGGTGACACGGTATTTGAGTTCAGATCTCCTCCAATTGGTCGACCTAGTAAGTGGGCCCGACCTACATCAGGGCTGTGCAATGGCAGGCAACCAAAAGTGAATTGACTCCAACCGACTGCATGCGGCAGTGAAACGCGCGCATCAGGCCCATCGACTATGGTTGATCGGCCGGAGAAGATCCAAACTCGGTATTTTGGTATTGGTGGACAAGAGTGCAACCCACAGTATAAAATTTAGCATATATATTTTTAAAAACCTTTTTCGTTGTATTTCACTAGGCTCGAGGGTAAAGCGGACCATGAAATGGATGAACCACACGTGCGATGAATTTCGCATGTGTAGGTGATCAAATTAGTAATTGTTGAGTGCTGGGTAATATCTAAGAGCATCTCTAACTCACTCCTTAGGCCGCTCCCAATGAGACTTGAGAGCTCCCAGCGAATAACCTCCGCTCCAACCCGCTCCCATCAGCCTTAAGAGCCTTAATAACTCACTCCTTAGGCTGCTCCCAATGAGCCTTGACATGGCTTCGACATGGTGTGTCACGCCCCAGAAATCTGAAGACCGATCCCTGGGGTGTGAGGTGAGAAAAAGAAGAGGGTTTTGGGTTTGGTCAATTAATTACACCAATTTGGGTTCTCACAGGGCTTCTACGCTCTCTAATATGAAAAACAAGAAGGAGGGAGAAACAAGAGGGGGATCTTTTAAATCTGATTTTTCGAAAAACATTTTTATTAAAAAGGAAAGAAGAGAAATATCAATAGAGATAAGACATTATCTAGTCCGGCTCGACCTTCAAAAGTCTTATCCTCTCAGTATGTGTGACCTGTCGGTGCCACTACATACTGACAGGAGTCTATCTGAGGGAGCACGAGGCTCAAGCCTCCTACGGCTAGCCAAGTGGTCTCATCCACTCCCTAACACTCAGGTGCACCAATCTAGGGTTCCTATCTACAAGGTTAATCAATTTAGTCATTTATATGTATTTATATTTTCATCATGATCTATCCTAGGCTTGGGGCCTTGAGGAGAGGCCTACCCAAAAGAATTCAGCTGGAACCATTGCAACTACAACCATAGAATACAACTAACTAATAAGAACTCTTATTCCAATAAAATTACCATGTCTAAAGAGAAAAGACTACAAGACGGACATACTAAACAGAAAGGTAAAGCTGCAACTCCAACTCCGCCTCTGGACTCCTACTGCTACTCCTGAGCCTCTGAACCTGCACTGAGCCTACTCGTGGGAAAGAGTAGCCCCCAATAGGAAATTGGGAGATTAGCCAAATTAATGGCTAGTGACATCCTAATAGTCTATAATATGATGAGACGACCAATCATAATAAATTAAGATATAATCTAGCAGTTCTAGTATGATCAATGTTTGTAGAATGATACCTAAACCTATCAGTAGTCTATATTCACATGCAATTCCTACTGACACTAGGTTATCTAACATGAAGTCCATTCAATGTTCTACATCATTAAAGAACAAATTAAAGTTCAGATAAAGTCACGAAGCTATCATGTAAACAGTCACTCAATTCTAAATTCATATACAGATAAAACACACACTATCAAAATGTGAACCCCGGATATTTTGTTCATCCTGCCCCCGGTCGGGCATTACTATAGGGCCTTTTATTTCGATATAGAGGGCCAACTCTCTCGCCGTGCATCCACCAACACCATGCACAATTCACCCAGATGATCATAAGGGGTTTCCCGTCTTTCACGGTGGAGCTCTACCGCCCAACTTGCTTTACTATGGGGACTTCAACTCCCCGGGACAGGGCTGCTAGGCCAATCCCTACTCGAGGGCACCTCCTATTGGCTTTACCACAACCCTTGCCCGTGACCCCTAACCTACTTAACTTCGGCTGTACGCGCAGGGTGGTTCACGGCCCTTGCGCGCACGGGGTCCCTACCCTCTAATCAGGTAGATTCACACATAACATCTTTCAACATATTTACTGAAGCTACAAAAGGTATATTTAATGCTTAACAATTTCCAACAATTTACCCCTGGTCTCGTACTGCTCTCGCAATCCGTGCGATATAATAAATCAATAAGGTAAAACACTCATCCCAGTGACCCGTGTGCTAGGGTTGCCATACTCCTCTCAGGAGGGTGGGTCCCGATAATTATTAGTTATTCAATTTATTATTTAACTTAAGGGAATCCTAATTACGGTGTCCATACAATCAAAAACAATCATTATTATCATTCTATTATTATTAATATTTTAAGCATGCGTCGCCGGACTCGCGACTCCGCATGCAAGGTGGGGTCCACTTGACCACATGCGACGATGCCCGGCGGGGCCCGCATGCAGTGTCATGGACACCTACCCTTAGTCATTCTCATTTCCCACTATTAAAGACCACGCAAGGGTAGTAGATGTCACCTGGTTGTCGATCGCACACGACTCCGGCTAGTTGCCTCTGATCCGCCTCCGTTGGATCACCACGATCACAGTCTGATAACATGCACAGCTCTAAATCACAATGCTATCGATTAAAACATAAGAGTCAACGACGAGGGTTCTATGCCAAGGATAGTCGGGCACCCTCGATAAGGGACCAACATTGAGTTGACAGCACGCAAAACCGTGCGACTAAAGAACTCGATCCTAAACCATACTAAGTCAATCAAGTAAATAGAAGCTAAACCTACTCATCGAATCGGGCTCGAAGAACCCTTTCCGATGGTTCCGGTTTCGCTGGAATCCGACTTCGGTCGAATGGTTTCGGGTCAAACCATGTAGAACCGGTAAAACCGATCACATGGTTGGTTCACTAGGCTATAAGGGGTTCTAGGGTTATCTTCTAGGTTTAATAGGTAGGGCTCAATGTTCTGAGCACAATGCCGCCGGTTTCGTCCGAATCCGAGTTCGGACGATGAAACGGCGATCAAACCACGGTACCACGATAATATCGGGTCAAAAGATAAAACAGGGTATTAAACAGTATTATTACTATGCTAAACTATGGTCAATAGGTAGGACTTTCCGAGCCGGTCGAAATGGCGCTGGTTTCGTCCAATTCCGAGTTCGGACGGAGAAATGGCGGTCGAACCAAATTTCACTGGTTCACGGGTCTGGTTCAGGTGAACCAGACCGGTTCACTGTTGGGCCGGGTCTGCTACAGGGTCGGGTCGGGTTCAGAGTTAAACGGGTCGGGTCTGGGGTTTAATTAAAAACCTGCAAAATTACTGAACTACCCCCCCCCCTCCTTCTTCTCCACGAGACCGAAACCAGCCCGGGGGGGGGTTTCCTGCGCGCCGGCGGCCGACGGGAGGGGCGGCCTGGAGCGCCGGCGGGCGCTCGGCCGGCCTCTCCCGCACCACCCCACGGAGGAGGCGCGGTGGGAGGCAGCCGGAGCGGCCGTCGGACTCCCAAGCTCGGCCGGAGGGGGGCTTCACGAGGGGTTGGCGCCGGTGGTGGTGCGCCGGGGAGGGGCTCGGTGCGGCGGCGGTGTCCGCCCGTGCGGGCCGCGGCAAGGGAGATGAGGGTGAGGTCGGGTTGGAGGTTCGGCTGCGCGTGGAGGGGGCTTGGGTTGCAGCCATGGTGGTGGCCGGGATCGGTTTGTTCGGACGGAAGAGAGGAGGTGGGAAGGGGAGAGGGCTGACCTGGGTGGTTCGCCGGAGTCGGGGGAGGTGCTCGGAGGGGGCTGCGGCTGCTCCTCCCTCTGCATCCCGTTCTCTCTCTCTCTCTAACTCGTTCTCTCTCTATCTCTATTACGTTCTTCTCTCTCTCTCTCTCCCGTTCTCTCTCTATTTATAGAGGGGGGGAGGCTGTTGAGGGGAAGGGATATGGTCAGATAAGGGTTGGGGATAGGGTCGGTTTAGGTTTCCTAATAAGGGGGAAGGGATAAGGATAGATAAGATAGGGATGCATCATCCCAATCCTGCCCGATAATTCCCATCCGAATTTCGGATTTTAAATAAACGGGGAGGGAGGTCAAGAGAGCCTAAATCATGCTAGGAGACCGGGAGGCAGGCTCTAGGGCTGGTCGGGCTCGGTCCCGAGCCCTGAACCGGGCTCGGTTGGAATCCGGGTGCGATTCGTCCATCAACCGGGCTGAAAAGAATAATAGGTCGTAACTATCAAACCGGAAGTCGGAATAGGGGCCGAGAGGATTCGTTGGAAAGGTCTCGTCAACGCGAACGCGTTAGCACTTGGTACATAATTTTCTGACTTCCAGATCTCCCGAAAAGAAGGAAAGACTCGAAAACTCAAAATAGCAATAACTATTCACCCGGGTGTCGGATCGACCCTAACTCATGCTCATTGGAAAGCTCCCTCAGAGCCTCATCTAACGTATCTTATTTCGTTATGATCCGATCACCCGATATCTTGCAAGAAACAAAACAGCTACAACTATCGCCCAATTATCGCTTTTCTAGGGTTTACCTGCCGGGCTGCCGAAACTGGCTGCGCATACACATGATCGTTGCGCGGAACGCACCATCGTGACATGCTCGAAGTTACGGAGAATGTGAACGTAAAACATCTCATAGGTTTACGATCCATTTATTGGGAAAAAGCCCGAAGAAAAAGTCTGGCTGTAAAAAGACGAAACTAGCCATTGAGGATTTCTATTATTCTCAAATCTAACACCACAGGTGTTACATGGTGCTAAGAGCTCCCAACACTTTTCCACTGTTTGGAGTCCCTACGTGTTCTTTTTACGATTCAGCCATTTTATATTCTACGTGGTTGTCTAGAAACCGCTTATCTCCCATTTTTACTGTCCTAAGAGATCCTTATTGGAAGCCGTTTATCTTTCATACCCGCTCTTATTCGACATACATAGGGCTGTTAATAGATCGGGTTCAAATCGAACAAACCTATGCCCATACTGTCCAAAACTTATGAATGTGTGTCTACACCCGACCCGAGCTCAAATTAAAATTTTCATGCTCGGCCCAAAGCCGTCCCAAAACTTTTTATGAAGCATAAATCCAAACCAAGCCCAAACTAAGCACACATTTCTAGCCCGGTATATACCTTTTTTTTTTTTCACTTGATCAAACAATAAATATAAAAAATAACATTGATTATGATGTACATTAAAAGGATATATGTGAAATTATATTATGATACTCCTAAAATTCAAAACATTGATATTCGTAAAAGCTTTTAAAATTATGTATTTATTTTATAAAAAAATAAAAATAAAATATTTGGGATTTTGATTTGGACTGTGGGTTGGGTTAGTGATTGTCCATGCCCGCCCCCTAACACTGTCACGTTTGAATGTCTGAACTAATCCAGATGCCAAACCCAAGTTACTTCTGCCCAAACATCTAAATCGAGCCCAATCTAATGAACCCGAGGTTGGTCCGAGCCCGTTAACAACCGTATACGGACGTGGACAGATAGGACCCCCAGTTTTGGGAGCAGGTTGGAGATGCTCTAATAGCATCCTATGCTTGACTCTTGAGTCGCAAGACTCCAAGAAGGTAGCGACGCAAGTCACTCAAGAAGAGTCGTCTTCTCCTGTTTGCTGTTTGGTATCGGACAGCTGACGCAGCGCCACTTTCTTTGACGACAGCTGGAACTACTCCCAGACCTAGTTTGTCGGAAATATCTCCTAGTCGCTCCGGACGGCACCGGCCGGAGCGAGTCGATCAGACATCGCTGTCGTCAAACAGCACGCCGGAGACCGCTCTGGTGAAACGTCGCATATGTCGGGGTGAATGCCGTCAGTAGCCGCCCCGCAGAGCTGCGGATTGACCACTGGCACGAGGAGGGCTCACACTACACGGTGATACGGGCACGGAACGGTTATCACTGCACGCGTGCGTGCATGGCTTGATCTCAGGTGTTCAGGCCCCCTTCAATTAGACCTCGAGTCTCACTACATGCATGTTTGCATGGCTTGGACGCGGACCGCAACCGTTCGTCCATTCCTTTCATATCATACATGACAAAGTTTCGTACCAATTATTGGGAGCTACTGTTGAGACGTGGACCACGTGGCCACCTTCTGTACCACGTGATGGCATATCATGCTGCTCGATCTTCGCGCTTTGGGCGATGAGGAGAAATTCGTTCCGATTTATTATCGTTAAAAACAGAGGAATGCTGTTTGAACACACTGATTGGTTGGACTTTGGCCTTGAGATCTAGTGGGATGTCACTCACTCGGGTGGTGGCTGGCAGATAGCGGTGGCAGAGCCGGTGGTGGATTGCAGGTGATGGACGGCCCAATGTGGTGGCCGACGAGGAGGCGATGGGCGAGTGGTGGCTGGCGGACCGGGTGGTGGCCGGCCGACGACAACGGTGGACAATGATCGGGTAAGAAGGATGTGACCGATGGTTGTGGCATCTCCCTAGGGTTTATCATATGGTCCCTAGTCCAGCTAATCAAGAGATACCAATGCTCCTTTATTTATGGAGCTGTCAGCACATCTAGTTAATTCGAATTCACAACATGACAAAAAAAAAAAAAAAAATTAAAATATTATTGTCGTGTTGTGAAATCCTAATCCTAAACCTAATCCTAATTCTATAACATAAATAGTGAATCTTAATCCTAAATCTAATTCTATATCCTAAATAGTGAATCCTAATTCTAATTCTATACCTCTAATAATGAATCCTAAACCTACTGAAACCACTACCGTAGACTAAAATCACTGAAGAAAAATCTGAAATATAGTTACATACCCAAATCACTGCAACAGCATAACATAATCATTGTAGCATTTTTTTTTATTGAGCCCCAAAAACTATAAGGAGAACACATAGGTACCACACAGTGAGTCACCTACTTCTAATCACCTGCAAGGGATAAACACTTGTTGCTCCAAGAGCACCTGAAATTGTTCCACAACCCAGTTGCACAAAAGCACCAGGTTCAGCATTATATGTAAAAAAAAAAACTCAGCTCAAGATAAATGGTATACGCTAAAACTAAGAATATAGGAAACAAAAATGGAGAGTGGTAAAACAAATAACCCTATAAATATAACATGCTGAAGAGCATAAGGGCTGGCAATTTCAGACCCAACACGACAAATGGACACGAAGTTAGTGAGTCTAAGTCAAGGCTAAACGGGTCGGGTTACAAATGGGTCGACATGATAGATCCGTTTAATAAATGGGTCGGGTTTGGATTTAGAGTCTGGACACGGGTGATCCGGAAAGATCCGTTTAAAATTCAACGGGTCGGGTCGGGTCTACCCGTAATCTGATACTGTAATATATAGTATCAGCGGATCTATCGGGTTAGGTCGGGTCGAGTCGGACCGGGTCAACTGAATAAACCAGTGTGGTAAATGAGTCTTACTAGGTCTACTCGTTTATAAACGGGTCGGGTACAAATTTAGAATCTAGACACGATTAACTAAACAGATCGGATCCGGATCTAGGGGTTTTGGACACGACCCGAAACTAGACACGACACGAACCCGACACGACCCTATCGACCCGTTGCCACCCCTAAAGAGCGTAACACTATCTTTTGGCAGCTGGCATAAATTAGGAACTTTCCCACCTTTACAACCAGAAGTCTGCAGTTGTGCGTTCACAAGATCCATCGGATAAATTACGATCTACACCATTGCACCTGCTATACCACCAGCAACGAGGCGCCATTGCATCTGCTATGCGTCAAATCTGAGTGCACTCTCAAATGCAACTTTCATTAAAAAAAACCCTAAAAACGGCCTTCCTTCCAACTGTCCTTTATTGTTAGTAACTTAGTATAGTTTGCGAACATGTTTTTTTTTTTTGATAGATCAGAGGTGGTCATAATCATATGACCAAAAGACTTTCCAACACAAGATCATGTATTACATAGATGACCACATCAACCCATAACGCAAGCCACACAATCTACATGCAGACACAACCTTCTAACTTACTCGAGCAATGAGCTCAAAACATATCGGTCCTTGCAAACCACCAATGTAGGAGGAATTGACCCAACCACATCCGGTGCACAACCAACAACCCACCAAACCAGCTAAAATATCAAACCATAGAAGACCTTCCCCACTGTATGTGCAAACGTGTTGCTTGCACTTGCATGACCACTTTAAGACGGTCAAATGGAGAGTAGCTGTATGATAAGTTTCTCCGGTTACTCCTCCCGCGATTAACTATTTGCTTGCATTTACATGCTTACTGATCCCTTCTGGTACAGCAACCTGTTCACCAATATTAACATGGTACAATCTAAATAGTAGCAATTGCTATAGTGATTTGCGTCAAAACATCCGAATTCTAGCTACATAATTTGGTGTGTGGGGGTGATATCTTAAAGAAATTTTTGTTATTTAAAAATAATAGATTAAAAAAAAAAACCGGTTGATAGGGACCTCTTATATTGACAAAATGGTGTATAAGATTTTTCTCTCAGTGCAAATACATTTTGTAGACTTCTTCTAAACAAAAACTTTTGTCTGGACCTGTACCTAATTACCCCAAATAAATATCATATTCATTTTTCGACCCACTTTCAAGATAAAGTTCTTAAAGCCATGGTTTAGACTGCGGTTTAACTTGTTCCTTCAACAACAAGTACGTTGTCATAGCGTTGTAAGTTGCAACAATCAATAACCCAAAATCGGATCATATGATTGGGGGCATTATTTTGATGAGGGCACGTGTCGCTTGACCATATGACCAGTAAGACGATCGCCTAAGATTCAATCGTAACAAAAAATTATTTCATGGCCCAAAACTATTTAAATAATCTAAAACCTCCATAATAAAGAAGGTCCTAATAATGAGACTTCATATAAATAAAAAACGTAAGGTCTCATATAAATTAAAAGTTTCTACAATATTCCACTGGTTACGAATATGATGTGCAGTATGCACGATGTCACTGAAGTCGCACTCAACCCCATATTACAATCTGATCCAGTGGCTCAGGGATGGGGTGAGTAGTAGGCACAACACCACTGAAGCAGTAGGCACAACACACTGAAGTCGCACTTGGTTCCCTCGACATTCATGGGACGTCAAACAAGTTTATTGGTCGCAAGTTGCCAAAGGTCGGGTTTGTCTGAGTGGTGTCGCATAGGCCGTGGACCGCATAAGATCGTGGAAGTGTCATGCCATGATTTTTCGGATGAACACGAAAAATGAAAGATATAACTAATGACATATTTGACTGATGTACTCACTCATGCATGTTAATTGACACACACGCACACACGACAAACTTAACAAAAATGACTAATCTGAGTTTGTCCTATAACCTACACAAGCTCATCAAAATGATTATAACCGGTCATCTCATTACAAAACAGACATTAACACTTAAAAAATTTTTTAAAAAACAGCACACAACTACATATGCATGGAGTGTAAATCATAAAGAGGCTATGTATGCATGTATTATATATTCTCACATAAAAGACAATAAAATCATATCTATAAGCAAGCTTGGTGTTCGCCAACCCATAGGAAATAGGTTGCGAGCACCTCAGGACGCATAGGCTCTACAGAGGTAATTAACTGCCTGCAGTCTTGGTGGCGGCATCCCATATCGGCGATATGCTTTAGTCTGTTGAGTAGATTACGGGCGTCCGTTGCTTCCGAGCGTGAGTGAATGGGGCATCCATTAGACCCCGTTAATTCTGGCGACCTCTCTTGGCGATGGCACGGCGTGCCGTCGACGTCGAGGCGATCCCACACCTTTTGCCTTGGTACTTGCGTGGATGCCCGACGCCTTTCATTGTGATCTTCACGCGGGTTCCTTGAGATAATGACTCTTAGCTGAGCAAGTTCTTGGTGGTTCTTTATCAGCGGTGTGAGTATTGTGGACCACAACCCCTGCTTCTTTTTGCTGCCTTACTCGGGGAGTCCCTTTCTTGCTTGAGGGCTGCATTCTTCTTGATGAGGTTCAACAGCTGGAAGTTAGTTGCTGAAATTTAGTATGTAGCTGGATCCTCATCCCCTTTAGCAACATGCTCTTTGCCTGATCAACGCCTCAGCAACGACGGGTTCTGCCGATTACTACAGCCTTCAGGATAGCTGCTTTGCGGCCCCAGCTGCTCATGAACATACCTTCGATTGGTTGCCACAGAGAGTTCATGCTCGTATTTGATAAGTACATCGTTCATTAGATCAACACCTGCCTTCGAAGGGTTGGTGCTTGCTTTCATCATCAACCGCGTTGATGTTGGCGTGATGAAGAAGTTGAAGTAAACATAATGAGGACTTGTGGCTCATCACCACAAGTTGAGTAGGAGTCGTTAAAGATGTGGGTAAGACCTCTAACGATATCCCATAGATGACGTAAATGATTGTGGGAGAAATTTCCGTACCGTCTTAATCAGAGACTTCGCCCCATAATTCTTGATTGAATTGGATGGTTTAGAGAGATAGATAGAGAGATGACACAGAGAGTTGTTGTCGAAGTTTGGTCTTGCAACCTACATCTCCGGGCGAGATGTGCCACATAGTCTCTACTATAATTTAAGCAAATGAGGGGTGAGCGTTCTCTTGACAAACCAAGAGAAGCTTCGTACAGTGGGGTTGCACGAAGCAAATAGAAGAAGAAAAGAGAGCTCTGACTTTGGGATCCTCTCTTCCTCTTATTAAATAACCAACTAACCCTATTTTTTTAGGTCATAGAGGTCCTTTTATAACTATAGTACATGTGCCCGATATGCCAGTAATGACACGGCGGTGTAGAGGTGGCGCTGATCTTGGACTTGCTTACTTGAGCCGTTGCGTGGGCCCATGTGGGTCTGGTTTGGTTTGATACAATTTTTGCATCCACAGCGGTCTAGACCCCTTTTTGACTCGAGGGTCTCCACCTCATTACTTTGAAGTCATACTACTCCATCTATGCCTGCTTAGTCCCACCTTGGGACTCAGTCTCCATCGCCGCCTCCATACGACGAGGCTGGGGATATGCGTCCACTAGCACAGTACACTGACCACTCGAAAAGGGGAGATGCCTCGGCACGCTCCTCACCAGATACCCTTCACCCTCCTCATCCTACTCTTTATCGTCGGTGCTGCTCTCGTGGGTCCTCAACTTCTCCATCTCCTATGGAGTTATCAGGAACGGGGTTTTTTGCTTCTGCTGCTTGGGAGCATGCTTCACCTTCCTACTGGATCTGGTGATGACGTTCTTTGTAAGAGGAGAATGCCTCGCCCTCTTCGACGCGAACCTTTATTAGGTCCATGTTTTACGGGGCTGCTCCTTCATAGTCCAGTTTTGGAGATCGCTGGCCAGCTTCTTCGCCCACCGTTCGTTCTCATAGTCTAAGTACATGGTGTCGTTGTCCGCATATCGGAGATGGAGGCAGTGTAGCAAATTTTTGCCCCGATGCATACAGGGTAGAACAGGAACTGCTTCCATGATCAAGTTCCACAGGTTAGCTCGAGAAAGATATTGTCGATCGTATCAGCCCACTCCGAGGTTCAAGCTTTGTCACCCCCCGCCTGGTAATGAGCGACCTTCTCAGACACTGCAAACTTCACCACCTTGAAGACGCTGATCGGAGACCACGCTCTTGTCACTGACAAAGGCTAGTGGGTGAACGACTTATTCGATTGAAGGGTGTCGTCTATTGGGCGTAGCGATTGTTGGGGGATATTTTTTGCTGGTCCGAGCGGTTTCCCTGCAAGACAAAGAAAACGTAAGAATGGTTGGCTCCCTTAGGAGCGCAAACCCTCCGACGCTCAAGTCAGAACAGGTACAAACAGGGGAGAGCTGTCGTAGTTAGAAGTGGAAGGGATGAGGGTTTCGAACCTGTACTTTGGAGCCTGGGGGTGCACCCTTATAGACTTGTGCCGCCTATCAGAGCTCGACACATGGGTGCTCTTCTAGCACCTTCTATGCCCCCATGTGCCGGCCCACATGGGCTTCTGATAGCCTTTGTCGCCTAGCCTGCTAGGCGGTGAAGAGAGGGGATGCACCTGTCTTGTCGCTGCCAGGTGGCATTTCTGGAAAGGTCTGGGAGGTCCCAAACTGACTCTGCCAGCTTTCGTGGACTACAATCATCTGCGTAGCTCTATGGGGGTGATGACATCTGTCGATCTGGCGTCGCCTTACTGTAGGCGACCTCCATGGACAAAGGGTGCGAGCTCCTCGACTGTTTTGCCTGGATCAGGCAAGCTCCTGAGCGAGCTGTGGGTGTCGGGCCATGGCGAGCTACTGAGCGAGCTGTGGGGGTTGGACCTCGGTGAGCTCCTGAGCGAGCTATGGGGCTCTAAGTTTTCTATTAGCAAAAGGGGGCGATCTCTAGCGTGCGAGCTGATCATTGGGCGGGCTACGAGCACCAGCCACTGGGCGATCTCTACCACGTGCGAGTTGGTCGCATGTGGTCAGGGTCAGCCCTGGGCGGGCTGTAAGCCACGGCCACAGATAGCCTCGCGTAGAGAGCTTAGACTCGCAATACCTTACAAATGAGGTCTCGAGGAAGATATTGCTCTGTTCAAGGGACGCAGCTCTCTGTTACTGTAAGCACCGGGCGGGCTGTGAGCACCAGCCACGATGCGACCTACTCCGCGTGCGGGATAGTTGCATGCGGCCGGGGTCAGCTCCAGGCGGACTGTTAGTGTTAGAAATAAATTCATGGTAGAGGCCAACAGCGGAAGCAAAGTGAGGGTCCAAAGACCGAGAGCGATGTGCGTTACATATCAAAATTTTCATCGAAACGATCTATATGTGCATGTATGAATCTAGCATGGCAACTAAGCGAACCCCTAACGATGATCTAACGCGAAAAAATAATCTAGCATATATGTATGTTCTATCTATGTTAGATCTACATGTTAGAGATCATACCTGCGTGCGGATTCTTTCACCGCGATAAATTTCTTCTTTGTCGATGGAGACGGGGTCGGATTTGCTTGATATAGCTTTGGTGCGACAGCCATAACGTTCTGCTCCGAACTCCGATTGGGATGAAATTCGGACTGCATGTAGCCAACTTCGAGACGCAACTTTTACAATAAGTTTCATTTTGTTTGGACTTCTGTAGCTCCCGGAATCGCAGAAATAATACTAATTTTCTGTGCAATTTCTGGACAGCAAAAGCTTGCGGGATATGCCTTCTAGTTCACCCGATCTCACACGATGCACGGTACCTCGTCGATGGATCTCTGAGTGAATCCATCTGACGAGCCTTTTCCTTCTACAAAACACCACGCGAGGAAGACAAGTCGCCATTTAATGGCGCAAGCGAGGGAGAGAGAGACGAGAGAGGAGAAGAGAAGAGAGGCTAGGGTTTCCCCATGGCATGGCCGGCCCCTAGGGCTTGCATGGCCGACCCCCCTCTCTCCTTTTCCCTTATATAGGGCCGGCCTATCCATATGGATAAGGATAGTACGGATAATTTTGACTGATTTAAACATCTCCATATATATTTTTTCTTTTATCATTATCTTTTTCTTGGTTTTGAAAACGGTCAAAACCAGCCCATTTTCTGTGCCTCATCACCGGCCTATTCATTGGAGGCAACAACCTCCTGAAACCAATGGGGCTGGCCTTGACCAGTCTCCCAACACTTAGGGTCGCCCCCCTAGTGCATAGTGGCGCATGGTATGACCAAAACGCCCTTATGTCACTAGTTGGTCGTTCCTCGTGTACGAGACTTTATAAGGCACACATAAGTGAAGTGCACCAGTGATTTCACTATTCTTTGAGGTTCTCGTAGGGTGCCACTAGTGAAGTCACCTAGTCAACCCGTAACATGTTCTGGTGCATCGCACCCATGTGGCAAAGTCCACTTATAGCAAGGAATTGCTACATGCATCTCTGCGCTAACTTTGGGTTTCCCCTTAGTGCACACACGTAGTTACGCATCTACCGTGCACTAGTGTGAAGCACTCACGGAGCGTAGGCTTGGATTTCTCGCTTCCTCTAACGACGTTTTGTGTTTTGAGGAGATGGTATAAGAACCTTACATAATGTCGATAAGGTGGAACCTTCAGGGACCAGGATTCATGGCTTCCAACTTAGACTCGATCGACACACTACCCGAGTGTACCATCGATCCTTTGAGTCCGAGTTAACCTGCGTGGCCACCCATAGTGCGACGCAGGCTGCACTCCAACTCCCCCGGACTTACTATGTTCTCCCTTATACCCCTGCTCTCCACTTAGTATGGTAAACTCGTTGTCCCTCCATCTGGTGCCATGATGCAACTCGAGCGGTGGAGAATACCGTCAGACTCGAGTGCTTATATGACTTGGTTCCTTCCAGGTTGACCATATATATCGTACCTCCAATTACTCTTCTGAGCAACCGGATCCGTCACCAGTCCAACTGATGACCACTTGGCCAGGGTTTAATACGATGTAGATCAGACCAAGGAACGCACCTCCCGTTAGGGGTGTGGATAGCCTGCAGGAGTGACACGCTGATGCAACGCCAGTCGGGTAACCCAGTATACCGTGGTTTTGGATCACTGCATCCGGATCCTCACACATTGGTGCGCCAAAGCACCACACAACTGGTTAGTCCACCAGACATGGTTCCTCAGGGTTTAGGACCGTTTTACCCTAAGTAGAAACATGGTTTAGAGCACCAATGTCTGCTCACCGATTTATGCACCGTGTTGGTTCTGTTCGGTTATAGACACTGTGCATGGTAATGACCGTGGTAGAGACATCCATGCTCTGTCATCCCAACAGCTTATCCTGATAGGGCGACCAACCCTAATCAGAGCTGCGAACGTATTTAGATTACATAGGACCAGTCCCTTGAGTCTCCCACTCAAGAGGATTACCATATAGCCATGGGTCTCTGTTCTGTGGTCAGAATACGTAATAAGGTATGTACCAGGATGCAATCTTATACTATTAACCATACATAGCTAAACTATAGGTTTTTACGAGCTGTAGACCTCACCAATTCTAACAATCTCCCACTAGGTCTAACAAGGAACAACGGTGTTGAGCTCTGTAGCTTCTACATATTGCCCAAAAGCCTTTGCAGGAATTCCCTAAAGGAATTGGCAACATTATCTGTAGATTCCACCTCAGTACCGCTACTTGCATTTCCTTCTATAACTGTCAGATCAAGTGGAGTTTGTACTTGATGGGTTTCCCTTCACGGCGGTGACTAGTCTTCTTGGACCTTGCTTACCGCTCTTCTATTTGCAACAACAGATAACTGAGCCTCTGGTATGCGTCCCAAGTTCTTTAAGAACTTCCTAAGCTATACCACCTGGTAGACTACCTTGCACGCAACAACATGCCCAATCTTTGTGGTGGAGTCTGTGATGCACTTGCTTCACACTCTACCAACTACCACTTCTAATCCTAAGATAAAAATAATTCCTGAAATCGATTCTCTGGAACGCACATCGGACACCAAAGTCAGACCTTGTGCGTCCAATCGATATCAGGATCTGTGAAGTACAAGCTAACTCATAATTCTTACTTAATGAGGATTCCTGAGTATACCCTTCACATCGGTCCAGAGATCTGGACCTGGGTTCGACTGAAATCGACCCATCATTCCTGCTGCGCAATAGATATCTAGCCTTGTAAACCGAATCTGGCTAGAATCTTATCTTCATGCGTAGCTTGTGACAGCAAGAGAATCTTGCTCTGGTAATCTTGAGTTACCTTGATTCCTAGAACATAACTCGCCTCACTAGGGTTTTTCACATCGAATTGTGATGACTATAAACATTTATCGTTAACAATATTCCTATGTTATTTTCAATCAATAGAATATCATTAACGTAAAGTATTAAGTACACCCTTGTAGCTATTTTACTTTTCTGTTACCCATTTGGTCTATTATCATGCTAATCAAATCCGTGTAAGCGGATTCCCTTGATCAAAATAGATATTCCAACATGGATGCTTGCATCAGTCTATAAATGGATTGTTGCAACTTGCATTCTATATCTTCCTAACCTACTGAGACAAAGCCTGAGGCTACATCATCCATATATCCTTTCCAAATTTTCGTTAGGGAATAACTGTCTTGACATCCATCAACCAGATCTTCCAACTATAATGGACTACGATGGATTAAGAGGATCCGAAATAGACTTAGATATAGCTATCAGTGAGATGGTTTTGATATAGTCAATCCCTTCTCCTTTTGCAACTAATCTAGTTACTTAAGTCTTAATCGGGTGCACTTCTTATACACCTACTACACCTCGAATGGTGATAGTACTATAAATGTCAAGACTGTTCCAAGGGACATTGATGCAAGCTTACCTCCATGGTCTTTTGTCAGTTAGAACTGTCAGAAGCTCCCACTACTTCTTTATAGCTTTAGGGATCATCTTCCTGAAACTCTGGATTAACTATCGAAGTTTTTCCATAGTATCTATCAGGAGCTCTGATGCTCCCACAATGACGAGGTGGTGGTGGTACAAAATGAATCATTTTTACAGTATCTGGTATACTAGTTTTTGTATCATCTACTCCCACTACGTTTTCAATGCGTACTCTCTACCAGTACCCAGTAGTTCATCCATAACTACCTTACTGATAAACTTATGGTCAATAATATAATCCTGGTCTAGGTAAATGGTATTCGTAGAAACGATTACCTTCTAAACCTCAAGATCATAGAATAGTCCACCTTATACCTCCCTAGGGTAACCTATAAACAGATACCTAGAACTTTATCTCCATCTCATCCCTCTTGTCCTTTTGCACAAGTGCAGGACAACCCTATATCTCGAGACACTATATTGTCAGCTTTTGCTTAGACCATAGCTCTCTATAGGTCTGAGACACTGATGTAGATGAGAGATAGTTTCAGATATAAGCTACTATTTTAAGGTACAACCCCATCAGAAGGTGGGTAGTACACTTGGCAATATTCATCATACTTCGGACCATGACAAACATAGTACGATTCCTTCTTTCGGAGGCTTTATTCTGACGTGTCATCCTTGGAGCATTTAACTGGGAGATAATCCCATGCTCCCTCAGGATCATATGGAACCCGTCCGATAGGTTCTCGTTTCCTCGATTTAATCGAAGAAACTCCTATCATCTGGACGCTCTTGGAACCATAGATGTCAAAAATAACTAACACTAATACCTTAGTGACCCTTTTAGTTATTCTGTCTTTCAGATAACACTCGTAGGTTAGAAGGATCTCCGATGAATTTGTGAACAGAAACTCGGCTTTTTGTTACCTCTGAATTTATCTGAGGTAAAATATCTAAATCAGAGGGATCACAAATGGGATAGATTCTCCAAATGATTTAGATGAATTTAAATTAGACGCTGCAACTGTCATAAAATCTATTTCCAAATTAAGATTAAATATAAAGAGATTATTCTGATATATTCCTCTAATAATGAAGCGATCTATTCAGTTTAAGATACACATCTACGGTGTTGTCTAAAACTAAAAACTTTATTTGCCAAAGAGGAAATTGAACTATATCTCTAAAAATTAAAATCCATGTTTTAGAAAAAACTAAGACAATCAGATCTAACAGCTTCCACAGCGGCTTATGGCATCAGTACATATGTTAGGATGACTTCACTATAAAGTAGCATTCTGCTTTCTTTGAATCTTTGTAGACCCGAAGTCTACATTCTAAAAAGCATAAGAACTGCTACTAGATAGCGACTCAACTCCTAACATTATGAGACCATACACTATCTTCAAACATCCCCTATACTTGCCAAAGCGGAAACACTTCAGTCCTTAGTGTTACCAAACTTAGGAGTCCATATCAGTTTCTGTACTAGAATAGTTTTTGATCTCTGATAAGTTACTCCCTTAGGTTCTTCTAAAGAAGACCTAGGTTAAGCACTAAAAGTATTGGCTTTAATCTTGATCCCATCCTTTATCTCTTGGAAATCTTCTTAGAAGTTCTACGTTTGTCATGACTATCTTGTTAAAGCTAAAGTCTCTGACAACACCTTCGAAGGTTCCAAGCAAGGATGCAAGACAGACATCTTCCACCACCTCGTCATCTGGTACTATGTCTTTGGAATCTAGTTCGATCTAGAACTCAAGTATATATTCCCGAACAAACATATCCTCAGACATCTCGATACCGACAAGTATCTTGGTGGAAAGACGATAAATCGACTGACTTCGCCTTCCAGACATCTAATGCAAGTAAAACTTTACTTGAGAAGACCTGACATATCTCTGACTTACTTCTATAGATTTTTCCGCAAGTCTGCTATAATACAGAACTTGAACATCTCCTCAGACTCTCGCTAGTCGTCATATGCCATAGTTAGTGCCCTAGTGATATCTGAACCCATTAGGTCTAGTACATGGATATTTAGATTACAAGCCAATGTACGTTTACTACCCTAAGCATAAGCTAATGATAGCGCTTCCGTTCTACGTAGTTAGAGACCCGATAACTGGTTCTCTTATAGGATAGCGGATAGGGGAACTATATGGTTGAAAGAAAATGAATGCAGAAAAAACTTATTTTATAAAATTTTAAAACAAACTAATTATATCCAAATGTCAGCGCTACCATCACAGCGAAGACACCTCTATGGATTAATTAACCATGCATGTAAGATCTCGGAATCGACTACACCTGCTCTAGGGAGCATCATGTAGCGTCAATCCGCTTACACGGGCCTTTCCTTGACCCTATCCAAATCTGCCAACTATGAACTTTGATGGACCATGTTTGTCATTTTGGCCAGTGCCACGCGATCCCCATTGTCTGAGCAACTAATGCCTCACGTCCACTTCGGATGCTTACCCACAAGCCTAAGCAATTACGGCACGGGAGTTCATGCGGCCCCCACTAGGGTGGAAAAAAAGCCCTTCTCTCCTGGCCCAGTAATCGCCATATCCTGAAGGAGACCGCTAAGTTATCTGGCACGAAAAAACATAACCCTCACTCTAGGGGGTGTCGAGCTATGCCCTTCCACCTAGACACAGAGCAGTTGGTTGTAGAGGCCAGAGGATCTCGACGAGTCCTCTTACACATCTCTTATTGTAGTTGAGGGTTATTTAATGCAAGCATGAGTGTACACTGAGGTTATGACAACCTATACACTAGTCCCTGGTCATACCGTGCTCCCACTGGCATTTCAAGCCTTTCGTGAAGCATTAATCGATCTCGGAATATCATAGTCCCTGCCTCAAGTGGATTTCTTCACTCAAGGGTCACATTACATATCCCAAGAACATCGATGCTCCGCAAACCTAGCTATCACGCTAGTGCTTTGGAGCCTAGCCTAAGGTCAGACTGGCAGGAAAGGTCTTCCACTACCATGGCGCCTTGCTTATAAATCTGACGAATGATGTCATAGTAGAATTCCAACTCATTCTAGGTTTCGATGCTGGCCAAATAGGCACACCCGACTAATCGGGTGTTGACCTAATGGTAGCATAACCAAATGTGAGGAATTTATGCTATCATCAAGGGTCAATTAAATAATAGACGTCACTAGTGGAATCCTATCCTAATAAGGTCGCTAGGACCCGAGGGGAAAAGGCATCCCTCTAACACAGATAATTAAATTATCGCATCGGAGTTCTCTACTGAAACATACAAAACTATTGAAAGAAACAACCATACAACTGAATCAAGTTCAGGATCCGACTCCTGAACCTGACTGGCACAGTGCAGGCTCTCTGTCTTCTTCGCAAGGTTCCTCGATCCGGTGCAAGCCTCTGTATACGATCTCCTAACGCTTTCGCCCTTTACCGTCATCGTGTACGCTTCACCGGATCACCATCGTCCTCCAAGGTTATGCTCATCCTCTCGGTAGTGGATCTCCACGGCAAGTTCTCCTTTTTAATCTGTAACCGAAAAAGCTCTAGTACGCTTCAAGCAAGTGCTCTCTCGTACACAATTTCTTTGAATGAAAAGGAAAACAAACCTAACAAAAAAGCCTGGGAATCAAGGGTAGTCAACCTCCACTACTTGCCCGATTATGACTCCAAAACCTAAGCACACACAGAAGAAAAAATATCCAGACAATATTCGCTAACACGGGGTCCGACCCCCGGTAGCAACCAATCACAAATCTAGATTAATTTTAGAAATGGTGCCCTGCAAGAACAAGTCATAGAACACACAATATATATTATGCATGATCTACTCGTAGAACCCCGATGGCGGCACATACTATTCATGCACGTACATGATGGTTTCATGAAAAACATGAAACGCACACCACTAGCGTAGCTTTGATACCAATTGCTGAAAATAAATCCATAGTAGAGGCCCGCAGCGGAAGCAAAGTGAGGGTCCAAAAACCGAGAGCGATGTGCGTTACATATCAAAATTTTCATCGAAACGATCTGTATGTGCATGTATGAATCTAGCATTGCAACTACGCGAACCCCTAACGACGATCTAATACGAAAAAATAATCTAGCATGTATCCATGTTCTATCTATGTTAGATCTATATATTAGAGATCATACCTACGTGCGGATTCTTTCACCGCGACAAATTTCTTCTTTGTTGATGGAGACGGGCTCGGATCTGTTTGACATAGCTTCGATGCGACAGCTATAACTTTCTACTCCGAACTCCGAGGAAGACGAGTCGCCATCTAATGGCGCAAGCGAGGGAGAGAGAGACAAGAGAGGAGAAGAGAAGAGAGGAGAGGGGGCGGCTAGGGTTTCCCCATGGCATGGCCGGCCCCTAGGCCTTGCATGGCCGACCCCCCTCTCTCCTTTTCCCTTATATAGGGCCGGCCTATCCATATCGATAAGGATAGTACGAATAATTTTGACTGATTCAAACCTATCCCTATATATCTCTTCTTTTATCTCTATCTTTTTCTTGGTTTTGAAAACGGTCAAAACCAGCCCATTTTCTGTGCCTCATCACCGGCCTATTCATTGGAGGCAATAACCTCCTGAAACCAATGGGGTCGGTCTTGACCAGTCTCCCAACACTTAGGGCCGGCTCCCTAGTACATAGTGGTGCATGGTATGACCAAAACGCCCTTATGTCACTAGTTGGCCGTTCCTCATGTACGAGACTTTGCAAGGCACACATAAGTGAAGTACACCAGTGATTTCACTATTCTCTAAGGTTCCCGTAGGGTGCCCCTAGTGAAGTCAACTAGTCAACCAACAACATGTCACGGTGCATCGCACCTATGTGGAAAAGTCCACCTACGGCAAGAAATTGCTACATGCGTCTCTGCGCTAACCTAGGGTTTTCCCTTAGTGCACACACGTAGCTACACATCTACCGTGCACTAGTGCGAAGCACTCACGGAGCGTAGGCTTGGATTTCTTGCTTCCTCTAACTACGTTCTGTGTTTCAAGGAGATGGTTTAAGACCCCTACATAATGTCGATAAGGTGTAACCTTCAGGGACCAGGGTTCATGGCTTCCAACTTAGACTCGATCGATACACTACCTGAGTGTACCATCGATCCTCTGAGTCCGAGTTAACCTGCGTGGCCACCCAAAGTGCGACGCAGGCTGCACTCCAATTCCCTCGGACTTACTATGTTCTCCCTTATACCCCTGCTCTCCGCTTAGTATGGTAAACTCGCTGTCCCTCCATCTGGTGCCATGATGCAACTCGAGCGCTAGAGAATACCGTCAGACTCGAGTGCTCATATAACTTGGTTCCTTCCAGGTTGACCACATACATCGTACCTCCGATTACTCTTCCAAGCAACCTGATCCGTCACCAGTCCAACTGATGACCACCTGGCCAGGGTTTAATACGACATAGATCAGACCAAGGAATGCACCTCTCGTTAGGGGTGTGGATAGCCTGTAGGAGTGACACGCTGATGCAACGCCAACTGGGTAACCCAGTACATCGTGGTTTTAGATCACTGTATCCGGATCCTCACACATTGGTGCGCCAAAGCACCAGATAACTGGTTAGTCCACCAGACATGGTTCCTCGGGGTTTAGGGCCGTTTTACCCTAAGTAGAAGCATGGTTTAGAGCACCGTTGTCTGCTCACCGATCTGTGCACCGTGTTGGTTTCGTTCGGCCACAGACACTGTGTCTGGTAATGACCATGGTGGTGACACCCACGCTCTGATATCCCAACAACTTATCCTGATAGGGCTACCAACCCTAATCAGAGCTACGAATGTATTTAGGTTATATGGGACCAGTCCCTTGAGTCTCCCACTCAAGAGGATTACCATATAGCCATGACTCTCTGTTTGTGGTCAGAACACGTACTAAGGTACGTACCAGGATGCAATCTTATACTATCAACCATACATAGCTAAACTATAGGTTTTTACGAGCTGTAGACCTCACCAATTCTAACAGTTAGCACCAGCCACAGGCGACCTCGCATAGAGACTCCAGGCGGGCTACAAGCTACGGCCACGGGTTGGCCCCGGGCGAGTTGTAAGCCACGGCCACGGGTGCTTCTTCTCTCTTTGTGTGCTGCTCAAATTGCTTCCCGCTACTGCCATGTGGACAACAAACTGGTGAGAATTTTTGCACCAACAACGACGATGGCCTTGATGATGCCAGAAGCCACAGTCCTTCGACCTCAACTGTCACTTTTAGTGGTAGAAGAAGTATCCCAACTTGATGTGGGCCTACTCATCATTCTTTAGACCGGAGTTGCACTGACGTTGCTCCTCCTGGTAGTCAGACACTATGCGACAAAAATGCATAGATTACTCTCCAAGCATTCCCTCCCAACTGTCCTAGACAAATTCCATAGGTGTTCAGCAGACGGGCAACAAAAGGAGGGAGTGGTAGACGGAGGCCACAATTCAACTGGCCCACAAAGATGATCATCCTCGACACCTTCTCCATGCTTGCCCCGGTAGAGTACATCGTTCTAGAATCGATACCAAAGGCGTTGTAGATGGTGGCCAGCTTGGGACAACCCTCATTCTCCCTGAATATGTTGACTAGTGCGGGTCACAATGACTGGCTATTATTGTAGTAGCCAATGTCATACCCAAAGAGGGTCTCCTCCTCTATCGGCAATATAGGAGCTACCTTTGCAGGCAGACGAGGAACTTGGGAAGGCTTCATCATCGATGAGTCTTCCTCGAGGCACCTCTTTAGAACCTTCCCTCCTCGTCTAGCCTCGGGAGTGCTACTAGAAGGGATGGATGATCTATTGGTTTTTGATGGTCCTTTACGGGAGAGTTACTGAACTAGGTGGATCGGGTTGGTTGTCGCGGTCCTGGTCAGACCGGGCGACTCAGCCAAGAGGCTTGACAGGGTTGGTGGTGAACCTAGCCTCATTCTCATGTGCACCCAATAACCGGTGGACGCCCTGATGGGTTGCGTCTACCGGTTGGACACATCTATTATGGATAGATGTGCAGGGGTGAAGTCACCATACACACGTCATTAGAGCCGCCATTGTGAATCCAGAGGGATTCAGGAGGACCCATTGAATCCGCGGGAGACGACAGCGTGTGGAAGATCTTCACCCGGTATTGCGAACGATCTCTCTCATTTTCACACGAAGATGTGTTCTTCATCCAAGACGACGATCTCAGTCTATCGATCGGGATTGTTCTTGTGTAGAAAACCCAACAATTGGAATCAGAGCAAGGTTTGGATCTTGTTCGTCGTTTTTTTTTGGATGTTGATCCATTGTTGATTCCAGAAAGACCTGGCATCGTTGATGTTTTCCATAAAAAATTATTGATCGGATATTTGTATTGGGATTTTCTTCCTGTTTCTTGATCGGCACTCGTAGCCGATCATGGCCTAGGGATTTCAATCCCGAGCGGCGTCCGAGCCCTTGCCCTTGGATCCCACCTCACCGACCATAGGGATTTCGGTCCCGTCGGATATCCGGGTGGTGCGTAGCAGTGGCAGCCCGCGGCATGCGTACCGGCATGCAGCATCAGCGGCTGCGGGTAGCTCTGGGCGGCGCGCGTGACCGGTTGCGGGCGGCTCTCGAGCGACGCCGTCGTGCACATGTGGGCGGCTGTTTTGGCCGGCGAGCGTGACTAGCTGCGGGCTCCGGCGCGCAGCAGCAGCGGCGGCAGACGCTTCTGGAGGGTGACGGCCGGTTACGTCTGTGCGTGGGGGAGGTGCGGCGGCCAGTAGGCTGAGTGGAGGCGGCGGAGTACATCAGTCGGTTAGGGCTTCACCCGATTTAATCGGGGAAGATGTACAGGAGGTAAGAGTTTAGGTTTTGGGTTTTGTTAGGTGTAAATCCGACAGCTCTCAAACCCGACCCGCCATGTATTGGTATAAGCATGTTTTTTAGGCAGATCCGATTTTAACAATCAGACCCGACCCGGTTTGGCACTTCATAACCCGACAACAATGTACTGACCCGACTGATCATGTACCCGACCCAATTTTATTCTGGGCCAAATACGAGCCACAGGCCAAGCCCGATATAGGCCCGAACCTGAGCCTAGATCTTGGTTCAGACAGGCCCAGGCCCAACCTAAGCCTAGATCCTGGCTCAGTCAATCATGATGTTGTTTATTATATTTTTGTTTAATATGGGCCGTTGGTTTTAGTCCTGTGAATATAGGCTCAATCAGGGTCCGATCTAATCGATCCATATATGGATCTTGACTAATTGAGTCATTCCGGACACATTGGTACGGTTAGATTTTACAGATTTTGGATTGTAATCATTGTTATGGTTACATGTGCTAAATAGTAATGTTACAATTATATTGTGCCTTCGTGATATTAAATGTGATTGCTTCCCTGCTAGTAGCTAGGCACACACATAATATGCAATTGACAGCTGATGGATGGCATTGAACCCTATTAGGGTATATATTGGCATTATACTACATATTAGGTCTTCCATGGGGTTTAGAGAAGACCAAGTGGCCGTTTAAGGCTCACTTTCGAAATGAGTCGGATTTGTCCAAAGGTAGGCGGCTCATGGAGATCGTGGGTAGTCGGATTGGAGTGCTTCCACTAGGATCACTAGGCATCCTATTGTACTAGGGTTTGATTATGCCCAAAGGTGTTTCAGACTACTGAGTGTAGTGGAATGAGCAGAATAGTAGCCTGTGATTGGGGAAGATAGGATAACTCTTCTGCCCAAAGATATTGGATAGTGTTCGACTCAACCCAATTATAGCTGATTAGGTCTGTACACATTTCTATACGTGACTTGGGAAACTGAAGCACATCAAGGGATCTGGCCAAAGCTGAGTCTTGATAGTGTGAGGGAGTTGTCCTAGAAGAGAACTTAGCACATGATGTCCTCTTCGGTTGATTTGAATTATAACCCCTAATTCATGTCAACATATATGTGTGAATAGTATCGAACTATCACTGAATTTATAATTCTCTTTTCAGAGATGAATTCGTTAGCTATTTTGAAGAATCTAGTTGGTATTGAGCCCCTGAATAGCTCTAATGATTCATCTTGGAAGATAAATGTTGAGATCTTGCTAAGATGTATGAATTGTGACTTTGTGCTTATAAAGTCAACGTTAGCAGAGCTTATAGATGCTTCTATTAAGACCCGATAGACCCACTTTGCTAAGTGGGAGAAAACGAACCGTCTCTCTTTAATGATGATCAAGGCCACCATTAGCGAGGAGCTTCGAGGTGGCATTGCGAGGACTGAGACTGCAGTAGAGTTGATGGCATTGTTGAAGAGACAATTCGTAGGGACCAAGAAGTCTTTGTTGTACGTCAATATGCTTCAGATCATGAATCTGAATCATGATAGCAATGACAACGTTCATGAGCATACTCTCTAGCTCTCGAAGCTAGCCATAGGCATCAGAGAGTAGGGTCTTCAGCTTGAGAAGAAGCTTCTGTTTTTCATTGTAGTGATCTCCTCTCCCAAAGTCTTTTGACATTTTGAAGTGAATTTTAATGCCTAGAAGTCCTAATGGGACCTCAATCGGCTTTATCACCCTGTGCGTTGTTGAGTAAAAGAGACTGAATGGAGGGAAGAAGGGATATGACATTAGTTGTTTTGGAATGAAGTCATTCAAACTGAGATTTCTGTAGCAGACATTAGTCTGTTATGAGTCCAATACCATAGATATACCATCAAATTTTTAGTAGGTCGACTCAAGAGCTTTTGTGCACGTGTCCCACGCTTTACATGGGCTCAAGAGCAGAAGATGGCCCAGGCCGGAGGATAGGCTTTTTCTCGGTAATGATAACTCGATGAGTATGGTGACGGTTTGCAACTACTAGTTGGTGTTGGACTAGGGTCTTATTCTGGTGCAAGAAGACGCTTTCCGATTTGGTTCGAATCGTTATTGTTTAGCAGAGGATTATGCTGTGCTTTAGCACAAGAGACTAAGCCACATCTTTAGGGAGAGAGTAGAGGTCTTAGTGTAAGATAAGATTTTACCTAGTCTGGACTTTTCAGACTTTGGTACTTGTGTGGACTGCTTCAGAGGGAATATGATTAAGCAGAGAAAGCTCACATCTACCAGTGTTTCAAAGCTCTTAGAGTTGATCCACATGGATATTTATGGTCCATTCCCAGTCAAAGCTTGTAGTGGTCAGAGTTATTTCATCACGTTCATTGACGACTTCTCTAGATATACCTATGTGTATCTTCTCCACCACAAGTAAAAGACTTTGGAGGTATTCCATAAATACCAGTTGGAGGTGAAGAAACAACTTGATAAGAAGATCATGGTTGTTCGCTCAGATCATGGAGGAGAATATTTTGGAAGAATGAACTAGGATGGTGTGAATCATGGTACTTTCTCTGAGTATCTGAGGTAGCAGGGGATTGTTCCCCAATATACCACACCTGGCACTCCTCAGCAGAACAGTGTGGCAGAGAGGAACAATAGGACTTATCAGGAGGCTGTTCGTAGCATGATGAGTCATTCTTCTCTTCCAGAGAAGTTTTGGGGAGAAGATTTGAAGACATCGGTTTATATTTTGAATCGTGTGCCTTGCAAGCTGCCCCAGAAACCCCTTACAAGAGATGGAAAGGTTCAGCTCCTAGCCTCCATCATTTGCATGTTTGGGGTTATCCGGTAAAGGCAAAGCTCTATAATCCAGAAATAAAAAAGCTTGATTTCCGCACAGTTTGATGTTTCTTTATTGGCTATCCTGAGAGATCAAAGGGTTTTCGGTTCTACTATCCTTTCAGACCATTAGAGATAGTGGAGACCAATAGGGCTATATTTATGGAGGATGCAGAATCCAGTGGGAGCCAACGACCATTTGATACTTTTTTCAGAGAGAACTCTTCGGAAGGTGTTGTGCCATCGTTATTTTTACCAATTGTTCAGCCAGATGTTATAATAGATTCGACATCAGCACCTGCTGAGACAGTGGCTCACGTTGAACTACTGCCAGTTCAGGCTGTACCAGTTCTAGATACTCTAGTGGAGCCAGTCCAGCTGAGGAGGTTAGATCGATAACGTAGGTCAGCTATCCCAAACTATTATAAGGTATATTTTCAGGAGATTCAGAGTGAGGCATCTAATATTGTTGACCCTACTTCCTTCCTTGAAGCCATAGGTTGTAATAAAACTTGATAGTGGCAGGAGGCTATGAGAGAGGAGTTGCAATCTATGGAGAAGAATAATGTTTGGGATCTCATTGAGATACCAGGAAATCAGAAGGCAGTCGTGTGCAAGTGAATCTATAAGACCAAGATAGATGCTGATGGCAAGATCGAGAGATTTAAGGCCAGTCTGGTGGCTAAAGGTTTCAGGCAATAGGAGGGCATTGACCTTAGCGAGACATACTATTGGGTTTCCACCTAGGACTCCTTGAGTGTGATTATGGACATTGTAGCCCATCACAATATGGAATTGCACCAGATGGATGTTAAAACATCAATTATAAATGGTGATTTGATATAGGACATTTACATCTCACAACCAGAGGGCTTTGCAGTCAGTCGGAGCGAACAACTGGTTTGCCAATTGAGGAAGTCCATTTATGGACTGAAGTAGGCTTCCAGGCAATGGTACCTGAAATTTGATCAGGTTGCTACAGAGTATGGTTTCCAAGAGAATATGGTTGATAGATTCATATATCTAAAAGCCAGTAGGAGCAGGTTTGTCATACTCGTCCTCTATGTTGATGATACTCTCTTGGCGAGTAATGACATTCACATGCTCCGTGATGCTAAGTACTTCTTATCCAAGAAATTTGATATGAAGGATATGAGTCAAGCAGACTATGTGCTTGGGATCAAGATTCACAGAGACAGAGCAGCAAGGATTCTGGGACTCTCACAGACAGCTTATGTTGAGAAGGTCATGAAGAGGTTCGGGATGGATAGGTGTGCTTCGGATAAGACACCAGTATTGAAGGGAGATGTATTTTTCCAAGATCAATGTCACAAGAATCAGGCTGAAAGGAGTCAAGTGGATACAGATGAGTATGCTTCTATTGTGGGAAGCGTCATATATGCTATGGCTTGTATTCGATCAGATATCAGTTTTGCTATTGGGATGCTGGGTCGTTATGTGCAGAATCCAGGTATAGCTCCTATGCGTGCAACTAAGAAAGTTATGAGGTATCTTCAACGCACCAAAGAGTTTTTGCTTACCTACAAGCTCGGTAGGGAGCTTTAGATGGTTGATTACATCGACTCAGACTTTGTGGGCTGTTAAGACACCATGAAATCCACTTTGGGTTATGTTTTTCTGATGGCGGAAGGAGCTATTTCGTGGAAAAGCTCCAAACAGTCAATTGTGCCTGACTCCACTATGCATGCAGAGTATGTTGCTTACTACGAGGCTACAAAGCATGCTCTTTGGCTGAAGAACTTCGTTGGAGGCTTAGGCATTATGGATTCGATCCAAAAGTCTTTGCCAATTTTCTATGACAATGAGGTTGTTTGTCAGCATGTCAAAAATGATAATATTGCCAAACACAACAAGCACTTGGATATCAAGTATATGCTTATCTACGAGAAAGTCAAAGGGGAAGTGGTGGAGATCCCGCAGGTTCGCACAGAGCTGATGGTTACAGATCCTCTCACCAAGGGACTTGTAGCGTAAGTTTTCCAGAGTCATGTGACCCGTATGGGCTTGATGGAATCCATGTGTCAGTAGTTGAGTCCCTTTGTTTTGTGTTTAGTCACTACCGTTTCGTCTTTAGATGATTAAAGCTCGATGCTATTTTTTTATTTGACGGATGTCAAATGTAACCAAGATCATAGCCTGGAGTAATATGACTTACTCAAGATACTGAGACTAGACATGCTTTGGCAATATGTCGAAACGTCCAGTAAGCCCAGAGTATACGGTACTCAAAGTGACATTGAGACTATGCATGCTTAGGCAACATGCTAGATAGTCCAATATGCCTAGAGTAAGATGACTTACTCAAGATACTGAGACTAGACATGCTTTGACAACATGTCAGAACGTCCAGTAAGCTTGGAGTACACGGTACTCAAGAGAGACCTGGGCTTGGCGTGGGCGGGCACCACGTCGAAACACTTTCATTTATGGTTGTAGTTGATTGGGTATCAATATGGGCATTAGAATGACATCCTTGGACAAGCATAAGGTTGGACATCATGGGCCTAGGCACAAGACCAAGTGATAATGTGCTCAGATAACCCATAGACACATGAGAAAACTACTAGAGTTGTTTGTTGAAGTTCTTTGTGGGTTTGATAGGTTAACCATGGATATGAACCAGCATAGGATATGCTGGAACAATCATGATCTCTTATCAGGGTCATTTTGAACAAAGACATGAATAGTCCCTTAGTATTTTTTCTTTTAAAATCGATCCGGATCGTGTTTTTCAAAACTGAGTGACTCTCCAAATATTAAAAAAAAAAAATTATTTCAAAATTATATATGTGTATTTGAAACAAGTTCCTACACTTATATGGTGTAAAGGGCCAAGTGGGAGATTGTTGGTTTTTGATGGCCCTTTACGGGAGAGTTACTGAAATAGGTGGACCGGGTTGGTTGTCGCGGTCCTGATCAGACCGGGCAATTCAGCCAAGAGGCTTGACAGGGTTGGTGGTGAACCTAGCCTCATTCTCATGTGCACCCAATAACCGGTGGACGCCTTGAGGGTTGCATATACCGGTTGGACACATCTATTATAAATAGATGGGCAGGGGTGAAGTCCCCATACGCACGTCATTAGAGCCGCCGTTGTGAATTCAGAGGGATTCAGGAGGACCCGTTGAATCCGCGGGAGACGGCAGCATGTGAAAGATCTTCACCCGGAATTGCGAACGATCTTTGTCATCTTCACACGAATGTATGTTCTTCATTCAAGACGCCGATCTCGGTCTATCGATTGGGATTATTCTCGTGTAGAAAATCCAACATGAACCAGCTGCAGGAGCAAACGACGTACTCCCCAGAAGCACGTGTTGGATCTCCTTTTGATCCCTTCAACATGATGTGGATCTTCTTACCAAAGAGATCGAGGGATCTCAAACAGACTCTCATAGGGCTCAGTGCTAAAGTTCAAAAATTCTCAAGCATGTGAGCAATTAGGATATATGGTTCACCAGGAATTTATAAAAAAAATATATAAACAGACTTAGTGATGAGTTTTTTTGGCGCTTGCTTCAGTCAGTATATCCGTCCCCTCCTCTTCCCCAGCTTCCAGCTTGTCCTCCTTCTCGACGCCACCCCACCGTCGTCGTATAGAACCCTAGCCCCCCGATCCATGGATCGCTGGCCGCGATCCTTTGAGTAGAAGAGGAGGATAGCTCAGTGGCTGAAGAAGCATGGCGACCTCGAGGGACATCCAGGAGATCATCTCCAAGCTATCGTCGGATAAAGCGAAATCACGCGACGTGAGATTCCCCGCTCTTGTCCGAAACCCTAACCCTAGGCGCTTCATCTCCATTTATCTAACCCTGTCCGATGATCGCAGGAAGCGATAAGACTGTTGAACAGCTGGCTGGAAGGTGAGAAAGCGATCGGTTTCTGCAAGTTGCTCGGAAAGAACACAGCAAGAATCAAACCCGATGAGATTCCGCACGGTTAGCTAGGGTTCTACACTTGTACTGGATGTTTTTTTTTCCAAGAAATTGGATGTTTCATCCTTTCATTTTGTTGCTGTTGCAGCCGAAACATGGCCTTTTCTCCTTACGCTGCTCACGAAATGCATCACATTGGAAATATCCCTGAGCAAGAAGCGTCCGCCGAAATTGCTGTTGGCTAAGACTCTTCGAACATTCATCCAATATGCCGAAGATCCGAAACTCTCAGGTCAGCCGGAAAAAATAATGATATAAGTGCATGTATGCTTGCGTCTCAGTTAGATTTGGTTTATGAGTTTCTTCATTGAACTTGGAAACTATTTATTCTATCGATTTTAAATTCGTCCTCGGATTCGTCGAATGCATGCATTTGTTGAAAATTTTGGTTGAGCTCTCTATGATGAAGTGTGTTCGATAGAACGTAAAGCCATCGAAGCAAAACTACGATCCCTGCCTTTCTTAAACTCAAAGATTTATTTGATCAATGAAGGTATAGTTCTTTCTGAAATTTAAAGAGCTATTTGGTCAACGAAGAGTCGTCAGGGAAATGAAGAGGAATGCACTGTTATATCGGAAGTTCAAATCTTTAGTTAGTTCATCTAAGAAGTTATGTATTTAGCGGCGTACATAGTGGTTGATGTCATTAACTTGTGCTGATCTAAGGGGCCAAGTGCATTGAAAGCAAAAAAGTAAAAACAGAATCTTGATTTATTATTCAAGAGTCCTCTCGCTCAGATCAGCTTAGCATGTTTGCTTCTTATGTTTTGATGATTTGGTTTTGTTTGTTAACGTAATGGAACCTATGTTAAGAAAAATTTGATACTGGTGAGTGAGACAATGGAATTCTCTATGCTCAATCATCTGATGCAATTATTATATTGGTGCTTCAAATTGAAGGCCTTTCTAGGCCCTCAGTTGGGTGGGAGATTGTGAATAATGGCTACATGTATTTACAAGATGAAGTGTTCATGTTAAGAAATCAAAGGGGTTTCCTATGTTCAGCTTCAAACTCTTAGGCGCGAGCTTGAAATGTTATCTATGCTACCTGAGTCTATTCTGATTATTTCAAAGGTAGTTGGAAACTGTAAATCTACTTCAAAGGAATGACTATAATATGGACGAACAGGATCCTATGGACATTATACCTTATTTGATCATAATTTTTCTGCCCACCACAGTAACCACAATTCGAAGGCTACAAGTATTAATCAATTCATAGTGTCATTGCAATCCCATGGACAAAGACTCATCAAGAATTAAGCTCTGCTGCAACATGCTTTGCTGTAAAATCTTTATTTAGAGGGTCATCAAAAGGACTAAGAAGTTGATTAAACTTGAACCCTTTTTCTTCTGGGTTGATCTTCCAATGATTGAAACTAGATGGGGTTAAGTCTTTTGTTTGTAGAAAAAGGAAAAGAAACAATGATCTCATCAAGTCTCCCAATGTATAAAGGGGATGGCCTTTGGCTCATACTAGGAGGGATTTGGCCAATAGGAAATAAAAGGGAGAGGTAAATCAATTCATCCTCGTGTGGGACTCATCACAGAATGAAAGGGAAAATAAATAGTGTTTCAGCTGTAGCAAAGCTCGCTCCAAGTCGCCCTGTCGTCTACATCTTTCTCTCTCTCTCTCATAATCTGCAGCCAGGCTGCAGAGTAGGGACCCTACGCAGAAATTCTCTTCGATTATGGTTATGAAGATTCTAAATTTTCCTATGAAGCACTCAAGAACCCTTTTTAACAGGGGCACGTCTTGCTCTTGGTTACCATGTTATCACCTTCACACGCTGACAATATAGCATTATTCTTTCCTCATCTAATCCATTCTACCTTATTCATTACAAAGAAAAGATTAAGCGAAAGAAAGTATTTCAGGAATGCAGTCAATTAGGTCATGTTAGTATGGTTTTTGGCAGAAACACAGGTTTGACACATGTCACACATCGTAATTCACCCTTTTAATTTATTTGCTCTCCATGGATCTGCTCCATGATTATTTTTTTCCTTTTCTTCTCGTACACCAGTATTATGAATGCTGAAGTTTATGGTTTATAATAGATAGTCCATGCTGAAATTTGTCCCAATGTACTTGTTGGACTCCAGTAATACTCCAATGCAAGTGTGATCCCCAATCTAGTTCCCTTATGGATTCTGCAATTTTTTTTTATATATTTATGGTTATTGTTATTATTATGGATTTGACAACCATCTATATCGGAACTTTATTATGTATGAGTGAGAATCTGTGCTGACCAGGGATGTCTCATTGTTAATCTTACATTATAACTGTGATGTACTATATTTGATTTTATTTTTCATTTCTGAATAAAGGACATTACATGTTTTACAGGCAAGGCACTGCTTCTCTTTCCTGTGGTTAAAATGCTATTTAATCACATATGGGATGTTATAAAGGATGTTCCTAACTTCCAATCAGAGTACAGCAGCATTCTTCGGTATCTTTTAGCTGTTAAGGAATACCGCTACCAGATGAGGAAGCGTGTTTATTGCAGTAAGCATCTTGTAAATCTGCTTGGATATACAATTCTGTATAACATATGCTGTATGTCACTTGATACTATTAATTTAGTTTATCTTCCTCCAAGCAGGTCTAGTCATTCTGTATGTTGACAAGGTACACAATGGGGTAAAAGCTAACACTCAGTCCCACTCTAAAGAGGAAGTTTTCCGCTCTATCTTGACGCTTCATGTTCTTTTGGAAAACCCACCTGGTGATTTTCCAGACGATATCAGGGTAGATCTTGTTAAGGAGTTTACTGGAATTTTCTCACACATAAGGTATAGATTCCAGACCATATTATTCTCTGTTGATCCATGTAGAAGCTCCTTTCCTAGGAAAGTTGTCAGGGAAGAGGCAAAGGGTTTAGAAATCTATGTTGTGCCAACGTTATGTCTTTACTTATTGTCGTACTATTATAGATTAGAGGAAAGTTTACAAATTTTATGTTGTTACTTGTGACTCATTATCAGGGACGAAGGGAAGATTTCACGCAAGCTCATGGAATGCATTAATACATTCTTGTTAAAAGATGGCCCTAATCTTGGATATCAAGCCATGGAGATCCATTGTGCTGTAAAGGAATTTCTGTTCCGCTGTTGGCTAACTACTCACGATCGAACATTGAAGGTCCTTTAATGGATGATTTCTCTTAATTCCTTTTATGATTGTGGTTATGAGAATAAATTCAGGCATGTAAATTTCCACTTCTTGTAGAGCTCATTCATTCTTTACGCAAGACTGCAACTAAAGCTCAGTAGAAGTACAGAAGAAGAAAGTTCCCTAATAGAACAACTTTTTGATATCATCGCCAAGGAACTAGACCAAAACACTGTTTCTTGTACTGGCATGCTCAGGTGAAACCTACGTTTCTGATAATTGATGATATTGAAACTTCTTAAGGTACAATAATACGCACTGATAATGTAATGACATTTAGGATTGATGCACCTAGGGATGATATTGAAAGTTCTTAAGGTACAATAGTACTTGTTGATAATGTAATGACATTGAGGATTGATGCACCTAGGGATGATAAGGTTGGAAATTTGGGAAGCATCCATCAAGGCTTGTTGGAGCTCGCAGCTGCAGTTTTTTACCAGGTCTTGGTTTTAGATACTTGTTACACGCATTTTATCTTTAATCACTGCTAGCTAAGTATTTCGCCAATATGCTGTTGTTGATGACCTGTCATCTTCCAGGCTTGCAAAAACACCACAAAGACATCATATCACGCTAAACGAATGAAGATAGAGCCGGTTGCTGCTCGTGTAAAGGATGGAATCATGAGAGGCTCGTGGTTCTGGTTAGGATTATCACTCAATTAGTAACTTCTGCTGCCTTTCTACTACAAACCTTCGTTTGTTAATGAAAAACACATGATTTGGAGATAATTTGGTTCCCATTGAAGAGTACCTTGCAGCTATAGATGTGTTTAACAGTTTAAGTATAGAATTAGTCATTTGTATATTTCTTTTCCTGTGTTTTTGTTCAATAGGGTACGTTACTCGCATACTGGTACAAGGTGTCAGTATTGGATTATGCTTCGGGAGTTTGAGTTCTTTGAGCTCAAGATAATAGGATTCACCATCTTTGCGATGTGTTTTAACCAGTGTAGTTAATGCGTCGCCTATTGATCGCCTTGGCGGATGCCTTGGCGTTTCTGGCCCCCAAACGTCTAAGCGGAGCTCTAGGCAAACGGTGTTTCCTAGGCGGGCGCCCAAGTGAACACCTAGGTGCCAGGCGATCAGATGACGTGTAGGTGCTCCCTTGTGAAGTCGGGTCCGCAGGCCATTCATGTCGGGTTCACAATGATATCGGCCCTTTTAAAGCAAAATTAGAGGCAGAGGGGGAAGGTTTTCTCTTCTCGACTATTTTCTTACCGGGCTCTCCTCCCTTCTCGTGTTGTACGCTGACGTGATTTAGGGTGCACCGATTGAGGATCAGTGATGGTGTCACATCAGTGATAGGAGGCGATGGGGGCGAGCAGTGACCAACGACAATGATTTTGTCCCTCCCTCTTTGTCTTGATCCCTTCCTCTCGCAAGCTCATTTTCTTTACGTTTTGCAGCTACTTAAGGTAACTTTTCTTGAACAAGATCCTTGCCTTCCACCTCATGTTGGTTTTTTTTATACTGAAGATGGAAAAGGAAATCCTTGCCTTCCACCTCATGTTGGTTTTTTTTATACTGAAGATGGAAAAGGAAACCATCTTCCTTCCCTTGAGATGGTAGTTAATTGGTAACACACAACATGAGGCGGCCTCCCCTTCAATCTCTCATGTGGAAACTCCTGTGGAAAAAATATCCACGTGAAATTTCCTGTGGAAAACAATATTAAACTATATATATATATATATATATATATATATAGAGGCGTGTTAGGATGCGGCGTGCGGTGCGTGCGGCGTCGCACCGTAGCCGTCTGATGCACCGCTGCGGTGTGCATCAGACGGCTGTGGTGCGATACCGCACGCACCGCATGCCGCATTTTATCATTCCTCTCTCTCTCTCTCTATATATATATATATATATCTATATATATATATATATATATATATATATATATATATATATATATATATATATATATATATATATATATATATATATATATATATGTGTGTGTGTGTGTGTGGGGGGGGGGGGGGGGGGTAGCCAGGGCAAAACGCCTAGGTGTTGCTTGCCACTTTAACTACACTGGTTTTAACTTTTAACCACTGTTTTAAAACTCGGTAAGACTCAGCCGAGTTGACTCGAATCAGACAGGTTTCGAGTCGAGTTATTTGGCAGAGTCGGACCAAGTTGGGATAAAACTCGACCGAGTCGGAATGAGTTTACTTGACTCGGTTGGCTTTCGAGTCGAGACCGAGTTTCGAGTTTTTGAACAATGGTTTTAACCTTTAGTGTGTGTTTGTGTGTATTGCATTTCATATGCTTCTTACCAAAAACAGAAACGTAAAAATAACAAACACAAATTTGCTAAGTCTTTTAGTTATCTCAATTGGTATTTGACATAAAGGAAATGGTATTGGTTCATGCAGTTGTGATAGAAGTTCATAGTTACCCAAAGCTGAAATCAAACAAAAGAACTGATTATCAGATTATTGTTCAACACTGCACATTTTAGTTTTGGAATTTCCAGCAAAAAAGAAGTTTTGGAAAACAATTCTGTTATGCCAATGAAATAAATTAATGCATATCAGACAAACACATGCGAATGCAATTGTCCCCTACAAATTCTAAATGAGAAGCACATGCAATATGATGCAAAATGTAAATCTATCCTGGTAGTTGTTCTTTTAAATCATAGGAATGAGTTTGCATGCCAATGGCTCTCATGGCATTCTTTATTCTCCTGAGGGGTTTCTTCTGAAAGTTGAAGAGGGGCATGTGTGACAAGGAAATTCTTTCGGTACCTTATCATTCTTCTTATTGTGGATGCATACAAAGTGACCACATACTTGTCTTTTCTTCGAACAACATAGGTATTAGACCTACCGTGATGAATGGAATTATTACAATTTTATAGGGTTGTCCTACAGTAAGTCACAACTGTCTAAAGGAAGGACGTCACAAAGGACCTCATCATAGTAGTCTGAATACACTGTAAATTTAACCAGACATTGATGGGTAACAAGAATTATCACCGATTCAGTAATCCAAGAGACATAATAAGCTTTCTCTAGTTTCGTTGTCTCTAATCCCAATCCTTTCACAATTTTTTCGTTTATCAAGTTCTCTATGCTTCATTTATTAATCATCATGCAATACTCTCGCCCTTTGAGAGCACACTAGGTTCTAAATTGCTCACATCTCTGGTCCCTAGTATTTGGACAAGGTACTGGAGGCGGAGGGGGCAGTGGAGGGGGGCACGGGCACTATCTATGAGGCATTGGATTATTAGCAAATGAGCAATCCTATTATCTCCATCAACTTCTAATTTTTTGATTCCATCATCTTCCTCGAAGCTCTCTTTATACCCTTCTTGATCATCACCCTCTTGACTTCTAAGGTTGTTGAATTGTCTTCTTGAACACTCTGCTGATTTATGTTCTGGTTGATTGCATTTAAAGCACTTCATGGAATTGGGATTAGGCCCAAGTATTTCTTTCCCCTTATTAGTCTGGGGTGGATCAACAATTGGAGTCCGTCTGAGGCTCAATAAAAGGTTTCCTCGCATGTGTTTGTTGTTTCTTCTCAGGGTCTACCCTACGGGAATACATCCTCAAGAATTTTTCCTCACTTGTGGCAGCCTTGTTGCTAACTTCATCATCACTAGAAATCTTATGCAAGAGGAGGTCGTCCTGAATATGAGTTTTGACGTCAGAGAGATGCATCAATACATATTGTTTCTTAGATTCAGTAAGATCATTCCGAACCATTAGATCATGCAACTCGGAGGTATAATTTTCAACTGCCCTAGATCCTTGCTTTAGGCTATAGAGTTTCTGGAAGATTTTTTCTAGTAGTTAAATGGGAGAGATTTGCCATTCATTTTTTTTTTTCATATTCTCTTATGTCCTAACCTTTTCTTTGCCTATTAGTTTTGAGTTGATTCCACCATACCATAGTTACCAAGACGGAAGTCTGGAAAAAATCGGTTAGGGGAGAAGTCGAAAAAATCGAAAAAAGGTCGGGAAAAATTCGGGAAACAAACGGTAGAATTTTAGAACATATTTATATATAGATTTTACAATAGGTTTTTTGAGTTATACATGGCGGGATTAAAACGCAATTAATCGGGATTAAAACATAACAATCATGACCTTTCATAAAATTGTGGCGTTTTTTAAAAATCGGAAAAGAGTCGCATAGTGAACGTTTACTGAATAAGTCGTGTTTTAATCGAGACTTATTCAAAAAATCAGAGTTTTTGGTAACAGAGCCCGGACTACAGCGTGGTCCTTCATCTTGAGAGTTACAAATTTGACTATTTTGTCCTCGGGTATATTTTTCGAGTTAAAATTTTGTTCTACCCTATGGTCGCTATCTATCCATTCTAGGTAAATTTTTGGCTGACCCTTGCCATCGAAAACCCCCAACTTCGATTTTGATCTCATGATCCCATTGCTCTTGCCACTTATCATTACTTATTGTTCTACCCTGAGGTTTGGATTTACCATTGCATTCCTATCAGGATTTCATTGGGTCTGTAGGAGGGCTGTTGCAAGTTTAGTGTTCTGTCGGGTGGTGGCTTGACTCTCGGCTATGACCATAGTCATCCTTTCTAGCATAGTCTCGATCCTTTCGAGAAGACCGGACCGCTGAGACTTATCTTGACTATAAATCTTCTACTCTTTAGACTCTAAGAGGTTTCGTATGGGTGGGTGTAATCCCAATCAAGCACTAAATATGATGATATTACGTGCCTAAGTGTTGCGGTGTAAGTTTTATGCACAAAGGCATTCCACAATATAATTCAAGCACGCAAAGATGTAAATAAAATAAAAATCTGCTCACAAGCACTTTTGTGTGTGATCTGTTAGAGAGTGAGAATTTCTAATGTTTTGCTCTGATACCTACTTGAAGCTTGCAGGTTTTTTTAAAAAAAGTCAAAACACAGAATTTAAGCAATAAATATGAATCTTCAGCAATTTAAAATGTAATTTCAGCAATGAGGGACTATAGTTAATTGTGTGCAAAGTACCGACGATGATTTCCAATGTGAAACAACCTTCATATATCGATAAATAAGCAAATATGCATTATTAAATTTAATCGCAGCAAAGAACTACGGATTAATATCACAAAAATATGGCTCAAATTCACCAAAATGACCTAAATAAGGAACCTATGTTGGTAGAAATTTATGAAGGCAATGGAATGATAAAAACCTGAATAATCCAAGGAATAGGCTAGAGGAAAGACGTATAACGATTACTGTGATGCAACAAGTTACCGTTAGACCGTCTTGTGCCTCGGTGGAAGCTTGTCACGACCCCGATATCCGTAGGATGAAGTGACAGAGAAGGGAGGTTGGTCCAGAAGAACAGGTGAAGAAGTCAAGGACAAACAATCTTTGAAGAATAAGAATTTTAACACCGATCTCTCACGAAGATGTAGACGAAGTCGAGATGGGGAGGTAGATGCTCATAGTAGGAATATGAGATGAAGAAGCATGAAAGATCCGTTGAAGAAGTCTCTTGAACTGTCGAACAAGCGATCACGCTTTGTTCTAGAACTAGGTTTCAAGTTTCAATCAATATTCAATCCCTCCCTAGGGCAGAATTTTTCAGTATTTTAAAAGAAAAGAGGCACTAGTTTTCAAGGGAGGCTATCATATGGTTTAGTATAAGCCGTTGGATGAGAGAATAAAAGAAGGTATTTAAAGCAAGTAAAAGAAAAGAAAAAGGAAGGAAAAGGGGCCAAAGGACGTGAGAATGTGGAGTGGTGTATCGCGCGCGTGTCTTGAGGGAGTAGAAGGCTGTTCGTACGGGCATGTGGGAGAGAGAGAGAGAGAGAGAGAGAGAGAGAGAGAGAGAGAGAGAGAGAGAGGCCAGGGTTTTTAAGGGCCCTATTGCGGCTTCTCTCGATCTCCTCTACCATTCATCGGGTCTTTGATTAGGTCCAACTGATCTTATTAAAACCTATTCAGTTAAACTTAAACCACTTGGGTTTGAATCGGGTGCAAACAAGCCTCATACCTAAGCTGAACTGAAAATAAGCTTAAGTGACTTCCGATCTATATTTCGGATTGATATGAGATAAAGAAACAAAGTCTAAATAATGAAAAGAATAATCCATCAGATCCAATAGGTTTCTAATCGGGGTTCTGGATTTTCGTGGGGATGCTAAAATGTGATCAACTGTTTTGAAAATCTGGGATCGTACACATTATTTCCTAGTTGCAAATACTTGTGGAAGCTGATTCCTACCAAAATTGTTTCGTTGCTCATGAAAGTTCAGGAGGTAATGTCTCGATTAGCCCTTAAATCAGAGACTTCATCATAAGACAAACACTAGAGATCATTTCAATCAGGTTCATACAAAGGTATGTTGCTAACTTGGCTGGCTAGATCAGGACAATATCCTTTATCCATAAGATGGACTTCAAATTCTTTAAGGAGCTGTTGGAAATTTGTTAATGTATATTGTAGGTTACACATATGAGTTAGGTGTACATGACTCATTCCCTACACATGTATATGCCTATATATTCGTGGCTATTTGCCCTAATGAGAATTGTCCGTCATCCTTCCAAAACCCTAGTCGTCTCTCTCTCTCACCTTCTAGGGTTTTGGTGACATGGTATCAGAGCGGGTTTAATCCCCTCACCATCCCCTTCTGCTGCCTTCCTCCCTGATCCGGCGACCTTGCCTGCGCCCACGACGAGTCCGTCGCCTTGCGCTCTGTGTCCGAGCCCGCGTTCGGCACTCTCTCGCCCGATCGACCCTCCATTGGTCTTAGCCGGCCCCTCCTTCAGCCCGTCGACTATCTGCCGGCTCTCCTGCAGCCTGCTGGTCTTTTGCCGGCCCTTCTTGCGGTCCACCAGCTATCTGTCGGCCCTCCTGTAGCCCGCTGGTCTTCCGCTGGCTCCTCCTGCAGCCCGCCAGCTCTCCGTCGGACCTCCTGCTGTCCGTTGCCGACTCTTCTGCAACCCGCCGACTATCCGTCGGCCCTCCTGCAGCCCGCCAGCCCTTCGTCGGCCCTTCTACAACCCGCCGTTTATGTGCCGGCCCTCCTGCAGCCAGCCGGTCTTCTGCTGGCCCCTCCTGCGGCCCGCCCGCTCTCCACCGGACCTCCTGCAGTCGTCCACCGTCCCTTCTGCAGCTCACTGACTATCTGTCGGTCCTCCTGCAGCTTGTCGATCTTCCGTCGGCTCTTCATGCAGTCTGCTGCCGGCCTCTTGCAGTCCGTCGACCTTTTTTGCAGTCTTGTCGGTTTTTTCGCTGACCCACTCTTACCTGTCGACTCCTTGCTACCCACGCCACGTAGCGTGTCTTTCTGCTGACCAAGTCTCTGCGTCTTCTGCTGCTCTCGATGACTTCTTCAGATCAATCGTCGATGGAGACTTCTATGCAGACGATTCCTGTACAGTTCTCGATGACATCACTCAAGCAGACGAGGGACTTCCTTCTTGTCTCGATCGACTTTTCCTTGATCATAATTGCTGAGTGGACTGCGTGGTCTGCCACCGTCCGGAGTGTCCTGGACGACCGAGCTCTGTATGGGCTTCTTGATGGTTCTAGAGCAGACGATTCAGTAGTTTCATAGCCTTATGCGTGGCTACTGGCGTGAGCTCCAGGCTTTGGAGCCTCTTATGCTGGAGGTGTCCAAAGTCAGTGCCCCCTTGCGCGAGCTGCAGTTCTTTCGGGAACGACGACAACTCTACCAATTTCTGATGGTTCTTCGACCTGAGTTCTCTCCCCTCGCGGGACAGCTGATCCATAGGGATCCCCTTCCTCGCCTTCATGCTGCTGTAGCTGAGCTTATTGCAGAGGAGACCCGTTCTCGTACTGTTGCAGCTCGTCAGATCTCGGTATCCTCTAGTTTTGTGGGTGTTCTTGCAGCTGCTCCATCTCAGCGACCCATTCCCACTGCTCTGTTCTCTCGCGGTCCCTTCCGTTCATCTGGCGCGTTCGGTGGCCCGTCTGACACTCGAAGGTACACCCACTGTGGCAAGCTGCGGCACACAGTCGACTCCTGTTGGCAGCTTCATACAGAGAAGTGTGCCGGACCACCTAACCATGGTTGACCCACTGCTGCAGTTACTGGCACCCCTATTGCTGATGCTGCTACGACGGATCGCCTTTAGCGTCTCGAGATGCGTCTTGAGCAGTTTTTTCTGCCACCTGCCACTGGCTCTTTTGGCTCCTCTAGACCCTCAGCCTTTTCTGCCACTTTGGGTACCTCTGCACCTTGGATTATGGACTCTGGGGCCTCACCACATGACTCTGAACCACTCCATTCTTACTGCATGCTTACCTACCTCTCGTCTTCCTCTGATCCATACTGCAGATGGCTCCCTTTTAGCCATCTCGTAGACTGGGTCCATCACACCGCCTCAGATCCTACTGGCATTCTCTCTCTGCCTTTTGCCTTGCATGCATTTCAGCTTTGCATGAATTTAATTTCTTTTAGTAGCCTGTGTGATTCCGGCCTGACAATCACTTTTTCTTCCTCTTGTGTTGTGCGGGATCCACGCTCGGGACAGAGGATTGGAGCTGCTCGTAGGGCTGGCGGACTGTACCACCTGGAGTATCTTCATCTACTTGCAGTCCCTCCTTTGGTCTTCTGTGATGTTGTCTCTTCTGATGCCGACTTGTGGCATAGGAGATTAGGTCATTTGTCTTAATCTCGGCTTAAAAGTCTTTTCCAGTCTGGAACTTTAGGCCGAGGTTTCTTTTCTACTCTTTCTTTTTGTACGGGATGTCAGTTGGCTATGCACTCTGCTAGCTCATTTTCTTCTAGTTTGTTGAGATCCTGTAGTCCTTTTGATCTAGTGCACTCAGATATTTGGGGTCCTGCACCTTTATCTTCTATAAATGATTATCTTTATTATATCAGTTTTATTGATGACTATTCTCGTTTCACGTGGGTTTATCTCATTCGTCAGTGATCTGACTTTCCGGAGGTCTATCAGACCTTTACAACTATGATTCATACTCAGTTCCATACTCGTATGAAGACCTTCCGGTCTGATTGCGCTCGTGAGTATCTTTCATCTACTATGCGCTTTATCCTTCAGTCCCATGAGACTCTCTTTCAACAATCTTGTCCCCACCCTTATAAGAAGAACGGGGTTGCGGAGCGAAAACATTGCCATATCCTTGAGACAACTTGTGCCCAACTTCTCTCCTCGTTCGTTCCTCGCACCTTCTGGGTAGAGACCATTTTGACCTTTGTTAACCTCATTAACATCACCCCTTCCTCAGTCCTCTCAGGTGTTTCTCCTCGTGAGCGTCTCTATGGCACCCCTCCCGACTACAGCATGCTGCGTACTTTCGGGTGCACGTGCTTTATCCTTTTACCTTCTCACGAGCGTAACAAGCTTTCGGCTAGATACATGGGGCTTAGTTCTGAGCACAAAGGGCATCGTTGCTATGACCCCTTGGCTCGTCGTCTTTGCATCTCTCGACATGTTTCCTTTGTCGAGGATGTTCCCTATTACTCTGCTGCGTCTCAAGATCTCACATTTCTTGAGATTCCTATCGTTCTTTCCTTCGTGTCTCCTCAGGCTTTTTCTACGACACCCTCTCAACCTGCTACTGCTCCTCTTGCTCCTGCTCTTGAGCTCTTACCTCCTGTTACAGTAGTAGCCCCTCCTTCTCCTTCCATCTTAGATAATGTTTCTCCCGAGTCTCTTTCCTTTCCCTTGGGTCCATCATTTCCTTCACCTGTTTCACCATTTCCTCAGGTGTATTCTCGTCGTCGTGAACCTGCCCCTTTGTCTGTTCAACCTTAGTCTGACAGTGACTCCTCTGGTACGTCGTCTATCTCGAGCAATCTTCCTCTACCTGATGTGGATCCCAGCACTCCTCGCTATCCCCAACGCGAGCACCGCCACCCCGACCACTTTGGCTACTATCCGGACCGTTTTGGCTTTGCTGCAGTCACTTCCTACTCGCCCTCGTTCACTGCTTACTTTACCTCCCTTCACAATGACAGAGAGCTCAGGTCCTAGTGTCCTACAGAGAGGCACTGCAGTATCCTGTGTGGCAGCAGGTTATGGCTGAGGAGTTCGAGGCCTTTGAGCAGACTCAGACGTGGGAGGTTGTCCCTCTGCCTGCTGGTGTTGCGTCCATTAGCTGCAAGTGGGTCTTCAAGATCAAACGTCGTCCTGATGGCTCCATTGATCGGTACAAGGCCCGTCTCGTTGTCAGGGGATTTGCTCAGGAGTACATGATTGATTATGATGAGACTTTTGTTCCGGTGGCTCAAATGACCACCATTCGGACCCTCCTTGCTGTTGCTGCTGCTCGAGGTTGGCTCCTACTTCAGATTGATGTGAAGAATGCATTCCTTCATGGTGATCTCTCCGAGGTTGTTTATATGCAGCCACCTGGTCTCAACACGCCCTCTCAGCACGTTTGCTGTCTCCGTTAGGCTATTTATGGACTCAAATAGGCTCCTCGTGCCTGGTTTGAGTGTTTTCGTCGTGCAGTTACGAAGATCGGTTTTGTAGAGACTGGAGAGCTTCCAGGATCACTTCATGTTTGTGCGGACTTTCCCCCAAGACAGGGCTATCATCGTTCTTTATGTTGATGACATGATCCTTATTGGTGACGACTCTGGTGCCATAACCTCTCTTCAGCAGCATCTTCAGAGTCAGTTTCAGATGAAGGACCTTGATCCCCTGCGATACTTTCTTGGCCTGGAGGTTGCTAGGGGTGCTCGGGGGATCCTGCTTTCTCAGCAGAAGTACACGACTGACATCCTGGGTCGTGCTGCTCTTTCTGATTGTCGGACAGTTGACACTCCTCTTGAGCTTCATGTGAAGTTCTGTCCTGCTGATGGTGAGCCCTTATCAGATCCTACCAGGTAGCGGGAGATAGTTACTTTGCTTGTCTATCTTTGCATCACTAGGTCGGATATTGCACATGCAGTCAGTATTCTTAGCTAATTTGTGGATGCATCTCACTCGGCTCATTTTGCTGCCGTTCTTCGGATCCTTCGGTATCTACGAGGCACTATTACCAGGTCGCTTCTTTTCTCTTCGACCTCCTTTCTGGTTCTTCGTGCATATTCCGATGCTGACTGGGCCGGTGACCCTACTACCAGGTCGCTTCTTTTCTCTTTGACCTCCTCTCTGGTTCTTCAACTTCTGTTGTTTTTCTCTAATTCTCTTGCGTTGTATAATATAACCTAGTTGATAAGATGAATTGATTTACTTGTTCCACATTTGGCTTATACTGGATTATTGCCCGATGGGCTTTTGTAACACTGGAATAAGTATTGTTAACTCATCCTTCACTATAGAATACATGAAACTAGCTTTGAATTGTAAGCAGTCATAATTGTAAAATGGGTATTATTCATATTTCCATAATAACTTTCTTTCCATCTCTGCCGCAGGAATGGTGCCTTTTGTTTTCTTATTCATAACTATAGTTCTCGTATAGACAAGTCTTTATTAGTCTATTGGTTTGAAGGCATCTGCGAAAGTTTACAAAGGTATGTTGATTTGTGCAAAGGTCCATGTTTAAGAAATGCAAGCATGTTTTTAATCACATATTCAGTTACTGCATTCATGTGGTGTTTTGTTTTTTAATTGAGAATTGTTTATATTGAATTATTGAAAGAAAGATAGTACTAATCCCCAGTAATCCTCCTTTGAATAGAAGATAAGTGAAGGAGACCTAAATCTTCCTATATAATTTATATGATTAAGGAAGTGTCTCTTTCTGCCGTTTCCGGTTGGAAAATACAGACCGTTGTGGTTCAAATTTGCTAACACATAAGGAATTTCTGTTATTTTGATGTTTTCAGCCCTCTGTGTGCTTCCCATTGTAGTACTGGTTCAACCATCAGCATCGGCCTGCACTCGCATGATCATACTATTCACTTGTTCATGAAGAGATGATTTAAGTATTTAACATTGTAAAATCTCCAAGGAACCTGGGAATATTTTGTAACACCAATTTAATCAACTATTGCAAGATTACGATTTGAACTTTAATTTCCTATAATATGACGATAAAGGTAGCCCTTATTGTGTTTCTTGAATGACATAAATGACTGTAAGAAGGGAGAATCTATAGTTGAGACATGGTGTAGTTGGGACATGGCTTGATGGTCATGGTTATGATAAGTGAGGATCTAAACATAGTTTTTCATCAAGGTAGGGAGAACAATAAAGTACTAGAGCGTTCTATTGAAAATAAACTCCTGAATGTGAGCAACAAAAAAAATTCAGGAACTTGTGGTAACATTATCGGTTCAACTTTGCCAGCCTTACAAAGAAAGTTTATTCTTATTTTTAATTTCTTTACTTGTCTTGTAGTTGAACCAAATTCATTTTCATTGTTTGAACCTCTTTTCCTCAACTTGATACTGCACCTTTGTAATCCATCCTAAATAGTGTTGCAGTAATTCAGGTTATTGTAAAGAACAATCAGTTTGATAGTAGCAGCATGTAAAATAAAAAGTATTTGAGGAGTTCGCAGGAGGAGTGACATGGATCTTTAAAGAGTTATAGAGAGGAGTGCGGAAAAAGGAAGAGGAGTGGTAAGAAAGAAACTCTCTTGGTATAATGCCAAAAACGTGTCCCAGCCTAACTCGTGAATTTAGCAACATTTAACTGATTTCATGCTCGATAGAAAGAAAAGGTCTATGTATCAAAAAATATATTACCCTTTAATATTTAGATCATAAATTCTTTCCTCTGATCGATCCTCAGATATGTTTATCAGAAGCTATTACTACCATGGTCATTAGAACCAAAATTTTCCTAACTAATATAATATTTTGAATCTATATAGTGAATCAATTTACTTAAACTTTTATAATGATATACTAAATAAACTGGTATCTTATTTCAATGCTTCTTGTGCACTTTCACCTACATTTTAAGGGACCGTTGCTTCTCTACCTTGTACATTAATCGTCTTGAGCTCTCGCTTCAGCTTTGTGCAATGATAGACCCAAAAAAGGAAAAAGGAAAACTGGAATTTGGGAGTAAAGAGTTGATTTACTCATTAGGGCAATGGCCATATATATGTCTATACAAAGGATGGGGTCACCAACGGGTGGCATACCCAAAAGAGACTAAAAAGGTTGAGTCTAGAATCCAGGCAGTGGAGGCAGTACTAGTAGTCGGAGAGCCCTGCTAAAGGGTGAAGGCATGCTGAAGCTGCTGAACCTGGGCAACAAGCTGAGAGAGATCAGGTGTCGAGATGGTCGAAGTCGTAGTACGTGGCATCTGACCGAGCTTCCTAAGATGCCGATAACAAGTTTCTTTGACGTGACCCTCTTTCTTGCAGTAAACACATCGGAGTTTGCCAGTAGATCGTCTCTCACTAGTGGGACGGTGATCTTCGGTGGACTGACCGTCACCTACGGGAGCATGAGGTGTGAAAGGAGGCGGCGTAGCAAGAGTGCCAGGGTCTGAGGCTGGAGCACGATGTACAACAAGAGTGGTGAGGCGCGTCTCATCGACAAGTAGCTCAGATAAGGCCTCATTGAGGCTAGGCAAAGGATCCCAGTGTAATAACTGACCTCAAATCGACTCAAACTATGCACGAAGTTCCATCAGAAATTCAAAAACTAATTACGATGGCGTCGACGAATGGAGACTACATCCGGAGGATACACAGGCTCCAATGCTTCAAGTTCCCTCCAAATAGCGGAGATCCGAGCATAAATTCACGAATAGTGCAAGAACCTTGGGTCATGCCCGTGAGTTCACATCGAAGCTGAAATGCCCTAGCATCGCCAGTCTGAACGAATTGCTTTGAAAGATAGCACCACATCTCCTGAGAGGTGGAAAACTGAAGAACCTGCACACGGAGTTCATGAGAAATGATGGCATCAACATCATCCCATTATTCGGATTCGACGGAGTCTTGAGCCGTACTTGCAGTGGAGGAGTTCTTAGAGATTGTAGGAGTTGGCTTCGTGCCATCCACATACTTCCAGAGTTTGTGAGCACCGAGATGCATGCACAATGTGGAGGCCCACAATCGAAAATTTGAAGCTCCGGTGATAACGTCTATTTTAAGAAGTTTGTCGGGCTTTAAAGAGGTGGCCATGATTGATATCTCAGGAAGAAAGAGACACAAGATCTGATGGACTATCACAATTGTGCCTCTAGAGAGTCCGGGGGTGCAAGAGGAGTTCAACGCAATGAAAACAGTGATAATCGGACAAGATTTGGTCCTTCAAAAGGCTAAAAATCTTTAGTACATATAAATGATAGCTTTCTTCACTGTCAACAGATTCTGCCCTGTGTACAATACACAAGGAGTAAACCGAACCGGATTAAACCAAAGGAGGCAATGAGAAGAATAAACCAATCTTTGAGCTTAACTGAGACAGTCTCTGGACTGAACCAGTAAGGAGAATAAACAAATGAAACTGAACCGAACCAATCTCTGAACTGTACCAGTGAGGAGAATAAACCAATTTCTGCACTGGTTCACTGAAGCTATTTGAACCAAATAGCCTGGACCGAACCGTTGAGATGGCAAATAAACTTAAGTGCGGAGGATCTCACCGTAGGTTTGATGAACAACTGAGATGAGAACACACAATCACCCTATATTTAGGGTTTTGCCCTTCGTCTCTAGGCCGCCGTTTCAAGATCTTCAGATTTGAAGGGGCTGTGAGATCATCTGGAGGAGCTGTAAGATCTTCTTCCTCTCCGTCATTCGAAGTCCGAGCCTGCGAGGTCTTGCTTCTGTCGAGAACCCGTAGCAATCGATAACCCGCAGTGATTTGAAGTCCGCAAAAACAGATCCAAATGCAGGCTTGAAAAAGCTTAGTTGAAAAGTCCCGATGAAGCTTTTGAAGAAACTTCGATCGCGAAACTTGATGCAGACGAAGCTCCAATGAGATCTTGATGAGAACTTCGATGCAGATGAAGCTTTAATGGAGACTTTGATGCAGGCTGCCGAAGAAGCTCGGCTAAAAGCTTTGATGCTTGGATTGAAGGAAGCTCTACCAGAGACCCATTAGGGCTCTGATACCATGATAGACCCAAAATTGGGAAAAGGAAAATTGGAATTTGGGAGTAAAGAATTGATTTACTCATTAGGGCAATGGCCATATATATATATATATCTATACAAAGGATGGTGTCACCAAGGGGTGAGCATACCCAAAAAAGACTAAAAAGGCCTAATAAAGTATTTACACAGTCTAACATGCAACAATAGTCGGATCAATCATTTGCAAGTCTTGTGGCTGATTGACGTGATCAAATTTCTCGAGTTGTCTATTTCCAACAAATAGACCATCTCCTAAGCCATGTTTCCACTTGTTGGAAGAGTTAGTATAGCAAATAGTATGTTCAACACATCCAAGAATTGCCATGGAAAATTAGAGAGATTGAAGGAGAAGGTTCGATTACAAATAAAGCCATAGATTCTCATTGTCACATAATTTATTTGGTTGTTTGACTGAGTGATGGTTCGATTTGGACAATAATACTTGCATCAAATTGAGTCTACGGAGCTACGGATGATCCACAATGATTAGGGGATAACAAGTTTTATGAAATACGAATTGGGATGCTTGAATCCCTCTTCTTCAAAATCCCATTTTTCTCTGCCAATGAAGTAGATCCACTTGTTTTAGACTCATCTAGAGCACACGATGATTCAATCGTTCAATTTACGAAGGACCCAAGTCAGCAAGTTGAGTTCATACATAACGTACATCACTGCTTTAAAACTCGCCGAGTCGACTCGAAACTCGGCCGAGTCGACTCGACTCGGCTGAGTTTCGATCCGCTGAGTTTCGATCCGACTCGGTCCAAAACTCGATTTGGCAACTACTCGGACCAAAACTCGAGTGACTCGGGCGAGTCACTCGAGTTTTTGGGGTGTGTGACTCGGTTCGAGTCTTGATCGTTGTATTTTTTGGGGTAAAATCGGGATCCGGTAGAACAATTTATGTTTTGTAATGACATGTTATTTGGTGATAAGCTTTAAGGTCATCAAAACTTGTTAGATATCCATTTTTAAATATATATAATATTAAAATATATTATATAATGTCGAGTTTTTTGTATCGAGTTTTGTCGGGTTTTAGCTGAGTTGTCGAGTCAACTCGACTCATTAAGGTTTCGAGTCGAGTCGAGTTTTCGTGTTTTAAAACACTGACGTACATACATTGAAAACAAGCAATGTGATTATTGTAGCTAATTGGTACAACAATGTGGTTGACTCATGACCTATTGGCCATGAATAAATGTGGGTACACATCAATGCTGTTCTTTTCTAATGTTGTCAAGACATGATTGGAGTTGAGTCCTCTGCCATGTCCAAGATTGACCATTTCATGTCTTGGTTCTTTGGATGTAGCGTTATTGATGATGTTGTGCTTGTGGTGATCACATCCGACTTAGACTATATGTATGGTGTCTCATGTATTAATATCGTAAACATGATGACTCATTGGATGTAATGTCTACAACAATTCCAGAGGCATGATATGTGATAGATTTATTCAAATAACTAGCACCATTTTCTTGTGTCGTCCTTTAATGGCTCAGGAAAAGTTATTTCAACATCTCACCAAGGTTCTAAAAAGCGCTAGGCGCTAGTCGGGCGGTGGGGGGTCGCCTAGCGCCTAGACGGCCTAGGCGGCGCCTAGGCGTTTTGCCTTTTTTAAAATTATTTTAATTATTATTTTGATATTATATAATATATATATGTTTAAGAATTAATATAAGTTCAAGATTATCCCAAACCATTATTTTAAAGAACAAGTATATAACCATAATTTAAGATTGAGTGATTAACAAGAACAAAAACAAACATGGTCCGCCTGGCCATCCTGATCCCGCCTAGGCGACCGCCTTGCCTCGCTTAGACTGCTAGGCGGCCGCCTTGCCCCGCCTGGGAGCTTGGCTGCTTTTCTGGAGCGCCTAGGGCCTAGGCGAGACGGTGGGGGGCCGCCTAGGTGGCCGCCTGGGCCGCTTTTTAGAACACTGCATCTCACAGTTCATGACCTAATGCATCATTTGGGTGTCATTTGGAATAGTTCACGTTTGGGTCCTCGGGAAGAAATTGAAGGGTGTTCCGAATTCTCGTGTCTTTCTCCAATAATGGAGTTGACAATCGTGCAAGGCATGAATGGTTGTGTAATACGTTTGTAATTATATATATAATATTAATAATTAAATATAATAAAATTTTGTGCTCGAATATGAATAGTGAATAGTTTGAAAATTAAAAATTATCATGTTCATCAATCATCATTCATTACATGATTTATATCCAATACAACCAAAAAATACAAAGCTAGTGTCACATTCATCAATTACAAAAAAGTAACGCTAACAACATTACGCTGGTGATGCGGGAGCAGATTCGACAAGCACGTGTTTCGAGGCTTGAATAAGAATAATATAATTATTTTCGGATTTAATAATTCTTGAAAAAAGTATTTTCGGAATAAAATATAAAATTCGGAATAAAATAATTATTTTATTCCGAAAATATTTTTTAATCCGAAAGTAACGCTAACAACATTACGCTGGTGATGCGGGAGCAGATTCGACAAGCACGTGTTTCGAGGCTTGAATAAGAATAATATAATTATTTTCGGATTTAATAATTCTTGAAAAAAGTATTTTCGGAATAAAATATAAAATTCGGAATAAAATAATTATTTTATTCCGAAAATATTTTTTAATCCGAAAATATGTTATTTTCGGATTTATTAAATATGGTAGTTTTAAAAATATCTTTTATGAAAGATTTGGATAGATTTAGGTATTTTAAATTTAGTAGTAGTTATCTTTATTTATGGATAATTTTAAAGATAAGGATATGATGGATCAGGAAGTTAATTAGGTGAGATCTTTATCTCATCAGTGGTTATCATCTTTATCTTTTATTTTAGGAAGTTGTTATTTCTTGTTATTTTGTTAAATCGTATGAGCTTATCTCTTATGATCTTATTTGTTAGAGTTTTTTTTTTTTTAATTTAAAGGCCATGAAGCCCCCCATTGTAATGGAATTGATTGAATGATGAATGAAAAAAATGACAATTATTTGCTTTGATTCCTGTGAGAGGTTTCATATTGCGTTCCTGAGAGAGGATCGAAGAGCGAGAAGCTTGCCGGCGTGAGGTCGGATTACCGTCGGTGCGAGGCCGACAACCTCCTTCACCCTTCCATCCCCTCCCTACGCTATCGCCACGATCGTCCTGCGTCAGCTGGTGTCTCATTCATTGTCCATTACAAAACACTAGCAAAAAACACTAACACTCATCATCCATTACAAAATACAAAGTTAGTATCGCATGTATCATCCCAAAAAGAAAAGGAGAAAAGGAGAAGAGAAGAAAAGAAAAAAAAAACCTGAGCAAGTCGCCTGGTAGGTGTGGCCGCCACCTGGTCGGTGTGGTTGCCGCCTCGTCGTCGCCTACAAAATGAATCACAACCGTCCGTTACACCCAGTGGATTGGTGAATCACACGCACACAATCCCAAATGTCCAACCAGTTAACGTGGCATCTAATCAGTGCAATTCACCGGCTACAAATCCCCCCAATATGTATCCTGACGTAACGACTTGTATCCCCGACGTATCGGGGCCGTATCCCCGGCATATCAGAATTGTTTTTTTTTTTTTTTGTTTTTTTAAATTCCGATACTTCATAGCTGTATCGGATATGTATCCCACCGTATCGGGCCGTATCAGAGTATCGAGATGTATCCGATACGGGTACGACACCTGTTTTGAAGTATTGGTGTATCCAAGATAAGCCTTAACTGAAATGACTGTCGAAGCAGGATTCATAGAGCCATTCAAGGCTCCATGATTAATGTTATGGTTTTGGTAATATCTTGGACTTAAAAATATAAATGAAACTAGAAGAAGTTGTTTCTTGTTTTGGGTAAATTCTTTACACGAGTTCAATCACTTCTACAACATTTGGATTTTCTAGAAGTGCTTTCTTGGTAAATGATCTTGGTGATATCTTTTGCTAAATTGCATGAAAAAGACCACCGAAAAGCATATCAATCCCTTTAATCTTGGTTCATAATTAAAATTCTGTAGGATAGGATTGGAGTCATGGTCTTGTTTGACTAATATTCATGCATCTCCTTAGCAAGGATTAAAATACTAGTCGGTATGAACCATACAGGTCGGTTCAAACCGGGAACCGGTGCGAACTGCACCTGTATTTACTTGGTACTGACCGCGGGGGATAAATCGCCTAAATACCTACCGGGTCGACCAAATACCGGTTCGAACCGGCAGACGATATATAGCATGGGTTTGGGGGTTTTCTTCATTCCGATTGCATTTTTGGTGTCCCTTTCTTCATTCCCATGTGAAGTGAAGCTTCAAACAAGCTATATTTGCAAGATTTGAAGCCCAAAACTCGATTTTGAATATCAAAATCACATTTGAAGGTAAGTTTTCATGATTTTTTTAATTTTTATTTTCTTTTGTTGCATTTCTTTAAAAAAAAAAATAAATAATTATGGTGAAATTTTTTATATGGGCCAGATCTAACCTTTGAATGCCATCAAAATTTAGATCTATAAAATTTGAAGCATTATCTCCAATTTTGCATGATCGGTTCATGTAAATTTGGGGGTTTTGCTTATTTTTACAAGCTAATATCAAATTGACGCTAGATTTTCACTAAGAATGCATAAATATGGATGAAACAAATTTTGATATGCATTAAAATTTATTTTTATAGCATTTATTTTCGGATTTCATATATGATATAAATTGTTTTTTAATTTTTTTTAAAATACCAAAATGTCCTTAAAGTTATATAAGCCAACACATAAAATTTAATACTAGGCTAATCTCTAAGCATAATACTAGGCTAATCCCTTAGCATATTACTAGGCTAATCCAAGTATATCCAACACATAAAATTTGATAATTATATCAAATTCCACAACTTGTAATCATATAGTGACTTTATAACTTAGAAGGACCGGTTCATACCTATAGCTAGTTTACTAATGGAAAAAAACATCACAAACCAACATTTTAGATTATTCTGGATTTTTTGGTTATTTTTTTTATTTATTTTTGAAATCAAAAATCAATTCACACTGGTTTGCACTGGTTCAAACCAAAAATCACATAATGCCGCTATTAGTTGCCTACATATTATGCATATAGAAACACTTGTGAGTCTGAGGGTACATGTTTAGTTTGTCAATACCTGTAAATTGTAAGATGAAATTGCATTTCTGAAGGTGTAACCATGATTGCCTTTTTTTTTTTTTTCCTTTCAGGATTTTAAATAGTTCTGACACCGGGCATTCATCTGATGCACTGCTTTGGCTTTTGCGGTATGATGCTGGATCTTGTTAAGGCCTTCTGTATCCATGTTGCCCACTGATATATTGTCTCTTTTGTGCAATATATAGCATTCTCGTCTTTACTTGTTAGATATGATATCATCAACTAGTTTTCATACCTCCTTGATGCAGTTTGCATCAGAATTGTACGTATCTATGGTTAATTAAGTAGTATCTGTAACAGAACATTTTTAAAGGGTTTTGCAGGAACTATCTTTGGTGCTTGTTCTTCCCACTTTGAAGGAGCTACCCAAAAATTCCCCTCTGAATACAAGTGAGGTACTAAATACAGTAATTTAAGTGTTGTAATTCTTTAGCATGTCTCTTCTATTAGCTTGTCTTTTGGGCAAGACAATTGCCCTTGGCATGCCACCTTTCATTTGTTATTGGGGGATGTACAGTCATGTATCCAAGTTATAGATTACCTTCATCTATTTTTTCATCCGGAATACCTTTTTACATATACTCAAGGTTCGAAATCTCCATTTTGGTGGAAATTTCGACCTTCTGGATCTGGAAATATTTCGTGGAAATATTTTGACAGTGTTGAAATATTGCAATTTTGTAGAAATGGTGGAAATATTGATTTTTTGATGGAATTTTTTAGTGAAACTCCGGATAGTCATAAACCAAGTATAGATACACACTTTGGAACACTCAAATAATATGTGTACCTTATCTAGGGGTGTAGAGCTTCACATAACATGTATTCAATGTATTGAGTCTGTGAGTCTTGTGCAATCTTATTTAGTTTGGTTTTGATATATATTTTTTAAATATTTTTTAATCTTTTTTTTTGGATAAAAATATTTTTGAAATAAAGATTAGTTGATTGTTAAAATAATGTTTCAAACGATTTTGAAAGCGGACTTAAAACAAGAAAGTTATGCAAATTTGAAATTGTGCAAAAATTATGCTGAAATGTGAAACACTGTTTTTTTACTAAGTCTGAAAAAAAGAGTTTTTATATAGAAAAGTTTTCATACATTCAAAATTTCCTAAGACGGACCATGGTTTTCTAGATGTACTCGTACTTCTACATCTTGTGGAATTTTTTGAGCTAAAAAGGAGTTGATTTAATCACTTTTCTCACCATGTAGATTTTATAAAAATCCATAAAAACTGTTTTCTCCTACTAAAATTGAAAGTTTACTTTTTGATTCCTTTGTTTTTTTATTTTTTTGATATTTTTATTGAAATCAAATGGGGGGGTATTTGCTTATTTACATATAATAACTTAAAGTAAATGGAGAAAATAAAAATTAAGTAAAACGATATTTACGTAAATGTTATTATATGTAAATAAGCTGCTGAGAACCAGGCCCCCCAGTCCTCTTTTATAACCAGTCAGTCACAGAATTTCGGATAAATTTCGCGAAATTTTTTCAAATTTTCGCGAAATTTCAACAAAATCTCGCGATTTTTCGTGGAGATGGAAATATTTCGTTTGAAATATCGCGATATTTCGCGAAATCGTTCGATATTTTGACATTTTCAGTTATGCTCGAGATTGCAGGTGGTATTTCGTATCGGGTTTTCGTTTTTCCGATATATTTCGCGATATTTCGTATCTGGTTTTCGTAGAGTTATGCATATACTCTAGAGTTTACTGGTTTGTTGGAAGTATTATAAAAAATAGAGAAGCAATATCCACCATGATCATTATGTGAAATAAAAAATCCATATCCTTGTGTTAAATCCCGTTTGTTTCTCTAATTTCTTGTATTTTGGAGATTTTTTTAAGCGAACTACAGTTGTGCTGGTCGTGCTATTAACTATTAGGATTTGTTATATTGGATTATCTTCCACTGATGCCATGGATGTGATTCTAAAGAATCTAAATCATTAGCCAACATTTTGGGCATATAAATTAATAACTGGCCGTGCTCTTAATTTTGGGGAAAACTGACAATCAATAGTTATATAAATAAATCATAATGCCCTTGATTACCGATTAGTAGCAGGGCATATTGTCTTTTATTGCTATGAAGGCCTCTTCACTTCCAAGTTATGACCCAAATTAATAGCTGGTCATGCTATTAATTTTGGGGAAAACTGACGATCAATTGTTATATAAATAAATCATAATGCCCTTGATTACTGATTAGAAGCAGGGGCATAGTCTTTTATTGCAATGAAGGCCTTTGCACTTCCAAGTTATGGCCCATCATTTTGGAGTATTCAGGTCAAATTCACCATTGATGGCATCCAAGATTAAGAAATTCAAGACGGGCGATTTTTTACAACCATCCCCGCCCGCACAACCCTCACCATCGTCACTCTTGGCGATGACGGTGATGTTACTGGGGTTCGAGAAGCAGTCGATTGCAATGGTTCGAGAAGCATTCAAAATGCTTCCAATTTAGAGAAGCAATGGTTCGAATCTCTGAGCTTGCGCTGCACAAGCACGGCTCAGCCACAATGCTACGATGACGTCTGTGATGCCTCGATGCGGAGATGACGGAGATAACCATATGCAATTCCTCAATGCTGATGTCACAGTACGGTTCAACCACGATGCTTCGATGTGAAGATGATGGAGATACCACCTGCAATGCCTCGATGCCGGTGTCCTTGGTTCGAAGAGAGCTTAAGTGGGAAGGAGGGAACTCAGGACCAAGCTTGTTGCTTGCTCTGATGCCATGTTAGATTTAATCAAGGAGAGAGGCGGAGAGAAGAAGAGGGAAAGAAGAATATGGAGGAATCATCTCGTGTTTTACATTACTCTAGGACAATGGTCCAATATATATGAATGTACAAAAAGGAGTGAGGTCACCCAAGGGTAAGAATAAGCCTATACAGACAAAAGGTGTATATACTAACTGTATCCATATCACATGTCATTCTTTATAGCTACAACCATTGGCTTATGCATTTTACCGTCTCTTGGGGCAGTTTGGGTTATCCACATCATTCTTTTGTTATTTTTGTTGGAAATATGATGTGTGCCCCTCTGTATTTGTGGACTCCATTTTCTTTAAATAATATACCAGGTAGTGTGTTTTTCAACCTTTTATCAAACGGGTTTTAATTTGGAATGCTTAAGTGCTAAGCTATGAAGATTTATTTACCTTTTTGGTTCAATATCTTGAGCATTTTCTCATATTATATCATTTAGGTTACTTTTATTGTGTATGTGCTCTGTTAATCACTCATGTTGGTGTAGTTTGCTGTAGTGTTTGGTGCAGGAGGGAAAATTGCGTTGTCGGATTTAGGAATTGAATGAAATTTGGAACAATTTCAGAATTTGGGAAGCAATATCCAATCTGAAGTTGATCTGAATTACCCTTGAAAAATGTCAAAAAGAAATAAAGGCTGACTAGAGAAGCCTACTATAATGGAGGATGAGAATCCAAAAGCGTTTCATAATTCGTGTATGATTCATGATAGAATTCAAAAAGTATGTGCTTGCTGCATTTGAACTATTTCTAGCACAAATTCTGGGTTTGGGAAGGTTTATGTGAGGTCTCCTGGTGGATTTAGTCTTATGGATGTTTAGATCTATAAATATGAACTAGCATAGTTACAGAATTGGATGTATTGATGCGGAGATTAAAAAAAAAAAGACTAGTAGTTAAGAAATAAAGCAAAGGGGAAATTAAGTGTAAGTCCAATATATAGCATCAATAAAAGGTGCATGACAGCTAATAGTTTCAGCTAAGCGTAGGTTCACATAATCAAAGTAGTTTTAAGGGTGATCCTCTCCCATGGTTTTTGCACAAAATAGATCATTAACGAACTGATTTGGATGCCGTGTTTTTTTGTTAAATACCAAAAATACCAATGAGATCCTCCCACATTAATTAACAATATATGATATAGGGACATGCTTCTTTTTTACGGGAATAGTGGCACGGGTTGCTAGTGTGATTTCACTGTAGCAGATGCAATGAATTTACTGTAGCTGCTATAGTGATTTTCGCCGTGGTTACTTAAAGACTTCCCTACAGTGAAATCACTGTAGCAACGATACTCAATTATTTTCAAATAATACTTAATTTAAATGAGTATTATTTTGTAAATTTGAGTACCATTTAAAATCATTGTAGCTGCTACAGTGATTTTCGCCGTGGCGGCTAAAAAGACTTTCCTATAGTAAAATCACTATAGCAATGATACTCAATTATATGCAAATAATACTCAATTTAATTAAGTATTATTTTTTATATTTGAGTACCATATAAAATCACTATAGGGAGTACCATTTAAAATGATATTCAATTATATAAAAATGATATTCAGTGTTACAATGGTTTCATTGTAGGGAATTGAGTATCATTTTCATATAATTGAGTATCATTTTAAATAAATGTAGCAGCTATAGTGAAATCATGGTAGTACTACAGTGGAATCACTCAATTATATGAAATGATATTCAGCGCTATAGTAATTTCAAAGTAGAAAATAGAGTATCATTATTATAAATTCGAGTATTATTGCTACTATGATTTCACTATAGCAAAGTGGTTTTAGCTGCCACGATGAAATCACTATAGTAGCTACAGTGATTTCACTGTAGCAGCTATAGTGAGCCAATTATTGGTTTCAAAACTGGACGCTTCTTAGGGATTGGGGGCAGTTTTATAGGGAATGGTAATTTGGTAAATTCGGTAACTTATCATGATAATTTTAGTCTTTTAGTAACTAATTGAGCCGCTGCAATTAATATGCTGAAACATGGATATGGGCTAAGAGGAAAAAGTTCTTGGGATCTATCCTAAAACGAAACGGTTAAAAAGTGCTGATTGCTAATTTGCTATCCGCCCCTGAAACAAAGCTAAATACTGAAAGATTCTCACTTCTAGTTGGGCATTAAGTGCATTGCGTTAATGTTTTAAAGACTAACCACCAATTAATGAATGCACTTCACAAGAAATCACAGCAAAAGAATGCCTAAATGATAGAAATGATGATTTTATGGAGGAAATATGGTAGCAATTAGCCAATTTTGCAGTGCGAGTATTCTCGGTTTTGTTTCTTACTATGGACCTATAAAAGTTACTATACTAGTGCTCTCAGACTATTGTAGTAGTCGTTGCACTTCTTGGCAAAGAGGTGTCCCCCCCCCTCTCTCTCTCACACGCGTGCACACACACACATTTGGGCCACTATCTGACGTCCCTATTCTTTGAAAAGAGCTGAAGTCCTCCTGTTAGTTAGACTAGTATCGGATCTCCCTATTCTTGGCAAACAGGTGACATTCACCATTTAATTTTGGCTACACAGTAGTCTAACTTAAAACTGAAAAGTGTCATTGTGTCACATGGGGTTATGTCCAGGAGGGGTGGGTTGACCTTGGACAAGGCCACAAGGGCCAGCAACTCTGTTTTCAGTTTCACTTGGACTCCTCAGTTCTTTAGAGCTGAAATCAATCCTATTTCATTAATCCAGTCCAAAGAAAAGTGAACTTTGACCACTTACACTTGGAATTTAGACTCCTTATCGAAGAGGACTCCTAGTCGTAGTATAAAGAGAGGGGCTAGCCTCCATGTTCTCTCTCTTTGGTTCCTTGGTCTCCTACTTGCATAGCTGGTTGCAACTCTTGTGCAAGTCATTCTCTCCTTTCACTCCTTTCGCTTCTGTTCTTCTTTCTTCTGTATTACATTTGCATGGTGGATGCATCAATGTTGTCATCAATTTTTCTTGATGGGGCTAAAGATTCATCTTCAAGTTCGTTCGTGAATAAATGAGAATTCACTGGATTTCTTGTTAGATTATTGTATATGCTGTGGGTCTGGAAGTTATATTTGCTAGAGTTGGAGTTTAGAGGTACGTTGTATTTTGTCATGTCTTTTAAGGCCTCTATCAAAGTTCAGTTGTTCTTTCTTATGGAAAAAAAATATTAAGCATGCATTTTGTTGGCTAATCAGCCTAATCCTTAGTAGCATTATCATTGTTGTCAAGGCGTGCACCTTGGCGCACTAGGCGCCCGGAGATAGCTAGGCCCCAGTGCGCCTAGGTGAACATCACTAAGCAGCGGCCTAGGCGTATGCCTAGTTTTAGACATTGATTTTTGTTTTTTTGTTTTTAAGTAAAACCCAACCCATGCCATTGATGCATGCAAATGCTAAAAGAAACCCAAGTGCTGAATTTAAAACAATTAAAGATAAAATTCTGCACGTATTGAATCAAATTTCAGCAAAGACTATCGCCACGGATCATCATTCAATAATGCCCAAACAGATTTAATTTAACGCAGTAATAAAACTGACATGATAATGATTAATTTCAGATTTAATAAACAATTCCAGCAATAAAGACTAACACAATCTCAAATAATAAAGCCAAAGTCTCAAATAGCAAGCATAGATCTAAGCGATAAAATCTAATGGATGAGATTCTTCAGAAGCCCAGTGTTTTGAAACCCTAACTGAAATCAGCAATTGGCCGGATTGAAAGCGAAGATTTATCACATGAAAATATCGAAGGACGATTCAAACCGTGCTTTGGTCAATGCCGGCCGCGATCAAAGGCTCCGTTGTTGCAGATGAAGGGGCGGAAGAGGAGGCGTGGTCCGGAAGAAAAGGATGAGAAGCCGAGACGATTTGATCTTTGGAGGATGGATGATCTCCGCGTTGATCTCCCGCGAAGTCGTAGACGAAGGCGTGGTGACGAGGTAGAAGCTTGCGGAGGGAAGAAGAAGACTGGAAGCAAGATGATTCTTCGGATGAGACGTCGAACAAGCGATCCCGCTTCTCCGTTCTAGGGTTTCAATTCAATATTCATCGTCCCGTTTCAATTAGGGTTTGCATGGCTTTATAGGCAAGGAACAACAAAAGAAGAAAAAGGAAAGAAAGAGAGAGGCGTCCGCGCGACAAAGAGGGAGAAGGGGACGCGGGCACGCTTCCCAAGGCGTGCCCGCGCGGGTCTTTCCGCGGGAAGAGGGAGCCGGATGGGTGATGGGGGGATTCGGCTAGGATTTTGACTCCCTTTGAATCTCATCCATTGAGATTTAAGTCGACTTAAGATCCTACGGCTAAAACCTAAACATAGAAATGAGTCAGTTCGGCATCTGTGGCTCGAACCGGATGCGAACATGGCTCGCACCTACCCAAACCAGAAATAAAAACATAAATAACTCAAGATCCGTCAGTCGGATCGACATAAAATAAAAACCAAAGTCATAGATAATCGAACTAGCTTTTCACTGATGCAGACGGATTGGCGATCGGCTTCCTGGATCTCCGTAGGGAATAAAAATACGCCATTAGCTGTGAAAATCTGCACATCGGCCTCGTCTGCATCAAGTCCCCTGGACTCAAAAGAACTCGATTCCTGTCGAGTAAGGTCCTGGATCCGGTGGGGGCTCTCCTGGACGTAGCCGCAACCTCTGCATATGCTCCAACTGCTCTCCCGGGTTCGGTGGCCAAGTAATCAGCCTCAAGTACGCAACGACTTCATCTGGCATCCCCTGCCCATCAACGCCAAGCGAAGACCTGAAAGCCAACACCAACATCCTCCTCGGCACGGAAAGATCGTCAAGATATCCAGATAAGTTCATGTGATAATAGGAAGATAGGTTGACAGAAAATTCAAAAGACATATGAAAGGAAAGGCCGCGGGAGTATAATATGTTGCGGGTCATCGGCTTGCGCAATAAGCTATGGTTTCTTTGAAAGGCCATGGGTGCGGGTGCAATATGTGTTGCTCAAAATGGCCTGCGTACGTGGCAAAACAAGTGGATTCTAGACTAAGAAGATATGTCATGCAATCATTGTCTGGATGCAGTGAATAAAATAAGAAATTAAATAACTCATCAAGCCACTTGTTATGACTTCGAAAAAGTAAAAATGATGGGCTTTTTGAAATCTGAAAGCATGGCTCATAAGTACCCAGCATTGAAAAGTGAACAAACGTAGCAAAATCTTCTTTAATGCTTAACTCAACACTTGGTCGATAATATGGATGCACATATGAATGGTCTGTGAATGTAAAGATGTCAGGCAAATGATGAATGCGAGTGCCATGGATGCCTATGGACTCTAAATGCGATGTGCATGCGATGGAATGCAATATGTTGTCTAATCCCTTCTCAATTTTTAGTGAATCAGAAGACCACCCTACTAAATTATCTGCAAATGGTGGTATGGGATGGCTCTGACTCAGAAGAGTTTGAGGTGCATGGGATCAGTGTCTCTTAAAACATGTGGGCCATAAGGTGACATTGATACCGTCCTTAAGGAAAGTGTAGGTGTTGGCTTTTCCGTGATGTAGTATATCTCGGTCGAACTGCCATGGACGCCCAAGGATCATATCAGCTACTTCCAAGGGAAGGACATCACACCAAACCTCATCTCGATATTGCAGCCCAATCGACAACTTAGCCAAACAACAATGAGTCACTAGCTTGCTTGTGGTGTTGTCTACCCACGACGTTTTGTAAGGATAAGCCCACTGTTCTAAAAAGCGGTCCGGGCGGCCGCCTAGGCGTTTTAGGGGGTTGGCCGCTCCGCTTCAGCAAAAAGCGGCACTGCAGGCGGGTTGAACAAAGGCGGGCGCCTAGGCGGAATCCGGCCCGCCTAGGCGCCCGCCTAGGCGGGTAAAAGGCGGGCGCCTAGGCGGTCTCACTGTATGCAATTGCTTGAGGAAATTTTTTTTTCTGTAATGAATTTTCTGTTTCTTCACCATATGCAATTGCTTGAGGAATTGTTTTTTTCAATGTATTGTGATGAAATGTTTAAGAAGCTCTTACGATTTTTTACTATATTGGTTCTTGTATGGTATGAGTTTGGATAGAATTTGGATAACAATATATGATTGGTTGGAATTTGGGTACATCACAATAAAGTTGGAGTACAACTGTATTATCTGGTATACTCAAGTTAGAGGGACAATCGGGTATAGGTATTGAGGTAACCATACCGAAATACCCCTACCCACCCAATCCCCTCCTCCCTTTTCATAAAACTTTTATATTCAGATCGGTAGTTTTGATGTTTGCATATGTAAAACTTTCTAATATTGTTTTTTTTATATAGAATTATAAATTTTTATATATACATACATATAGAATATATATAATATATTTTATATAGGTGGGCACCCGCCTTTTTCTCCGGGCGCCCGCCTAGTCGTCCGCCTTCCGCCTTGAAACCACTTGACCGCCCGTCTTCCGCCTTCCGTTTTTTAAAACATTGGATAAGCCAATGGTTTGACTTTCCACTTCTTGCTCCTGACTATCCCTTCATTGATTAAGTTGGTGGTGCAACCTCCATCTATCAAGACACAAAGGTCTATGTCATTGACAGTGCAGAGTGTTCGGAACTGCTCGAATCTCTGGTTCTTGCAATGTGGCTTTGGGGGTCCTCCACAGAGCTCGTGGGATAGTAACGCTTTCGGTGCCTGGGGTGATGGAGACTGGTGAATAACTAATAGTGGCGCAGTCGCGTCATCCCCGTCCAAGACCAACTCATTGAAGTTTTCACCATCAGACTCATGACTACCCTCTTCATTATCCGCAAGATTTGTCTGTGGATTGAATTGACGTCGAGGACAATCGGCTGACTTGTGACCCGGCTGGTTGCACTTGAAACACTTCATCATGCTCGGGTTGGTTCCTAAGACTCCTTTATCCTTGTCAGTGGGTGTAGGAACTGTACCAGCTACAGGGGGAGGTCTAGGGAGTGGTCTGCTAACAGATCCGGATGGTGCCCTAGTGTTGTCATATCATCAAGACGCAGATCGGGAGTGGTGAGACTCAACTTTCTTAGCCCGACGGTGTGCATCACTGACCTGATACAAGTCATGAAGGGACACCACCTCTTGAATTGAGGGCTTAAGACCATTGACATACCTAGCGACGCTCTGCTCTTCATCTTCATGCAGATCGTTGCGAGCTTGGAGCTTGTAGAACTTATTGGTGTAATCATCCACCGATTTGTGCTCTTGTCGCAGGTTTTGGAATTTCTGGAACACACTCTGTTTGAAATCAGAAGGGAGGAACTTCTGTTGCATTTTTCCCCTCATGTGTGTCCAAGTGGAAATCTTATCTTTTCCTTTCCTACCCCTAGTGGTCTGCAACTGTTTCCACCAGATCAGTGCATGACCTTTCAGTTTGAGACTAACAAACTTGACTTCTTTGTCGCGGGGAATTTCCTTCCACTCAAAATATTGATCGATTCTCTCGGTCCACTTTAGGAACTCTTCAGGATCCATCCTACCTTCGAACTCAGGAATTTCGATTTTGATACCCGGATCCCAGCCCCAATGGGATTTCGTTTTCCTATGAGTTTTTCTACTTCGCCTATCAGACCCGTCAGAGGAACTGACGCTATCACCTCCTGACTCAGGATCTAACTCACTACGCTCCAGAGACGCTCTAACCCTGTGTTCCCGATGGGGTCGAGGTGGATCTTGGGAAGTGGTGAAGGCCAAGGTCAAGGTTTCGATCTGGGTCTGAAGCCTATCCATATGTTCTTGTTGCCTTGTGAAGGCATCTTGCTAAGTGCGGGGTGGGGAAGGTCTAGCCATGGGAGATTCTCTAGAAGATGCTATCAATTCACCTCAGAGAGAAAGGGGTGATCCTAATATGGATGCGCTCACGCGGGATGCTAGTTTCCTAATTAATGCAAAGACACAAACTAAAATGAAAAGAAGGAAAATAAAAAAAAATTTCAGCAAGCACACAAGGATGCGAATGATGCAAGAGGACCGACCGTTGCGTAAGAACGCGACGACTAGTGCGCTCTGATACCAACTTGATGTATGCAGATGCTAAAAGAAACCCAAGTGCTGAATTTAAAACAATTAAAGATGAAATTCTGCACGTATTGAATCAAATTTCAGCAAAGACGATCGCCACAGATCATCATTCAATCATGCCCAAACAGATTTAATTTAACGAAGTAATAAAACTGACATGATAATGATTAATTTCAGATTTAATAAATAATTCCAGCAATAAAGACTAACACAATATCAAATAATAAAGCCAAAGTCTCAAAGAACAAGCATAGATCTAAGCGATAAAACCTAATGGATGAGATTCTTCAGAAGCCCAGCGTTTTGAAACCCTAACTGAAATCAGCAATAGGCCGGATTGAAAGGGAAGATTTATCACATAAAAATATCGAAGGACGATTCAAACCGTGCTTTGGTCAATGCCGGCCGCGATCAAAGGCTCCGTTGTTGCAGATGAAAGGGCGGAAGAGGAGGCGTGGTCCGGAAGAAAAGGATGAGAAGCCGAGACGATTTGATCTTTGGAGGATGGATGATCTCCGCGTCGATCTCCCGCGAAGTCGTAGACGAAGGCGTGGTGACGAGGTAGAAGCTTGCGGAGGGAAGAAGAAGACTGGAAGCAAGATGATTCTTCGGATGAGACGTCGAACAAGCGATCCCGCTTCTCCGTTCTAGGGTTTCAATTCAATATTCATCGTTCCCTTTCAATTAGGGTTTGCATGGCTTTATAGGTAAGGAACAACAAAAGAAAAAAACGGAAAGAAAGAGAGAGGCGTCCGCGCGGCAAAGAGGGAGAAGGGGACGCGGGCACGCTTCCCAAGGCGTGCCCGCGCGGGTCTTTCCGCGGGAAGAGGGAGCCGGAGGGGTGAGGGGGGGATTCGGCTAGGGTTTTGACTCCCTTTGAATCTCATCCATTGAGATTTAAGTCGACTTAAGATCCTACGGCTAAAACCTAAACATAGAAATGAGTCAGTTCGGCATCTGTGGCTCGAACCGGATGCGAACATGGCTCGCACCTACCCAAACCAGAAATAAAAACATAAATAACTCAAGATTCGTTAGTCGGATCGACAGAAAATAAAAACCAAAGTCATAGATAAGCGAACTAGCTTTCCACTGATGCAGACGGATTGGCGATCGGCTTCCTGGATCTCCGTAGGGAATAAAAATACGCCATCAGCTGTGAAAATCTGCACATCGGCCTCGTCTGCATCATCCATCTTCTTTGTTCATTTTGTTGTTGTATACTTGTTATACTACCTGTTCATTGTGTTGCATGCATTTGATTAGAATATGCTCAATTTTATGTTAGCAAGTGGTTGTATTCTATTTGTTCCTTTTGTTGTTTACTTGTTTATACTATGTATGTGTCAATTTGTTGAATGCATTTGACTAGAATGTGCTCAATTTCATCATTTTCATGTTTGTAAGGTGTTCTATTGCTGCCTATTACATATATACCTGCAAGTATAGACTATACATATATACCCGTGCCTGGAGGATGACTATGCACATAAGGTCACGCCTATGCACATAAGGCCACGCCTAGGTTCCCTCCGGGCATCTAGTTTTGCCTTGACGCCTTGACAACTATGGCATTTATTACTTATAAAACACAAATTTTGTCCCGGAAGCTGTGGAGGATGCTTAAACACAGATTTCTCATTAAGGGCCATCCAGGATCTTTACGATCGTTATGGACTCTTTGGCGCACTAAGAGGATCAACAATAAACTCAGGTCGACTTGGGATCTTCTAGTTATTGGTATCTGTTGGTGCATTTGGAGAGAGAGGAATGCTAGAGTCTTCTCTAGAGTCCAGCTGTCTATAGCAGCAGTCTGGGAGAAATTCAAGAGGATGATGCAAACCTGGTCCATAGCCTTCTCTCCTAAGCAATCGGGAGATATGTTTCCTTTTCTTTGTAATCTGTAACCTCTATCTTATTACTTTTATTTAATAAAATAGCTTGGGGTATGGCTTAACCCCATCCTCTCCTTCTCGGAGAGGAATTCCTCAAAAAAAAAAAAAAAAAAAACACAAATTTTGAGTTCTTAGTACCAACATCTAGGATGGTGAAAACCAATATTTTTTTTTCTTTGCTGGATAGTCCGACCCATCATTGTTTTCTTCCATCTTCATTACCAAAGGGTCAAGTATGCATTGAACTCAGATTTGAATCCTATAGTTGAAATCTTCTAGATAATGTCCTAAGCAGTGACAGAGAATTTTTTCTTGTTTCTTCAATCTTGGAACATTTTTATGATTACTTTTTTTTCCCACTTGTTTTTGCGGGTCTTTTAACAGAAACTATGCTGTTTGCTTTTGAGAGAATTAGTATCATTATTTGAATCTTTTCAAATGTCAGTAAAGTATAACTGAATTATTTGCTTTTATGCTGAAGTCTTTGCTGGTTAGAAATGGCTGGACTGCCATATGGAGCTCTCTGATGCACAGACTTCCTATTTTTAGCAATGCCACTCCAGTCGTGAGTACTTTTTGCTTTCTTCATTTGAAATGATTTGCTGATGATCTATAGATTAAAAAAGTGCTTGTATGTCCTATTACTGACTGCTCTTTGAAGTGTAATAATCTAATGTTCATATTGAAGTTTGTACTTGTTAATTTGCTTTGATTCTCATACATGTATCTTAATTTTTTTTGTTGTTTATGTCCGTTGTGTTTTGCCTTGATATCTTATTTTTTTCTTTAAATGAATTAGAAGAAACCTACATTACAATATGCTGAAACTTTTGGCATTTGTTATGTAATCTTGTTGTATTATTTAGTAGAATTGAGCTGCTAATAGTCACATAGTCGGATAATCTGCAGGCCCTGCAGCCACAGCTCAGCTGCCTTTAAGGCCACCTTAAACATTGTTCTTGCTTGCTATTGTTTTCAACCACACCACCGTTGTTTGCAGAGCTGCCTTGTTTACTCATTACTGTTGTAGCTCTTTGGCTATTCTCGTTGTAGCTGCTGTTTTCTCTGACTAGTTAGGTATATTTAATCTGGCTGAAGCTGTGGTTGTCAACCTAGTCTGGCCCTGCTATTGTCAATGTTGACCTTACATTTTGGCATTTATATGTATGTTCGGTTTTACCATTAGTTAAGACTATTGTTTAAAACTTGGAAAAACTCGGCCGAGTCGATTTGACTTGGCCAGCCATATTTTGAGCCGAGTTATTTGGCCGATTCAGACCGAGTTGGGATAAAACTCGTTCGAGTCGGACCGAGTTTACTCGACTCGACTGGCTTTCGAGTTGAGTCTGAGTTTCGAGTTTTTGAACACTGTTAAGACTGTTAAGTTGTGAATCTAATAAAGTGATTTTTTAGAAAAAAGATATATAACAGCCTAGACATATAATGGATTTAATCCCGTGCTCCTCATCCATTGATTAGTGCAACATTTTTTTGCGAAAATCTCTTTGTCAAATTTTCATTTATGTCCCTCTGGTCCTGTAGAAAAAGTCCTTATAGGCTCCTATTGAAGTAAAAATGCAAAATGCTTAAGGTTTTCTAAAGTATCGTAATGAGGTCGATTGATAGAAACGATGGATTTTCTCTTGCATTAGGTGTCCCACATCAGAAGCACCCTATAGCTGCTTTCCTGCTTCCTAATGCTTCCATCCTATTAAGCATTCAAAATCAAATTTTGTTCTATCATATGATTATTTATCAGGTATCTTTTCAACTTTACAATTTTGTAAGAGCCACACTTCCTTGTTTCCATGGTAGCTCCCAATTCACGTAAGATCTTTATCATCACGCATAGTCTTCAATGTTAGCTTTTTCATTAAAAAACAAAGCTTTGATGTTAGTATTATGTTTGAAGGTTTGGCTACATCAGCCTTACTGATATTCTATGGTCTGTACCCTCATGAATTGTCTTTGACTATTAACTTTAGGATTGGAAAACATAGATTGTTATTAGTGGATGTGAAAGATCATTCATTGTTCTTTTGATTTAGGATCCTTTCACTTAATTATTTTTTTTTACAATTAGTTTGGATGATATGCTTATAATATGTGAAAGATCATTCATTGTCTTTGACTATTAACATGTATCCATGCAGGTAGATGCTGCTTTGAGACTACTTGGCAACATGATCTTGCGGGTAAATCCTTTCTTGAATATTGCCTTCAATTACACTATATGTTTAATGGGATTCATTACATTGTATTTCAGTTATAATTTTATTTTTCAGGCATCTTAGATTATTTTTCTTGAATCATTACTATACTTTCAGGACCAAATTGGCGCAACTGTTGTACCTCTAGATATCTGGGACCTGCGAAATTTCAAGCAAATGCCATCTTTGTATGTCTCTATCTTTTATGAGGCATGACTTGCTAACTAAATATCAGTTTCAACTTCCTTCATTTCTTTAGTATTATGGTATTGTCACTTTGTGCATGTTCTTCTTCATGAATTTCTATATACATTTTATAGGTTGTCATTTTTAGTTTAGGTTTTGCATTAGTGGATTTAAAATGGTGTTCATCGCTTTGTTATAAACTTAGGAAAATTATTTCTCACGCTAAAATTATATCTTTACCTTTCATCTTGGAAAAACATTTTGAAATTGACAATGTATTTTTACCTCACTTAAATCAAAGTTCCATCACTTTGGTGTGGCCCTTTCTCTAACTACGTTTTACTAACCGAACGCATTCGTGTTATTGACTTGTCCGATCTGGTTGCATTCATGAATCACTCGTTCAACTGTCCCTCGGAGACATGGTCGAGAAGTGCCATGTTTGGTTGCCCCTATCTATCATTTTCCAGTAAAATGTGCCTTTCTAGGGACGTGTAAGGCAGTGGTAGATCAATATAGGTGTGAACAAAGCATCATTTTGTCAATTCTTAAATCTAGTTTCCATTGTTTCAAACTAAACTTTTGAGATTTAGAAAGTATGGTCTCCTGCCTAGAACAGAGTATTGCCTACCATAGGCTAGGTGGAGACTTAGGAGCACTTGATAAAGTTGTTCGAGAAGAGACGGATGGAAGGAACCCCAAAACCCTGATCTGGCTGATGGTAATGTCACACAACTACTGCTACCTCAAGTGTAGGCAACATTGCTTCAGATCTCTTTGTCATCACTCCTGTCTCAGGATGCTAAGGGGTTTTGTTTTTGGAACAGACGACAATGTTTTGCTGACGCCTCAAATCAATGCTTATGCTCTTTCCCTTCCAATTTTGTTGGCTCTCTATCTAGTGCTTATGAATTTTAGAGAACATTGGAATAAGAAATTGTAAATGATTGTTTCTTTGATAGCTTGTTAGCCCGGAAGATGGAGTCATTGGCATCATTAGGTAGATCAAAGCGAAGGGAGGAGTTTGTTTGTTAACCCTAATTAAGATGAGATTTTGCCACATAAGCTTCTAATGCTTTGCCATATTAATTTTGTTAAAAATACTGCATACCCAATTGTAACCATAATTGGTGCTACATTGCACCCTTTGGGCGCAGGTCCTCAGTTCGAATCTTGCGGGCCATGAACGCTGCCGTTGAGCCGGCGTGTCCAATGATGGTAGGAAAAGACGTAGTTGCGATAGTATGTTTCGAACCCTGGCCGGGGGATTGGTACCCATGCAGTTGTACCAGTAGGCAAGGTACAAAATCTCGAAATATTTCGCGAAATATCGCGAAATATTTCGGTTTTCCCAGACCTCGACACGAAATGTCTACTGCGATATCAAACGAAATAGAAATCACGATAATATCGCGATATATCGCGATATTTCGCACGATATATTTGTCAGCACGAAATATCGCGATATTTCGTGGAAATTTCGAGATAATTCGGGAAATTTCGAGATATTTCGGGATTTTGGCACCGAAATATTGGGACTGACTGGTTATAAAAGGGGACTGGGGGTTCCGGTTTCAGCAGCTTATTTACATATAATAACATTCAAGTAAATGTCGTCTTACTTAATTTTTATTTTCTCCATTTACTTTAAGTTATTATATGTAAATAAGCAAATACCCCCCCATTTGATTTCAATAAAAATATCAAAAAAATCAAAAACCAAGTGAATCAAAAAGTAGGTTTTCAGTTTTAGTAGGAGAAAACAGTTTTTTCGGTTTTTCATAAAATTTGTATGTTGAGAAAAGTGGTTACATCAACTCATTTTTAGCTCAAAAAATTCCACAAGATGTAGAACTACAAGTACATCTAGAAAACCATGGTCCGTCAAAGAAAATGTTGAATGTATAAAAACTTTTCTTTATAAAAACTCAATTTTTCAGACTTAGTAAAAAAACAGTGTTTTGCATTTCAGCATAATTTTTGTATGATTTCAAACTTGCACAACTTTCTTGTTTTAAGTCCATTTTCAAAATCGTTTGAAGCATTAATTTAACAATCAACTAATCTTTATTTTGGAAATATTTTTCTCCACAAAAAAGATTAAAAACCATTTTAAAAACATAGATCAAAACAGGACCAAACAAGACTGCACAGACTCAAATGCAGAATATATGCTTTGTGATGCTCTACACCCATAGATAGGGTATAAATATTATCTGAGTGTTCTAAAACGTGTATCTATACTTAGTTTATGACTATCCAGAGTTTCATTCAAAAATTCCATTAAAAAATCAATATTTCCACCATTTCCATCAAATCACAATATTTCCACACTGTCGAAATATTTCCACGAAATATTTCCATTTTCCAGGAGGTCGAAATATTGACCGAAATGGAAATTTCGAACCTTGCCAGTAGGTTATAACTTGGCTTAAAAAAAAAGGCCTAACCTTGTCACAAGCTTTTTGGTGAGGCATAAAGTTTTAAAAAGTGTTGTTATGATTGAGAGGCACGCATGTATTGACTTCCCTAAATGAAGTCACTAAGGATGAGATCTTAAGTGTTGAGTTAAATTTGTCAAAAGTGGTGGATAATGTTTTGGGGAAGGGTTGTACCAATTTACCATAAGAATGATATGACAAGATTTGCAAAGGTTGAATATCCATGACCAATTAAATTATGGATATAAAAATTATTTATTTGATGCACTGTCCCGTTCTTTCGTGACACTCATCCAAGGTGCATAATATTACATATTGCACCAAGATATATCTGTCCCATGATGTTGACTATGAAGTATCCTTTTCCTATGAATGTTGGCTTGCAAAAGCATATAAAAGTGGACAACATTGTCAGCAACTCAATTTGAGTTAATTCAACTTCATTTGAGTTAATGCGGCTCAATTTTGAGTTAATTCAACTCAATTTTGGAAAACCCCCAAAATGTTTTTATTGTACTGGGCAAAATTCAACTTTTTTTTGGAAAAACCCCAAATTGGATCAAGTGAAAAACTGCCAAAGCACCTAGGCGGTCCATGTGCTAGGCAGATCTAGATCAAACCCTCTTAATACAAGCTTGCTTCCATTAAAATCTGCACTGCACGAGACGACTTCGGAGTTGACCTACAAGGCTACAATCTATTCGATGATGAATCTGTGTTGTGAAATCCCCGAGCACGGCACGCGGTACGACGAGAAGCGTCGTGGGCCTTTGCGACAAACATGCATCCAATCAATTCATCCGAGGATTTTCCAAGGGAGTCTTTCAAAACTTGGTCTATTTCCCTTCTTGAATATCTTGAGCTTGAGTTGAGTATCTCTAGTAGATCTTATAATTGTCATTGCTTGTTTATTTTATATTTATAAGTTAATTTCAGCGAATCATCTTGCAGGTCATCATATTAGTTGTGTTGGATTTAGGAATAATGTATTGTATCATCACATATAGATCCTAGGTTGTTTGATCGTATCTTGTTTGCATCTCGTAGCATCCTAGTTGCCCTCTGTTACGGTTAGATTATCCTGCATCCAAGGTACAAAATCTCGAGATATTTCGCGAAATATCGCGAAATATCTTTGTTTTCTCAAACATCGGCACGAAATTCCTATTGTGATATCGAACGAAATAGGAATCACGATAATATCGCGATATATCGCGATATTTCGCACGATATATTTGTCGGCACGAAATATCGCGATATTTTGTGGAAATTTCGAGACATTTCGGGAAATTTCGAGAAAATTCGGGATTTTGGCACCGAAATGGTGGTACTGACTGGTTATTAAAGGGGACTAGGGGTTATAATAACATTTAAGTAAATGTCGTCTTACTTAATTTTTATTTTCTCCATTTACTTTAAGTTATTATATGTAAATAAGCAAATACTCCCGCATTTGATTTCAATAAAAATATCAAAAAAATAAAAAACCAAGTGAATCAAAAAGTAGGTTTTCAGTTTTAGTAGGAGAAAACAGTTTTTTCGGTTTTTCATAAAATTTGTATGTTGAGAAAAGTGGTTAAATCAACTCATTTTTAGCTAAAAAAATTCCATAAGATGTAGAACTACAAGTACATCTAGAAAATCATGGTCCGTCAAAGAAAATTTTGAATGTATAAAAACTTTTCTTTATAAAAACTCATTTTTTCAGACTTATTAAAAAAACAGTGTTTTGCATTTCAGCATAATTTTTGCACGATTTCAAACTTGCACAACTTTCTTGTTTTAAGTCTGTTTTCAAAATCGTTTGAAGCATTATTTTAACAATCAACTAATCTTTATTTTGGAAATATTTTTATCCACAAAAAAGATTAAAATCTATTTTAAAAACATAGATCAAAACAGGACCAAACAAGACTGCACAAGACTCACAGACTCAAATGTAGAATACATGCTTTGTGATGCTTTACACCTGTAGATTGGGTATAATTATTATCTGAGTGTTCCAAATTGTGTATATATACTTGGTTTATGACTATGCAGAGATTCACTGAAAAATTCCATTAAAAAATCAATATTTCCACCATTTCTATAAAATCACAATATTTCCACACTGTCGAAATATTTCCACGAAATATTTCCATATCCAGAGGGGTCGAAATATTGACCGAAATGGAAATTTCGAACCTTGCCTGCATCACACCTTGTCTGAAGCATGATTGAAGTCACTGTTGGTGCAAGCAACACCAGACTTTTGATGCAAAAGATTGATGCAAAATAAGTGAGTGTTTAGTCATCTGATGAATTTAAAGGTGCCTTAGTAATAAATGTGGAATAACTCAAGTTGGTATTTTGGATTATATTGACAATTTTATTAAAAGGTTGCAGTTTTTTTCCAAACCCGCAGCTAATACATGTTAGCAATGAGGAAAAGTGTACATTTCTCAGTAGCTCTGAATGACATAAGATACCTCATTCTAGACAAGCAAGAATACAAAGAAGAAGACACCAAATGTCAGAGTCTATTATACCAACAACCAAAAGGCTAGTAAAGTTAAAATGATCCTTAGGAGAATAAAGCTACTCAAGATGATATAACCCAATCTTCGACACTGTTTCAATCCTCTGGATTGAGTGGGATCTTGCATGCAACAAAAAGATGAGCAAAATTAGGAGGCATTTCAAAAGTTTGGAGAATTGATTAACAAAACTAGATTATGAGATAAACACAGAAATGTACGACTTCTGAAGTATTAGTTAGTAATAGAGCCACATTGTGTGAGAAGAAGACTTGTTAGCTGATTGGATCTAAAGATGGAAAGGAATGCAATTATTCAATGGAGAGAAATCTATATTTTTGTGCTGAGCCCAAATTCAAATAACCAGACTAGTGATGCAGTACCCATGGCCATGATTGGAGACATGATTTATCCAAAGGATCCCTTTTGGAGCAACTTCGGCTTCACTTGATGCTGAAGCTGATGAAATTGTTGCTGGTGCATTTGCAAAATCTATAGGACCTTATTTATATGGCGCCCGATGAATCGATGATGAGGCAGACCTCGTGCCCAAAACCGAACATTCCTTGGAGGCGGCCTAAGTACTTGCTTCAGCAACTTTGATATGTGCTCCTAAATCTCACTAGTAGTATTAACTCGTGTGGTAGAGACGCATCCATGGCTTTATAGGCCTATTAATCTTGGATGGAGTCAACTCAATTGGAATGGCACTCGACATCGAAAAAAGTATTCATCATAAGAGTAACTAGGTTTAGGGCGACTAGTTGTATCACGACACAAGAAATCTTAGTAGCAATAGACCTAGCAGATGAAGTGGAGGTGACAGGGGCAACAACTTCGACATTTAAGTCGAAGGTTGAGGATCAATGTTGTTAACATGTCACTGTAGGTCCGCATCGTCCAATTGATTATGAAGGGCGATGATCCATATTTTCAGTTGCTTGGTTTGGGAAATAACATGCCTTTTTAAGATTCTAATATAACTATATAAGTTGTGTTCACACTAGAGGGGATGATGGGAATTTACTTATTGTATTACAGAATTAATTGACAATATATACAGATGTACATTGAGGCGTGGCCACCTGCATGGTGACAATACCCCATAACCATAACCATCAAGCCATGTCCCATGACTTCCATCTAGTTGGGGTTGGCTTTATGAATCTTTCTTCTCCATTCATGTCTATTTAGGGCTATATCTATTATCAATGAAGCTTTTCCATGTCTTTTCTAGCACTTCCAACAATGTTATTCTAGGTCTTCACCTACTCCTTGGACCTTCAACAATAATTTGAGACCCTTTCCATATCGGGTACACCTCTGCTTTACGTTGTACATGCCCAAACTATCTTAATATGTTCTCTATTACCTTGTCTTCAATTTGTGCCATTCCAAGACTTCCTCTAATACACTCATTCCTCCTTCTGCCCCTTTTAGTTTTTCTGTACATCCACCTTAACGTCCCCATCTCTGCCACGCTCATCTTATGAGCCTGGACTTTCTTTAGGGTCAACATTCTGAATCATATAACATGGTGGGCCATATTATTATCATGTAAAATTTACCCTTAAGTCTTAAAGGCATGCGTCTATCACATATGACTCCCAAAGCCCCTCTCTACTTCATCCAAACATTGCTAATCATATGGATATATCATCATCAATCTCTTTATTCTTCTGTATGACATACCCAAGACAATAAAAACAATCGCATTGTTGTATTTTCTGATCATCAATTGTGAAATGGGCATAATTATTATTATTATTTTCGTTAAAATTACACTCCATCTGTTCTATTAGCTCTATTTATTTTTAAACCCTTATCTACCAAAGTTTTACTCCACAATTCTAATTGATCATTTAATCCTATCCTTGTCCCATCGATTAACACTATATCATGATTATAATATGCAAATAACTTACATCGTGGTACTTCTTTAATATTAGCAGTGAGTTCAATAGTGACAAAAGTATTATGATGTGGCCTTAATGCTGACCCTTGGTGAATATCCACAGTTACTGTAAATTTATTTGTCTTCGCCACAATTACTTCTAACACTAATAATTGCTCCCTCATACATGTCTTCAATAACTTAAATTTAAACTTGAGGTACCCTTTCCTTCTTAAAGTCCATGAAATTTTGTTTTGTGGTACTCTCTCATAACGTGTAAGACTTCTCTAATTCAATAAAAACCATATATAGATTCTTTTTATTTTCTAAATCTTTCAATTAGTTGTCTTTGTAAGAAAATAACATCCATTGTGGACCTTCCTAGCATAAATCTGAGTTAGTTCTCCAAAATTCTTGTTATTTTTCTTTTCCTTTGTTCTATCACTCTTTCCCACAAATTAATGATGTGACCTAATTACAAAAAATCGATATATTTCGCGAAATATCGCAAAATATATCAAAAAAATGAAAACCTAATACGAAATCCTACTTGCAGTCTCGAGCAGAACTGGAAATGTCAAAATATCTAGCGGTTTCGCGAAATATTGCAATATTTCCACGAAATATTTCCATCTCTACGAAATATCGTGATATCAGTACCAACACAAAGGGATTTTGTCGAAATTTCGCAAAAATTTCGCCCTTGTGGCCTGGTTCTCAAGAGCGTATTTACATAATTACATATAATAACATTTAAGTAAATGTCGTTTTACTTAATTTTTATTTTCTCCATTTACTTTAAGTTATTATATGTAAATAAGCAAATACCCCCCCATTTGGTTTCAATAAAAATATCAAAAAAATAAAAAACCAAAGGAATCAAAAGGTATACTTTCAATTTTAGTAGGAGAAAACAATTTTTAGGGTTTTTTTTTATAAAATCCACATGACGAGAAAAGTGATTAAATCAACTCTTTGTTAGCTCAAAAAATTCCATAAGATGTAGAAGTACAAGTGCATTTAGAAAACCAGTCCGTCTTTGGAAATTTTTAATGTATAAAATTTTTTCTATATAAAAACTCTTTTTTCTAGACTTAGTAAAGAAACAATGTTTTTCATTTCAGCATAATTTTTACACAATTTCAAACTTGCATAACTATCTTGTTTTAAGTCCGCTTTCAAAATCGTTTGAAACATTATTTTAACAATCAACTAATCTTTATTTTGAAAATATTTTTATACAAAAAAAGTTTAAAAGAATTTAAAAAATATATATCAAAACCGGATCAAACAAGATTGTACAAAACTCACAGACTCAATACTTTGAATATATGCTATGTGAAGCTCTACATCCCTATATAGGGTACAAATATTATTTGAGTGTTCCAAAGTGTGTATCTATACTTGGTTTATGACTATCCAGAGTTTGATTGAAAAATTCCATGAAAAAATCAATATTTCCACCATTTCTACAAAATTGCAATATTTTCACGCTATCGAAATATTTCCATATCCAGAAGGTCGACATTTCCACCGAAATGGAGATTTTGAACCTTGGGTGTGACCCATAGGCTTAATATCGTGATAACCGGAGCAATTTTGAACGCCACCTTTTTTTTTACATGTATTGAAATACTTCTAAAATCATTTGACATCTTTCTTGTTGTCAAGCTTTTATTAAACAAATAAGTTAACCAAATTAATCCTGTTCTTCGTAGTATTTTCCAATGGTTTAACTTTATGCATCCTTTTCAAAGCATGCTCGACTTTAGCTATTTCAATTAGGCGGTAGTAAACATGCCAATTCCTAGATGATGGTTGTTCTAAATACATTCCCCTAGTGGGGTTCTCATTCATTAATTTTTGAAAGTAGTTTTTTCAGTTGTCTTTAATCTCATCTTCCTTCACCAGGATAGTATTACCTTTACTTTTGATCAACTAATTTGATCTATTCCTCTATTTCTCCTTTCCCTCATTCTACCTAACTTGTATATTTCTTTCTCACCTTCCTTGGAGCCTAATTTATTATACAAATTATCAAAGGATGCAAACTTAGCCTTACTACATTTTTAGCATCTTGGTGACAATACCACAAAAGAATATTGAATGTACCATATGAGTATAATTTCCAATATATTTTTCTTTTTCTTGTTAACATTGTGAAATGTTTTGATCTTGCAGTGTTCCCCCCCTATCGTTTGTCATTTCCCCTCTTTTACTATTTTGGTCAATGCATTCAAGCACTCTGTTATAGTTGTGAAAAACTGAGTTTATTTCGTATGAAGGAAAAGTGAAGTGGCCTATGTTTGCTAATATTGTTATCACTAGCTAGTTATATAACTAGTAATTTCTTGTTAGATTAATTTTGTGCTTACTCCAGGTCTGCGTTGTACTTCATGGCTTGCTATTTCTCATGGAAAAATGTTCAGGTATTTCTTTTGTTATTTTATTGATCAAAATATGATCTATTACCTCTCTTATCTCATTGAATTATCGTTATTCTGTGTCAATGAGACTTTAGCTAATAATCTTAATTGATGCATCAAAAGCAATATGTAATACTGAATTAGAACTTGTTAGTAAAGCTTTAAAATGTCGGATTGAAGTCTGTGAAATTACTGAAAATAGGCCTCGATAAAATTGAGTCCCAAGCAATACACGTGAGTTTAGTGGGTCTATTTTTACTGAATAATAGATAGATGAAGGAAAATCCCATAGATTTAGATGATGTCAAATGAAGTGGAGGGATGATTTTGAGGTAGTGTAGGCTTTGAGATTAATCGACATGGACCAATAAGATGCCAATGTATTTTTTATCGCTTTGTTGGGCATGATGAGGTCTAAGCGCATAAGATGAGTCTCTTTGAGATTGGTTTTGCAGGCAAGATATATGGTCAAACTGGGAAGGACTGGGTTAGGGTATGCACTTTACGAGAAACATATGTGGTGAACAAATTGAAAATAAAGTTATGTAGAGCTAATTGAGTTTGGAGTTGTGCAATGAAGATTTGAGATGTCTCCATCAAACCATACAGCCTATATTTGTCCCAAGGGTTCAGAAAAAAAAACATTTGATGACATGAATATATGTTGTGGATTGGGTTTCTGAAAGTTGATAAAATTGAGGTGCAACCCTTGATAGACATTTGTGGCATTTAAGTTTTCATTAAGCAGACAACAACTAGTTGGTTAAAAGCTTTTAGGATTATGGTCATTGGTCAATGGGCCTTTTTGGTCAGTGTACAAATTTAGATATGTGCTATTAATGTTGTTTAGGTAACCGCTCATATTGTATTTTGTTGATACCCTTACACTTTTCACGAGTAGTGGTGTGAAGTGTCATTTGACTTTTGTCCTTTTTTCCCGTCCAACTCACTGCATATTCCTCATTTGGGCCTTATATCATGAGTTGGTGCGGTTCTTGGTACTATTTTCTACTTAGTTTTTGACATAATGAACTAACTTTGAAGTTCATCAATATGTTTTGAACTTTCTATTTTATTTCTTGGTATTCTGCAGGGATACCACGATGATGTTTTATATCTTAGAAGAAGCCTACTGAGAGCAGTGCTGGAATTAATAAACTTTAAGGTTTTGGATCTGTAACATGTTACATATATGAAAAGTTCATTCTTCTGGTTATAGTGCTTTTTGTTTGGGGTGTGTGTGTTCCCGGTGTTTTTATATATCAAGGAATTTGACCCTTGAACACAGCATTTTCTTCGTTCAACCGTTATATATGATATCTATGACATTATTAGGCTTTATAGATTTATTTGGATGGCGCAACATGATTTTGTAATGGCACATGCAATTTTTTTTGGTTTTGCAAACTGAATTATGAACAACATATCTGTAACTTATATGCTCCTGCTATTAATTTGTAGTATATAAATGGTTTTAGAACTTCTAATAAGTTCTTGTTGGCTTGAGCCTCATTCTAATGAATCTAATCTCCTATTTGTATGGGATCTTTAACTGGGACACAGAAGTGATCATTCTAGTCTGGTTTGTGTTTAATTTTTGATATACAATTTTCAGATCTATTTTTTAAGTCATTTGGGTAATTTTGCAAAACTTGACACTGTTGTTTATTAGGCCTTGGTTCATGGCATATTCAGGAACTTTGGATCTTCAAATGCAGTTGTTGGTTGGTTTTGGGTCTACTTGATCTCCTTCCACTTGTATCCCTGACTCTTCAACTGCAGTTGTTAGTTGGTTTGGGTCAACTTGACCTCCTTCCACTTGTAGCGGATCTTTTGTAGGTATAGGAGAATTTATTTCTCTATTGTTGCCTTTGCTTCAGTTAATCAATTGTCCACAGAGAATTAATTAGGGTTTATATATGTGGTGTGTGGTCATGGTTGCCTCTGTCCAATGAAGAACTGTATGCCACGTCGTACTAAATCTTAATTGGATGACTATATGCAATTTAGAGGGTGACATCTTTCCTTTCTCAGTTGAGCAGAGTTAGAGTATTATGTTGCCTTTCAGGGTTGATGACGTTGGAAATTTTGGTCTGATGGTGTTTCTTGAGCAGATGTATGATGTTTGGATGCCTGGAGGATTAAGAAATGTGGGGAATTGTAATCGGTTGGGTAACTTGGGTTACTGTTCCACGAGCAAACGTTACGGACTCGCATAGTCACATACAGAAGTCACGGAAAAAAAAATCAGAATGCCTCCATCTTATAGAACCGGGTCGGGTCTGGGCCGGACCCGTACATGCCAGGGCCCGACTTGTTTACTGTTTCGGGCCTGAAAGTGAAGCCCAAGCCCGTTGTATCGGTACTAAAGGCAGGCCGAAGCCCTGTTAGTTCCGGGTCATGCTTAATCGGACCCGAGTCAGGCTTGTGCCCATTGCCAGCCCTAACAAGGACTGCATGAGGGTAGTTGGAGTGGAACCGCTGTTCGTGCAGTTATGGAAGCAAGGAATTTCGATGGTGGAAATAAGCTTTTAAATGGGAATTAAAGTCCATCTATCTTGTGTTTGAGGCTTAATATCTATAGATTTAAAAGAGAATAGGCATTGTTCAAAACTTATCGGTTGAAGCCTTCACAAAGCAATAAAGAGTTCGGCGCATGCTTGTGAAATTAAAGGTAAATATTGGGTAGGATTTGGCTCAATGTTAGTTGGTGTTGTAAAACTCAGTAGTGAGGATGATCCTAAGTAGTACAAGTACAATTGAGGATGGCAATGGGTCGTGTTTGGGACGGATTGGCTTATCCCGTACCTGTCTCGAACCCATCTCGGGTTTGGAAGGAAAATCCCAAACCTCTCCCATTTGTATTAGTAAAAACCCAAACCCGTCCTGTTCCAAATATATTTAGACGGTACCAATTGATGCGAATCGGATTAGGTTTGAATCAAAAAAAGAAACACCAAAGTACCAAACATTGTAGGAACTACATTCATTTTAACTAAATAATGGATAAATTCTACACTTTTTCTTAAAAATATATTTACGGAAGAAAACGTTTTGGTTATGGCAAGTGCCACAAATGTTAATCTATATATGTATATGTACTCGGGTCGGGTTCGGGGCGAGATAGTCTGAAACCCAATGCCGTCCCAAACCCGGTCGAGTTTTTTCAAGCAATCCAGAACCCACCCAAACCCATTTAATTCCATCCCAAACTCGTACCAATATAGTCGGGTCGGGTCGGGTAACCAGTTAAACCCGTTTAGTTGTCATCCCTAACTACAGTGATTCGAGGAGTTGACAGTACAATATGTAATGAACTATTTTAGTTAAATAATATTTTATTCTTGTGCAATTGACAAATTTTTTTTTAAAAGTGAGCTCCTAACCTTAGTATGCGGAACTGATTTCTAATGCAACCCATATCAAGGTTGTCAGGATTGGGATCCCAGCAAGGATCATTTTGGGGGTCTGGAGGATCGGATCGTTGGATCGGATTGAGGTTCGTAAGATTCTACCAACTGAGAAAACCTTAAATTATAATTTAGATATATGTTAATAAACATTAATCAGTTACCAAAACCAATTCAAAAACTCAAAAGGATAGGCAACCTAATCAATTTGAGAGATGTAGGTCAAACGAAAGGAGCCCTTGCTTGTATGAAGATCAAGGCTTGAATCTTTGCATCTTTATTATGCATTTTTAATAAGTTCCTAAACAATATAAGAGGCTAATGTAATAACATCAAATCAACTAATACACCAATTTAACAAGTTAAACGTACAAAGTTCTTACCTCATCAAAGATATAAATATGTTGTCCAAGTATGATGACATATCAAAAATAATAATAAACTCCATATGGTTATCCTAATGAAAGAAAAAGAAAAAAAAACAATCAAAATAGATCATTATTCGTCATCACTAATCTCGCCATGTGGCGTCAGTTTGATCGTGTAGGTTGCTCCAAATCCGCGATAGAGAAACAAAGAGATGAGAATCGTGAGATAAAATAACCCTAGTTGACTTGTTTCTCTCTTATATCTGAGGAGCTGATATATAGTGGTTAGACCAACAACAACCCAAGACCTAACTCAATAAAAAACTACATAATATTTGTATGACCCATTAGATACTAAGCCCTAAAAAAAGAAACCAGCAAACTCACACGATCCATGATAGACTTCTTAGATCTCACGATTCTTACTGAATCTGTTAAGATTCTGGTTAGCTTCTACATATTTGGGAGCCTACTTTAAGATCTTGATCGTTTTTTTCCTCGATGGATCGTAAATTGTAAATACGTAAGATCTGGATCAGGAGTTTGATAACCATGACCCAGATGCGACCGACCCATCTCTAACGGGGCCACAATTAATTTTTACCATTTTTATTTGATATTAAAATTTTATTTTCGTCATATTTAATTAGGCAAATTTAGACTTGCGGCACAATTCACTTTTTAACGTTGTTTTTAGTCCCACATTGGTTGTGGATATTAGTCGGAGTAACCTCATCTATTATATAAAGGCGAGGGCTCTTTGTTTTAGGATATGCCATTGATAAATATAAAAATCGTGTATGTTTCTAGTGAAAGATGCAACATTGCTTAATGGTGAAGCCTCACAAACCCTAGGTGGGGAAAGCTAGGTCCCTCTCAATCTCTTGATGGTAGTGAAACCTTGTAAACCCTAGGTGGTGAAGCCTAGGGTTTGTTCTCTCCTTTCTGTCTTGATATCTCTCTTATCTCTCACATTTCTTTGTCTACGAATCCCGCTGCCATTAAAACCTTTCCTAAAGCTTTTTAAGTGGTCTCATCGAGCCTATTCCTGTTTCAAACCCTAATTTGAGCCAAAACATCCCCGAAACCCAGCAAAATCTTAATTTTTCATGATCAAAACAATTCCAAGGCATTACCCTATCATTCCCCCAACTTTTCCACAAAAGATCCGCCACTTTCAATTGCCAAAACACCCGCAATGTGCTCAAACCCAAATCTTGAATACACAGTCCTGATATGGTAATCTTTCGATACGTCCATACACAACAGGCGGATCACCTCCAAACTTTTACCATAACTTTCTTACATCTTGACCTGCCTTCCTGCCCTCCAAGTTTCAACCATTTTGAAAAGCTGGACATGATGAAATGACAAACACCCATTTATTGTCCTAAAAATATGCACATTACCAAACCCAAAATTTTAAACCAAGAGCAAGAACCCATGCTCTTGGTAGGACCCCTCTACTTGTCTTGGATTAGTTTGGTATAGGATGCAACCTTGCTTGGCAGTGAAGCCTCACAAATCCTAGGTGGTGAAGCCTAAGTTCCTTTCAACCTCTGCTTGGTGGTAAAGGCTTTCAAACTCTAGGTGGTGAAGCCTAACGCTCCTTCCCCTCCCCTCTCTATACTGGTGGTGAAGCCTAACGCAAATCTAGCGACACCAGAGGAGCCTCCACCTCTTATGAAGCGTTCTCCTCCACCAACGCCTTCGGAGGAGGCTGTACTGCCTTCTGAGGAGTTTCTGCCATTAGTAAAAAACACTCGCCACTAGCCGTGCTACCACCTGCAGCGGATTGTGTTGAGATGGTTCTGCCAGCTGAATCGATTTAGGGTGTTGACTTTAGCATCCTGGCCCTAACTGTTGACTTTATTGGGTTAGATCTTCCATCCACAGTTTGGTTTCGTCTCCAGTTTCACTTGGGTGTGGCTTCTTTTGAGTTTGCACATCTGCCTACCCAGGTGATCGCCTCCAGTAGCTCGTACTGTGACTTCTCTCACTCCTTGTCCTCTTTTGACCGCAACACATCTTTTGCGTGGTACCTCGGAGGTGACTACGGTATATTGCGGTATCATCTTCTAGGTCTCCACCACCAGTTCTTGATTTAGAGATACTACTGCGGTGGATGAGACTTCAGTTCTGCAACTGACTCTAGTATTCGACTTAAACTCGAGGACCAGTTTTTCACAGTGGAAGCGATTGATGCGGTACAAATTTTCAGTCCAACCCATATTTAGACTTGCTGCGCAAGTCACTTTTAACATTGTTTTTAGTTCCGCATTGGTTGTGGATGTTGGTTGGTGTAATTCCGCCTCTTATATAAATGCTAGGGCACTTTGTTTTTGGATATGCCATTGATGAATAAAAAAATCATTTGTGTTTCTGATAAGGATGCAACCTTGCGTGGTGGTGAAGCCTCGCAAATCCTAGGTGGTGAAGCCTAGGCACCTTTTAACCTCTGCTTGGTGGTGAAGCCTTGCAAACCCTAGGTGGTGACGCCTAGGCTCCTTCCCCTCTCCTCTGTATCCTAATCTCTCTTATCTATCCTCTCTCTCTTTGTCTACGAATCCCGTCGCCATTAAAACCTTTTCTAAATCCTTTTAAGCTGTCTCGTTGAGAGCCCATTCTCGTTTCAAACCCTAATTTGAGCCAAAGCACCCCCAAAACTCGAGTTTTTCATCACCAAAACAATCCCAAAGTATTACCCTACCATTCTCCCAGCTTTCCTACACGAGATCCACGACTTTTGATCTCCAAAACACATGCAACGAGCTCAAACTCAAATATGGAATACACAGTCTAGATCTGGTAATCTTTCGACATCTCCATAATTAACATACGAATCACCTCCAAGCTTTTACCATAGCTTACATTTAGACCTACCTACCCACCAAGTTTCAACTCGATCTGAAAAACTGAACACGATGAAAAGACTATAATACCCATCCGTTGTCATGAAAATTTGCACATTCCCAAACCCAAAATTTTAAACCTTGGTGGAGAACCTATGCTTTTGCTAGGACCCCCATACTTGTCCTGCATTACTTAGTTACCTTAGACTTAATTGCCCTAAACCCATACGTAGTTAAATTCTAAAATCATCTAGGTTCCTTAAAGCCAAAGTTACCAAGTTGGAAGTTGGCAAAAAATCAGCTAGGGAAAAAATCGAGAAGAGTTGGGAAAGGTAAAAGTTTTTAAAATATACATAAATATGTTCCAACAAGGTTTTTGAGTAGTGTACAACGGCGTTAAAATGCGATTACCCAAGATTAAAACATGTAAATCAGAATTAAGTGGGAAAATGATGATTTTTCAAAAAATCATGACCTTAAATAAATCGAAAAGAAGTCCTGTTTCAAACACTTTTTTTTTTATAATAAAAATGGCCAACTTGGTGATATGGCTTAAACCCAATCAAGCTAAGTGAGAAACTAAGCTCCAAGAAGATTACATGATTTGTCCACTTTAACTTAAAATAGGACCAATGGAACGAATTCTGCTTAGCCCCTTATACACCTAAAAAAAGGTATAGTTTAAGTAATCCTCCACAATACTCTAGGACAAAAGAAGTCACCAAGGGATTAGGTAAGGTCCTAGGTCTGGGTGTAAGGAAAAACAAGGTGGGAGTGGATGAGTGGGGTTGAACCCTCTCTTCCTGATGGATTTCAGGTCCCTTTTCATTTAAGCTCCTAGTCCCTTCTTCTCTGTCACAGTTCTTATCTCCTCTGCTACTTCCTTAGTGATCTCGTATCACTAATTATCATTTACAAAGAAAATTACAAAAAAATTACACCGTTTACATCTCTTACATCAATCGCCATTTGACGATGCACGCTACATCAGAAGACAAGGGGAGGGACCCAAAGCCTCCCCTTCCTCGCTGCTGGTGTGACCCTGAGAAAGCCCCCCTGCTGCTGCTTGCCTAGAAACAGAGGAGAGAGAGAGATCGAGATAGAGGGAGAGTTGGAAGGAGACCTAGGGAGAGCTAAAGAGATCTAGTGGAGGGTCGGGCACCCTAACCGGCCTCTCACTCTCTGTACGACTGCCACTGCTCACTAGAGCCGAATGAGAGGGGAGGGCGCTTCAGTCCCACCTCCTTTCCCCCTCGGTTGCTAGAGAGGGAAATCGAGTGGGGGAGGGAGCTTGGTTCCACCTCCCCATGCGTCACTCTCCTCTACTAGAGTCAGGAAAAAGGAGAGATGTGATCGGAGGGAAAACCCTAGGGTTCCCCCTATTATTGCGGCTCGCATTCCCGCACAAGAGAGGCACCCCTATCAACCCTTGTGCGGCTGCCGCTCCAAAAGAGCCCCCCTCCTTTCCTTCTATTGTGTCCGTTTTATACCCCAAACCTAGGGTTTGCCTCGATCCGATGTCTGTGATCTTGTGGCAACGAGATGAAGATGAGGATCACAGATGAGAGAGATCAAGATCCCATGGGAGATGCCAAGCGATACACGGAGTGCATCAAGTGATCATTCTCGGGCATCAGATGGTGGCAGGTTGCTCAAAGCACGATCGGGGCACCGTGCCTCGCATCCAACAGTAGGGATTGCTCCTAGTGTCGATCAAGGCCATGTGGAGCCCATCCGACGACAAATGTCACCTAGGGTGGGGAGGGGGGGGACTACCGTGATACCATTTGTCAATCTCTGCTCCCGCCATGTGGACAAGCAGGTGACATTTTTGGCACCAACTCTTATTCTCATTTTTTTTTGACTCCCCTGAGTTTTAAGTGCTTTTGATATTTTTCCGTTTTATTCTTCAGACCTTTCTTGATTACACAATAGTAATTGCAAACTGTGCACGACATTGTCTAACAATCCTATACACCATGTAGCCATCACTATGTTGCCTTTCTAGGAGTCTCATACCATGTTCTAGGCAACCTTATTAACCATGTAGCCATCTCCAAAGAAGGCATGCAACTAGAACCTCTACACTAGCCATTGCTTATTTTAATTTTTCTTTTTTGGAGAAATATATTTTTTTCCTTCTACTGGGATATATGACTATTGGTTAATCTAAATATATGTTATCCTAGATATCTGTTGGTGTCTAGGTCACCAATTTCCAATCTAATTTTACACCTAATCAAACAAAAGTGAAGAAAGAACAAAGAACATGGTAATTATTTAAAGAGGTCTCCGACTCGCGAGTTGTTTTTCGTGAATACTAAAATTCTCCCAAAACTAAAAATATGGATGGTACTTTTATCCCTTAAAATGATTAGAATAATGCATACTTTATTCCTTTCTCTATTTTCCTTTCTTTCTTTCTTTGTTTTGGTTTCTAAATAGTTAATGTAATGGTGTAAACGAAAGAGAAACTTCATTCGATGTAACATCAATCCTAACCTAAACTCTTGATCTTTAAAAAATAATGTTGTTTTTAGATGTAATATGAACTTTTCTAATTAATGATTTCCTAAGAAAAGAAAGATTCAACCACGATGTCAACTAAGTTTCTACTGCAATAAATTATGCTTATAATGTGTAAGTACATTATTGTGTTAGTGCAATACCTGTTGCAATATCTTTTGGGACCTTCATGTGTCTACACACACATGCCTACAGTTAAACTATTACGATGATATTATGCAGTCTATACTATTACACACATGGCTACAATGTAACTGTTGTGATGATATTATGGATTCTTCAATTCTTGGATAAAATATTAAGGAGATATGAGGAAAACTCGCACACCGTTTGTTATTTTATTAAGAATATTGTCAAAAATTTTGGAGGCACTAGGTTAGTGAAACCAATGTTTTAAAACCGAAAACTCGACTCAAGACTTTATCGATTCGAGTCGAGTCGAAAGCTCGGCCAAGACTCGTCCGACTAGTTACACCTAAAACTCAAAATATATAATAAATTTTAATATATATGTAAATCATTAGATAAATAAAATGGGTAAATTACAAGAAACCCCCCTGAAGTATGCCCGAAATTCACTTTGCACTCCTGAACTATAAAAGTATAAAACGCGTCAAAATACCCCTTGAACTATCTAGGGGGCAGGGGGGTACTCTGTCAACAAAAAACATACAAGGACAATTTTACCCTTTGTAATATCCTACAAAAAATTTCCTTGAACTATTAGAAACCTTGCAATTTATCCCCTCTAAAAAATCGTACGTAATCTCCTCTCTTTTGATGGATTGGTCTCTCTCATCTCACACTCTCTCTCTCATCCCACCATTTTCTCTCTAATCTCTATCTCTATCTCATCAATGGCTCTTTCTCATCTATCTCATCCCGTCATGCTCTCTCATCTCTCTCTCTCATACACCCCACGGTCCCCACCCATGATCTATATCTCTTATCCCACCCATATCTCTCATTATTCTCTTCTACCCATCTCTCTCTCATACATCCCACCCATCGTATATATCTCTTATCCCACCCATCTCTTTGTCTCTTATCTCTCGCTTCTTCAACCCATCTCTTGCTCTCTCATATATCCCGCTCATCATCCATATCTCTTAACCCACCCATCTTTTTCTGTCATTTCTCTCTTCTTATACCCTTCTCTCTCTCTCTCTCTCATCTATCTTCTACCCATCTCTCTCAGACGTCCCACCCATCTCTCTCTGTCATCTCTTTTTCTCTCATTTCTCTCTTGTACTCATCTCTCTCTTCTCTTATACATCCCACCCATCATCTATGATCCTGTATCTCTTATCGCACCCATCTCTTTCTCTCGCATCTCTCTTATCCCAACTCTCTCTCTCTCTCATCTTTCTTCTATCCCATGTAGTGATCTTTATTTCTCTTTCCTCTCTCTCTTTCACTCCACCCTCATCAAATTTTCTCATACCATTCTATCTCTCATCCCATTTATTCCTTTCATCTTCTTTACCGGTTGATTGGATAAGAGAGAGAGAGAGATCAATGCATGGGATAGTAAAGAAAGAAATAGATTGGTGGGGTACGAGAGAGAGATGTGGGATGTGAGGGATGTGGGAGAGATGGTTGAGATTAGAGAGATGAGAGAAATGGATGAAATGAGTGGAAAGAGAAAGAGATGAAAGAGATCGGTTGGGTGAGATAGAGAGATTGATAGGATGATAGAGATTATGGGATGAGGAACCCATTCATCAAGAGAGAGAGCACCTGGATATGGTGTTTTGAGAGCTCGAGGGTAAAAATGGCATTATATATATTTAGGAGCGATAGTGATGGTTAGGTGACCATTTATCATTTTTTTAACTAACGGGACATTGCCGGAAGGGGGCAAAGTGAAAAAATTTTGATGCGTTTTATGGTTCAGGGGCAAATTAAATTTCGGGCATAGTTTAGGGGGTTTCTTGTAGTTTATCCTAAGTAAAATTGATAAAAATATTTATTATAATTATAACTGCATGTTATGTTATGAATATAGCATATATTTAATATTATAGTAATATATACATATTAGTGGGAATTATATATATATATATATATATATATATATATATATATATATATATATATATATATATATATATATAAACCGATTGATGGAAAATGTTAGTCGGACGTGTTTTGGTGCAAGTCCAACGAGTTTTGAACCGAGTCACCAAAGTTTTGGAATGAGTCAACCGAGTTGTTGTCAGGCAAAGTCTATGGGTGAGTCGACCCGAATCTCAGCCGAGTCAAGTTGACTCGGCTGAGTTTCGATTCCGAGTCATCGAGTTTTAAAACAATGAATGAAACTATCTTACGGCAATAGGATTAAAGTGAATTATAAGCTGGTCTATTAAAGTCTAAGAAGGAACGAATATTAAAATACCGTAATTACTAGAATTATCGGCAAGCTTCCTAAAGTGGAAAGGGGAGCATTCCATATGATAGATTTTAGAAATCGCAATTTATCTTTTAGCAGGACACATACTTGAAGCAGGATTTAAATTCAATACATTTTCTATGAAATAGGTTTCCCGTTATTGTAGCAAGGCTTTCAGTGATTAATCCTAGTATTCTAGCAACATTTTTTTTTTTTGAGAAATTCCTCTCCAAGAAGGAGAGGATGGGGTTGAGCATACCCCAAGCTTTATTAATAGAGCAAAAAATTAAAGGTTACAAAGGAAGGGGTTGATCCGACCCGAGAGTTTAACAGAGAAACCTGAAGACCAACTAGTAACCATCGAGACAAAGTTGGACCAGAAGGCCATGACTGAAACTTCCTTGCCCGAGAACACTCTAGCGTTGCGCTCTCCAGATACTCCAGCATAGACCAATCATGAGCAGATCCCAGGCTGGAGGAAGCTTATTCTTCACTCTACGGGACCTCCAAAGCGTCCGAGGGAGCGAATGGTGGCCGGGTGCCCTTTGATACTGAATTTATGTATTCTAGCAACATTGCTAGTGATTGCATAAGCATGAGCCTTCTTCCTTTAGTGAAGGTGAGAATCTTCACCAATCCAAGTTCTCATGGTGGATCAATGCTGAATTTGGTGGAATGTAGTTTGGGGATTAATTATCAGCATGATGCTTGTAAGGCATCAATTAATCAATCAGTAAAAAGCCAAGTTATACACGGTGCAAATTATGCCTTTATGCAAAGAATGCATTGTCCATAGTATTGTACAAGTGGTGGAGTAAGTGCATATTGGTTATGGTTATGGTTAAACCAGAGATATATTTTAGAATTTTTAGTGCATATTGGTTATGGTTATGGTTAAACCAGAGATATATTTTAGAATTTTTAGAGTGAAAAATCAGAATAATATAGTATGGTTTTGTGGTTCTTCGTCACTTTATTGGTAGAAACTTTGCGATTTTCCTAAGCAAACCATCTTTGTCACTTTTCTTGTTGCCTTTGCTAAGATGTCTAGTGTACATTGTTTTAGCGTATTGCTACTTTCGAATTTTACGGTTAAGAAAAAAAGTTTTAGCTTGTTCTCATGACTACTAGACTTAATATACTCCCTGGCTGGGCTATTGTTTTACTATTTTGAAATTATTTTCTACTATATTTGCTATTATTCTATAACTGTGGTTAAGTACTGACCATGCCATTTGGCTCGTGTTTCTTATAGTAACATTTTGAGATAAAATTAGCAAAGTTTGTTTGTGTTTTATCCTATTATTATTCACAGTTTGTCAACTACCCTGCAAAGGTTATATCTACTGACCTTGTGATACAGAATATCTTAATGACATTGGCATTACTATTTATTTTGCAACTCAACACAGGCTTGTTGTACTATGCAGTTTAAAGTATAGGTTATCTTAATACATTGAACTCCATTATTGTCTTATGGGAGTCTTGCAGTAGCCATATTAACAAAAATTAATTTGCAGGAGCCCAACTTTTTAAATGAGCAGACTGTGATGCTCATTCCAGCAGCCATCTTTTCTCTTTCTGCTGGCTGTGCTCCCTTTTTGAGTTATTCTGGAGGGATATCCATGTTTATGCTGGATAGTGAAGACTGGATTAGGGTATGTTTTTATATTTCTTAGTTGTGATTGTTAATCATTTTAGTTATTCTTAGTGTTTGGTTCTAATTATAGCCAAGTATATAATCATAGCTGTTGTCGAGGGAGGAAGCTAACCAGGGACTTCTTGGTGAAGTTTTGGAATGCTCTGTAGAATTTCTGGCAGAGATTGAACTCGAGACATCTGTTGAGGTGCCTTCTAGTTATTTGTATTCTTGTGCTCCTTGACATTTACCTCATAATTCATCCTACTTTTTTCATAGTAACTGTTTATTAGGTGAAAACTAATCATCATAATGGCATACATCTTCCTCGGCGGATTAGGCAACTTTTAACTCATGAAATAGAAGAATACATTACTGGTCTTGTAACTTCAAATGGGGAGGCTGGAAAAATAGTTTTGTCAGATATTTTCAATATCTGCACTCTGTTATGCAATTGCATCCACGGTTCCATGTTAACAAGGTGAGTTGTCCTTGAAATGCATAATCTTTACTCATTCATGCTTTGGTTAAGTTTCTCAAGATCATGTCCTGAAACTGGTTTATTCCGGTGTATTTTATGTTAATAGATGCTCTAGTTCTGGATATCTTGAAGGTAGGTTTATCAAATGTGTTCATTATCTGCTCTCAAAATTTGATGGTTATTATCCCGATCCTTAAATCCAGTGTACAAAAACCCTAAACTCGGACTCGACTCGAAAGTCCACCGAGTCGAGTAACTCGAAAACTCGACTTGAGCGACTAGGATATAGGCTGGCGGCCTATTTCAGCGAAATGGGCAGCCACCCATTTGATGGCCCTAGGACTTTTAGAATGTGCTGATTTTTTGTGAGCATGTGTTGATTTTTTTTGCATGTTCTATCCATATCATGGATAACACATCCACAAAAAATCAGCAAATTCTAAAACCTCTAGGTGCATCTAAATTGGATTACTGCATTCTAGCATTCCTCTCTCTCTCGCTCTCTCTCTCTCTCTATATATATATACAGAGAGAGAGAGAGAGAGAGAGAGAGAGAGAGAGAGAGAGAGAGAGAGAGAGAGAGAGAGAGAGAGAGAGAGAGAGAGAGAGAGAGAGAGAGAGAGAGAGAGAGAGAGAGAGAGAGAGAGAGAGAGAGAGAGAGAGAGAGATCACCTGCACAGCGAAGTGGGCACGACGAAGACGGAGCCTCTCTTGTGGAGCTCTCCTTCTCTGATGGATCAGGAGATAACGAATCCAATAGGGTAAAGTGTATATATGCAGTCGTAATTCCATGAATGGTTATTGTATAAAGTCTAGATGTGGAATTGATTCTCCAGTGGCAAAAATTTATAATTAAGTAATAATTGGGGATAAGCTGAGAAGCTATCAGGGGTAAATGATAACTTAGAAATCACAAATAAGTGTGAGAAGTCTAGAAATATCTCAATGAAAATTTCCTGAAAACTTCATTAAACAGTCATTAGAAACCATTTGTTATTTTTGAGTTAAAAAAGTAACATGTTTAATTCATTAAGTTGGAGTAACATTTGGAAAACCTTTGTGTAAATATCGACGGTAATGGAAGATTTTTCTTTAATGGAATATTTACTTACTACACACTCAGTAATTGAATCTGAGATACTAGATAGATGTTGTCAAATTTGAATAGATTCTTGAAACTATAATTTAGGCTACAATAATCGTGTTTTTTTTTGCTTCCATAGAGAACCGTTGGCTTTTCATTTTAAAACCAATATAATTATTCTAAATCATTTTTTTATTCAAGTTGAACCTGCATTACAGGCTATTAGTTTAGGCTTTTCCACAATGAAATTAAGATACCTTCAATATGGTCTGTATGTTAAAGTAATGATATTTCATGCATTATATTAAGAATGTTTTTTCCGCATTGAATTTTCGATACCTCATTTGAATAGAACTGTTTCTATTGTAGGTCCAAGATATATTGAGCTATTATGCTCTTTCTTTAGTTATTAAGTTGATTTTACTTTTATGCAGGATGAGGGAAGAAAAATCACTATCATTCATTAAAATGTTCCACTATATGTCAAAGTTACTGGAACATATTGTTTCAGTTGTTGAGGAAAACTCTAAAGAAATTCAACATCGAGGTTGGACAGGGTGTAGTTCTGTTCTTGATGCATCTGGATCTACTGTATCCTCCCTTCGAGGCTTTATTTCCTGTCCACTTTTTAGCCTGTGGAAGGGAAAAATGGGTATTGATTGTGAGCTTCTTGGAGGAGTCGTTTGTTCCCTTGAGAAACTTCTTTTGGCACTTGCTAAACTGTTTGCTGTGCTTTCCAGTACTTCAGAAAACCTTGACTCTGGGATTGATACCCAAACTTTACCTCTCTCATCCTTAATTTCAGAGTCCAGTTCCATTTGTGAGCACAAACTTCAGATTATTGATGTGGAGTTAGATGCCAATGATAGTCCTAATGATGTTGATACTTTGGCTGCTTGTGGGAGTAAAGATTCGGGTGTTTCTATCTCTCCGTTGCAATGGAAATTAGAATTAGTGTCTGCTATTTCTACTTTTTTCTTCGTGTCACCTCTTCTTACGTGGGATATCTTACTTGATATGATGGGGAAAGAAAATGATGCTAAGGTGCCATGTCTACTTCAATATTATTCTTTCCTTAGACATCTAAGGTGCCTTTTCCATTCAATATAATGTAAATATATCTAAGTTTAATCTATTTTGGTTTATTTTTCTTTATCAATCAGGTTTCTGAAAGTATTTTGTTATATCTGTGCAAATTTATTCCTGGCTCTTCTGGATCATTCTCTGCCCTGGTATGTTAACCCAGACTTTATGCTTTATTCTCTAGTTGTAAAGATATATTCTCTAAAATTTTGTTTGAGAAAAAAAGCTGTATCTTATGCCTAGGTTTGTGTATTTTTGTTTGGCAGGTTAGTTCAATTAACAACATGATGTTAAAAAGTGCAAGTCCAAAACTTTGCTGTCTCAATATTTTAACTGCCTTCCATTCTTTGCTGGGGAACTTACTTTCCACTGGCTATAAGCGAAACAATGTAAATGTTCAGCAGGGTATGGGAATGGTGCCTGAAGAGGTATGCCTTTAGTTTATATGCATACTTTTATGGAAAACAACTAGGGCAGCATATATTCTTGTTATATATGTAGCTGTCACTCCTCTAGCGAACTTTTTACATTATTGGAGTGTATTCACCACTTGCTTAAGCTATATGAAGGGGGGAAATAGTGCAGGATTGCTCTTGTAGGACACAGCAATTACGTCTGTTAGAGTATATATGTACGTAGCCTTTTTATACGTTAGTCCTTCTTGGGGTATGTTTACCTTGGGTGACTCCCAATCTCTCTCTCTCTCTCTAGGATTAACATGGTATCATTGCCTTAGGCTATGCTATCAAAATCCGGACTAGCCGGCGATTAGTCCCTGACTAGTCCCCAGGTGGCATGTTGCCGATCAATTAATCCAGATTCCTTCATAGTTGGGCAGAACCCCAACTAATCCCCAATTAGACCCGACTAGCGACTGGGACTAGTCGGGATTTTTTTTTGCAAGGTACACATTCAACCTTGAGTCTTTTTTTTTTGCAAGAAGTCTCTGCAAGCAATTTTGTTTGGATTTTTTTGCATTGCCTTGAAGTCTTGAGTTGCAACTATGCCTCTCCCTATAATCATCTGTTGAGGACCTGAGAATCTGAGATAAAAACTTAGACAAATAATGATTGTTTATTTGTTGATATCCATATAACCCTATAATCAAAATTGGGGTTGTTCACAGATTAACCACTAGCAAACAAATATTGTGAGGAATTCTTAGTTCCGAATCTTCTGACATTGGCATGAAGCCAATACAACTATGTTATGTTACTTATGTATTTATACCCATACTGTGAAGTGTGAAGCATTCATAGTTATTGATCGACTAATATCATATACTTATTGATATTTATGCCAGTTCATATATCATATATGTTTAGGGAGGGCGGAGGTGTTAGAATAAGTTTTGACCAACTAATCCTAGTTTGCCCTTGGCTGACTAGGGCCCGACTACCGACTTTGACTGGATAGGCCTTAGGACATCCTTTGTCGCTCTCGTCATCATTGAGGATATCTCGCGGTTGCTCTCACCCCTATCGTTGACGTCGGCATCGATTCACTAGCGCAAAGGCCATCGCACTAGCCGTGATCTCCATCTTCCTCCTTTTTTGCATCGCATCACACATCCATCTCTGGTGGTGAATTTGGTTATCAAAGGGGACTGAGAATTAGAGGGTAACCCTAGAAGACATCCTGGACATCAGATAGGATCTGATCGGACGGTCCAAGTGCATTTGTTGTTTCACAGTCGGTTTATTCAATTTCTTAGGTGTGAGGGGATCCGACCTAGTTCTTTAAATAAGAACAGAGGCGAATCAATATCATTTGTTTGTCTTCTATGTGGCGATCCGTGATATCTTCACATCAGATGACAAAGACTCCACTATAGATAAGTTGAAAGCGCACCCGGACTCCACAGTAAGGATCCACCTGCCATATTAAAAATAACAATTGGTTATTTTTCATCTAATTAGTTATTGTTAATTTATTCTCTGTTCAACACGTGTGGCCACAACCCAACAACTCCTTTCACGTGTGTGGCAGCACATCTTCAGATATGAGAGTGAGCTGATTAACCTCAGCTATTTCCTTTAGACCTCTACAACACTGTCACCACAGTAATGTGTCTTTGGACTACTCACACATTCTATATAGACTCCAGACATTAGGGCACTTGACAGTTTGTTCGAACACCTTTTGGCCGTCATCCTCACTCTCACCCACAACCACCATGGAATTGTGGTATGATCACACAAACTAATGCAAACCGGGTTGCGAAGCACGAATGCCAACAAAAAAGATGGAAGATTATAGGCTATTTAGGATGTTAAAAGATGAATTTCTGCAATAAAAAACAATTTTACTAAAAAAGAGTATTTAATCAATAATAACATGCTATAGAAAATAAAGAAAGAAAACAATGCAATAGTAAAATGCATTGCAAATAAAAGAAACATGCAAAGAAAAAAACATCCGATGAAGCTACCAACAATGATCAAGCCAAGCCATTGATATGCGATGAACGAGGAATGATTGGCGAAAGATAATATGACCATAGAAAGGTTGTAGAGGGAAACCGATGAAAAAAACCTGAATATATCGAAGTGCGAGGATGAAGTAGTGAGGGGTGGAGGGCGATTCAGAAGAAGCAAATAAGAGACTGGAGGAGTTCCATGAGGTTGGATGAACACGAATAACACTTTCTCGCAATTTCTCAAAGAGAAAATAATATCAATCAAATCTAATATCAATCTAGGGTTTCATGCCCTTTTATAAAAAAGATGGCAGTTGAACATTAAAGGAGAAAGAAGCAAAGAAGAAGAGAGGCCCCGAGACATGAGGATGCGCAAGGGGGCGTCTAGTATTGTGTGCCTTGGGAGGAGAGAGGAAATGTGAAGAGCCGTGCACGGGTTCAAAAAAGGATGCTGCCCTTTTTTTATCGGGAAAAGAATAGGCCATGTGGTACTTTTAACAGGAAATCATAAGGGTGCGGCAACTAACTAATTTGGGTGCCCCAATCATGAATAAAATCATGCCTTATGTAGGATTTTAAATTTTGATATAGGAACCCTTATTCTTTGGGCTTTTATTGACTTTTAATGTTGCTTCGATCCACCGTTGGAGGCATCATCCAATGTTTCTGTCATCCTGCATGGAAACAATCACATTAAATAACTTAAAGAGATAAACGAGCTTGTCAGTTGGTCTAGTCGAATGCAACAACCTCGCACCATAGGTTAGAAAACATGTAGAATATATTAACTAAAGATCCGTTTGTCCGATTTTCACTCAGAAACATGCGACGTAAACATAAAAGTAAATGCAACACAACTAGATCATTATATAAAGATAGATTGTTTGTAGCACGATCAAGCTACATCAGTCGCCTCTGCTTCGAAAAAACTCATCCTCAAGTTTCATCATGAAGTCCTCGCCTGGGGAAGAAACTAAAGGAGGACCTTTATCATGAAATCTTCACTGTACAAGGATCTAGTGATGGAGGCCCAGCCGTAGGTGTCACATTGTGCCGCAGTCACCTTTCGGGTCCCATGTGAAAGATGTGTTACCGTCGAGTATGGATCTAAAGGTATGAAAACGTTGGTGCGAGCTGAAAAGTATGATCATATGAGCAATCTGGTGTCAAATGAGAGCAGCAGACAACCGTTGGCTTCGGTTCTATAGCGAAGTAATCGCAGGTGTCGAGTGAAGGTCAGAAGCTGTGGAAGTTCAAGTACAGGAGCTTGCGAGCTGCAGTCGCCTCTGCAAATAGTCGGTTTGTCTCGATGAAGTCGACCTGCTGCGGTGGAGGCTCCACCAAAGGATCCACAGGAGGAGGTGGTTCCTCAGGCGAAACTACTGAAGATGGAGGGAACTCTATGAATATCACAGTAGGAGGAGGTGGCTACTCTAAAGAATATGCTAAAAGTGAAGGGAACTCCATGAACTGCAGGAGGAGGTGGCTCCTTTGTAGGTACTGGAAGGAAAAAATCCACTAGAGGTGGAATTTCCTCTGATGACGCTGATGGAGCCGGGAGCTCCATAGAAGGTGGAAGCTATGCTGGAGGCTTGCTACATCTGGCAATTCTTCTATTATTTTGCTTTTGCCACTTTAACTCTATCTCAATCTTATCAAAAACATAACGAACCTCCCAATCTTTGGCTTCTAATGATAATGAAGGGTGAGGACACAAAAGCCAATTGATGAAAGGTTTCGAAGGAAGGTCTAGGTCAAAAGTCATCTTTTCAATAAAGGAACAAAAAAGACGATCTAATTTGGATTGTGGAGAAGGGCCACCCAGGATCCCTGCTTTCCCTATGGATGGTCTGGCGAAGGAAAAGGGTCAAGCGAGGTCTTCGGCCAGCCTGGGACTTGCTAGTTATTGGTGTATGCTGGGGAATCTGGAAGGAGAGGAATGTTCACACCTTTAGAGATAAGAAGAAGGTGTGGGAGAACACTTGTTGTGCTTCACTGTCCCTGGTGAAAAACTGGTCTGGGGGGCTTTCGGCTAGTTTGACTGCTAAGATCAATCCTGTGATCGACTCTTTGTATTAACTTCCCTTTGTATCTATTAATAAAATAGCTTGGGGTATGGTTTAACCCCATCCTCTCCCCCTTGGAGAGGAATTCCCTAAAAAAAAAAAGGATTGTGGAGAGGAAACAAAAAGTGAGCTTAGGCTCTTTTATAGCCGGGTAAATTTTTTGAAAGTTTGGATCACAAGAATCAAGCAAATAAAACGTTCAAAAACTTTTATGCATGTTTATGTTCCTCTATTTTATTTTATTTTTTGAATTTTTGGCTTTGTTTCTAGGCTTCCTTGTGCTAAACATGTTAGTAAAGTCTTCCTAAATGGCCATATGCATGCCTTATATATGTAATTTTTTTTTGATATGCATGCATGAATATGGATGTAACACGAATAAAAAAATTTGGTAGTTTAAACATACAACGATGAAGTACGTGCAATCCTAGAAGCAGAACTTGTTCTGATACCAAATAATGCAAACCAGGTTGTGAAGCACGAAAGCCAACTAAAAAGATGGAAGATTATAGGCTATTTATGATGTTAAAAGATGAATTGCTGCAATAAAAAATAGATTTTAATTAAAAAAATCTAATCTATAAAACATGCACCTATGAAAACAAAGAAAGAATACAATGCTATGATAGTAGATTCAATCTCAAACTTGCATTGCAATTATTAAATACTGCAAATAAAAGAAAAATGCAAAGATAAATGAAAAACACTTGATGAAGCTCCCAACGATGATCAAGCCAAGCCATTGATATGCGATGGTTGGAGGAAGATAATATAACTATAGAAAGGTAGCGGAGGAAAACCAATGAAAAAACAATGAAGATGGCAAAGTTCGAGGATGAATCAACGAGGGGTAGACAACGACTTAGAGAAGCAAATAAGATCTATTTGGATAGGATTCTTATTCTGAGATTCTTGGAACCCAAAATCCCAAAATTTGCTCCGGCACTCGGAGCCTCTATTTTGGACTCCAGAAAAATGGCTCCCAGGGGCATGTTTTGAGCTCTTCAAAGAATCGTTTTTGGGATCCGGTTGTATCCAAACAGGCTCTTCGTGGTTCTTAGCAATTATGGGCTCCCAGAATCCTTGATCTGGAGTGTATCCAAACGTGCCCTAAGAGGTTGGAGGATTTCCACGATGGTGGATGAAGATAAATACCTTGTCACAATTTCTCATAGAGAAACCTTCGTGGAGGATTTCCACGGAGGTTGGAGCGTAATGTTCCGCCAAAGTATGGTGTATTCTTTTTGAAATTGAGAAATAAATGTATACTATTAGCTGGTCATTTGTGCCTATCCTGAGCTTTGTATGCACTAAATGCATTTTGAATTTATCGAATTATGTACTTGCATGTGGAGATAAATATAGAAAAATATGTTACAAACCCATTGGATGCTTCATTGTTTACAAAAAGTAGTTGTAGGTAACTGGCATATAATCAACACCTCTCCCATTTATTAATTTTGATAGTTGAAAGTTATATACATTCAATATTTTGGGCAACCTTGTGATACTTCATGATGCTTACATTTTGGCTTTGAGGATTACATGGTGGGAAAATACTGCGATTACTTAAAATGCTATCTTAGCGATTTGTTGAATACCATACCATTTCTAAGTTTTGCTGATAGTGGAGGGAAACACATTATTGTTTTGGCTGATACCGTACCATTTCTAAGCTTGGGACTTCCTAGTCATCTATGTATGCTAGGGTATTTGGCGATAACGGAATTCGAGAATCTTCACTAGCAAGGATTCTTCGATAGAAGTGGTGTGGAACAACATTATTGTTTTGGCTAAAAGCTGGTCTAGGGGCTTCTCTCTCAGACATTCCAAGGAGATAAGCTCTATCCTTTGTAATTTTTAATTCCTCTATTTTAATAATATAGCTTGGGGTATGGCTTAACCCCATCCTCTTCTACTCGGAGAGGAATTGCTAAAAAAAAGAGGTTTCGCAGGTAGTCTTTATACATGCTATATATGATTACGTGTGATTATGATTCATTGATTCCTGATATTTATCTTATCAATGTTTCTTTCCATCTCAATGTTGTCCTACTTGTAATCTATTTACTAATTGCATGTCACACTCTTATGCTGATCCTTTATGAGGGAGGCAACCAACCATGCAGTGAGGATCTGATAGTTTGAATTGAGTTTCATGTAGAAAGTGTTTTTTACTGGGTTTTGTTATAATTGTTATTGATGCTAATCTTATTTTGATAGCTAGTTTCTTCGCTTTTATTATTCATGTATTTGATGTTCTATGTGCAGAACTTTGATACACTTGGTGACTTGATGAACAAAGTTGCGGATATAGGTCTACCTGATTGGTTTGCTCGCATTAAGCTGATTGATTGTATCTGCTCTTTTGTTTTACTTGAACCTCGCATTGCGCAGGTGCCTAACCAACTCTTGGTTGATTATTTAGGAACACTTCCTAATTCTGTCGCTGATGTTGTTGAATTGCTTATTATTGCAGGCTATGATTGAAAGACTTCTCGCAATGCTGCAAGATACTGACTATAGAGTTAGGCTTTTTTTGGCAAGAAGGGTTGGTGTTCTGTTTCAGACTTGGGATGGTCATAATGAGTTGTTCCATGATATTTGGTAATTTTTTTTTTCTTTTACTGACTAATACAAGTACAAAGTATTACTTTCAACAATAATTACTCTCTTCCGAGATAATTTGGCTTTAGAACTTTACTGTACTCTATGAAATTACGAGCTTGAAGCTTCTATGCAATCTCATGCACAATGAGATGTCTCCACTAAAAGAGTAGCTTATTTGTGAATTGGAGGCATGTAAGCACTACAAGGCTTTTTATGTGGCTTATTCTGATTTCATCTTTGCTTTTTTAACCTTTTGAATTCAGCTTTTTTTTTTCCTATGCAAGCTAATTGGGGGGGTGGGGGTGGGGGGGGGGGTGGGGGGCACAATATGGGGTTGTTCACTTCAGTGCGCCATCCACAAGACGAGAAGGAGAGGAAAGAGAGACAACCAAGGAGTTTCGGCTATTTGAAATAAAGTGGCACTTTATGCTATTTTATTAAAACTGAATTGGTTACAATGTGTGTTGGAGTCCCCCCATAGAAAGAAAAAAACATTGGTTAGAGAAATAGTAGTTCGGTAGTCATATTTTATATTTTCGCATGACTTAATTTCAGTAATAAAATAAATTATATAAGAGAAAAAGTTCACGTCTCCGAATACAAAATAAGCCAATAGATGCCTTAATAGAGACCCATGTGTATTGTGTGGAGAGAGAGAGAGAGAGAGAGAGAGAGAGAGAGAGAGAGAGAGAGAGAGAGAGAGAGAGAGAGAGAGAGAGAGAGAGAGAGAGAGAGAGAGAGAGAGAGAGAGAGAGAGAGAGAGAGATGTTACATGTATAACTCACTAGAGAAAAGGTCCCTTGATCCCTTCTCCCATGAGTGGAGTCCACACGGGAGAGAGGGCCATGAAATTATTTTTCCCTGTCCTCTTTCCATAAGCAGTTCTCTTTTGTCTTCCCAGGATATCCTCTTCCATCAAATCGGCTTAATTGCTGATTTTACTCCATCTAGTTCCTAAACATTTCCATTTAGAATCCTTCCTTATCAAATACACTGCCAAAACAAAATCCATCTCCCAGAGACTTATTTGCACCCATCTTTTTGACTGAAAACTCGAGTCACAAACTGCAATGCAGTAAAAATCTTTAAATTTTTAAACAAATAGAAGATTTACTTCTAGTCCTCTAAATTAATCAAACAACTAAACCTGACTATAATCTTGAATTCGTAATAAAACCTAATAACGCCTAATAACACTCTGTATGAGCAAATATTTGATTTTTACTCAAGTACAAATTTCAAAAGACTCGCTTTGAGGGAGCGGAGTATAAAATATATTAGGAGATTGCGGGGAAATTTGTCTAAGATCCTTTGACACTCAATTTCAAAGTACAAAGATTACAACAAGTAAGAAAAATGAAAAGTGAAGAGCGTTGCGATGCTTGATCCTTCTAGGCTTTGCTCGTGATCGGCTAGGGGCTTTGCTTTACTCTTCTTCTTCTAGATTCTTCACTTGTTCTTCGCTCGTTCTTCGACTTGCTTTAGACTTGAATCTATAATTTTCAATCTTTGACCTTCGATCTTCTTCGATCTTCGATTTTCTTTGGTTTGCTTCGATCTTTGATCATTCTTCTCCGGGATTTCTTGGAGCTTTGAAGTATCTTCGGTCGGGAGCTTTGTAGATTCTTGTTCCTATGGCCAAAGATACCTCCCCCTTTTTCTTTTTTTCATCCCCCCTTTTATAAGGTCGGAGTAGTTATTGTAGAGAATAACTACTTCGGGTGGTTGAAGCAACCTCTCAGTAGTTTCTATAACTTCCTTGGATGGTTTGAGAAACTTCAATGTGATTTACATAACTCCTTGATAATTGGGATAATGTTCAAGTGGTTTTGTAACTTCCACTGGTGGTTAATCCTTTTGAGTTTGAGTGAACCGGTCTGATTTAAATGACTTGTAGTTCGGGTCTTGAATCCGAGTCGACTTACTGCGACTCAAACTTCAACAAAGTTAACTCTTGATCCGGTCTTTTTCTGACTTGGTGGATTTAACGAGTCTGTTGAACCTAACGTAAGCTTACTTGTAGGAGCTTGAGCTTGATTATTCTTCGGCCTTGTATATCGGCTTGTCGAAGGATGCTTATCTCTAAGTATTATTCTACTGACTTATAAATAGACTTTGGATGACAGGGATATATCATTTTTCTTACTCTTTCATTTTTCAGACTTGGTCAAATTTTCTGAGTATAGAGAAAGATTTCCTTGATCATCAGGGAAATAATGCCTTCCAGACTTAGCCAAATTTCTGAGTATAGATCGAGATTTCCCTGGTTACTAGGGAAATAGTGCATCCCAGACTTAGTCAAATTTCTGAGTGTAGAGAAAGATTTCCCTGGTCATCAGGGAAATAATGCCTCCCAGACTTAGTCAAATTTCTGAGTGTAGAGAAAGATTTCTCTGGTCATCAGGGAAATAATGTCTCCCATACTTAGCCAAATTTTCAAGTGCAGATCGAGATTTCCCTGGTCACTAAGGAAATAGTGCCTCCCAGATTTAGTCAAATTTTAGAGTGCTGATCGAGATTTCCCTGGCCAGTAGGGAAATAATGCCTTCCAGACTTAGCCAAATTTCAGAGTGTAGAGAAAGATTTCCCTGGTCATCAGGAAAATAATGCCTTCCATACTTAGCCAAATTTCAGAGTAAGGAAAGATTTCCCTAGTCATCAGGGAAATAATGCCTTCCAGACTTAGCCAAATTTCAGAGCGCAAGGAAGGATTTCCCTGATCACTTGGAAAATAGTGCCTTCCAGACTTAGTCAAATTTTTGGTTTTTTGGCTTTAGGCAATATTTCGATGTCTACACCCTGGTCAGTAAGGAAATAATGCCTTCCAGACTTAGCAGCCAAATTTCTGAGTGTAGAGAAAGATTTCCCTGGTCATTACGGAAATAATGCCTTCCAGACTTAGCCAAATTTCAGAGTGTAAGGAAAGATTTCTCTGGTCATCAGGGAAATAATGCCTTCTTGACTTAGCCCAATTTCAGAGTGTTAGGAAGGATTTCCCTGATCACTAGGGAAATAGTGCCTTCCAGACTTAGTCAAATTTTTGGTTTTCTAGCTTTAGGCAATATTTCGATGTCTACACACTCCATCCATAATCATAACCATCAAGCCATCTCCCATCTATTTGGGGTTTGCATTATGAATCTTTCTTCACCATTCATTTATGTTAGGGCTATATATGTTGTCGATATAAGTTTTTTCACGTCTTTACAAGCAACTTCCACTAATGTTATTTTTGTCTTCCCCTCCTCCTTGGATGAGGTGAGGTGAGGTATCACAAGTTCATGAATTAGTCCCACATTGCCCGAGGAGAATAAGTTTCTGGGCTGTATATGTCGATTCCTATCCTTAATACTCAATCACATTTTAAAGCGTGCACTTTCGGGCAAAGCGAACAATATCTTTCTTGTGTTGTCGAGAGATTACATTATGATATCGAAGCCGAACCTACCTCGCGGTGGGGGGACTGATCCCATACAGGCATAGTTACCAAGTCGGAAAACGGGAAAAAAACGGCAAAGGAAAAAATCGGAAAGATACGATGAAAACGGGAAAAACGGGAAAAAAACGTGAAAACATCGAAAAAAACAAAAAAAATCTTAAAAATTATACCAAGTATGTATATATGTCATTTTCCAACATTAAGTAATCAAAAGTTCAAAACATATAGCATATGCGTTTATTAAGCACGAATACAATAAAACCCGAACCCAATTTAAACCCGGACCAAACCCGATGTGTTTTATACGCGTTTTTTTCGTTTTGAACGCGTATAAAGCCCGTACGGAAGTTTTTTTCAAAAAAACGAGTTTTTTTCCTGTTTACTACGTCTTCGGATCGATACGCGTTCTATACGCGTTTTTTTCAAAAAATCGCCCGATTTGGTAACTATGCATACAAGGACATTTGATTTTTAAGGGAGGTGGATTGTGGGGACCAGGATCCAAGAGCCAAGACTCCTGAGGATGAAGGCCAAGATGGATAAGGTGAGATTCACATATCCATAAATTAGTTCCACATTTCCTGTGGAGAAAAAGTATCTGTGCTATTTATGTAGATTCCCATCCTTAACACTCGAGGCTCGTTTTAAGCTGTGAGCTTTCGAGCAAATCGGACAATTTCTTGTTTGTGGGGTCGGGATGTTACTTGAGCTACCTCACTGGCATACTCCGGTGTGTTCCACCGCAAACTTGCACCAATACACCTCCATACTCTACTGCCTTGCTCACCATCATGCCTCATCTACTTATTTATTGCATCTATGAGAGGACATCCAGACAATTGCCATCCATTGATATGGCTCCACCACCATTTTTTTACTCCCGGGCAACACCACGACTATGGTGGGTCTGGTGACCTGCAAAGTGTAGCTGCTGGTATGACTCGGTAGAAATTGTAGGCGAGTTCTGCTAGCTGAAGTGAATTATGCAGATCCAAGCCTGGGCACATAATTATCGGAGCTAATCCTTTTTGGACGAATTTCAGAGCGCGTGTCAGGTGTTTACCTTTGTGTTGGGCTGTATGTGCCTTTATGTTGCTTTTATGCGTCCCTGAGTTGGTCTCTTGGGCTTTGTGTAGGCCCTTTGGTCTTTTATTTGAGTCCTTTTATGTCTCTGATTTTGGGCTTTTTAATATTTTGGATCAGCTGATCTAGCTAGTGGGTCTCTTGGGCTTTGTGTAGGCCCTTTGGTTTTTTATTCGAGATCCCATATAAGCATGTAATACATTTCTTTTTTAGGTAGACAATGAATAAATGAAGCTTTGGTTGATTTTAAGTTCCTCTCAAATCCTAGGAGTTGTGTGGGCTGCCATGGAGGTGTGATGCTTTCTTCTCGACAGTGCGAAGCCGGGTTTGTGATGCTTTTCCCTATCTCATTCCAAGTTTGGTGGATTCACAACGGCTTCGGGGCATGCCTACCCTATGCCGCATCACTTTCACTTTCCTGTGCAAGTACAAGCAATATTCAAAATCATGTATTGGCCACTTCATTAGTAGGCATTTCTTACTTCTTGGTATGCAAGTGAGTCTTCGGTGTCAAGTTTGCAAAGAATTGCATGGCGGTGATGATTTGCAAGTGTGTCAAGATTGTTTTGAATGCATAGATGGTCATCATAATCATGACATTCTACTTGAGTTCTTTTTCGGCATGCTGATGATATTCGATTACAAGATTGAGAGTTTAGATTTGATTTGTGTTTCCAATTGGCCACAATGGAATGCCATCGTCAATGAATGGCTTGGAAAACACCATGGCGGACATAAGCTTTTATTTTTTTATACTTTACTTTATTGTACTGTTTCACAATGTTTATTGTGATAAATATGCACTGTCAGAAATCATATACTCATGATAGGATCCTTGTGCTTCTGTAAGTTTTGGAAATCATTAAGCATTCAATGAGCTGTTTTTCTTCAAATATAGTTCGACTCGTAGCTATTGTGTAACTGTTAAACTGGTAAATTTTCTTGCTAGGAAACTTTAATCTTGCAAATTAGTTCTTTTTCCTTCTAGAATTCTAACTTTTCTTTGGGTTGACAGTTCAAACTTTGGTTTTGACATGCTGAGGGCCTCAAAAGATAAGCTGGTTAAATCTGGAGAGGTCGCTGTGTCAGCTGATCAGTCAGTTCTCGCTATGGAAACTGCTCTTATAACCATTGTACATCTTGCATTCTTCAGCGAGGAAGTTGAAACTGAGGTACAATTGTCATCTGTTCTTTCACTTAAATATAATGATTTGAAGACATTCAGTTTACTTGGAAGTTATCAAATTCGAAGAGACTTGGCTCTACTGACATAGATAATCATGCTAAAATTATGCATTGTGGTGTTGGACTTAATATGTGGGGAATATTTTCAATGAGTTGTTGGCAAATTTTTCCTCCTGTTATGCCAATTGGGTTTGATGGTATGCACAAAGTTTCTCTTGCAATACTTGTAGTTAATGGATGTCGATAAACTAAATGAACAAGTTTCAAGTTGGAACATTTTTGCTATTTATAGTATATATGTATTTGAGTGTGTATGTATGTATGTATATGGACAACAATAATAGTATTCATTACAAAATAATCTTTAAAACATTTGTTAATATTTGTACTAGAAAGTTCATTAGATCTTGTATTTAGTACACTATATGTTTGTCTTTCTATGCCTGTACAGACATATCTACTCTTCTAATTTGTGCAGATACACATAAAATCCGAACCCAAATTCAAGCCTTGCTAAGTAGTGTATCTTTCTCTATATACATATACTTCATGCCGATGCATGCACAAATTTGTAAGTAATCAATTGCCTATCAAGGTACTAAATCTAGTGATATATCATGAAATTATGCAAAATATTTCAGATTTTGCCTCCACCGAAATTCTAAAAATTGCTATATCTCAAGATGTCGCGAGCAGTGTTGTCAAGGCGACGAGGCGCACTTAAGGCGCAAGATGCCGCTGGAGCCTGAGGCGTAAGGCGCAAATAAGGCGCGCGCCTTAGTGTGTAAGGCACAAAAATATATATTTTTCTTAAAAAAATTAATAATAATTGAAAAAAAATCTAAAATTTATAAAAAAATATATTTCATGAAAAAAAGAGAAATATGACTACTATTCAATTAAATCAACACAATAAAGGTATACAATACTTATAACTCATAACTAGTGGCCATCAAATGAACAATTTGAGTGAAAATAATTCACAAGTTATTATGCAACATGCCAACATCATATTCATAAGTTAAATGCATACAATACTCATAAGTGATAATTGATAAATGAGAACTCATAAACAATGTTGAGTACAAAATGAAAGAGTCTAACTCTAAGGAGAGTTGGCTCTTTTATTCAAACCGAAAAGAATCGAAAGAAAAAAACCAAAACTCAAAAAAAAAAACCCAAAAAACTGGAAAAAACCAAAATAAACCAAAATCGCAAAAAAAAAACAAAAAACTTGAAAACCAAAACCCAACATGCATCAAGGCGCGCGCCTCGGTCGCCCTGTGCCTAAGGCGCGCGCCTCGCCAGAATGCGCCTGAGGCGCATACCTGCGAGGCGCGCGCCATACTGCGCCTTGACAACACTGGTCGTGAGTATTCACGAGATATACTGGAAATCGATTGCGTCAATATATCAGTCAATATCTCATGTTTTTACCTATAGTATGGGGGACACCTCTAATTGAGCTCGGAGCCGTGTCAACCCGTGTCGACACGGATTCCGGTGCCCACCCGTGTTGACATGGCATGATACCATCGCTCTATGTTATTAAACTGAATGTTGTGAGTCTCTCCCTTCTCCAATCGGGTGAATAACGGGATATGGTAGACCGTGTAGGAGTTGCATTCCGAAGGGGTAGTAATTTTCAATTTATATCCATTTCATAATTTTGTTGGTCTATATATATACCCACGTGCCTCCGTATCCATCTTTTATGATGTTGCCGTGTCCGACTCCCGTGTCCGTGTCGACACTTGACACCCGTGTCCGTGTCTACAAATCATAGGTTTTCCCCCCTTGCTGTCCAAACACTTACACCTTTTGTTAGTATATTTCATCCTCAGGGCTCCCTTCTTTTTACCTTTTGTTGCTAGCAAATATGCTAAAAAATGTTCATTCTTTCCCCTCTCGAAATCGGCTAAGAAATTTATTTAAGAAATTTCACAACGTTGCTCTACCGACTAATTGATGTTCAATAGGATTATCATCATTATCCATGGGTGGGATGGCATCAAGTGAACCGTTAGTCATAAAGTTACTTCTCTCAATCCCTTGTCGACCCTTCTTGCAGATCCGTGGATGTACACTCAGATTTTGATGCATGCAGATGCTAAAAAAAACTCAAGTGCTGAATTTAAAACAATTAAATATAGAATTCTGCTCGTCTTGATTCAAATTTCAGCAAGGACTAGGAACCCTGATCATCATCCAATCATGCCCAAACAAGTTTAATGTAACGAAGTAATAAAACTAGCAGGAGAATGATTAATTCCAGATTTATTAAAACAAATTGCAGCAATAAAGTGCTAACAATATCTCAAATATAAGCCAAAGTCTCAAAGATATAACATAGATCTAAGCGATAGAAAACCTAATGGATGAGATTCTTCAGAAGCCAATTACTTTGAAACCCTAATTTAAAACCAGCAATAGGCCGGATTGAAAGGATGCTTATCACATGAAAATATCGAGGGACGATTCAAACCGTGCTTTGGTCAATGCCGGCTGTGATCAAAGGTTCCGTTGTGTAGATGAATGGGCGGAAGAGGAGGCATGGTCCGGAAGAAAAGGATGAAGAAGCCGAGATGATTTGATCTTGTAGAAGAGATGATCTCCGTGTCGATCTTCCGCGAATCCATATACGAGGGCATGGCGACGAGGAAGAACATTACGGAGAGAAGAAGACGACTAGAAGCAAGAGGATTCTTCGGATGAGACGTCGAACAAGCGATCCTGCTTCTCCGTTCTAGGGTTTCAATTCATCATTCATCGTCCTCCTTCAATTAGGGTTTGTAGGGCTTTATAGGCAATGAAACAACAAAAGAAAAAAAGAAAAGAAAGAGAGAGAGGCGTCCACACGGAAAGAGGAAGGAAGGGACGCGGGCACGCTTCCCGAGGCGTGTCCGCGCGGGTATTGCCGCGGGAAGAGAGAGACGGACGGGTGAGGGGGGGTTCGACTAGGGTTTTCAGGGCTTCTTGACTCCTTTTGAATCTCATCCATTGAGATCTAATATCGACTTAAGATCCTACGGTTAAAACCCAAACATAGAAATGAGTCAGTTCGGCATCTGTGGCTCGAACCGGATGCGAACATGGCTCGCACCTACCCAAACCAGAAATAAAAACATAAATAACTCAAGATCTGTCAGTCGGATCGACAGAAAGTAAAAACCAAAGTCATAGGTAATCGAAATAGCTCTCCACTGAAGCAGACGGATTGGCGATCGGCTTCCAGCATCTCCGTAGGGAATAAAAATACGCCATCAGCTGTGAAAATCTACACATAGGGCTCGTCTGCATCAGATTTGCATGCACATGTGTGCATCCATATCCAATTACACTTAAGCATGTCTATGTTTTGATGTGTGTGTGTATATATAGATGCCATACATTTCATATATTGAGAAAATTCAATGAAAAATGGCTTGTGAACCACTGTTTTAAAGCTCAATAAAACTCGGCCGAGTCGGACCGAGTTGACTCGACTTGGCAAGATTTCGAGTTGAGTTATTGGGCCGAGTCGGAACGAGTTGGGATAAAACTTGGCCTAGTCGGACCGAGTTTACTCTACTCGGCTGGATTTCGAATCGAATCTGAGTTTCGAGTTTTTGAACACTGCTGTGAACTCCTACTTGGTTATTTTTTTGGGTCACCTAGATTGATAATGATTTTATTGCTTAATCTTTATATTATGCTCCTTTAAGTTCCTATGTTTTGGTGCTATTACTAATGTGCCAAATAATGTCTCCTAGAAAGTCGGGAAGTCTTGATTTATTTTTAAACTTTTAAGTGTTATTTCAAAACATGCGAGTTGCCCTCGATTAGTCTTTTGGTCTAATCTGAGTTTGATTCAGCCTGTTCGGGCCCAATTCGGCCTAGCTCGACCAGTTTTGTTCAAATCGGTTCCAAATGTAGGCATATGTAGGGGTGCTTCATTTTGGATTTGCTGAACCCTCAAAGTATGCAATTAATGAGACTATGGCACACATATATACAATGTGAGTAGATACATGATTTAGATATGCTCTATAGACAAGCCAAGTTTTACCTTATTGGCATTGTTATGTTTGTAGTATGCACATTAATTGTGATAGTGTGTTCTATGAATGCCCTAGGCTTAGATTTAATCATTGTTGTACAACACGATTTTATAGTTTTTTGGTCGACTTGTCTGATGGATGAAGCTAAACCTTACTAATTAAGTAAAAGATGTCTGGAAATGGAATCTGCCTATAGTATGGTTCTTTTCCATGTGCAACCTGAGATTATGGCTATTTAATCATTGACTGTTCAAAAGACACTAAGACATTTTTCTTACAATCTTATGTTTCCATTTCCGTTTTTCCTTTATTAATTTTTATTTATTAATGGAAGGCGATAAGTGTGGCACCTGAACTTTGAGCTCTCTTACATATGGATTGTTGACTATCATGAATCTTTTGGCACGTAATTGATAGAAACCATGGCTACGTAAATTAAGTCAAGAAGCATGCGTGTGTTATGCAATTTTTTTTTTTAAATTTTTCATAGAATGTAATTTTTCTTGTTCCCTGTTATAATACTTTTTTGGGCATATGGCTATGCTTTGTGCATATGTTTCTCCTTCTACTTCAAGAATCTTTGCATTTCTCTTGGTAATTTCTTATCTCTGTAATAGTTTGCTGTTCCTTATGGTTCCTTGACTCTGTTTATATATATATATATATATTCGTTTCTAGATTTTTTGGACTCTACTCTTCTATTGTCTCTGTTTCTATTTGATGTATATTTTTTGGGATTTTTTTTGAAAATGCCTTTATAAAAAGAACATTCTTGTTTTAGCCACGTGTCAAAAAAATATATGAAAAGTGGCCATCTGACATTGTCGGCGCTGTAAAGCGAATGCCACATCGTTTTTTTAAATTTTTACATGACAAGTCAAAACATGTATTCCAAATACCTAGTTTAAAACCCGGTATTCAGATTGCCGGATTTAATAAAAAACCTACACCGAGTTTGGACACTTAGCTTTTTTTCAGCAAAAAAACTGGACCTGGTATTTGGAATACCTTTTTCTAAGACTGCTCATCGGAGACAAATATGAGTTGATGTCACACTAATGACCACTTTTGAAATTATTTTGGTTTGGTGGCTAAAACTGTAATTTTTTAAAGGGCTAATGTGTGTAAGTGTAAGGTCCCTGACCAAGAAATCGGTTTAGCCTAAAGGCATACAAGAGATCGTTTAGCCTAAGGTCCCTGCCTCGAAATTACCCCCCCCCCCCCATTCTCCCATCTTGGCAGGCATGAGCGGCGGGTAGCGGGCGCGAGCTGCTCCGGCGAGCTCAACCTCCGACGGCTTGATCTCCGGCGAGTTGACGACCCTGACGAGCTGACGACCCCGGCGGTTCGACCCTGACAGCTCGACCTCCTGCAGATCGACCTTCGGCGGCTTGACCCCGACGAGCTGACGACCTCGATGACTCGACCCCGACAAGCTCACGACCCCGGCGAGCTCGACCTCCGGCGGCGGGGGAGGGTGGCGGGGGGGTCGGTTTGGTCGTAGGGACCTTAGGCTAAACCTATCTCTTCCTGTCCTTCCCCTTAAAATGATCTCTTGGTTAGGGACCTCTCACTAAGTCCCCTTTTTTTAATAAAAAAAATGCAATTATGAAAAAGTATCCTACTTTTTACTTTTCCTTTTACTTTTCCATTTTGCAAATGAATAATTTATTAATATGGCCAAACATCTTCCCTTTTATTTTTGTTGTCATATCTGCTCTCCGTCTCTTTTTTGTCTAATGTTTGAGGGTACAATCCTAGTTATTGATTTCATAATTGAATGCACAGGCTGTCTTCATGATATGTTCAGTTGCTGCTGTCGACCCCGCTCAAAGGAAACTGGCATATGCATTACTTGATACTCTTTCAAGAAAACTCGAATATGCCTCATTGACGAAGGTGAAGAGTTTCTATTGTGGTAGATAAAATAAGACTATAGTGCACTTATCTTAATCAATATTACACCAATGATATTGTGGTATTATAATATAGAATTAAACTAGAAGAGGCCTCCAGTGACAACTCACTTAAAACAGGAGTACTATTTAAATAGATGCTTTCGGTGTTTTTTTTCCATCGTACTATACATCCATTCATTGTTGTAAGCAACATTATATCTTTTAGAAGAAATTATTTTCCCTGCTGTTCAGATTCTAATATCTCTAACCTAATTGTTTAAAGCTCCAAAAGGGATGTTGCTTAGAGTATCTCCAACCGACTCTATTTCAATAGTACTCCTGTTTTAAGTGTGCTGTCGTTGGTGGCCTCTTCTAGTTTAATTCTATAATATAATATCACAATATCATTGGTGTAATTTTGATTAAGATAAGTGCACTATAGTATAATTTTGTAATCTAATTATTGAAATAAACATGCACTATGTAGAATTACGTTTACTCTTATAAGGTTTGTTTTTTTCTTCATATTAGAATGCTATTTTTCATGCCCTTGTACAGTACCTGGATGAACTAATTGGATCCATTCTTGCTCGATGGGTAGTCTGTGATGTAAGCTTAGTGGCACTTCTTGAGGTAAAGGTGTCTTGTTTTAGTTTATGTTTGATTGCTATCTAGATCTGATAACCATTACAAAATAATTACTCAATTTGGTATTCAGATTTATTCATCTAGTTTTACATGACATCTTTTGTGAAGATAAATTGCTGCTTTTTGTTTGAGCTTTATGGGATAGAGATGCGAAATAAGAGTTGGATAGATGTAATTAACCAAATGGATTTCTTACTACTTTTATGAGACAAGTTTTTACCATTGATGGGAATATGTTTCAGGTACAGGATCTCCTTTCTGATAAGTGTGAAGCTAAAATGTTCATGCAATATTGCTGTCCATGGATCCTTCCGCATCTTATTCTCAGAGGGGATATGCAAAACCTTAATTTGGTATCTAAGGTAAATTATTGCTATCTTTTCTGTAAAATTGGAATATGCTCCACTCATTTTTTTTTTGCTACTTGACTATTAGCTCTTGATTTTGTTGAACAAAAGATAGTGTTAGAATACATTCTCTTTTTAGAGGAGCGACATATTTTCAATAGTGGAAGAAGCCTTATCAAAATTGCATGGATAGTTGACAATCAGTGGGTGCTGTATGGAAAGTGTTTCCTACATTCAAGCTTTCTTATTACTGATAGTATAATTTGGCAGTAGTCTAGAGTCTAGACATTCAAAATTGAAATCTAACGATTTGGATGTACCTTATTGCTCGCCATATTATTGCGATGTGTTTTTACTCTATTTCTATATATGCGTGAACTTGCAATATAAGAAATGATGAGCAGATACATTAAGGTACATGCACATAAGGATTGTAATCAACATCAATGAATCATCACCCTTTAGATACATCCGACATACATGTTGCTACAATGATAATAGGTTACAACCCATGAAATAAGAATAAATAGGTGAAGGTTGGAATCAAATTAATCTCCACTCATCATATCTTGTTTGTGTTGGGGCTTCCAACTCCTTTTTAGTCAGTATTTGTTGAGCTCCAAATTGTATATATGGAAGAACTAATCTTTTTTTTTATTTTTTTGTGAAAACTCCTCGATTAGAAGGAGAGGATGGGGTTAAGCCATACCCCAAGCTATATTATTAATAAAAAGCGAAACAAATACAAATTACAATCTGGAGAGGAAAGAGCTTTTCTCCTTGGAGAATCAAATTAATCTCTTTTTTTTTCAAGACGAAGAAAAGAGAGAGAACATGTTTGTGTATTACCAATTATTCAAACATGTTTGTGTCTTACCAATTGTCCTACTAGGCTTTCGGCTAAGTTAGATTCGGAGATCAAGCCTATTATTTGTAATTTAAAAAGGAGAACACAGTTCCCGAGAAGAGGCTGAACGGACGACCTCCTAGAGAATCACATGCCTTCATTCCCGGGGCCAACCCGCTTCTCCTTCTTCCCGTGTTCTCTCTCCCTCTCCCACAAGCGTTCTCTCTTCTCTCTCCCCACTATATTCTCTTATTCGTTCCTTTTGTGTGTGGGATTGATCCAATACCTCCTTATTCCCCATTCGACGGCCAAAACTAAACCCTAGTGCCTTTTACTTTATAAAAACCTGAAAATTTATGCACAAAGGAAATTATTGAATGTTTTAAAAAATAAAATCTTAGTTCTAGGTGGAGCGTGCTTCACTTGTTTGAGAGTTTTCAACGGATCTTCTCGGCTTCGTCTATACTTCTGACCACGAGCATCTACCACCTCCACATTGATTTCGTCTACGTCTTCGTGAGAGATCGGTGCGAAGATTCTTCTTCAGAGATCGCTTCGACTTGGTTTCTTCAGTTATTCTTCTGGACCACCCTCCCATCGCCACCTCATCCTACAGATTCCGGGATTGCGACGAGCATCCAGCTAGGCACACGATGGATTAACGGTAACTTTGTTCCATCGCAGTAATTGTTATTGTTGTTCCTTTTGGGATTATTCCTATGATTATATTGGGCTTACATTGTATGACTGACTTCATAGGTTTCCACCAACGTTGGCTCTTTCTATAGATCTACTTTATTTGGTGAACTTGAGCCTATATTTTGTGATATTGTTCTATGCTCTTTTGCTGCTATTAAAATTTGCAAGTCATATTTGCTTGTTTATCATTATTTGAAAGTTGTTTGTCATATTGGAAATAGTTAAATATTCGAGCAAACATACCTTCATGTGCTTGTTGTTCTAATTGATTGACTTTTGTAATGTCGTTTTCCTTGTAGATAGATTGGTCTACATTTCACTTTTCTGTATATTATAAGGTGCAAATTACAAAAACCTCCCCTTAACTATACACCTCATTTCATATTGGTCCCTTAACTTTTTTTAAAAAAAAAACAATTTGATCCCTGAACTATGCTCAGTCTCCATTTAGCCCCCCCGAGTCAACTTTTATTTCGAAAATACCCTTGTCCTAGCATGCATAAGTTAAATATTCTAAAACAATTTTTAGTCTTATTGCAAATTGATAAGGGTATTTTTGGGGAAAAAACAGGGTTTGGAGTTTCGACCGAAATTGATCCGTTTTGGATCGGTTTCGGGCGGAACCGGTCCCGAAACCCTAAAGTTCCAGTTTTCAAAACTCAGAACTCAGTAAAAGCAGGATTGGGTTCAGGATAAGCTATATTTCGGCAAGAGAGCTTGGCAACCATATTTACATAAAAAACATTTAAGTAAACGATCTTTACTTTAAGGTATTTTATGTAAATAAGAAAATACCCTCAATTTGGATTTAATAAAAATATCAAAAAAATCAAAATACAAAGGAATCAAAATGTAATTTTTTAATTCCTATACAAAATCACACTCTATAATTTTTTTTCTAAAAAAGAAAGTTTGATGGAACAAAAACCTGAAAAGTAGTTTGGACCGAAAAAAATCTTAGAAATCTAGAAGTATATGATCAACTTAAAAAACCCTAAGTTCGGTAAAATATTTTGAATATATTAAAAAAATCTTTCATAGTAACTATTTTTTCCTCCTCCAGAGTTAGCCAAAATTCAAAATCTCGATTTTTCAGCTTTTTGACAAAAAATCGGGGTAAAAGAAAAGCCACACTCATTTGAAAACAAGACCAATATGAAGTAGGTACCGATGTAATTATTTTAAATTTAAAAAACGAAACCTAAAACACGAAACCTCCAATCCGAACCTCCGAAACTGACCGAAGCCGATCCTCGGTGGGCGGACCGAAACTACAAACCTTGGATCAAAAGTGCTTTTGTCTCCGTGAAGTCTCTGCTTGGACTGTCTGGTTCCGTAGTGTATGAAACGAGATGTATCTATTCTTAGTGGATGCACTCACATGTTTCCACTTCCAATTTTCCACTGAATGTGGGTCTCTATTTCCTACCTAACATCGAATCATTATCTACCTCTCATCCTGAGTCTCACTTTTTGTCCAAGTCCCAAACTCCCAATGGCAAGTTGAGTGCCTTGAGTCATCTACTTTTGACTATTTTTTCACGTACATTTTTAACGACATAAGCAATAATAGCTAATGCCTTCTTCATGAAATATTCATTGAGTTATTGGATAACTTCTAATCACGTCGGCGAAGTAATTTTTTTCCTCCTTTCCAAAATTTTTAAATTGCATGCAGGTTTCATGTCGGCCTCTGCATGCTCTTGTGAAGGAATATTTTGTGCCAATATTTGCAGTGTGCATGGCAGTGCATTGTAGAGCAAAACCCGAGAAAGAAAATGGAAGTAGAGCACTTTGTGATTCAATTTTGCATATTGCCAAAATATCTGAGCTTGAGCGAGATGAGCTTATAAAGAAACATATGGTAAGTACAACCTATTGCTTCCTTGATGGTGTGCACATACTGTAATTGTAGTCAAGATTTTCCTTCCTATTTCAGTATCATATCCGATCCTTGATTGCCTGCATGTGTTTTCGATAGTAAGATACAGTTCTTCCATATTATTACCATGGAAAGTAAGGTATCCCAGTTTCATATCTTTAGCTTTTCATTTTGGTATTGTTTCTGGTTTTTATATGACTCATTATAACATGAATCAAGAAAGTTTTAATCCTTGTCTCTTTCATTTTACATTATGTCAAAAACATAGAAGTAAATTGCAGAAAATAGGCTAAAAACATAGATAATAAGCCAAAAAAACTAAAATGACGACTAAAAGTTCCAATGTGAAAAAGTTCTCCATGCATAAATAAAACGATAGAAGTAAAATCCTTTGGCATCGAACTGAAGATGCGACGATGATCTGATGGTGCTGATCATGTTGCATCCACTGTTCTAAAAAGCGGTCCGGGCGGCCGACTAGGCGGCCGCCTAGGCGTTTTAGGGGGTTGGCCGCTCCGCTTCAGCATTAAGCGGCACTGCAGGCGGGTTGAACAAAGGCGGGCGCCTAGGCGGGATACGACCCGCCTAGGCGCCCGCCTAAGCGGGTAAAAGGCGGGCGCCTAGGCGGGTCTCACTCGCCATCGCCTTATCTATTAATCAAAGAAATTTCTAAGATTAATAGTGTATACAAGAAACGATATGATACTTTAAGATAGAGAAACTATATTATAGTCAAATTTTTAGAAGTTCATACATGTCAATATGATACTTTAAGATAGAGAAACTATATTATAGTCAAATTTTTAGAAGTTCATACATGTCATTTTCCATGATGGATATTTATCATTACATTTTAATTGTGGTTAGGGTTGGCAATGGATCGGGTTTGGGTCGGACCCTACCCAAATCCATATCTATAACCATTCGGGTATGGCATGGTCCATACATGATCCATACCCATTCGGGTATAAGAAGGTCCATATCGGATCTATACCCATTTGGGTTTTGGGTTTTGGCTCGGGTTTCAGTAATGAATTGGGTTGAAATTTTCTCTTTCTCCACCATATGCAATTACTTGAGGAAGAAAAGTATTTCAATGTATTGTGATGAAATGTTTAAGAAGCTCTTACGATTTTTTACTATATTGGTTCTTGAATGGTATGAGTTTGGATAGAATTTGGATAACAATATATGATTGGTTGGAATTTGGGTATATCACAATAAAGTTGGAGTACAACTGTATTATCTAGTATACTCAAGTTAGAGGGACAATCGGGTATAGGTATTGAGGTAACCATACCGAAATACCCCTACCCACCCAATCTCCTCCTCCCTTTTCATAAAACATTTATATTCAGATCGGTTGTTTTGACGTTTGCATATGTAAAACTTTCTATTATTATTTTTTTATATAGAATTATGAATTTATATATATACATACATATAGAATATATATAATATATTTTATATAGGTGGGCGCCCGCCTTTTTCTCCGGGCGCCCGCCTAGTCGTCCGCCTTCCGCCTTCCGCCTTGAAACCACGTGACCGCCTGCCTTCCGCCTTCCGTTTTTTAAAACATTGGTTGCATCAACTCCTTCGGCCTAAAAAGAACTCGACTCCGTCGAGTGGCCGTCCAGCTGCTGTATGAGATCGGGTCGCTGTGCTTGCAATTGTCGCTCCTCCACCCATGTGCAATCTGAAAGTGGTCTGCGTATCAACCGAATGAGGAACCGTCGAAAAACACCACGGCGGTAGCAAGCTCTGTGACGTCAACTACGCTTGTATCTGCTCTGTCTCATCTCTCTGCGCATCTAAAAAAAGAATTTGACGCTGTAGGTGTGTCTGGCCAGTCTCCATGGAAAGGGAACAACTCTGAGATGTTAAAGATCGGCGATGTTGGCATGTCCTCTGGAAAGTTCAGCAGGTAAGCATTGGGTCCCAACGCTCGGAGAATGCGACCCAAACTTCCTCTGGCTCAGCTTCCCATAAGAACCTGTGGGAACACTTTGTGCGAAAGTAGGCGAGGACCTAGTCCTCTGGCTGAAAGGTTCTCTCTCGCCTGTGTAGATCTACACTTGCCCTATACTTGGCATCATAGGTGCCAAGTCAGAAACCAGGCAAAAAATGGCAAGGGAGAAAATCGGAAAGATACGACAAAAACGAGGAAAACGGGAAAAAAACAAAAAAACATCGGGAAAAAAATAAAAAAACGTAAAAATTATACCAAGTGTATAATACCTGGCATCATAGTTGCCAAGTCAGAAAACGGTCAAAAAATGGCAAGGGAAAAAAAAAAGAAAGATACGACGAAAACGGAAAAAAAACCTAGAAAACATCAGGAAAAAATAAAAAAAAAACATAAAAATTATACCAAGTGTATATGTCATTTTCCAATATTAAATAATCAAAAAATATACCACGTGATGTAATTCTGTTACTTCTGCATAAATTGAAAAAATATTTTTTTTTTCTGCAGTGAAATGCGGATGATGAGGGAAAGACTGAAAGAGAGGGAAAGATGGAATCATGGTAAAAGAGAGAATTAGAAGGGAATAGAGAACAGAGAAAAAAAATGCAAACCTAGCAGTTCTGTGCCTCTAAGAAAAGCAGTGAAAAAAAGCCTGAAGCCTCCAAGAACTCCCTCCTCTCTCCAGTTATGTGCAGAATCTGCAAATCTGCTCCTCCGCGGCTCCGCCTCCCTCTCTCGCAAAAGCCTTGCGTCGAGTCGCAGACGCCTCTTGGGTCGCGTAGAGGAAAAAACCCTAATCTCCTTCGTGGCTCCATTAATCCCGACTAGTACGTCCTAGTCGGCCCTTGGCCGATTATTGACTTTAACTGCATAGCGTGGAATGCCATGCAGATGAACTTCCCTAAAGAATAACTCAGCTACATGAGATGCATCAGAAGTTTTCCTACATGATATATAATGTGTCATTTTAGAAAATCGGTCAACAACCACAAAGATTGAATCTATGTGCCGAATTGTTTTTGGTAGACCCACAATGAAATCCATGATATCTTCCCATCGACGAGCAGGGATTGATGGAGAAATGTAAAGACCTGTGTTCTGCCTTTTGCTTTTGAACATTTGACATGTTCGACAGAGTTGTACAAACTTGGCGTCTCTTCTTAAGTGGGGTGAAAATTAACGTCTCTCCACTGACTCAATAGTTTTGGTTTGGCCAAAGTGATGACCTTCCAAATTACTTCCGTTCAAGTCGTGGATCAATGTGTCTCCAAATGGCTCGTTGAGATTTCCCTCAGTGGTTGCCTCTTCATGGGTGTTTTGCACAAGACTATCGCGAAGGGAACACTCAGAGATGCACAGACGGGTACCACGGAACAATAATCCATTTCTGATGACGTTGGATTCCGTGGAATCAATACCCGTTTCTTGACAGGATTCTCAGATGGTGCCGAAGTACGGATCAGTTGCGTACATCACTTTCAGAGCATCAAAAGAAGCAACGACGGGCTACAAAGTGATTAGTATTAGGCCTCATCGACTCATCGCGTCCACAGCTCTGTTCAGGACTACGGCCTTATATTGAAGGTTGAATTTGTACTCTTGTAAGAAATTAGACCACTTAGAATGACGTTGGTTCAAGCTACATTGAGACTTCAAACATCGAAGTGCTTCGTGGTCGAAATTAAGTACAAATTCTTGTTGGATCAAGTAATGCCTCCAGTGCTTGAGGGCTTGAACGACCGCGTAAAACTCAATGTCGTATGTCGAATAATTCAAACATGCGACGTTTAGTTTCTCACTGGAAAACGTAACAGACGTCCCTCTTGACTAAGGACTGCTCCTATCTCGATGTGAGAGGCATCATAATCAATCTCAAAGACCTTATAAAATTTTGGGAGTGTCAAAACTGGAGCACTCATCATCTTGGTTTTTATGAGATTGAAACTCGCTTCAGCTTCAGGGGTCCAAAGAAAACCACACTTCTTCATACTGTTGGTGAGGTGCAATGACGGAAGTAAAGTTCTTGATAAATCTGCGATAAAATGACGCTAGACCATGAAACCGTCGCACATCACTAACGTTCTTGGGAACGGGCCATGACTTGATGGCTTCGACCTTCTCTGGATCGACCCGTATTCCTTCTGAACACACAATGTAGCCTAGAAAAGTCAAGCTGTCAGTCAGAAATGTACACTTCTTTAGATTGATGTACAACTTATTTTTACTCAGTGTCAACTTCTTGCAACTTGCAAGTGCTCGACATGCTGTTTAGGTGTCGTACTGTAGATAAGGATGTTATCAAAGTATACAACAACAAACTTCCTGATGAATGGTCTAAGCACCTATTTCATGAACACCATAAAAGTACTCGGTGCGTTTGACAGACCAAATGACATTACTAACCATTCATACAATCATTCCTTGGTTTTAAATGCAACATTCCATTCGTCACCGGGCCGTATGCGGATCTGATGATACTCGCTACAAAGATAAATTTTCGAAAAGATTTTCGCGCCATGAAGTATGTCAAGCATATCGTCCAATTGAGGAATCAAAAATCTATATTTGGCTTTTAACCGATTGATGGCATGCCAATCTATGCACATTCTCCATGTCCCATCCTTCTTGGGAGTCAGAAGTGCAGGTACTGCGCATGGACTCATGCTCTCTTGGATTAGTCCTTTTTGCAGTAACTCAGTAACCTGTCGACGCAACTGCTCATATTCAGATGGACTCATTCGGTAGTGAGGGAGGTGAGGTAACGCCGCAAATCAATGCAATGTTGGATGTCCCTAAGAGGTGGAAGTCCTTCAGGTAGTTCCTCTGGAATTAGATCATTGAAGTCCTCATGTAGGACTCAAATCTCATGAGGAATGCTAGGGTCCTCTGTTGTCTCCTTAGCTACGAGGAATACGATAGAGCGAGATTCTCTGAGGTTGTCCTTTAAGCAAGCTTGTGTCAGTAACACTGGTTGGGTCTTTGGTTTCTCTTTTGGCACTTTCGGGGTAACATGTGGGGGTGTCGGCTCACTAGCAAGTGGCTTCAATGGCTCCCTTTGAGGTACTAAGGTGATGTTGTAATCATCCTTACAGTAGGAGTATGTATTCTTTTCCCCATCATGCTTCGTCTTCCTATCGTATTGCCACGGGCAACCCAACAGAATATGACAAATGCCAAAGGGCGCCACGTCACACCAAACAACTTTCTTATACATCTTGCCAATGGTGTACTCAACTAGGCATCGCTCTTTAATGAAGACGTTAGATTCCTTTTTAAACCAAGACAAGTTGTATGGCTTGACCAGCTTCTCCGTCTTGAGCCCTAATTTGTCAACCATGATCTGAGCGACTAAGTTCTCGATGCTACCACTGTCTATGATGAGGACACAATGTCTCCCTCTAGACGTACAAGTGGTGTGGAAGATGTTCTTTCTAAGTCACCGATCTGGTTCAAGGGCTTTAGGTGTTGACAAAACACGTTGCATGACTAGTGCATGAGTTGCTTCGTCAGCTTCAGTGATGATCTCATGTATTTCGTCATACTCCTGACAATCAGTATCGCCTCTGCGATCATCATCATGTCTTCAGGCATATTGTTTAGGGTTTTCTCAGTTGGCTCTTCACTTTCTGTTAGATGAGTCCGAGGTCTTCCTTTCGGGCATTGAGTAATGAGATGTCCTGCCTCTCCACACTCGAAGCATTTGTAAGTTGCTCCGGGTGGTCGACTTCTTGTCTCACCTTACTCACAACTTGGTTGTTCAACCCGTCTTGGTGGCTGATTGGTCCATACCGGAGTTGTAGTCGGAGTTGGAACAGGAGGTGTGACTTTGATAGGGGTTGCTTCTCTTCCAGCTGAAGGGGCACTTAGAGGTACTCTAGGGGTAACTTCTCTCCTAAAGGCTCGTTGTTGAATTCTCTCGGCCTTGAGAGCTTGCCTAGATGCTTCCATCACTGTAGGGATGGTCTGCATTGTCAGTGTATTCTGAATTTGATAGCGCAATCCCGAGATGTAGCGTGCTGCCTTTTGTTCATCATCTTCAGGAATGACATTTCGAATAATTAGGACGTCAAATTCTTCCGTATACTCCTGTGCGGTTCTATTGCCTTGTTTCAGACTAAGCAATTTCTGGTAAAGTTAAGTGCGGTAGTCAGGAGGAAGGTACTTTAGTCGCATCTTGTCACTTATCTTGGCCCATGTCGCGACCTTTTCTTGAGGTGACTTGCTTGCAACTCTCGCCGCAATACCAAAGTGGCTCCTATCGGTTTAGTTGCCATGAGTTTGACTTTTCGATCATCAGGGAGATCTTTTCATTCAACGAAGTGGTCGATGCTTTCTATCCAGTTGAGGAATGCGCCAACATCGTGGCTTCCCCTAAAGTCATCGATGTCAACTCGAACTCCATATCCTTGGGATCTCTTGAGGGCTCGCACGAGGCGCTCTTCCATGACATGCTGCTCACGTGCATGTCGTTCTCTAGGGTTTCTGGGACGATCAAATTGAATGTATTATTGTTCGAAGTCTATATTGGATTCGTTCAACTCAACTTCAGAATTAGGGGGTGAATCGAAATAGTCAGCCCGATTTCGCTTTGAGGGTTGGTATCGGTTCTAATTTTGAGGTAGGGCTTGGTTCTAGCTCTGAGGTGGGGATTGAGCCGGATCTCGATTCTGGTCTTGGTTTTGATTAGGCTCTTCTACCTTAGGAACCTCGGTATTTGGATTGGCTTATGCCCTTCCTGAGTCTCCTTCGACCTATTGGGTTTGAAATTTGACGCCTCTGTCTTGGAGAAGCAGTCTGAGCTGATCCGTGATCTCTTGCAATAAGATTGCATGTCGATCCAATGTATTTTGGGTCGCTTCTTGCCACACACCATGATGTTGTGGTCCTCGAGGAAAACGCCCTCGGTTCCGAGCATCTCATGCAGATGGGTACGATCGACCATAGATCCTTATTTGGTGCTTTACGTCGATTTTCTGATATGTAGGGACCTAAAGGACAGCTCTAGCCTGTGTCCTAGGATGCCTATATGTTGTATGATCAAGGTATGAGACTACTTGCACACTTATGATGATGCAAGGACAGCAATATGTTAACTAAAAAAAAAATTCTGCTCTATCCTATTGATGCCAAGCGATGTGGACAACACTCAAGATAATTCACACGTGCACGCTAATGACTTAGACTCGTCTATCAAGCATTCCTATTGATGCCAAGCGATGTGGACAACACTCAAGATAATTCACACGTGCACGCTAATGACTTAGACTCGTCTATCAAGCATGCAATGCAACAAACATACAAAATCAGCAAACTAGAAAGGCAAGGATTGCTGATTTTCAATACTTAAAAGATCCCCGGACAAGTTCTTTCAAGCTATGATACCAACTTGATGCAGGCTCCGATAAAACGCATTACAATCTTAAGCCATTAGGGTTTCCCTTTGGTCAACAAACTATAATTTGATTATCAATATGGCGCCGTATAACTCAAAATGACAGCAAACAAAGGTTATTTCTCATAGTTCCAAGGATCTATGCATTCAACAAAAAGCATGTATTAAAACCTAACAAATTAAGATGCAATAATATCGGTAAAACAAAATTCAACATATAATGTTATTATTCGCAGCAATAGATATCAAAATTAAAAGGGGAGTATGCATCAGATTTTAATAGAAAAGATGGCTATCGATTCTTTCTAGGGTTACTGATGGACTAAATTTGGCAAATATGATAATTAGGCATATATTGGGCTTCAACTAGAGATGAAACGGGGGTGTATACGGTTGCGATGCGGAGCTTAAGGGATGAAAATAGATGGAAAAGGATGCGAAAGCGAAGAAAAGATGAAACAAAGTATAGATAATGCCTGGGGTTTCCGCCATGGGTCGATGTGAGGATGCGCCGATGATCCCGTTCACGGAGCAAGACCGGACATCGTGCGAAGTTGTATCCTTCGGAAAATCAAACCAAGGCCTACGTGAGGCGAAATTGCGGATCTTCTCGAAGTGAAGCCGAGGAAGCGGCGGAGGTTGAGGACACGCATCCTTCTCGGAAGCTCTCACACGGAGGCACAAATTTTAGCAATAGTAAAAGATCTGAAATTTCTTCTTTCTTTCCCCTTTTTGTACATTTGGGGTTTCGTTTTGAACGGTGGAGATTGATGGGTGCAGGTGCTTAAAAGAAACTCAAGTGCTGAATTTAAAACATTTAAAGATAGATTTCAGCATGTCTTTAGTCAAATTTCAGCAAAGGTGAAGAACCCCAATCTTCATCCAATCATGCCCAAACATATTTAATTTAACGAAGTAATAAAACTGACATGATAGAGATTAATTTCAGATTTAAATAAACAACGTTCAGCAATAAAGACTAACAATATCTCAAATATAGGCCAAAGTCTCAAAGAACAAACAAAGAACTAAACGCTAATAAACCTAATGGATGAGATTCTCCAGAAGCCAGATAGTTTGGAACCCTAGCTGAAAATCAGCAATAAGGCCGGTTTGAGAAGGGAAATTTATCACATGAAAGTATCGAGAGACGATTTCAAACCGTGCTTTGGTCAATGCCGGCCGCTATCAGAGGCTCCGTTATTGCAGATGAAGGGGCGGAAGAGGAGGTGTGGTCCGGAAGAAAGGGTGAAGAAGCCGAGACGAGTGGATCTTTGAAGGATGAATGATCTCCGCGTCGATCTCCCGCGAAGTCGTAGACGAAGGCGTGGTGACGAGGTAGAAGCTTGCGGAGGGAAGAAGAAGACTGGAAGCAGGATGATTCTTCGGAAGATACGTAGAACAAGTGATCCCGCTTCTCCGTTCTAGGGTTTCAATTCAATATTCATCTCCCCTTGTCAATTAGGACTTTTAGGATTTATAGAGGGGAAAACACAAAAGGAAAGAAGGAGAGAGAGACGTCCCGCGCGGGTAGAGAGAGAGGAGGACGCAGGCATGCTTCCCAAGGCGTGCCCGCGCGGGTATTTCTGTAGGAAGGGAAGGCCGGCCGGGTGCAGGGGGGTTTCGGCTAGTGTTTTAGGGTTTTTGGACTCCTTTCGAATCTCATCCATTGAGATCTAAACCGACTTAAGATCCTATGGCTAAAAACTAAGCATAGAAATGAGTCAGTTCGGCATCTGTGGCTCGAACCGGATGTGAACATGGCTCGCACCTTCCCAAACCAGAAATAAAAAAAATAAATAACTCAAGATCCGTCAGTCGGATCGACAGAAAGTAAAAATTAAAGTCATAGATCATCGAACGAGCTTTCCACTGATGCAGACGGATTGTCGATCGGTTTCCTGGATCTCCGTAGGGAATGAAAATACACGATCAGCTGTGAAAATCTGCACGTAGGGCTCGTCTGCATCAAGTCCCCCGGACTCAAAAGAACTCGACTCCTGTCGAGTAATGTCCTGGATCCGGTGGGAGCTCTCCTGGAAGTAGCCGCAACCTCTGCATCTGCTCCAACTGCTCTCCCGGGTCTGGTGGCCAAGTAATCATCCTCAAGTACGTAACGACTTCATCTGGCATCCCCTGCCCATCAACGCCAAGCGAAGACCTGAAAGCCAAAACCAACATCCTCCTCGGCACGGAAAGATCGTCAAGATATCCGGATAATTTCATGTGATAATAGGGAGATAGGTTGACATGAAATTCAGAAGACATATGAAAGGAAAGGCCGCGGGAGCATAATATGTTGCGGGTCATCGGCTTGCGCAATAAGCTATGGTTTCTTTGAAAGGCCATGGGGTGCGGGTGCAATATGTGTTGTTCAAAGTGGCCTGCGCATGTGACAAAACAAGTGGATTTTAGACTAAGAAGATATGTCATGCAATCATTGTCTTGATGCAGTGAATAAAATAAGAAATTAAATAACTTATCAAGCCACTTGTTATGACTTCGAAAAAGTAAAAATGATGGGCTTTTTTTTTTTTTTGAGAAATTCCTCCCCGAGATGGAGAGGATGGGGTTGAGCATACCCCAAGCTTTATTAAAAGAGCAAAAGGAAGTTACAAGAGACTAAGAATGGGGCTAATCTTCCCAGAGCTCTTCACAGAGAACCCTGGAGACCAGCTAGAGACCAAGGATACAAAATTGGTCCAAACAGACGCAATCTGCAGCTCCTTATGGGAGAAGACTCTCGAGTTCCGCTCCCTCCAAATGCTCCAGCAGAGGCCAATCACCAATAGGTCCCAAGCCTTGAAAAGATCCTTCTTAACCCTCCTCTTACGCCAAAGCGTCCACAGGGAACGCAAGGAACCCGGATGACCTCTGATCCCCAGACGATTCTTAAGCATGGACCACAGGGATCTGGCAAAACTGCATTTGAGAAAAAGGTGGTCAACATCCTCTCTATGCGCGTGGCACATGGGACAGGAAGTGTCTGTTACGTTGGGATTATTCCGTTTACGAAGATTCAACCTTGTCAAAATCTTATCCTTGATAGCCAGCCACATGAAGATCCTGGTCTTCAAGGGTACTGGCGTCTTCTATAGGTGAGAAGCGAAAGGGCAGATCAATCCTCCATTGTTCAAGAATCGGTAGAAGGATCTCACCGAGAAAACCCCTGAAGACTCCAGCTTCCACCTAGATGCGTCTCGACCGCCCCCCAAGGAGAAATTTTGAAGAATATTGTAAAGATCTGACAATTGCCCCTGTAAAGCTTCTGGAATCGACCTTCTGAATTTCACTGACCAATAACGTCCCTCTAAGGACTCCGAGGTTTGGGAAAGAACCGAGGCCTGCATGTCCCAAGCCAACTCAAAAAGATCACCGAACAAGGAGGCAAGGCTAATGTCATCTACCCAGTGATCTAACCAAAATTTGATGTTCTTACCATTCCCTGGGATCAGCCGAATACAGGAGCGGAAGGGAGCTCCTATTCTCCGGATGCCTTTCCAAAACTGAGATAGCTTCCCTGACGCTCTACTTCTGGTCTGAAGAGGGGAGAAGCGCTTGAAGTATCTATCCCTGATAATAGACGACCAGTTGTCCCCCTGATCGTTCTGTAATCTCCACCACCATTTCCCTAACAGAGCTCGATTAAAGTCTCTGAGGTTCATGACTCCCAGTCCCCCTTGGTCGCGTGACTTGCAAGCAATGCCCCAATTAGCCAGATGATAGGACCCCAACTTCCCATCTGTCCCTTCCAAAGAAAAGAACTACGGATCCCATCTATTCTCCTGATGACCCAAGAAGGGATAAAATAAAACGCCAAGTAATAAGATGGAATAGAAGACAACACCGAGTTCACTAGGGTTAGCCGGCCCCCTAGAGAAAGAAACCTCCCTGCCCAATTCGAAAGACGCTTATCAACCTTCTCTACTACCTTGCGCCAATCCGCTCTACCCAGAAGCTTGTTGCTAATTGGAAGCCCCAGATAAGTCATAGGGAAGGAATCTAACTTGCAGTTCAGAATAGTCGAAGCCAAAACTCCCTTCTCTCTGTGTGGCCCTACGTAGAACATGGAACTCTTGCAGAAATTGATCCGCAATCCAGAATAGAACTCCAGAGCGTATAGAATAATCTTTAGCACTACTACCTGCTCTAGCTCGGCTTCACAGAAAAGAATAGTATCATCAGCAAAATGCAGGTTGGGAATGCACCAAGAGTTACCTCTGATCCCGCGGAAAAGGTTCTGAGAGTTCGCTCTACGAAGAATAGCATCGAAGGCATCTACAACTAGGATAAATAGGAACGGGGAGAGCGGGCATCCTTGTTTCAGTCCTTTGCGCATACGGAAATGACCTCCAGTAACTCCGTTAATCGAGTAAGCTAATTTGGAAGAGCTAAGACAGCGAGACACCCAATCAATCCAAGTCTGGGAGAAGCCCTTCGCCCTCAACGTGGAGAGAACGAAGTCCCAGTGAAGCCGGTCAAAAGCCTTCTCAAAGTCCAGTTTCAGTATCAGACCTTCGGACTTAGTCTCCTTCAAGTGATATAGGATCTCTTGCACCGAAACCATGCTATCCAGAATCATCCTGCCCTTGATAAAAGCCGATTGAGATTTGCTGATCAGGTCATCCATGATTGGAGATAACCTGTTCGCCAGGAGCTTGGTAATGATCTTGTAGATGCAATTAGAAAGACTGATAGGTCTAAAGTTCGACACTGCTGGAGAATCTGGTCTCTTAGGGATGAGGATGAGGATGGAATAATTCAGACTCTCCAAGGAAGCCGATCCTGCAAAGAAGTCTGTAATGAATCGGGTGACGTCCGGAGCAATACAATCCCAGAATGTCTGAAAGAAAAGCATCGAAAAGCCATCTAGCCCGGGAGCTCCATTCCCGTTCATATCCTGAACCGCTACCCTGATTTCATCCTGCGTAAACTGCCTGTCCAACCCCTCAGAAGCTTGCAACCTCTTGAGTGGCAAATCTCCCCAAGATAAAGAAGCAGAGGACGCCGGGAGGTCTTGGAAGTACTCCTTAAAGTGAGACGAAACACCCTCCAGCACCTCTTCTGTCCCTTCCAATTGATGGCCCCCTACCATCAGCTGCCTGATGTCATTTCTAATCCTCCTCCCATTAGCTACCTTATGGAAGAAAGCCGTGTTCAGGTCCCCCAATTTGATCCACTTATCTCTCGAGCGCTGTTTCCACATGATTTCTTCCAGACGGAGCAAGTGCAACAAGTCTTCCTTAGCAGTATCCAGATTTGACCGCTCTTCCATCAAAAGAGACCCAGATTCCTCCTTCAGTTCTAATGCCTCAATCGACTCGAGTAAGACCTGCTTGCGGCGAGTGACTGAGCCAAAGCGGGAGCGCTCCCAGCCCTTAATCTTTTGGCGGAGGCCTCTAAGTTTCCGAACCAAGTTTCGCGCCGAGTTGAAATCCGTTGGAATCTGAGACCACCATTTCCTGACCAGGGGAGCAAAAGAGGGATCATCATGCCACATACCCTCGAAGCGGAAGCGCCGGGGAGCAAGAGGCCAAGAAGTGCATGTATCCAACAAGAGCGGCACGTGGTCTGAGACCAGCGATTGCAAGCTCCTTTGAGTAGAATTAGGGAAAGCAGCGTCCCACTCACTAGAAGTGAGGAACCTGTCCAATCTGGCCATGGAAGGGACATCCCTCTTGTTGGTCCACGTAAACAGCCGACCTTGCAGGGGGAGGTCAATCAGATCTAAGGAACGAATGAAGGTGGAGAAATCTGCCATGGCCCCTGGATAACCTAGACCTCCCATCCTCTCATGGCTAAACCTCGTCACGTTAAAGTCCCCGCAAAGGACCCAGGGGACCGTTTTGTTGCCTCTAAAATCTGCCAGTTCCCGCCAAAAAGCACTACGAATGCTAACGTCATTCGGCCCATAGACTGAGGTGAACTCTCTAACTACTCTGCTGGACCTACACTTTAGGGTCACCGAAAGAGAGAAAGAGCCGACTTGCTTGCCCGTCAACTCCAATACCTCATTCCTCCAACCGATGAGCACCCCACCTGATGGGCTTTTTGAAATCTGAAAGCATGGCTCATAAGTACCCTGCATCGAAAAGTGACCAAGCGTGGCAAAATCTTCTTTAATGTTTAACTAAACACTTGGACGATAATATGGATGCACATATGAATGGTCTGTGGATGTAAAGATGTTAGGTAAATGATGAATGCGAGTGCAATTGATGCCTACAGACTCTAAATGCGATGTGCATGCGATGGAATGCCAGATGTTGTCTAATCCTTTCTCAATTGTTAGTGAATCAGATGGACATCCTACTAGATTATCTGCGAATGGTGGTATGGGATGGCTCTGATTCAGAAGAGCTTGAGGTGCGTGGGAACGGTGTCTCCTAAAGCACGTGGGCCATAGGGTGACGTTGATGCCGTCCTTGAGAAAAGTATAGGTATTGGCTTTCCCGTGATGTAGTGCATCGCGGTCAAACTGCCATGGATGCCCAAGGATAATATCAGCTACTTCTAAAGGAAGGACATCACACCAAACCTCATCTCGATATTGCAGCTCAATTGACAATTTTGCCAAACAACAATGAGTCACTAGCTTGCTCGTGGTGTTGTCTAGCCAAGATGTTTTGTAAGGGTGAGCCAATGGTTTGACTTTCCACTGCTTGCTCCTAACTATCGCTTCATTGATTAAATTGGTGGTGCAACCTCCATCTATCACGACACAAAGGTCCATGCCATTGACAGTGCAGACTGTTCGGAACAGCTCGAACCTCTTGTTCTTGCAATGTGGCTTTGGGGGTCCTCCACAGAGCTCGTGGGGTAGTAGCGCTTTAGGTGCCTGGGATGATGGAGACCGGTGAATAACTAATAGTGGCGCAGTCACGTTATCCCCCTCCAAGACTAACTCATTGAAGTTTTCACCCTCAGACTCATGACTGCCCTCTTCATTATCCGCAAGATTTGTCTGTGGATTGAATTGACGTCGAGGACAATCGGCTGACTTGTGACCCGACTGGTTGCACTTGAAACACTTCATCATGCTCGGGTTGGGTCCTAAGACTCCTTTACCCTTCTCAGTGGGTGTAGGAACTGTACCAGCCCTAGGGGGAGGTCCAGGGATTGGTCTGCTAACAGATCCGGATGGTGCCCTAGTGTTGTCATATCGTCGGGACGCAGATCGGGAGTAGTGAGACTCAATTTTCTTAGCCCGACGGTATGCATCACTGACCTGATACAAGTCATGAAGGGACACCACCTCTTGAATTGAGGGCTTATGACCATTGACATACCTAGCGACGCTCTGCTCTTATTCATGCAGATCGTTGCGAGCTTGGAGTTTGTAGAACTCATTGGTGTAATCATCCACCGATTTGTGCTCTTGTCGCAGGCTTTGGAATTTCTGGAACACACTCTGTTTGAAATCAGAACGGAGGAACTTCTGTTGCATTTTTCCTCTCATGTGTGTCCAAGTGGAAATCTTATCTTTTCCCTTTCTACCCCTAGTGGTCTGCAACTGTTTCCACCAGATCAGTGCATGACCTTTCAGTTTGAGACTAACAAACTTGACTTGTTTGTCGCGGGGAATTTCCTTCCACTCAAAAAATTGATCGATTCTCTCGGCCCACTCTAGGAACTCTTCAGGATCCATCCTACCTTCGAACTCAGGAATTTCGATTTTGATACCCTGATTCCAGCCCCAATGGGATTTCGGTTTCCTATGAGTTTTTCTACTTCGTCTATCAGACCCGTCAGAGGAACTGACGCTGTCACCTCCTGACTCAAGATCTAACTCACTACGCTCTGGAGACGCTCTAGTCCTGTGCTCTCGATGGGGTCGAGGTGGATTTTGGGAATTGGTGAAGGCCAAAGTCAAGGCTTCGATCTGGGTCTGTAGCCTATCCATGTGTTCTTGTTGCCTTGTAAAGGCATCTTGCCAAGTGCGGGGTGGAGAAGGTCCAGCCATTATAGTTTTTCTAGAAGATGCTATCGATTCACCTCAGAGAGAGGGGTGATCCTAATATGGATGCGCTCACGCGGGATGCTTGTTACTAATTAATGCAAGACACAAACTAAAATGAAAAGAAGGAAAATAAAAAATATTTCAGCAATCACATAAGGATGCGAATGATGCAAGAGGACCGGCCGTTGCGTGAGAACGCGACGACTAGTGCGCTCTGATACCAACTTGATGGGTGCAGGTGCTTAAAAGAAACTCAAGTGCTGAATTTAAAACATTTAAAGATAGATTTCAGCATGGCTTTAGTCAAATTTCAGCAAAGGTGAAGAACCCCAATCATCATCCAATCATGCCCAAACATATTTAATTTAACGAAGTAATAAAACTGACATGATAGAGATTAATTTCAGATTTAAATAAACAACGTCCAGCAATAAAGACTAACCATATCTCAAATATAGGCCAAAGTCTCAAAGAACAAACAAAGAACTAAACGATAATAAACCTAATGGATGAGATTCTCCAGAAGCCAGATAGTTTGGAACCCTAGCTGAAAATCAGCAATAAGGCCGGTTTGAGAAGGGAAATTTATCACATGAAAGTATCGAGAGACGATTTCAAACCGTGCTTTGATCAATGCCGGCCGCTATCAGAGGCTCCGTTGTTGCCGATGAAGGAGCGGAAGAGGAGGCGTGGTCCGGAAGAAAGGGTGAAGAAGCCGAGACGAGTGGATCTTTGAAGGATGAATGATCTCCGCGTCGATCTCCCGCGAAGTCGTAGACGAAGGCGTGGTGACGAGGTAGAAGCTTGCGGAGGGAAGAAGAAGACTGGAAGCAGGATGATTCTTCGGAAGATACGTCGAACAAGCGATCCCGCTTCTCCGTTCTAGGGTTTCAATTCAATATTCATCTCCCCTTGTCAATTAGAGATTTTAGGATTTATAGAGGGGAAAACACAAAAGGAAAGAAGGAGAGAGAGACATCCCGCGCGGGTAGAGAGAGAGGAGGATGCGGGCATGCTTCCCAAGGCGTGCCTGCGCGGGTATTTCTGCGGGAAGGGAAGGCCGGCCGGGTGCAGGGGGTTTCGGCTAGGGTTTTAGGGTTTTTGGACTCCTTTCGAATCTCATCCATTGAGATCTAAACCGACTTAAGATCCTACGACTAAAAACTAAGCATAGAAATGAGTCAGTTCGGCATCTGTGGCTCGAACTGGATGCGAACATGGCTCGCACCTACCTAAACCTGAAAAAAAAAAAAAAAAAAAACAAGATCCGTCAGTCGGATCGACAGAAAGTAAAAAATCAAAGTCATAGATCATCGAACGAGCTTTCCACTGATGCAGACGGATTGACGATCGACTTCCTGGATCTCCGTAGGGAATGAAAATACACGATCAGCTGTGAAAATCTGCACGTAGGGCTCGTCTGCATCAGAGATCAAGGGAGAACAAAGGTGCACGTTGGGGATGCGTTTTGGCAATAAAGGAAAAGAAAGAGAGAAACAAGGGAGATATAGAGAGGGACAAAGGGATGGCAAAGTGGGGTCGGATGCCTCGGTTTTCACACGGAAAAAGGGGTGGAAGGGGGTCGCGCAGGTAGGATCGGGAGAGAGAGAAAGGTGCAGTGGGGGGGGGGGGGATAAAAGCCCTCTTGGGCTTATCTTAAAAGCCCATTAATGCTCCTATTGAAGCCCATTCAATGCCACATCATCAAATTTTAAGTTATTTGCCATCTAACCGTCGGTTTCGAGACTTAATCTCGTCCGTCCGTACCCCGCAAACACATGCACATATTTTATTAATATAATGCAGAAAACTCACCCGAAAATACCCGAATTTAATCTGAAAGGCCCTTGGATGAGATCATGGACATCCCCCATGAATTAGGCAAGAACACTACTAATATAAAATGCAGAAAATAGGCCAAAAGCATAGATAATAGGCCAAAAAAACTGAAGTGATGACTAAAAGTTCCAATGTGAAAAATGTTCTCTATTTATAAATAAATCGACAGAAATAAAAGCCTCTGGCATTGAACTGAAGATGCGGCGATCTGATGGTGCTGATCATGCTGTATCAATGTCCTAGTGACCTCAAAGACGACGAAGGCCGACCTGTGTGTGTGTGCACGCTTGTATGTGAAGTGATTGGAGTGTGATTGCAGTGACATAAGTGTGTACATGAGAGGGTCATTGTGCCCATGAGAGATGTGATGTATAATTGTGCGGTAGAGGAGTTAGTGGTGCGAGATGTCGACGGATCAGAGCACACCTTGACCGACTATCGTGGAGCCGCCCTCCTATGGGCTGGTCCAACGTCATCGACGGACTCGGAGGGGTACACTCTAATCCCTGTTACATGCTTGAGCGGCAGGTGAGAACATAAATGTTGTGTTAAATTGTTAATGTAACAAACATCGGATGATAGTGGATTCACTCGCCCCACCCAGTGGTATTTTCCTTCCCATGTTAGGGAGGGTTTTTCCACGTAAACCTTGTGTTTGATTTTTAGCCGTTGGTATCCGCTACGGGATCTCGTGGCTAATTCTACCTTGACGGTTTCTTTCCTTCTATATACTCCAAGCCTCCAACAGATAACAATGACAAAAATAACGCAAGTTTCCTCGATTTCTTTCTAGCCTAGGCCTCTGTTTATTTAGTGGATCAAAAGTAGCGTATGTGGAGATGAACACTCAGATGAATTGTTGGACTGTTAAAAAAAAAAGGAATTGCAAAAACATTTCTTTTTTTTTTTTCCTTTTGAGAACTGTTTGCTGATCTCCTCGTGTGAGCTTGTCTTCTTTTCGAAAATCATTTGGTTGCATTCAGTCCAAATACACTAGCAAATTGATATAACCACATCCTGAAAGAGAAACTATCTTATCGTAGGAGCTTTATTCTTTCTCTATATAAAGAGCGAAGTTCTGCCACGGAACCACTAATGCTTATAAAGCTTGTGAAATATTTCCATAAAAGTTTAGGTAAGAGTCAATGCAACAATAAATGTACCGAGGCTATTTCTGAGCCACAGATTACAGAGCAAGCCGGTGAAGTACAACAACTTACTTTTCACAAGGTTAGTCTTAGGCAGGATCTTGTCGTGGATCTCTAGCCACATGAAAACCCTCATCTTGAGAGGAGTTTTATATTCCATAGTCTATTTACTATTCTGACGCACTGAGTAAATGAAATTGTAGAAGTATTTGATTAGAAACGTAATTGTCTGGTTCCATTTTCATCTGGCAGGATCTAGAACATTTGTTAGATAAGTACTTCTCAGAATATTGAAACAATAATTTGTTGGCATTGGAGATGAGGTGGGACATTCCTATGGAACCTCAAATCTTTGTTGTAGTTTTTTTCACCGAGGGTTATTCCGCCCATTAAATTTTATTACAGCTCCTAGAAAAGGGTGCTAAAGGGATCCTCTTTTGAGATAATCTAATATGGACTGTAATGGAAGGCCAGGTAGTAAAACGGAATCAACGAGAACAAGGAGTTAATAAGGATGAGCATCTGCCCCTAGAGAAGGAATTAATTTGGAATTAATGCATCGATGCTAGCAAAGTTTGCCTATCCATCTTCTACTGCAATTTTAATAATTGTCATCATTAAGTTGTGGCCTTATCCTGCTTTGCGATTGTGAGTGCTACTGGATGGAGTTGTTAGATGGTCAATGGCATTTGCTTCAATAGGAAAGCCTCAATTTGCAATAGTTAATGAGACAGGGAATGTATATCACCCTGAAAGTAGATCAAAATGGATGTATCAACATATTGTCAACACCTTAATTGTGTATACATAGAAAGTATTAAAAGTGTTTCCCATCATAAAGAGTAGTAGTTATTTATCCTATGAGTTCTTTATAATTAGGTCAAACATGCAGTTTACCCGGCACCATTCATTAGGCATTCTGAAAGTATCATTCATTAATTCATGTTATAGATTACTAAATTTCATTATCCTCATCGCAACCATCTAAGGACACAATATGGAAATATATTCATCTTCTTAGGTTAAAGAATTTTCAGATGCACTTCTGACCTAATTATCTTTTAAACACAATTACTTCATACTGATTTTTATTCTAATTGTTTTCTACCTTTTGGTATAATCTCCTAGCGTCACCTTTTTCTTGATCTTATTTGAACGGCTTTATTAAACTTATCTTCATTGTCTATTTATTTTTGTTTACAGGTCTCAATCGTCAGCTGCCTTCTGTCACTGACTTCTTCTTCTGTTGAACCAGCATTGCCTTTTTTCTCTAAAGACACTGTGGTGCTTTCGGTGCAGACAATTGTTGATGGTTTTCTGGACATGTATATAAGCCTCATCATTTGTAAAAAGTTCAATTTTTATAGTATTTTATTTCAGTTGTGGTTATGCATTCTCTCATGGACGATTACAGGGTTGATTATCCTACAAATGTTGGCATAGTTGATAAAATCAACATGTTTCGCCCTGATAGGGTTTTTAAGGTAATGTGTTGTCTCCGTATATCATAGAATCTTAATCTTATCCTCAACGATTAGACAGTCTCATTCTTTAATTCGCTTTGAGTAGTTCATCTTTCATGTGCAGTTTTTGGTTGAGCTGCATTACCAGATTGCAGCGGCTATTCATCCTCGGCACAAGTGTCATCGACTGTCTGCAATTGAGGTTCTTGTTCATTCAATTGGGCATAGAGCTGCTGTTTCGAGTACTACAAAGTATGTTTGTGTTTATTTTGAAGTGTTTAATTCTTTAAGAAGAGTACATATTTCTGTGCTAGTTAAAATATTATTTTAGAGCATTATAGAGGTATTTTGTATTAAGAATTAAAGGTACTGTTGTTGAGAAATTGATGTAGATAGCTACTTTGTCATCACCATTTTTCTACAAAGCTGAAAGCTTCTTACTGCTGTGCGCGGAAATCAAGGCATCCGATCATGAGTTTTAATTGTTAGAGACATTGTATTTTTCTTTAGCTTTCATTAGGATTCAGTTTTACATCAATCAAATGGCTAGATCAAAACTTATTAGTCTTTATAGTTTGTGCGAGCCTAGGTGCGGGGATGTTGCACCCGATTTAATGACTTGGGTTAGCCCGGTTCAATAGGTCGTAACGAATTGTTTTCATTACTAGCCATAGGATCACATAGGTAAACCGATGGATGAGATGAAAAGGGCCAAAAAGAGGCTTCTGAAACCCTAGCGGTCACACATCCTTTCGTAACCCTAATTCTTTAGAAAGGAATCAAAATCTAATATGACATATCAGATTTTGGAGAAGAAAACCCTAGAAATAGAGCCTTCTCTTTGTTTACCACCCTCCATTAATTATCCGGCCTCTACCTTGAATTCTTCTTGATCACCGTCTACCTCAACCGCCATTTTCCTCTTCTTTATCCCCTTCAAGTGTAGATTTTTGCACTTGAATCGACCCTCGTTTAAATCATCTTATTTCTTATCCCACTATTCCTCACCAAACTTCTACCCCATCCGTCACTTCATTCCGGCTACGATTCGGCAAGGATTCCGGCCCCGTTGGCATTGACCGAGGTACGAGACGATCATAAATCATATCACGACAGTCATTGTTCACTTTATCGGGACCTCCTTTATTGGATCTGTTCATGTTATTATCGGTTTGCCTTTGATGATCTTTTTATTTTCTTGCAAAACTACATATTCTTGTTGGATGTTTAGTTTAAATCATTGCTGTGATTAATCCTATTTTATGCAAGTTTGACCACTAATAGTCTACTTTTTAGCCCTTGCTTGCTTTTATGATCAGGTACTTGTTTGGGTGTAAACATACATTGTAGTATTGCTGAAATTAAATTTAAATAAGCTGTAAACATCGCTTTTGTTTTAAGTACTTGTTTTTTTCTTTTTTTTGAGAAATCCCTCTCAGTGGATGAGGGGGGGTTCGGCCTAGACCCCTACCGGTTCATTAAAATCGAAATCCGGTTACAAAAAAGAAGAGAAACCACAATAAAAAAAGGTTACAAATAATATTATCTAATTGTTGGAGTTCCTTTCCTTGTAGGGCCACCTTCCACTGGATCAGTCTCCTCTTAGCCAAATTCATGACAACTTCTGAATCCGAACTCTTCTGCCTGAAAATTCTGCAGTTACGTTCCATCCAAATACTCCAGCACACAGCCATAACCACTAAATCCCAGCTGTGCCGAAGTCTTCTCTTAATGCGCTTCTCTCTCCAGACAGTCCATAAGGAAAACACTGATCCTAGCGCACCTCTAATCTTCAGTCCTTTCCTCAGAGGATCCCAAATTTTTTGAACAAAAGGACAATGCAGAAACAGATGATTAACCTCCTCCCGGCCATGTCCGCATAGGACACAATCAGCATCTGTAACCCTCTGATTGCCACGACGAAGTAAGTTAGTCTTCGTCAACAGCTTCTTCTTTATCATCAGCCACATAAAGATACGGATCTTCAGTGGTGCTTTGGTCTTCCACAAGGCTCCAGCCACTGGGCACACCACTCCTCCTTTGTTGATGAAGTTGTAGAATGATTTCGTAGAAAAATTACCTGAGGTTGCCAGTCGCCAAGTTGCCTCATCCTCTGCATCATCTAAAGTAATGAGATGAAGCAGATCCATCAGCTCTCGGATTTGGAATTGAAGAAAAACCGGGATAACTCTACGGAATTTTAACTCCCAAGTGGTGATATTATCAGAAACTAGGCATTGAGATCGAACCGACGCCTTCTTATCCCAAGCTAGTTCATAAAGGTCCGGATACCAGTCTTTTAGCTGGCCCTCCACCAGCCACCTATCCTCCCAGAATTTAGTAGACTTCCCGTTCCGCACTCGCAGCTGAGTTCCGCATTTATAAATATGACCTATCTTCTGGATTCCTTTCCAAAAAGGCGAGATTTTCCCAGAAATTCTGCTCCGGACCTGCATTGGGTTGAATCTCTTAAAGTATCTCCCACGAATCACCGAACTCCAGTGATCTCCTTGGTCATTCTGAAGCCGCCACCACCATTTACTAAGAAGTGCTCTGTTGTGATCCGCAAGATTGATGACTCCCAATCCTCCTTCTTCTTTAGACTTACAGACCACTCCCCACTTAGCCAGGTGATAAGCCTTAACGCTAGCGTCCGCCCCTCTCCATAAGAAGTTACTTCTGATCGAGTCAATCTTCGAGATGACCCACTTAGGCATAAGATAAAAGGAGAGATGGTAGGACGGAATCATAGTGAGAACTGCATTGATAAGCGTCAAACGGCCGCCCAAAGATAGATTTCTACCTTTCCATCCTGCTAGCCGAATATCCATTCTCTCAATCACCTTATACCAGTCACTCTTCTTGATTCTGCTGTCATTCAGCGGCAGACCTAGATACTTCGTTGGCAGGGAGTCTCTACGGCAATTCAACACTGCAGCGAGAGAAGTTGCAAGCTGATCATTGACTCCAATATGGAATAAAGAGGTCTTCGAGAAGTTCACCTTCAGCCCTGAAACTGTCTCTAAAGAATAAAGGAGGATCTTCAGCAGGCAGATCTGCTCCTTCTTCGCCGCACAAAAAATGATCGTATCATCCGCAAAATGAAGATTAGCTATCCTCCATCTAGGATCCCCGACGCCAGTTATCAGACCTCTGCTCTCCACTCTCCTCAATATGGCATCAAAGACGTCCATAGCAAGGATGAAGAGAAATGGCGAAAGAGGACAGCCCTGTTTAACTCCTCTACCAGTCTTAAATTGCTTACCAGGTTGACCGTTAACTAAGCAGGCTATGGTGGAAGTGGAGAAGCAGTTCCAGATCCAACGGATCCAGTTGTCCGAGAAGCCCTTAGCTCTGAGGGTATTCAAAATAAAACTCCAGTTCAGCCGGTCAAAAGCTTTCTCAAAGTCAATCTTCACAATTATACCTTCTTCTCTACGCTCCTTGATATGATAGATAAGTTCTTGAGCCGTAGCTACGCTGTCTAGGATCAGCCTACCCTTTATGAAAGCTGTCTGGTTCTTACTAACTATATCATTTATCTTGCTCGCCATACGATTGGCCAGGATCTTAGTGATAATCTTGTAGATGCAGTTAGCAAGACTGATGGGTCTGTAGTCATTAATAGTTTCAGCACCAGCCTTCTTCGGGATCAAAATAATCCAGGCATAATTCAAACTATGCAAAGATATTTTGTGGTGAAAGAAATCCAAAAGGAGCTGACACAGGTCGTCTTTGATAGTGTCCCAGAACTGTTGGTAGAACAGGATAGGAAGCCCGTCAGGACCAGGAGCCCCCTCTGCCTTCATGCCGAAGACCGCCTGTTTACACTCCTCAACCGAGAAGGGTCTGTCCAGGTCATCCGCATCCTCCAGTTTGAGAATGTCTAGCCCTTCCCAATCTAAATCAGTCCGCTCAATCCCATTCCTCGCGAAATACTTCTGGAAGTGTTGAGACACACTGCTCGAAATGCTCTCCTGCGTCGTCTGCAGACTATTCCCGTCCCTCAAAGAAAGAATAGCGTTCCTGCGTCTGGCGTTATTCGCAATCTTATGGAAATACGCTGTGTTGCTGTCCCCCCAACTTGATCCATGTGTCTCTTGAGCGCTGTTTCCACATCACCTCCTCTTTGATGAGTGTTACGGTAAGTTCATCTTTCCAATTAGAAAGCTGCTGCTTCTCAGCGACCGAGAGAGGGGTTCGCTCCTCTTTACTCTCAAGGATACCGATCTTTAGCAGAAGGTCCTTCTTGTGAGCCATAACATTACCAAACTTAGAGCGCTCCCACGCTTTGATTCTTTTCTTCAGAAACCTCGTCTTCGCATTCCAATTCCTGGCAGAATTAGAAATGTCTCCTGTTCTAGTCCACCAATCCTTGACCAGAGCTGGAAAATCGAGCTCTTCAAGCCACATCTTCTCAAAACGGAAAATCTTGCACTGCTTAAGAGCAGCCGAGTGGGAATCAAGTAGAATGGGAGTATGATCTGAGATGAAGGCTGTTAGGCCGTTCTGAGTCACTTTAGGGTAGCGAGAGTCGAATTCATCGGAAATAAGGAATCGGTCTAGCCTGACAAATGTTGGGGAATCTCTCTTATTGTTCCACGTGTATTTTATGTTATTAAGAGGTAGATCCAAAAGAGAGAGATCTCGCACCACCTCTGCAAAGTGTTGCATGTCCTGTCTACTCCCCATAGCTCCACTCCGCTCATAGGAGAATCTGGTAATGTTGAAGTCGCCCCCAATGATCCAAGGGCCTGGGAATCTCTGACGGATATCATGCAATTCATTCCAAAGGGCCGGCCGAATCCCATAGTCATTAGGTCCATAGACATTAGTCACAACACAGAAATCATCAGAATGAGTAGATTTCAAGACTACCGATAAACAGAATACACCTTTAAAGAGATCAATAAGTTTGAATTCAGTTTCATGCCATCCTGTAAGCAAACCGCCCGCAGTTCCTACGGGGTCTATCCATTCCCAATTCGTGACTCTGGAACCTCCTAAAGAGCGAAGGAAGCTCTGGTTTGGATTGGCACTCTTAGTCTCCTGAAGACAGAAGATGTCCAAGTGCTGAGAATTGACGTAAAGGTTAACAGCTTTCCTCTTCTCTAAAGCTCCCAGTCCTCTAATGTTCCAGGAAAGAACTCTCATCGCAAAAACAGAAACCACACCACAGAACAAACAACAAAAAACATCAAACAGAGGGCGGAACCCTCTCCTTCTCCATCTCTCTTAGTGTTTTTACAAACAAAGCTGGATCAAAGCCCTCCTTATCAACAGCAATCCCACATTCACCGGCCAACGCAACGACCGTCTCCTGGTCCAAAAAGGTAAGTAAAGAGTGAAGCTCCTCGTCCGAGCTCTTCTCCACCATCTTCCTCAGATGCAATCCCAAAAAGTTCGGCTTACTCCTCTGATAGGTCTTGTCAAAGGCCTTCAGGATTTGCCTCTGGCTCCTACGCACCGAGGTCTTCTGGCCTATCTCCAAAACTGCTGTCTGCTGGGAGGTTCTGCTGGGCTGACACTCAGGTTGATCTCCATTGCCCTGCCAATTCACATTCTGAGAAACATTAGAAGGTAAAATAGGGTCAGCCGGGAATCCAAACCTGTCTTCCTGCGGTTCCTGAATCTGGTTAAGATCCTGATCTAAGATGTTAATATTAGCGGAGACCTCCCTTATCTACTCCACATTGTCAGACAGAGAGTCTAACAAATCATCGGCCATGACCATAGCTTGATCTTCCATCGCCCCAATGGCAGAATCATTAGCTGTTAAAATGCAAATGGGAACACCCAGCTTGTCCTTCATTGATCGAGGAGAGAAAACCATTCCAACTGTTATTCTCTGCAACAAGAGAGTCAACAGGGTTGAGTGGTTTACCTCCTTCCTCCGGCAAATCACGGCTCGGCAGGATGCGACTCGGGGATAGCTCGCCCGTCTGCCCCCCTTGCTGGGCGTCCATCTCTCGGAAGAATCTGTCTCCGGTGGTCTCTGCCTCCAGCAAAGAACGGATCCGCAGCTCGTAATACCTATTGCCGAGCCTGCAAGTGATAGAGGCCGGGATGTCATCAGGCATGTGTGTGTTAATGGTCACTTCCGCCTCTCGGAGGTCCTCCGCCTCTTCCCAATCATGCGCCAAACTAAGAACTTCTCCATAGTTCTTCAAGACACCTTTGATTGACTCCAGGTTCCAGGCATGGCATGGAAGACCTCCGATGAAGAGTTTTAGGTTTCTATAGACTCTAGAACCTATCGCACGGTTGTCAATGGACCAAGGAAAGAACTTGACAGAGACCTCCCCCAGATTGAAGAAGCTCTGCTTCACTGCATCCGACAAACTAGCCTTGGAGGGGAACTCCACTAGAAACTCATCAACTTCCAGCAACCTCGTTTTCCATGGCCATTCCGAACCCCAGGCCCTGGAGAAACAACTGGACAGGGATGCAGGCGAGCCTGATCCCTGGACTACCTTACAGATGGCACACCATCGAAGGTTGTAAAGAGAGTCCAGGACCTCTTGATCAAAATCAATGGCCATTCTGAACCCCAGGCCCTGGAGAAACAACTGGACAGGGATGCAGGCGAGCCTGATCCCTGGACTACCTTACAGATGGCACACCATCGAAGGTTGTAAAGAGAATTCTATTCTTCGGTCGGTCTCAAAAAATGTTAGGGCAGAGAGGAGGGGCGACTGGGAGCCGAGTGGCGGCGGTTGGGAGGAGCACGGGAGAGACAAGCCTTCAAGGTTCTAGGGCCAGAGGATGGGAGGCTGATGGTTGGCAGGTGGGGGCCCCTGGAGGGGGCGCCATCAATCGTCCGAGACATCTCAGGAGAGATGCGACTTGTATGCTAGGGCAGAGAAGGTCTCCTTGGTCCGGCCGTCCTCCTCAGTTCCAGGGTCATTATGTGGGAGATACTCATCATGAGGGAAGATCCCGCGCCTTTTCGAAGCTCCCTGTGGGACTGGACAGGCGCATCGGGGAGACGCAGCGCCCCTCTTACGCTGATGTCACCAGATCCTTTGGGATTCCTCCGAGGCATTCAAATCCTCCTTACCCCATCCCTTCTACAGTGGATCCCTGGGCCCGCAGAATCCGATCTTTTGTTCGAGCCGTAGAGCCACCATTGAAGCCTGTGGGTCCAGTGAAGGTGGGGGACCTCTCTAAGAAGGGGAACAGAGAGGCGTTCTGCTTCAGGTGCAGGGAGAAAGGGCACATCCAGGCCAACTGCAGGAACGACATCGTCTGTTTTGGTTGTCGGGGTATTGGGCACCGCTTGGCTAGTTGCCCTTCCCGCAAGAGGAACATGGCTAGGGGTTCTTCGTCCTACCCCCCTCCGGCTCCCCCTCCCATTTTCCCCTCGTCTTGTGAGACCATAGACTTTGATCAGGAGGTCCTGGACTCCCTTTACAACCTTCGTTGGTGCGGTATCTGTAAGGTAGTCCAGGGATCTGGCACGCCGGCCTCCCTGTCCAGCTGCCTCTCCAGGGCCTGGGGGTCGGAATGGTCGTGGAAGACGAGGAGGCTGGAAGAAGATGAGTTTCTAGTGGAGTTCCCCTCCAAGGCCAGTTTAGCGGATGCTGTGAAGCAGAACTTCTTCAATCTGGGAGAGTTCTCTGTTAAGATCTTTCCTTGGTCCATTGACAACCGGGCGATAGGTTCTAGAGTCTATCGTAACCTGAAGCTCTTCATCGGAGGTCTTCCATGTCATGCCTGGAATCGGGAGTCCATCCAGGGTGTCCTACAGAACTATGGAGAAGTACTTAGCTTGGCGCAAGACTGGGAGGAGGCGGAGGACCTCCGAGAGACGGTAGTGACCATCAACACTCACAGACCTGATGACATCCCGGCCTCCATCACATGCAGGCTCGGCAATCGTTACTACGAGCTGCGGATCCGTTCTTTGCCGGAGGCAGAAACCACAGGGGAGAGACTCTTCCGAGAGCTGGACGCCCAGAGTGGGAGACAGACGGGCGAGCTATCCCCGAGTCACATCCTGCCGAGCCGTGAGCTGCCGGAGGAAGGAGGTAAACCTCTTAATCCTGTTGACTCTCTTGTTGCAGAGAATATGGGGTGGAATGGCTTTCTCTCCTCGATCAACGGAGGGCAAGCGGGGTGTTCCCATTTTTTTAACATGGCTAATGACTCGGCCCTTGGGGCGATGGAAGAGCAAGCTAAGGTCATTGCCGACGATCTGTTAGACTCCCTGTCTGACAATGTGGAGCAGACAAGAGAGGCCTCCGACAACGTTAACCTCTTAGACCAAGACTTCAACCAGAATTCGGAACCGCAGGAAGCCAGGTTTGGTTCCCCAGCTGACCCTATTTTACCGTCTAATGTTTCTCAGAATGTGGATTGGCAGGGAGTGGGAGATCAAACTGAGAGGAACCCCCAGCAGGCATCTATTTTGGAGACGAACCTAAAGCCCTCGGTGCGTAGGAGCCAGAGGCAAATTCTGAAGGCCTTTGACAAGACCTACCAGAGGAGCAAACAGAACTTTTTGGGCATGCATCTGAGGAAAATGGTGGAGAAGAGCTCGGACGTGGAGCTTCACTCTCTTCTCACCTTTTTGGACCAGGAGACGGTCGTAGCGTTAGCAGGGGAATGTGGGATTGCTGTTGATAAGGAAGGTTTTGATCCAGCCCTGTTTGTAAAAACTCTTAGAGAGATGGAGAAGGACAGGGTCCCTCCCTCTGTTTGATGTTTTTTCTGTTTGTTGTCTGTCCGGTTGTGTGTTTTCTGGTTTTGGGATGAGAGTTCTTTCATGGAACATCAGAGGGCTGGGAGCTTTAGAGAAGAGGAAAGCTGTCAACCTCTACGTTAATTCTCAACATTTGGACATCTTATGCCTTCAAGAAACTAAGAGTTCTAATCCGAACCAGTGTTTTCTTCGCTCCTTAGGTGGGTCCAGAGTCACGAATTGGGAATGGATAGACGCTGTAGGCTCTGCGGGTGGTTTGCTTACTGGATGGCATGATCGTGATTTTGCGCTTATTGATCTTCTTAAGGGTGTCTTCTGCCTATCGGTAGTCTTGAAATCTACTCTTTCTGGGGATTTCTGTGTTGTGACTAATGTCTATGGGCCTAATGACTATGGACTTCGACCGGCCTTTTGGAGTGAACTGCGCGATATCCGTCAGCGACTCCCAGGCCCGTGGATCATTGGAGGCGACTTCAACCTTACCAGATTCTCCTATGAGCGGAGTGGAGCCATAGGGAGTAGGAGGGACATGCAAGACTTTGCAGGGGTGGTGCGGGACCTCTCTTTGTTGGATCTGCCTCTTACCAACAGAAAATACACCTGGAACAATAAGAGAGATTCCCTGACTTTTGCCAGGCTAGACCGATTCCTTGTTTCCGATGATTTTGAATCTCGTTACCCTAAGGTGACCCAGAAAGGGCTAGCTGCCTTCATCTCAGATCATACTCCCATCCTGCTTGACTCCAATTCGGCTAATCTTAAGCAGGGCAAGATTTTCCGTTTTGAGAAGATGTGGCTTGAAGAACTTGACTTCCCAGCTCTGGTCAGGGTTTGGTGGTCGAAAGCAGGAGACACTTCTAATTCGGCCAGGAATTGGAATGCGAAGACGAAATTTCTGAAGAATAGAATCAAAGCGTGGGAGCGTACTAAGTTTGGTAATGTTTTGGCTCACAAGAAGGATCTTCTGCTTAAGATCGGTAACCTTGAGAGCAGAGAGGAGCTTACCCCCCTCTCGGTCGCTGAAAAACAGCAGCTCACTAACTGGAAAGATGACCTTACAGTCACGCTCATCAAAGAGGAGGTGATGTGGAAGCAACGCTCGAGAGACACTTGGATCAAATTGGGGGATAGTAACACAGCGTATTTCCATAAGATCGCGAATAATGCCAGGCGCAGGAACGCGATCCTTTCGTTGAGGGATGGGCACGGTATCCAGACGACTCAGGAAGGCATTGCGAACAGCGTTTCTCAACACTTCCAGAAGTACTTCGCGAGGAACGGGATTGATCGCTATGATATAGATTGGGAAAGGCTTGACATTCTCAAGTTGGAGGACGCAGAAGACTTGGACAGACCCTTCTCGGCTGAAGAGTTTAAGCAGGCGGTTTTCGGCATGAAGGTAGAGGGGGCTCCTGGTCCGGATGGCCTTCCCATACTGTTCTATCAACAGTTCTGGGACATTATCAAAGACGACCTGTGTCAGCTCCTTTTGGATTTCTTTCATCACAGAATCTCGTTACACAGTTTAAACTATGCCTGGATTATTTTGATCCCGACGAAGACTGGTGCCGAGACTATCAACGACTACAGACCCATCAGTCTTGCTAACTGCATCTACAAGATTATCACTAAGATCCTTGCCAATCGTATGGCGAGCAAGATGAATGATATTGTTAGTAAGAACCAGACAGCTTTCATTAAGGGTAGGCTGATCCTAGACAGTGTAGCTACGGCTCAAGAACTTATCTACCATATCAAGGAGCGTAAAGAAGAAGGCATAATTGTGAAGATTGACTTCGAGAAAGCTTTTGACCGGCTGAACTGGAGCTTTATCTTGAAGACCCTCAGAGCTAAAGGATTCTCGGATAACTGGATTCGTTGGATATGGAGCTGCTTCTCCACTTCCACCTTAGCCTGCTTAGTGAACGGTCAACCCGGCAAGCTATTTAAGACAGGTAGGGGAGTTAAACAGGGCTGTCCGCTCTCGCCATTTCTTTTCATCCTTGCTATGGACGTTTTTGATGCCATGTTGAGGAGAGCAGAGAACAGAGGTCTGATAACTGGTGTTGGGGATCCTAGCTGGAGAATAGCTAATCTTCACTTTGCGGATGATACTATCATTTTTTGTGCGGCGAAGAGAGAGTAGATATGTCTGCTGAAGATCCTCCTTTATTCCTTAGAGGCGGTTTCGGGGCTGAAGGTGAACTTCTCGAAGACATCTTTATTCCATATTGGAGTTAATGAGCAGCTTGCAACTTCTCTCGCTGCTGTGTTGAATTGCCGAAGAGACTCCCTGCCAACAAAATATTTGGGTCTGCCGCTGAACGATAGCAGAATTAAGAAGAGTGACTGGTACAAGGTCATCGAGAAGATGGATATTCGGTTAGCAGGGTGGAAAGGCAGAAACCTATCTCTGGGCGGTCGTTTGACGCTTATCAATGCTGTCCTCACTATGATTCCGTCTTACCATCTCTCCTTTTATCTTATGCCTAAATGGGTCATCTCGAAGATTGACTCGATCAGAAGTAACTTTCTTTGGAGAGGGGCGGACACTAACGTTAAGGCTTATCACCTGGCTAAGTGGGGAGTGGTCTGTAAATCGAAAGAAGGAGGATTGGGAGTCATCAATCTTGCGGACCACAACAGAGCACTTCTTGGTAAATGGTGGTGGCGACTTCAGAATGACCAAGGAGACCACTGGAGTTCGGTGATTCGAGGAAGATACTTTAAGAGATTCAAGCCGATGCAGGTCCGGAGCAGAAATTATGGGAAGATTTCGCCTTTTTGGAAAGGAATCCAGAAGATAGGTCATATCTATAAGTGCGGAACCCAGCTGCGAGTGAGAAATGGGAAATCTATTAACTTCTGGGAGGATCGATGGCTGGTGGAGGGCCAACTTAAAGACTGGTATCCGGACCTCTATGAACTAGCTTGGGATAAGAAGGCGACGGTTCGTTCTCAATGTCTAGTTGCTGATAACATCACCACTTGGGAGTTAAAATTCCGTAGAGTTGTTTCGGTTTTTCTCCAATTCCAAATCCGCGAGCTGATGGATCTGCTTCATCTCATTTCTCTAGATGATGCAGAAGATGAAGCCTCTTGGCGACTGGCAGCCTCAGGACATTTTTCTACGAAGTCTTTCTACAACTTCATCAACAAAGGAGGGGTGGTGTGCCCAGTTGCTGGAGCACTGTGGAAGACCAAAGCCCCACTGAAGATACGTATCTTTATGTGGCTGATGGTGAAGAAAAAACTTTTGACGAAGACTAACTTACTTCGCCGGGGCAATCAGAGGGTTTCAGATGCTGACTGTGTCCTTTGCGGTAATGGCAGAGAGGATGTTAATCACCTGTTTCTGCATTGCCCTTTTGTTCGGAGAATTTGGGACCCTCTGAGGAATGGCCTGAAGATTAGAGGTGCGCCCGGTTCGTTGTTTTCCTTATGGACAGTCTGGAGGGAGAAGCGCGTCAAGAGTCGCCTTCGGCATAGCTGGGACTTAGTGGTCATGGCCGTGTGCTGGAGTATATGGATGGAGCGTAACTCCAGAATCTTCAGACAGAAGAGCTCGGATGCAGATGTGGTCAGCAGTTTGGCTAAGAGGAGGCTGATCCAGTGGAAGGTGGCCCTTCAAGGGAAGGAACTCCAGCAATTAGATAATATTATCTGTAATCTTTTTTGATTGTGTTTCTTTCTTCTTTTGTAACCGAACCTTGTTTTTAATGAACCGGTAGGGGTCTAGGCCGAACCCCCCCTCATCCACTGAGAGGGATTTCTCAAAAAAAAACAAGACGAAGGATAAAGAGGGGGAGGAGACGGAGGAGGGTAGGACGAAGAACCCCTAACCATGCCCCTCCTGCGGGAAGGGCAGTTAGCCATACGTTGAGCAATACCCCAGCAACCAAAACAGACGATGCCGTTTCTACAGCTGGCCTGGAGGTGCCCTTTCTCCCTGCACCTGAAGCAGAACGCCTCTTTGCTTCCCTTCTTAGAGAGATCGCCCACCTTCACTGGTCCCACAGGCTTTAATGGCGGCTCTTCGGTTCGAACAAAAGATCTGATTCTGCGGGCCCAAGGATCCACTGTATAAGGGATGGGATAATAAAGATCTGAATGCCTAGGATGAATCCCAAAGGATCTGGTGACATCAGCGTAAGAGGGTCGCTGCATCTCCCCAATGCGCCTGTCCAATCCCACTGGGAGCTTTGTAAAGGCGCGGGATCCTCCCACATGATGAGGATCTCCCTCATGATGATGATCTCCTCCCTGGAGCTGAGGAGGACGGCCGAACCAAGGAAACCTTCTCTGCCCTAGGTAACCAGTTACATCTCTCCGGAGTTGTCTCGGACAATTGGTAGCATCCCCTCTAGGGGCCCCCTCCTGCCAACCATCATTTCCCCATCTCCTGGCCCTAGAACCCTGAAGGCTTGCCTCTCCTGCTCGCCTCCCAACCGCCGCCACTCGGCTCCCAGCCGTCTCCCCTCTTCGCCCTAACATCGCTCTTCGTTTAGTCCCTATATTGACTCAGTACTTGTTTTATCTAATCGGGCATTATATCTATAATAAGCATAGTTTGGCATACATCACTAGGACACACCGGGTTGCATCAGGTGGGTATTAGAGCACACGAGTTGTATTCTTACATGACAACTGGTCCTCTTAATTTATATTGCATCTATGTGCTTGATATTTTAAATTTTATGCGGCATTGTTTACATGTTTAGAGCATTGTTCACATACAAATATCCATTAGAGTGCATAAGCATACAAATAGGACACTCATGGAATCCTGTTCTTTAGTTGGGTGCATTCCTCGTCACACCATAAATATAATCCTTTGTATGTTCGCGCTTATAGCCGATATGCACCATATCAGACGGAAGGATATACTTATGTGGGAACAAGTAAAAGATTATATATGTTCTTATTCTCCAACTTCTATTTTGGAGGATGCCTATGGTTTGCACCTTAAGCAGAGAGCCCATGAGTTGAATCTACCTGCCCAATCGTTCGTCCAATGGTTTCTCCATGACCCAGAGCACTGGACTCATCTAGACCGATATACAATTGTCCTGGATGTTATGTATGGCATTCATCACGAACTCCAATGGAGTGAGGCTCTATCTTTTGTGGAAAAGTGTTCACCTACTGCCACATCATCAATAGAGATTCTATCCTCATCGAAGCCTATACCTATACCTATACCTTTTGATGAGCTCTCTCCTTTAGATCTGTTATTGTCGAGTTACCACTTACTGTGGAATCACTTCCTCTAGTTATGACACTTGAGGATCTTCTGTCACTGGTCGAGCTACAACACTTTGACTTTCTGGACTAGATCAACAACCAACATATCACCTGGTCCTTCACTTTCATCTCCGATTGGATATCACAATATTCTGCCACAGTGGTCACTTCTCTTTGCTGCACCAATATTTCCACAGCTTTTGGTCCCCACTCAATATCAACTCATCCTTTGCTTGGGATGTAAGATGTGATCACCGTACAACACACCATCCACTGCTAGGCATGCCCCACCAGATTATGGTTCCTTATTGTTCACTGGATAATATCACAGGGTTTGATGGTCAGCATGCATTCCATCATATCATGCGATCTGCACTAAGTCTAGAACATCCATACATCCATGACATGCTTTGCATTGACAACATCATGAAACACTGGCTGATTAAGTTGAAAATATTCTCTTGCATGGAATTGAGAACAAAGGTGATGATCTTTGAGTTTTGTTTAAATTTCATCAATAATTGCTTTGTAGTGACTCCACTTGAATGCTTGCCTATTCATTTGCTCATGTCAAGTTCTGAAAAAGTGGATGGTCATTATGATCAAAACTGTATTATATTTCTTTAATCCAATGATGAATTACACCGAGTATCATATCTCTTTATATCTTTTCCTTTGTGTTGCTTGTTAGAGTGTGTACATATTCTCTTACTTATGTATAGGTTTATTAGCCTCTTTTTGAGTATGCTCATCCTTGGTGATCCCATCCTTTGTATAGTCATATATAGGGCCATTGCCCCATAGAGTAACGTTAACATTTACTCTCAAATCTCTCTCCCTCTCTCTCTCTCTCTCTCTCTCTCATGGCCCCTTTTGTCTCCAATTGTCGGTGACTGCGAGGATCCCTACCAGTCGTTCGAGATCAACACTATCTCGAGCTGCTCCTCCACTTCACTGGTTCCACCTCGAGATCCCGCAGCACCACCGAGTTACTGCCTCTTCATCGACTGGAGCTGCTGCCTCTCCTCCCACTGGCCCGGATCTCCTCCGACCGGCAAGCTGCTGCCTCTCCTCCTGATTATGTTGCCGGGTGGATGCCTCTCCTTCGACCGGCGAGCCCGGATCTTCTGAGCCAGATTGGACCTCCATCAACACCTCCCGATCTGCAGGACCTCCGTCAAATCTGCAGGATCTTGAGCAGATCGGACCTCTCGATCTGATCCCCTGCAGCTCGAGCACCTCCCAAGTGGTGCTACGTCAGATCCTCTGGATCGAGATCCTCCTGATCGAGCTTTGCTCTCGAAATACATCTCTGCTGCACCTCGAGATTGGGTACACTGTAACACAGAAATCCAGCCACCGTTACCTCCTTCCTCTCAAGGATCGACTGGACTTAGGGTTTTATCCAGCAGAGGTATCTCTCTCCTTGCATCTGGACCATTGGATGAGATCCAATGACCTAGCTTCTTTCACTTAAGTGATTGTTGACGTGGCGAGTTAATTCAATTGGTTTGGTTCACTAGTTCATAGTATTGGTTCACAGTCTTAGTTGGTTCAAAGCATTCGGTGGTTCGTTTCAGCAGACTCGGTACATTTTTTAATTCACTGGCTCAACAGATTCAATTTACAGTCTATGCTGTGAAGTAAAGTGCTGTGTTGTGAAGTAAATTGCTGTGTTGAGTTGCGAAGTGAAGTGCTGTGTTGTGAGGTGAAATGAAGTAAAGTGCTGTGTTGTGCCGTGAAGTAAAGTACAGTGCGGTGAAGTAAATTGCTGTGTTGAGTTGTGAAGTGCTGTGCTGTAAAGTAAAGTGCTGTGTTGTGCTGTGCTTTGAAGTAAAGTGCAGTTCTGTGAGGTGTAATGATGTAAAGTGCAGTGCATTGAGAGCGACCACAATGACGATCAAAGCTACTTTGAGGGGATCTTGTGTTGATTCGTCTTCCCATGGTCAGTGTCATTTGAGTTTCTCCAACAGCTCTTGGATCTTTGACTTTGGAGCTACACATCACTTGACCTCCGATGATGCTATTCTCATTGAATGTACCCGTGTGGCTCCTCAGCTCCAGCTTTGTATTGCCGATAGATCTCCTTTGGACATCACTTGCTCTGGCTCTAACTCTTACTCAATATCTTTTGACCCCAGTGGTTGTATCTCATTTTTGGATGTGCTCCGCACTCCTCGTGTGTCTGTCAATCTGATCTCGGTTAGTAGATTGGTTGATCTAGGTTTCATCGTTACTTTCTCAGCGTCCTCTTGTGTGGTGGAAGACCCTTGCACTAACCCTCATATTTGGACAGGACGGAGACATGGTGGTCTATACAGTTTGGAGCAACTTCATGTTCCCTTGCCCTCCACTGCTATATGTGTTGTTTCTCTTTCCACTACCGACCTCTGGCATCGCCGCCTTGGGCATCCCTTTGCGAAGCGCCTTCGAATCATGTTCCAGTCCGGACATTTGGGTAATCTCCCCTTTACTCGTCCTTCTCCCTGCATGTGTTGTCAATTTGCTAAGCACTCGGTTCATCATTTTCCCTCCAGTGAGTCTGTGTCTACCTCTTTTTTTGATCTTGTGCACTCAACATTTGGGAACCATCATCTATTTTGTCCATGTCTCGTTTTCATTACTACGTTAGTTTTATTGACGACTATTCCCGATTCACCTGGGTGACCCTCCTGCATTGTAGGTACGATGTGTGTCAGATATATCGTGATTTCACTAGTATGATTCACACTCAATTTGGAAAACGGATTAAGGTTTTTCGCTCAGATGGTGCTTGGGAGAACCTTTCTTTCGAGTTTCGTGACATCCTCTTCTCTTAAGTTACTTTATCCCAATAGTTATGTCTTTATACACCTGCATAGAATGGAGTTGTAGATAGGAAGCATCGTCACATTCTTGAGACTACTTGATCTTTTTTGTTCTCTACCTCAGTTCCTTGCCACTTTTGGGCTGAAGCTATTCTTACCTCTGCCCATTTGATCAATCGGACTCCTCCGCTTCTTTCTGGTCAGTCATCGTTTCAACGACTCTATTCTACTGTTCCCAATTATAGAGTTCTACGGACTTTCGGTTGTACCAACTTTGTCTTACTTCCACCTGGGGAGCTTACAAAGCTTTTTCCTTGGTCAGCTAAAAGTGTCTTTTTAGAGTACAGTTCTGAGTACAAGGGCTGGCGTTGCTATGATCCTTCTATCATCGTATCCGCTTCTCTCGACATGTGACCCTAGTTGTTGGGGGGTGATTTTAACGTGACTTGGTTTAGTCATGAGAGAATAGGAGGTCAGGGGCATAGGGGAGCTATGGAGGACTTCTCGAATTTTTGCGCAATCATGTATTAACCGACCTACCTCTTCACGACCGTTTCTTTACGTGGACTAATAAGAGAGAGATTCCCTCCATGGCTAGACTTGATAGGTTTCTGATTTCTGACGAATGGGATGCCCTTTACCCAGGCCCCTCCCAGTTTAGCCTCCAGTTCCTCGTGTCTGATCACGTGCCCCTCTTACTAGACACCTGTTCACACTCATTGCAAACTCCTCGACGTTTCAGTTTTGAGATGTGGCGTGAAGATCCCTCCTTCGATACTAGTGCGTAAGGGTGGACCCAAGCTCCGACAGATTTTAACTCAGCCATGAATCTAGTCCGCAAGTTAAGAGTCCTTTGTCAAACGATTTGGGGTGGGAAAGATCCTGTTTTGGACATGTCACATTTATGAAGAAGCAGCTCCTTCGAGATATTGAAACCTTAGAGGTGAAAGCAGAGTCAGTATCTCTATCTAACGATGAAGCGACGACACTTTCTTCGCACCGGGAGACCTTCTCTCGATATTAAAGAAGGAAGAGATTATGTGGAAGCAGCGCTCCAGGGATGCATGGATCAAACTGGGGGACCTCAATACAACTTATTTCCATAAAGTATCTAATGGAAGAAGAAAACAGAACCGTATAGGGAGCCTTCTAGTCAATGGTCAACGAGTGGAAGGACTGGAGGAAGTTCTCTCAGGAGTCTCCACACACTTCCGGAATTACTTCCAACTTCCAAGATTTTCCAAGCTCCATTGCCTCTCTTGATTGGGATAATATCCCCATTGGTCGCCTCCTAGCTGGTTGTGACCTTGATGGGGAGTTCTCTGTAGATGAGATCAAAAGTGCTATCTTCGATATGAATGGGGAAGGAGCTCTAGAACCAGATGGATTCCCAATGCACTTCTTCCAAGCTTTTTGGGATTGTTTATTGGTGTACGTCATCCGTTTCATTCATGATTTTTTTTCGGGGGTTGTTTCTCGTCAGTCTCAACTACGCGCTCCTGGTCCTTATCCCCAAACGTCCTGGTGCAGAATCTGTGACCGACTTTCGCCCTATCAGTTTCTCCAATTGCATCTACAAGATGCTCACAAAACTACTTTAGAACAGACTCTCCCCGGTTATGAACGAGATCATTAGTTAGTCTCAATCGGCATTCATCAAAGGGTAGCTCATTCTGGACAGCGTGGCCTCTGCCCAAGAAATTCTCTTATCACCTCAAGGAGCATAAACAGGAAGGGTTGGTTATCAAGCTTGACTTTGTGAAGGCTTTCGATCGACTCCACTGGGATTTCATTCTTTCTACCCTGCAGGCTAAAGGTTTCTCGAGTAAATGGGTCAATTGGATCCACCTTTGCCTTTCGTCTTCTAAGCTTTCATGCTCGATTAATGGAGTTTCAGGCGTATATTTTCTGATGCGAAAAGGGCTAAAACAGGGGTGTCCATTTTCACCTTTTCTCTTCATATTAGCTGTTGACGCTTTTGATGCAATCCTCCATGCCAGTTCCAAAAACTTGCTTCATGGTATTCAAGGTAACTCTTGGTGTGTCTCCAATCTCTGTTTTACTGATGGCACTATTCTCTTCCATGAAGCCATATTAGAGCAAGTAGCGGTTTTGAAGATTATCCTATAAGCTCTTGAGTTTTGCTCGGGTCTACGGATTAATTTCTCGAATAGCTCTTTGTATTATGTGGGATTAGACTTGGATTTTGGCTCCAAGGCTTCGACTCTTCTGAACTGCAAGTTGGACACCCTACTGATGAGGTATTTGGGTCTCCTGGTTAGCAATAGGCACCTAGCTAGATCGGACTAGCTTAAAGTAGTGGAGAAAGTGGAACTAAGCCTAACGATTTGGAAGGGTAAGTACCTGTCGCTAGGGGGCCAACTGACTCTGGTTAATTCGGTTCTATCGTCTATTCCCTCCTATTACCTGGCCTTCTATTTCATTCCGTCCTTGGTGATTAAGAAGATTAATGGCATTCGTAGCTCTTTCCTTTGGAAGGGAGCCGACGGTTCGTCAGGATCCTACCATCTGGCAAATTGGGGGGTGGCTTGCAAATCTAAAGAACAGGGGGGCTGGGAGTAACTAATATGAAGGACTTTAAGAAAGCTTTACTGGCTAAGTGGTGGTGGAGGCTACAACATGACCATGGAGACCATTTGTCTAGCATCATTAGAGAAAGATACTTCCGACGCTTCTCCCCACTCCAAAGAAGAAGTCGATCAGGGAAAGTTTCTTCTTTCTGGAAGGTTATTTGCAAAAGAACCATTTAAAGTGGCACAAAATTGATTATGGGAGATGTCCGTAATATCAAGTTCTGGACAGACCCGTGGGTGAAATACATCAGTCTTGCTACTTTGTTCGCAGACTTATATGATTTGGCGATGGATCATAATGCTACTGTTCGTTCCCAGTCTATCGGTGCTCTTGGTTCCTCTACTTGGTCAATTAAGGTTAGACGGGTGATCCTGACTTATCTGCAAGACCAGGTTCTCGATCTCTATCAGATTTTGAATTCTTTCTCTATTGGCATTTAGAGGGACTCTTCCTCCTGGAAATGGGAATCTTCAGGGGTCTTTTCAGTTAGATCTTTCTATCGGTTTTTTAACACAGGAGGAATCGTCTGCCCAATTGCAAAGTATCTCTGGAAATCTCCTGCACCCCTTAAGACGAGGATTTTTATGTGACGGGTTATCCGAGAAACGCTTCTCACCAGAGTTAATCTGCGTAGAAGGAATAATCCGAATGTCCATGACTTATCCTGTCCCCTATGCCACTCACATAGAGAAGACATAGACCACCTTTTTTTGCGTTGCCCCTACTCAAAGAACCTTTGGAGCATGTTAAAGCACAGTTTCAAAATCAAAGGTCACCCGGGTTCCTTCCGCTATCTCTGGACCCTGTGGTGAATGCGTCGTATCAAAAGGAAACTCCGAACAACATGGGACTTCCTCGCCATTGGTTTGTTTTGGAGCATTTGGCGAGAATGCAATTCGAGAGTCTTCTTGAGCAAGGATTCCCCTATAGAAGTCACGTGGTCCAGGTTCAAAGTTTTAGTTATTTTTGGTCCATAGGTTTCTCCGATAAGCGCTTGCAGGAGATTAACCATTTTCTATGTAACTTGTAATTTCTTTGTTTCTATTAATAATATAGCTTGGGGTATGGCTTAACCCCATCCTCTCCCACTCGGAGAGGAATTCCTTGAAAAAAAAAAAACAGAAAAAAGAAAAAAAAAGAAATTAAATTTAAATAAGCTGTAAAAATCTCTTTTGTTTAAAATTTCAGCAAATACTTGATCTAATCAGGTATCATATCTATAATAATCGTAGTTGTTTGGCATACATCACTATCACAATGGGTTGCATCAGAAATTAATTACTCCATTGGTATTATCAACCCATACAAACCATTGAGTTGCCTCCTCATATTATTGGTTATTTTGTTGCATTACTATATAGTTCAGAAAAGGAGCACAAAACCATCAAAGGCTAACCAGTCATTATTTACCAGAAAATAGGAATTTTGTGAAAATATCCCATCGAAAAGTCCAGGATAAACCCTCCATATCTTCGCTCATACGGATGCCATCCTTGACTCTTCTACCCATGATGAAACTCAAGGATGGTGTTGGCATCAGAGGTGACAAAATCATGCATGTTCGTGTGGAGGCGTTCATCCTGATTCCCCTCTTTCACCCTCGCCACACTATGCTTCCTTTGTTGGCGATCCCTTCCTCCTGTTACGTTTTTTCCTTTTCGAGGAACTCCTCTCTGAGGGGGAGAGGATGGGGTTAAGATATACTCCAAGCTAATAAATTAGTAATAAAATAAGGCTACAAGGAAATCTAAGTGAGTCTACAAAGGTAATAGCTTATCTTCGCAGACATCTTTACAGAGAACCCAGAAGACTGACGCTTAACTAGGGCCAGGATGGACCCCAAACTGATATAGACGAGCTTGAGTCTACATGGCGATTTAAATCAGATAAAGGTATAATTCTTTATGTGACTGCCTATCTTTGATGGATACTGACTCTTTGGATGATGATAAGTCTCAATTGATGCAATATGTGTTGAAGTCTCTATGTGTGATAATTTCTAGGACTCCGACTCCGATGCCCCAACAACAACAATGAGGATTCTTTTCCCAGTTCCGTGGATGGTGGTGCAGGCGCATCTTACTAAAGGCGTGCTCATGAGACCGAGCAGGCAGATAGAGTAGACATTTGGCTAAATATAGGCTAAGTATTTTTGACAGGAGTCGAGTTTTTCCAAGACGGGGAGACTTGATGTAGACGTGCTCGAGTCTATATGGAGTAGATGACAGCTGATCACTGTTTTAGTTGTGCACGGATTTCGATGCATTCAACACCTAGAATCTTCCAGTCATTATGTTGCTCTTTATGTTCTAAACAATTTTGTTTTATATTTCGTCTCATTTTGACTTATAGTTTGAAAATTATTAAGGTTTTTATTTTATGTTAACCCTATGTCCGACGGTTTTTCACACCATGTTATTCGTTGGATTAAATGACTTTTCCTACATGGTTCATTAATTAAAAGAATAATTCACCATTGGATGATCCATCCGAGGAATGAAATCAAACACGATTTAAGTCACGTTGGAGGGCCAAGATCGAATCAAGGGCGAAAGGACGCATCCCAAAATCCTAACCGCCCAATCCTCTCATCTTTTCTTCTCGTCTCTTCTATTCCCCTCTTATAAATATGACTTCTATGAAACCCTAGAAAGTAAGCTATTGATGAAGAAATGAAACCCTAGGATTTGAATAGTGCGTCTTTCGGAAACTTATTCCCCTCCTCCGTCATCTAACCTCTTCACTTTTTTCTTCCTCTTCGCGAATTTCTCTTTTGCCATCTCGACTTCTTCTACGGCTTCACGAGAGATCGACACAAAGAGTTCTTTTCTCCAATGATCGATTAATCCCGGCTTCGTATCTCGATCTTCTTGACTATTACTCCCCTCTTCCGCTACTTCATCCAAATTTTCGGGCTATTTGTCGTGGATTTAAGCAATCTCAATGCAGATTCGGAGGCATACACTCATCATCCACTGCATCCCAGGGCAATTTCTATCGATCTTTTTTAGTTTTTAGTGATATGTACCTCTTTTAGATATCGTTCACACTTCTTTCTCATTGCTTTCCTGAAATTCGTGCTTGTAGGAATTCAATTTCTCTTCTCTCAATCGACCTCGAAACATTAGACTTTGGTCCCATAACTTGTTGGAAACATACGGTGGTGCTTTTGTATATTTGGTATTACTTTATGCTTGGTTATTTGTTGAAAACATTGCATTTAAATTCTGTTTTGGGACTGATTTTATATATTGTTATTGGAAACATATTGTTCTTGCAAGTCTTTATGTTAATAGTGTTATTCATCATTGTTTGCAAGTTGTAGGTTGATTGGAGTTGATAGTCTTTGTATTTGCTAGTTTAAATAATTACATCAAGTCATTTTTTGTTTCCAATTAATTGAAAGCAAAAGGTATACCATAGTAGGCACCGCATCACAAACCGTGGCATCTGCTGTTTCCTTCCTTGAGAAGATCCTGACATTCCTTTCTCTCCAAATGTCCTAGGTTTCACATATGACAAAGAAATCCCATGCACTTCGGAGTGATTTGCTAATTCTGAGTGACCTCCAAACTGTCCATATGGGAATAGATGGAGCCTGGGTATCCTCTAATAGCTAGTTGACCCTTCGATAGTCTCCAGATACTTCTAGAAAATGGGCAATGGAGAAATAAGTGGTTAACATCTTCCCTACTGGACGCTTGGGTTCCTCCACCACCATATGCTAACCCTAGTAAGGTGACGCTCCTTGATAGCGAGCCACGTGAAAATCCGTGTTTTGAGTGGGGCCAAAGTTTTCCAAAGGTGCGCCGCAATTGAGCAGACAATGCCTTATACATTGAAGAAACTTTAGAAAGATTTGATGAAGTAGACTCCCGAGGAGTTCCATTTCCAGCTGGATGAGTCCGACAATGGACTTACTGCGAAGTTACCGAAGATCAAATAAAGATCTCGCAATTATGATTGCAGAGAGTTTGTGATGCAGGCGCGTGTCGTCCAAGAGCGGTTGATGAAGACGATGCTATCTTTTTTTTGTATTTTCTTTGTAACGGGATAACTAGTGATAAGGAATCACCGAGAGGAAGTGGCGGAGGGGGTAAGAACCGTGACAGAGAATAAAAGATTAGAAGCTTAGATGAGAGGGGGCCTGAAATCCATCAGGATACAAGGTGGGGACTCAAATCCATGAGCCAACGAAGGCATCCGCCATCAATTTTCATTCATCATAATCTGTCCTCCAATGGTTACAATGGGGGCCTTTAAATAGGCTAAAAGAAAAGATAAAAATGGCAACAAATAAGTATCCTAACAACTTGCCTAAAATAAAGATCTCAAATCTAAAAAGATATTAAAAGATATCATAAGAGATATCATGCCTTGTTCATCCATGGCAGGCTAGGATGGGCCTTCGGGTGGGCCAACGGGCTTGGGCCCAAGTCGGATCACATCATTTGCTTCCGCTGCGAAGAACTCGCTCTCGAGTTCATACGGTAAAGCGCAATCATCATCGAGGTTTTTGCCGATGTGGTATCTATCGTCAGGAGCTGATGGTGGAGGCCCAACAAATGATGTCTCACTACACCAAAGTCATCACCGGGGTCCCATGAGAAGGTATCACTGCCGTCGATCGGAAAACATACGTCAAAGTGGTGCTGGAGTAGACGACAGAGTCGGATAGTAATATCAGATCGTTGCGGTAGCTCGAACATCGGCTCGCCTGAACGAAGGTAGAGCTGAACAAACACTGCAGGCACTAATAGTCGGTCTAGCCCAAGAAAATCAATATGTTGAAGCTTGGCTAGAGAGACCTCCTCGAAAGAATCCGCAGTAGGCGGTAGCATGACGGGCGTCAGAAGATCCTCTGGAAGGGGAAGCTCGTCTGCTGGTGGTGATACTGGAGGTGATGGATCCACCAAAGATACAACTGGAGGAAGCTCTGTAGGTGGTGGAGGCTCTATTGGAGGTGGAGACTCATCTGTGGAGGCCGCTAGAGGTGAGGCCATTTGCTGTAGCTCCCGTTCGATCTCGCAAGCTATCTCATAAGCTTCGTCCAGATCGCTCCAAGATCTAGATGAAAACTTGGCCTTTATGTCGGAGCGGAGTCCTCTAACGTACAGTACCACTGCCAAGAAATCTTTCTCTGAAAAACCATAGCGGATCATGCGCCGATAGAATGCTGAAGTATACTCATAGACGGAGTTGTTCCCTTGATGACAACGAATCAACCCTTGCATCTTAGCCTCCATGTCACAATGGTGGAAGTGTGGTCCAGGGGTAAATCTGGAAATCTGTAATTACTGGTTCACTGAAAATTTCTATGGATGGTATAGATGCGTAGAGCTCGAAAAACCCTTCGATTTGGTAGGTCGCACGTCAAAAACGGACTAGAAATGAAAGAGATATGTCCAATTGAAGTTGGCGGGTCTGTTTTGTCTATTCGGGTCGGATCCAAATTCAACTCGGGTTCAGCACTTAAGTGCACAATAGCAACTAGAAAGGTTGGGGATTTGAGGACTGTTGGATGGGGATCTAAGGGTTGTGGTGGAGGAGTGAATTGGAAAAATAGAAAGGGACATAAGGGGGTTTCAGATTAGGGTTTTTTTGTTTTTGTTTGTTTTGTTGGCAGGTAGGGAGGGAAGAAAGGAGGCAGCGGCTGCAGTTGGGAGCAAAAGGGGCAGCTGCAGCTGCAGCAAGCGGCACAACAGGTACGTTTCCTCTTTCCTTTCTCTCTTCTTTCCTTCTTCTTTTCTTCCCTTTCTTCTATTTCTTTCCTTTTTCATTTTCTTCCCTTTTCTCCTCTTTCTTTCTATTCTTTCTTTTCCTTTTTCTGCTGCGATCACAGATCTGATGTTTTTTTTTTTTGATGGCTACGGTGTGCGCGGGAGCACGGGACAGAGGGGCGGTTCAGCGGGTGGAGCGAGAGGAAGGGGCGGCCTGCGGTGGACGGGCGGGCGGCAAAGGAGAAGGTTCGCGGTTGAAGGAGGTATGCTCTCTCTCGTCTCTTTTTTTTTTCTCAATAGATCTGATCTCTCTTCTTTTTTTTTTTTGTTGGGATTGCAGGGCGACGTACTAGAAGGCGATGACGACGAATCGGTGAGGATGGTGACGATGGAACAGCGATGATGACGATGGACGACGACGATCAAGGCGAAGATCGTTCGTGGTGCGGAAACGCCACGAAGCTCGGAGCTCTGATACCAACTTGATGCAGGCGCGCGTCGTCCAAGAGCGGTTGATGAAGACGATGCTATCTTTTTTTTGTATTTTCTTTGTAACGGGATAACTAGTGATAAGGAATCACCGAGAGGAAGTGGCGGAGGGGGTAAGAACCGTAACAGAGAAGAAAAGATTAGAACCTTAGATGAGAGGGGGCCTGAAATCCATCAGGATACAAGGTGGGGACTCAAATCCATGAGCCAACAAAGGCATCCGCCATCAATTTTCATTCATCATAATCTGTCCTCCAATGGTTACAATGGGGGCCTTTAAATAGGCCAAAAGAAAAGATAAAAATGGCAACAAATAAGTATCCTAACAACTTGCCTAAAATAAAGATCTCAAATTTAAAAAGATATTAAAAGATATCATAAGAGATATCTTGCCTTATTCATCCATGGCAGGCTAGGATGGGCCTTTGGGTGGGCCAACGGGCTTGGGCCCAAGTCGGATCACATCAGTTTGGGATCAATCTCCATAAATTTCACTGACCAAGATGTAGTGCCATATGTGTTTAGAGTCTGCGAGCGTATTGAGGCATTCTGGTCCCAAGCAAGATTCGTTATGATCCGCAAATAGAGTAGCTAAACTGATGTCGTTCATCCATTGATCCTTCCAGAATTTTATCCATCCTCCAAAATAAGACGAGTGCCATATTTGTATGGGGCAGCCATTTTGCGTATGCCCTTCCAAAAGGGGGAGATCTTCCCTAACAGCCGTCTTGCTTGGAGTATAGTGAGTAGCGACGAAAGTTTCTTTCCTTAATAATCTTCAACCATTGGTCTCCTTTCTCATTCTGAAGCCTCCATCACCATTTGCCCAATAGTACCTTATTGGAGTCTTTCCGATTAATGACGTGCCGCCCACCCCCTCGGGTCCTTCGAATTGCAAGCTAGCACCTAGTTCGCTATGTGGTAAGAGCCAGATAGCTCATCTGCCCCCTTCCAAAGTAAGGAACTCCTTATTCTATCGATTCTCTTGATGACCCAAGCCGGGACAAAGTAAAAGGCCAGATAGTATGAATGTATGACAAAGAGGACCACATTAATGAGTGTGAGCCACTATTAGAGAGGTTCTTCCCTTTTTGACCGACCAATCTTAGCTCCTCCTTCTCAATTACCTTATGCCAGTCCGCCTTGGAGAGTCCTGTCACTAATGGGCAGCCCAAGGTATTTCATTGGCTACGCCTCCAGTTTGTAATTAAGGATCGATGACGCTCGCCACCCCAAGGTTTCATCACCCCCCAAGTGGCACGTAGTACACGGAGCACTTGGAGAAATTAATGCAGAATCCAGAGAAAAATTCTAGAGCATAGGGTATAATCTTAATGATAGCCACCTGCTCGAGCTTAGCCTCACATAAAAATGGTGGCGTTAGCGAAATGAAGATTAGAAATGCATCAAGAATTACCTCTGATATCATTGATTAGATTTTGGGTATCGGCTCGACGCATAATATCATCAAAGGAGTCTATAACCATAATGAAGAGAAATGGGTAAATGGGGCATCCTTGTTTCAAGCCCTTCTTCATAAGAAAATGGCTCCCTGATTCACCATTGACAGCACAAGATAACTTCGATGATGAGAGGCACGAAGAGATCTAGTAGAGCCATTTAGCTGAGAAGCCTTTATCCCTTCAGGTAGCCACCGAGAAGTACTAATGAAGCCGATCAAAAGCTTTCTCAAAATCCAGCTTGAGAACCACCCCTTGCTCCTACTCCTTCAGTGATAAAGAATCTCCTGCACCAAAGCTACACTCTCTAGGATTAGTGTCTACCTTTAATGAATGCTGATTGAGATTTGCTCACCAAATTATCCAAAATCGGTGCTAGTCTATTGGCGAGCATCTTGGTGACAATCTTGTAGATGCAATTTGATAGACTGATAGGTTAAAAATTTACAGCAGAGCCGGCGTCGACTTTCTTAGGAAGAAGGGCTAACTGAGAAAAGTTCAGACTCGAAATGAAAACTGCTTCGGAGAAGAAGTCAGGAGTGAATTGACTAACATCAGTTGTGATGCAGTCGTAGTAGCTTTGGAAGGACAGTGAAAATCCATTACTATGCTTGGCTGATGTCTCTGAGGGGTGACATCTACTTCCACCATTTCCAGCTGATGGGCCACCACCTCAGACCGCGTCAAGCCACCTTGTCATTGAGTACGATCGACTTAGTCGGATCTAGTGATCTTGTGAACATCTGCAGGCACTCATGAATATCGGGCCTCTAAGGTGGTTGATTGTGGCGGCTACAACAATCACGTGAAATTGTGGATGTATGATGTGTTCATATACGTGCTTTGTACCTTAAGGCATGAACGTTATATGCTTGAATGTTGATCTAGAGTGATTAAGATTTGTCTTATATGTCGCTTGTGTTTTCAAGTATCATTTTCCAATCTGATGATAGTATCACGAAATTTGTAAATTTGATTTTTGTTATACTTGTTTGTTAAATATTTAAGGGAAAATTACAATTACCTCCCCTCCATTATACAACTCCTTTCATATTGGTCCCTCAAATGTTTTTTTAAACAATTTGAATCTTGAATTATGTCCCGCCTGCATTTAGTCCCCTCCATCAACTTCTTATCCCAAAAATACCCTTATGAATTTCCAATAAGACTCAAATGATATTTGAAATGTTTAACTTATGCTTACTAGGACCAGTGTATTTTTGGATTAAAAATTGACAGGGGTTGCTAAATGTAGACAGAGTTCATGGTTCCAATGTTAAAAAAATTAGTTGAGGGGCCGTTATGGAATTAGATGTATAGTTCAGGGGAGGTTTTTGTAATTTACCCAATGTTTAATTCAGCATGACTTGCTTCTTCAACCATACTGTTTATTTGTTAAAGCATGCTATCTGGTTTATCGCAGTTACATTGTCAATATAGTGGGTCAATGTATTGGAAATCCGAGTTTGCAAGATCAGTGTTGTGTCATCCTGTCTAAAATGCTCCAAGCATTTAAATCTGACACTACCAAAGACTCTACTAGGGTGTTGGGTGAACAGCTTCAGGTTCTTACCTATGTCATCTGCTTCATTTATCTTGTGGTACTGTGTTTTGATGATTCTGTCACTGCACTTTTCTTATGCGTTACTTTTCTTATGTGTTACGATTTTTTGCAGTTTTTAGTTTCAAAATTGGTTGCTTGTTGCATTACTTCTGAAAATCAAGGAGAAACAGATGGGGTCTGTTCTTCGAGTATCATATCTTTGCTTCATCAGTTAACTGTTGATGCTGACTCATCACTTCATGATTACATCCGAGTATGGCATTCTGTATTTTGGATCAGTTCTTTAATTTTGCTCTATGGTTCTATCCAACTAAATTGTAAAGCTTCCTTTGAAGGGAAATTTTTTCCTTCTCTATTGTTTAATCTCTCATTTACTATGGCATTTGAGAGCTACTAATTTCTATTATTATTTTCCTTCCTTTACAGGAGTTGGAACCATTTCCCGAACTTGTATGCTTTGAGAGAGTACGAATATTTCATGAAGAACTGTGCAAAGATTACTCTCCAAGGGATCACTTTTTAAAGGTAGTCAATTTCCTTTTCTTAATATTGGATTCATTTCATAAACATGATTTCTATTCCACAATTTTGTTTCTCTCTTTTAGTTCGTAAGGAGAACTTGTCACCTTCCACAAGGGTTACTTCTGTGGAGGTATTCATCTTTTCTACATCTGCTTCAGTATTTTACTTATATCAATTTTCTCTAAGTTGTTGGATGCAAATGATTAATCCTTGATTTTTGCCATTTATGCTTCAGTCTTCGTACACTGCATACAAAGTTACTTATTGGAAAAATCATTAAACGAGAAACATCGAGGCAAAGTAATTTCTGGAATTATGATCCTGAAGTAGTAACTGCTGTCTGGACCCTCGTTGGCTTGTGTAGTTCAGATGAGACAAATGATATGTGTGGGCTGCTTGCGGATTTCATATCTAGGGTGTGATTTCAACTTTTTATCTTGTGACTTTTGTGATGTTTCAGTGCCGTTTTCTTTTCTCAGATGTTCTAGTCTGCTGTACTATCTCTTTTAATTTTTTGCTAAGTGCTCCTTGTATGCAGGTTGGTATTGGGGATCCTTTCCGGGTTGTTTTTCAATTACCTAAAGATGCCAGTCAGAAGAATCTACCCCCGAGTTATTGCTATGGTAATAATAAGGAAGGTTGTTTTTACAGTGACAGTGTTGTTTCAGAAGAGCTTTTGATTAAGCTTTTGAGAATATTGAAGAAATATCTGTTAGATGATTCTGTGAAGACAGTGGATATGACCTCGCTTACTCTATGTGTAAGTTCATTCCAATCTTTATAGCAGTTATACACGATTTGTTGTAAATTACTAAAATAGGTATATATTACTTTTGTTTTTTTTTTTGAGAAAACCCTCTCAGTGAATGAGGGGGGGTTCGGCCTAGACCCCTACCAGTGCATTAGAAAATAAATTAGAAAGAAACAATACAGCGGTACCAAAAATCAAAAGAGATTACAGATTATGTTATCTAATTGCTCGAGACTCCTGCCCTGAAGGACAATTTTCCACTGGATCAGTCTCCTCTTGATGGACTCTTTCACCTTGTCCAAAGGCATTTTTACTCCTCGAAAGATCTTATTGTTTCTCTCGATCCAGATGCTCCAGCAAACCGCCATGACGAGAAAGTCCCAGCTATTCCGAAGTCGGCTTTTGATTCTCTTCTTCCGCCAAACCGTCCACATAGAATTAACCGATCCCGGCGTACCTTGGATTCTCAGGCCCCGCTTCAACTGATCCCAAATGTTTCTAGAAAACGGGCAATGAATGAAGAGGTGATTGGTATCTTCTTTACCTTGGCCACATAGAACATACGAGGTATCCGTAATGTTCCTATTCCCCCTTCTAAGGAGATTGACTCTTGTCAACAACTTCTTCTTAATCATCAACCACATGAAAATGCGGATCTTCAACGGAACTTTAGTCTTCCACAGGGAAGTAGCCACTGGGCAGATAAGGCCGCCCCTATTTATGAAGTTGCAGAAAGACTTCGAGGTAAACTTACCTGTTGTCGACAGCCGCCAAGTAGCCGCATCCTCTTCATCGTTGACAGACAGCAATTGCAAAAGATCCATCAACGCTCTAAGTTGATACTGCAGGAAATTCGGGATACTCCTGCGAAATTTAATGTCCCAGACGGTTCTGTTATGACGAGTCACACACTGCGATCTGACAGAGCAATTCTTCGTCCAAGCTAACTCATACAGTTCCGGGTACCAGTTCATCAGAGAACCCTCAACTAATCATCTATCTTCCCAGAAGCGAGTCGATTTACCATTATGAACTATCAATCTAGTACCACATTTATAGATATGGCCAATTTTCTGTATGCCACGCCAGAACGAGGTGATCTTACCCGAAACTCTGCTTCTGACTTGCAACGGCTTGAATCGCTTGAAATATCTGCCTCTAATCACTGAGCTCCAGATATCACCTTGGTCTTGTTGAAGTCTCCACCTCCATTTACCCAAGAGTGCTCTGTTGTGATCGGCGAGATTGATGACTCCCAAACCTCCTTCTCTAGATTTGCATACTGAACCCCAATTAACAAGATGGTAAGCCCTCGAATTGGGATCCGAACCCTTCCACAAGAAACGGCTCCTAATGGAGTCTATCTTTTTGACCACCCACTTCGGCATCAGGTAGAAGGAAATATGATAAGACGGAATAAGAGTCAAGACTGCATTGATCAGAGTCAATCTGCCGCCCAAAGAAAGGTGTTTACCTTGCCAACCCGCCAATCTGGATTCCAATCTCTCGATAACTTTGTACCAGTCATTTCTTTTCCATTTCGTCGATGTAAGAGGGAGGCCAAGATACTTGGTTGGAAGGGAATCTAATTGCAGTTGAGTATCGAAGATAAGGCCACAGCTGAATCTGCGTCGTCCCCTAGGTAGAAGAGGGACGTCTTGGAAAAATTGATCTTCATACCTGAGACTACTTCCAGGGAGTAAAGGAGAATTTTCAGCATACTAACCTGTTCTTTTTTCGCCTTACAGAAGATAAAATTGTCATCTGCGAAGTGCAGATTCGAGGTCTTCCAGGCTGCATCTCCTATCCCTTCAATATATCCTCTGTCTCGCAATTTTCTGATCATTGAGTCGAAGACATCCATCGCTAGGATAAAGAGAAAGGGGGAAAGTGGGCAGCCTTGCTTCACCCCTCTAGCTGCCTTAAATTGCTTCCCAGCTTGCCCATTCACGAGACAAGATAGCGTTGAAGTGGATAAGCAATTCCATATCCAGCTGATCTAGTTATCAGAGAACCCCTTCGCTTTAAGTGTGCTGATGATGAAGCTCCATTTGAGCCTGTCGAAAGCTTTTTCGAAGTCAATTTTCAGAATGATGCCTTCCTCCTTGTGCTCCTTCATGTGGAAAATCAGTTCCTGAGCTGTCGCCACACTGTCCAGAATGAGTCTACCTTTGATGAAGGCTGTTTGGCTCTTGTAAACTAAACCGTCCAAACTAACTGCCAAGCGATTCGCGAGAATTTTGGTGACAATTTTATAGATGCAGTTTGCCAAAATGATTGGCCTGTAATCACTGATTTCCTCTGCCCCGATCTTCTTCGGAATCAAAGTCACCCAAGAATAATTCAAACTATGAAGGAAAATTTTGTGAAGGAAGAAATCAAAGAGTAATCTACACAAGTCCCCCTTGATAGTCTCTCAGAAGCGCTGGTAGTAGAGTATAGGGAAGCCATCCGGCCCCGGAGCTCCCTCAGCCTTCATGTCAAACACAGCCCTCTTGAATTCCTCTTCCGAAAATGGTTTATCAAGCTCTTCCGAACCTTCTAGCTTCGGTATCTCAAGACCCCCCCAGTCGAGAGTGGCTTTATCTGCACCATCTCTCTCAAAATAGTGCTGGAAGTGTTCGGAGATACGATGACTAATCTCTCTCTGAGAAGACCAAGACCTGTCTCCATCTCTGATCGAATGGATAGTGTTCCTCCGCCTCCCAGAATTAGCAGCTTTATGAAAGTAAGAAGTGTTACCATCCACTAGTTTGATCCATTTGTCCCACGATCTTTGCTTCCACATAATCTCCTTTTTAATCAGTGTTTGGCGCAGATCCTCTGCCCATTCTGCCTTCTACGATTTCTCTGAGTCTGAGATGGAATTCTGCTCCTCTTTCAATTCCAGAACCCCTATCTTCTGTAGCAGATCCTTCTTTCTGCTCATCACATTACCAAAAATCCTGAACTCCCAAGATTTAATCTTGTTCTTAATATTACGGATCTTCGCATTCCAGTTTTTTGCTGAATTCGAATTTTCCCCTGCTTCGGACCACCACTTATGGACTAAAACCGCGAAATCTGGATCTTCTAGCCACATAGCTTCGAAACGAAAAAGCTTCTCGGTTTTGGCCGCCAAAGTATTGGTATCTAAAAGAATTGGGGTATGATCTGATATAAAAGCCGTAAGATCATATTGGGTCACCCTCGGATGAAGATTCTTGAACTCATCAGAAATTAAGAAACGATCTAATCTGGCAAAGATCGGAACCTCTCTTTTGTTGTTCCAAGTGAATTTCCTGTTATTCATCGGCAGATCAAGAAGGGAAAGATCACTAACCAAGTTAGCAAATTCTTCCATAGCTGAACGTCTACCCATCACCCCACTCCTCTCAAAGGAAAAACGGGTGACATTAAAGTCTCCTCCAAGGATCCACGGATCGGGGAATTTGATCCGAATGTCTCGTATCTCCCTCCAAAGAGAGGGTCGAAGCTGGTAATCAGTGGGACCGTAGACATTAGACACTATCCAGATATCTCCTGTTTGCTGGTATTTCAGAGCCACAGTTAAGCAGAAGTCTCCTACCAGAGTATTTAGAAGAGTGAAATCTGGTTCCTTCCAACCAATGATAATACCTCCTGATGCCCCCACAGCATCCATCCAAGCCCAATTCGTGATTCTGTTACCCCCCAACAAACGAAGGAAAGCAGGCGTCGGGTTAGCGTACTTGGTTTCCTGAATGCAAATGGTGCCTAGATTCATAGAAGTAACATAAAGGTTAATAGATTTACGCTTCTCCACCTCGCCCAGCCCCCTGATATTCCACGAAAGCATCTTCATCAAACAAAGAGTAGCAACTCAGACTAACAAAACTAACAATGAACACTTGTCAAACAGAGGTAGGAACCCTCTCCTGTTCCATTCCGCACAAAATGTTTACAAAAATGGCTGGGTCGAATCCTTCCTTAGTGACAACTATGCCACATTCTCCCGCCAGGGCTACCACCGTGTCTGGATCCAGGAAGGACAGGAGGGAGTGGAGTTCCTTGTCTGTGCTTTTCTCCACCATCTTCTTCAGGTGCGATCCCAAAAAGTGATTGTGCTTCCCCCGTTGGTAGGTCTTCTCAAAAGATTTCATCATCTGCCTCTGGCTCCGTCTAACTGAAACCTTCTGTGTCCCTTCCGCGACTCTCTCATCCAAGGCGACTGACTGAGATTTCGGAAGATCCTCTAGCACCTGGCAATCAAATTGTTCAAGGTTATCAGGTAATGGCTCTGGTACAAATAAACTCTCCGTCACAGCCACCACGGGAGAAGGAGGATTCTCCTGATCAGTGATTTTCGCCATGGTATCAGCTACTCCTTCTAAAGGAGGGTCTATATTTTCAACCGAAGTATCCGCAATATTAACTACCGGAGTATCAGCATTTGGCGATCCGGAAAAAAATTTCAAATTTGAATTTCCGCATTCAAAGTGGCCAACATCAAAATTAGAGAGAAATCCATTCCAGCCATCGTTTTCTGCGCTTAGAGTATGAGCAAGATTAACAGGATTACCTTCTAAATCTGGAAAACCCCGAAAAGGAAGGATGTGGCTCGGGGAAATCTCACCTTCGTGCCTGGCTCTGGTCTCATCAACCTCTCGGAAGAAACGATCTCCGGTCGTCTCCGCTTCCGGCAACCGCCTGATCTGGAGTTCGTAGTACCTGTTTCCTAAACGGCAGGTGATAGACGAGGGAATAGCGTCTGCCATGGAAGTGCTAACCGTAACTCTTGCCTCCCTTAGGTCGTCCGCCGAGTCCCAGTCATTCTCAAAGCTAAGGACCTCACCAAAGTCTTTAAGGACACTACTAATAGACTCTAGGCTCCAGGCGTGACAAGGGAGGCCACCAATGAACAGCTTATCGTTACGAAACACCCTGGATCCTATCGCTCTGTTATCCACTGACCACGGGTAGAATTGGGCTGAGATGTTTCCAAAGTTGAAGAAAGATTGGTTAAGAGCATCAAAAAGCCCAGCTTTGGACGGGAATTCGACTAGGAACTCATCCGAGTCCAGAACTCTCGTCCTCCAATGCCAGCTTGCTCCCCAAGCTTGGGAGAAACGACTGGACAAGATGGAGGGAGACCCCTCACCTTGAACAACCTTGCATATAGCACACCAGTGAAGGTTGAACGAGTCTAGAACCGTCTGACTAAATTCCATCACCTCACAGGAGGCTGGATGCATGGAAGGAGGAGGGGGGGAGGGTATGAGGACGACCCACGAGCAACATACCTCCTATTGGAGGGACAGTTAGCCATCTTATGGCCAATCCCTTTGCAAGATAAACACACGTTCCTACAGTCGGCTTGTATATGTCCTTTCTCCCTACATCAGAAGCAAAACCCTACCTTTGCTCTCTGTGAAGCAACTCCTGCATTTGAACTAGCTTGGAGCTTGGAGTTTTTAGAATTCATTGGTGTAATCATCTACCGATTTGTGCTCTTGTCGCAGGTTTTGAAATTTCTGGAACACATTTTGTTTGAAATCAGAAGGGAGGAACTTCTGTTGCATCTTTCCCCTCATGTGTGTCCAAGTAGAAATTTTCTCTTTTCCTTTCCTACCCCTAGTGATCTGCAACTGTTTCCACCAAATCAGTGCATGACCTTTCAGTTTAAGGCTGACAAACTTGACTTGTTTGTCGCGGGGGATTTCTTTCCACTCAAAGTATTGGTCGATTCGCTCGGCCCATTCTAGAAACTCTTCGGGATCCATCCTACGCTCGAACTCAGGAATTTCGATTTTTATGCCCTGATCCCAGCCCCAGTGGGGTTTCGATCTCCTATGACTTTGCCTACTTCGCCGCTCATACCCATCGGAGGAACTGACGCTGTCACCCCCTGACTCTAGATCTAACTCACTATGCCCTGATGACGCTCTAGTCCTGTGTTCGCGACGGGGTCGCGGTGGATTCTGGGAATTGGTGAAGGCCAAGGTCAAGGTTTCAATCTGGGTCTGGAGCCTATCCATGTGCTCTTGTTGCCTCATGAAGGCATCTTGCCAAGTACGGGGTGGAGAAGATCCAGCCATTATGGATTCTCTAGTAGATGCTATCGATTCACTTAGAGCGAAAGGAAGATCCTAAGATGAATGCGACACGCGATGCTAGTTTCCTAATTAATGCAAGATACAAAACTAAATGAAAAGAAGGAAAAATAAAAAAAAACTTCAGCAAGCACGCGAGGATGCAAATGATGCAAGAGGGCCGGCCGTTGCGTAAGAACGCGACGACAAGTGCGCTTTGATACCAACTTGATGGGATGCGTATGCTTAAATAAACCCAAGTGCAGAATTTAAAACACAAAATCAGATTTCAGCATGTTATAAACAAATTTCAGCAAGGCCTATAATCACGATTCATCATTCATTCATTCCCAATCAGATTTAATTCAACGAAATAATAAAACTGACAAGAATAAGATTAATTTCAGATTCTAATGACTGAATTCCAGCAATAAGAACAATCACAATCTCAATAAATAAAGCCAATGTCTCAAGAACAAGCCAAGATCTAATCGAATAAATCCTAATGGATGAGATTCTCGGAAAACCAAGGATTTTTGGGAACCCTAATGTGAAATCAGCAATAAGGCCGGTTGGGAAAAAAGAAAGATATCACATGAAAGTATCGAGGATCGATCTCACCGTGCTTTGGTCAATGACGGCTGCTGACAGGAACTCCGTTGTTGCAGATGAAAGTGGCGGAAGGGGAGGCGTGGCCCAGAAGAAGAGGTGAAGAAGCCGAGACGATGGATCTTGTAGATGAAGGAACTCCGCGTCGATCTCCCGCGAAGTCGTAGACGAAAGGCGAGGCGACGAGATAGAAGCGTGCGAAGGAAGAAGAGACTAGAAGCAAGGAAGTTTTGTCGGAAGGGATACACCGAACAAGCGCACACGCTTCTCCGTTCTAGGGTTTCAATTTCATATCATCCTCCCTTTTTGCAATTAGGGTTTGTAGATTTATAGGGAAACAACCAAGGTAACAAAAAAGGAAAGAAGGAGAGAGATGGGCCGCGAGGGTAGAGAGAGAGAGAGGGACGCGCGGGAGAGAGAGAGAGGGCGCGGGGTGTTCGCGGGAGAGAGAGAGAGGGCCGGTCGGGTAGGGTTTCGGTGAGGGTTTTTGGGTTTTTGATCCTCCTTTGAATCTCATCTATTGAGATTTAATCTAACTTAAGATCCTACGGCTAACAACCTAACCTAGAAACGAGTCAGTTCGGCATCTGTGGCTCGAACCGGATGCGAACATGGCTCGCACCTACCCAAACCAGAAAATAAAACAGAAATAACGAAAGATCCGTCAGTCGGATTGAAACAAAATAAAAACCAAAGTTGTAGAGCTTCGAATGAGCTTTCCACTGATGCAGACGGATCGACGATCGGCTTCCTGGATCTCCGGAACGGATGAAAATACGCCATCAGCTGTAGTAAATCTGCACGTAGTAGGCTCGTTTGCATCAACGTACGGTACCCAAATCGTGTACCCGTACTCGATTCAAAATAGTGTACATGGTACGGGAATTGTTGTACTCGTACATGTATCTGGTACTCGTATGGTAGTCCTTTTGAAGTGACCGTTCTTCACAGATTTCAGTCTTCTCTTCGAAGTAGGTCTCAATCCCAAACACCTCTAGCTACTTGGCAGCTCAAAATGATGTGCTGAGCAGATTCCACTACTAGGCCAGTGCCACAAGAACCACAAGAATTGTCTAATATCCCCGAATCGTTACACCGTAGTTGGTTATCTTTCCTGTGTATCTCATTTTAGTTGGCATGATGGAGAACACCCAGAATTTCAGAGGGTCTTTCTACTTCCAAATTGGGACCAGAGGTGGAATGGAGGCACTACTAGTTGTGAGCTAGTTGTAGAGGAATTTGACTGAGAAGAACCATGACGAGGAAAACTTCTACTTCGCTCGATTTGGGTGGTTGGCTGGAGCAAAATAGAATTGAGCAGTTTGAGTAAAGAAGCTAAATGGGAAGTGTTACTGAGGTGAATTGTAAATACCGCCCAGTGTGTATCCCTCTCCTCTTGAACTATAGGACCTAACTGAAGCAGAACGGGCTGGCGCAAAAGCAAAGATGTCTGGAAGGTCTTTAAGTGGTTGGTGTCCGATCCAGGTGTCAAGCTAAAATCTGATGGAAGAGCCATTACTGAGAGCCGACTTACTCCCAACTTCGTAAAATTTACTGAATTTGATGATGCCTTTCCAGAATTGGGAAATCGTCCCAGTTGTGCGTCTGCGGACATGCAAAGGCAAGAAGAAGCTGAAGTATCGAGTCTATCGATTCAGACTTCTAGTTGCCCCTTTGTGGTTGTTGTAGGCGCCACCACCATATTCCTAGGTGAGAGATGTTAAATTTCCTCATATGAAGAACACCTAGACCTTTTTGGCTTTTTGGAGAACCTACAGTTTCCCATTTCATGAGGGGATAAGATCCTGATGATCCTTCTGCCTCCTTGGCATTTTGGAGAATTTACAGTTTCCCATTTCATTAGGGGATAAGATCCTGATGATCCATCAACCCCATGCCGAAGAAACTCTCCGTATTTTATCGATGCTTACAATGACCCAAGTGGAGAAATAAAAATTGGCTATCTAGTGAGTAGGGATAGCCGTGAGGACCAAATTCACCTGTGTTAGTCTACCCCTCCAGCGAAAGATCTCTATTTCCAGCAGTCCAGTCCTTGGTCATTTAGTATATATTTTGATGCGTAACGTAAAACTGATAGAGCACAAAGCAAGGGAGAACTGACCAAGATGATTAATTATATACACATTCCACATAGTTGTGACCAATTGGTGTCTTTTCTCAGTATGATCTCATAGATCCGATTGGATTCATTGAATACGGACATGGAAGCATAACAAATAAATGTAATCAAAGAATTATCTTGTTGGAATCAGGGTGATTCAATAGATTCAGATGATTGTTTTAGTTGTTAAAAGTGGCTATTAAACAATTATTGGGATTGTTTCTTTGTAATCATGATGAAATAATATCGTAACTCGAAGAAAGAACTATCTTGAGATACATTTGGTACTATTTATTTAACATGCCTTGCAACGCTGCATATTTATATCAATCTCACTAATTTGAGGCTTTGAGCTGACTGTCCTGTTGAAGACAAGTTTTAAATTTCGGTTTAGTGTCTGGTTTCGGTCTTGGCAGAAATCGAAATTTCGACTAAAATTTTGCTATTTCATCTAAAATGGCAAAAAAGGGTTATTTTGTTGTAGCTCAGAGGCCCATTGAATTGGTTGAGTGGGGTCTGATGTTATGGTGCATTAGTGGGAGAAACTTGGGGTACACCTTTGTGAATTTCACGAGCGCAAGAGGCCCAAAGGCTTGCACCGCGCCTTGCATCATAAAGACTTGGCCCTATTCTGATCTACCTAGCTCTGCGGGGCCCACCTATGCCCAGATCCAGATAGGGGTGGGACTTGGGCAGGTCTGACCCGAATCCGACCCGCCCAACCCGAATAAGGGACAAACATGGGCAAAGCTGGTTAAAAACTTGGATGGATTTGGGAAAAAAAATCAACCCGATTTCAATTTGGACAGGTTTGGGCAATAGGCACTGATCTTCCCAACCCAAGGAAGTGACACACTAAGGTTGAATGCTTTGGTAGTTTTTTTTTTTTATGGAAAGACTGTCTATTTGATGTTGAATGCTAAGAATTCGTTTGAAAAATGTGAGGATATGGGTTGGATTTTATGTTTTTGTTATGCAAATCAAAGTTTTTTTTTTATGCAATTCAAAAATATGTTAAGTTATTTTTTCCATCTATTTATGTGCACAAGCATTTCTAATTGAGCAACCCCCCGCCCATTATTTTGAAAATTGGGCAACCCGAGCAACTAGAATGGCAAGCACGGGTTGGGCTTCCACTGGTTCCTTGATTTCCACGGGCAAAACAGGTTAAGGTTTGTGCAAGTCGAGTTGGGCATGGACAGACCCTTCAACCCACCAAAGTCCCACCCCTAGATCCAGATGAGACCTAAACATCAATATCATCAAAGTTGTAAAGGTTGTGTAACTGGAACCGAAATGATGGAAAATTTTGAAATGGTAAAACAAAGGCATTTGGATGTTTTTTTATAGCCTTTTTAAATTTAAGTCTTTTATGGTTGAGGTTTGCACATATTTACAAAAATTGCTTTTAGAAACATACCAATTACCAAATAATAGTAAGGTTTACATGGATCTTGATAACCAAGATTAAATGGCAATAAACTGGAAAAAACTTGATAATCATAATATATTTATATTGTTTTTTTTAATACTTTAATGTCATCGCCTTTACCTCGTTCCATTATTTCATAGTTGTCTCTGTCTTTCCTTTTCCCTCAAACAGTCGTTGTCTTTCTATTTCATTTCATTTTTCCACTTCATTTATTCATTATCCCTATATTGAGGGACATGCTTTTCGTCAAGCAATATCTTCATCCATATTCTTCTAAAAAAAGATGGAACTGGTGTTGATGTACGACATTACTCGCCATATATCATTACGCCTCATCTCATTCCAAAGAATACGGCTCATCTCATCCAGATGAACTTGTTGGGAAAATTCTATGGTAGAGGCCCGCAATGGAAGCGATTTGTCGGTCGGAGGACCGTGCATGGTGCACGTTACCCGATAAAACTTTCATGGAAACTAATGTGCATGCATGAATGTGCTTGTGAGTTGAACACCCTAAGTTCAATCTAGCGATTCAAATATTTAGCATGCATTCAATTCAAGTCTACGCTAGATCAGAGTTAGAGCGATGCATACCTTCGTGCGGATCTTTTAACCGCGGATGATTGTCTTCTTTGTCGTTGGAGACGGAAGAGCAACCGCGAAGATGATTGACGATATGCGAGAGGATGAAGCCTTCTTCGTTCACACGATCTCACACTTTGCACGAAACGTCGCTCCTGGATCTCTGAGTGCCTCCGAGGAACGACCCTTCTCCGCCTTCGAATCACTACGCGAGGATGAAGTCCGAGGTCGCACACGAGGGAGAGACGAAAGAAGTTCAATCTAGCGATTCAAATATTTAGCATGCATTCAATTCAAGTCTACGCTAGATCAGAGTTAGAGCGATGCATACCTTCGTGCGGATCTTTTAACCGCGGATGATTGTCTTCTTTGTCGTTGGAGACGGAAGAGCAACCGCGAAGATGATTGACGATATGCGAGAGGATGAAGCCTTCTTCGTTCACACGATCTCACACTTTGCATGAAACGTCGCTCCTGGATCTCTGAGTGCCTCCGAGGAACGACCCTTCTCCGCCTTCGAATCACTACGCGAGGATGAAGTCCGAGGTCGCACACGAGGGAGAGACGAAAGATGAGAGGGAGAACAAAGAGGGGGGGGGTCGGGTATGGCTTGCACCTAGTGGCCCCCCCTTCTTTTCTCCTATATAGTGGCCGACCCCCCTCTTGCGTATGGAATTTGCAGTGAGGGCTTGCCCCCTTAATTGTCTCCCTTCCTGCGTGTGTGCATGGGTTGGCCACACACATGCCTTGTGTGGTCGGCCCCCTAAAGTCAAACCCTATTAAAATTGCCCCCCCTCTTACAAGCTTGCATGCATGCCCTAGAAGCTAGGGGAGGTGCCGGCCATGTGTCTCCCTATGCTAGGGGCGGCCACCCTAGTGTATTGTAGTGCTTTGATTTCCCAAAGCAACCCCTTTACCTCTAGTTGGTTGCCCCCCACACTCGGGAACACGCATGGCACCTCCTAGTGACTTGTGACAAGTGTATTTGCTATTGCTGGGGTGCCCTCGGTAAACACCTTGAGTGCCCCTATTAAAGTTAACTAGTCAACTCGCAACACGCATCGGTGCATAGCACCCGTGTAGCGAATCTCACTATGGTTAGGGAATAACCACATGTGTATCTGCTCTACTCCGGATATGTATCTTATTACACACACGCGCATACGCAACTACCGTGCACTAGTGCGAAGCACACATGGAGCGTATTAAACTTGGACTGATTACTTCCTCTTGATGCGTCTCGTGAATCGAGTAGATGGTTCGAGAACCGTACAAGATGTGGATATGGTGGAACCTTCAGGGACCAAGGCTCATGGCTTCCAACTTGGACTCGGTCGAACACTACCGAAGTGTACCATTGACCCTTTGAATCCGAGTTAACCTGCATAGCCACCCAGAGTGCGATGAAGGCTGCACTCCAATCCCCTTGGAGTTACTGATGCAGACTTTCACAGCTGAGGGCGTATTTTGATTCCCTACGGATATCCAGGAGGCCGATCGCCAATCCGTCTGCATCATTGGAGAGCTATCTCGATTGCCTACGACTTTGTTTTTTACTTTCTGTCGATCCGACTGACGGATCTTGAGTTATTTCTGTTTTTATTTCTGGTTTGGGTAGGTGCGAGCCATGTTCGCATCCGGTTCGAGCCACAGATGCCGAATTGATTCATTTCTGTGTTTGGTTTTTAGTCATAGGATCTTAAGTGAGATAAGATCTCAATGGATGAGATTCAAAGAGAGTCAAGAAGCCCTAAAATGCCCATGCCGATCCCCTCACCCGTTCGCTCTCTCTCTTCCCGCGGCAAGACCCGCGCGGACATGCCTCGGGAAGTGTGCCCACGTCCCCTCCTTCCTCTTTTCCGTGAGGACGCCTTTTTCTTTCTTTCCTTTTTCTTTTGTTGTTTTCTTGCTTATACAGCCCTACAAACCCTAATTGAAGATAGATTATGATGATGAATTGAAACCCTAGAACGGAGAAGCGGGTTCGCCTGTTCGACATCTCATCCGAAGAATCCTCTTGCTTTTAGTCTTATTCTTCTCTCCACAAGCTTCTTCATCGTCGCCATGCCCTCGTCTACGACTTCGCGGAAGATCGATGCGGAGATCATCTCTTCTCCAAGATCAAATCTTCTTGGCTTCTTCATCTCTTTCTTCCGGACCACGCCCCCTCTTCCGCCCATTCATGTACAACGGATCCTTTATTTGCTCCGACATTGACCAAAGCACGGTTTGAATCATCTGTCGGTATTTTCATGTGATAAACCTTCTTTCAATTCAGCCTATTGCTAATTTTAATTAGGGTTTCAAAATACTTGGCTTCTGAAGAATCTTATCCATTAGGTTAACTATCGCTTAGATCTATGTTTTATCTTTGAGACTTCGGCTTTATATTTGAGATCTTGTTAGCACTTCATTGCTGGAATTTATTTATTAAATATGGAATTAGTCATTCACATGCTAGTTTTATTACTTCGTTAAATTCAACTTGTTTGGGCATGATTGGATGATGATTAGTGCTCCTAGTCCTTACTGAAATTTGACAAAGACGTGTAGAATTCTATCGTTAATCGTTCTAAATTCAGCACTTGAATTCTTTTAAGCATCTGCATGCATCACTTACTATGTTCTCCTGCATACCCCTGCTCTCTGCTCAGTAGTGGTAAACCCGCTGTCCCTCCACTTGGTGCTATGATACTACTCGAGCGGTGGAGACTACCGTCAGACTCAAGTACTCATATGACTCGATTCTTTCCAGGTTGACCATATACGTCGTACCTACTGATTACCCTGTCGAGTAATCGAACCCGGTTAATAGTCCTACTGATGACCACTAGGCCTGAATTTGGTAAAACGTAAGTTAGACCAAGGAATGCACCTCCCGTTAGGGGTGCGGATGGCCTGTAGGAGTGGCACGCTAATGCGCCAGCTGGGTAGCCCAGTACATCGTTGTTTTGGATCACATAATTGGATCGTCACACATTGGTGCGCCAAAGCACCACACAACTGGTTAGACCCAGTGTTCTGAAAGGCTCAAGGCGCACATGAGGCGCAAAGGTCTCCTAGAGCCTAGGCGCAAGGCGCAACTCAAGGCGCGCGCCTGATTGAAGTATATATATATATATATATATATATATATATATATATATATATTCAAAACATGCATAACTAGACTAAGAAAATAAATCTTAAGACAAAAGCTAAATTGGATAGATCCTTATTAAACAAAAGCTAAATTGGATAGATCGTTGTTGCAACATCACAAATGTTGTAGCCTTGTAGGTTTGAATTACGGCTCTAAATAAGCCATTTAAAATATATTAAATCTTTAAATATGTATAGTTCAAATTCAATAACCAGCTCTAAGATATAAAATGTGATATTATAGCAAACAAAAAATAAATAATGAATGATTGAATGCGTTATTTCATCCGTGTGCTTGTGCACATGCTTCTAAATCAGTATGAAATGTGCAAATCGAGAAAGAAAAGAAAACTCATTGAATCTTGTAATAGTTGAAATAATATCAAAGTCATCAAATCCAACCCACAATTGCTCATATGGTCATACCTAAGAACTATAACAAATAATTTTGAATGTAAATAATATTTAATTAATGTGCCAATATTTAGACTACTATAATCATAATTCAAATCTACTTAATAACTTAATCATATTGGCAAAAATATCAATTGCAAGCATATAATTGCACATGGTTCAACTAGTGCGCCTTTTTTGCGCCTGGAGCCTAGGCGCGTGCCTTAGACCTAGGCGCATGCCTTTCTAACAGAGCCTGGCCTTGTGTTTTTTGAGGCGCAGGGGGTGAGCCTAGTTGAGCCTGAGCGTAGGCGCGCCTTTAATAACACTGGTTAGACCAACAGTCATGGTTCCTCAGGGTTTAGGACCGTTTTACCCTAAGCAGAAACACGACTTAGTGCACCGGTGTCTGCTCACCGATCTATACACCGTGTTGGTTCCGTTCGGCCACAGACGCTGTGCCTGGTAATGACCATGGTGAAGACTTCCTATGAACTGTCATCCCTAATAGTTTATCATAATGAGGTGATCAACCTGATCATAGCTGCGAACTGATTTAGGTTACATAGGACCAATCCACTTACTCCTTAACTGAGTAGACTACCATGTAGCCATGACTCTCTGTTCTAATAAGAACACGTAAGTATGTTACGTACCAACATGCATCTCATATAATAACATTCATCATTTATTATGCGATCAAAACCCAGAGTTTTAGAAACTTAGAACACACCAATTCTAACAATCTCCCACTCAGTTTAGCAAAGCAAAACGGTTTGACTCCCATTATGTCCACATGTCGCTCAAATGCTTTGGTAGGTATCGACTTGGTGAAAGGATCAACATTATCCGTAGATGCAATCTATGTATCGTTAGTCGCCCTTACTTTTGAAACTGCCGAATCAAATGGAATTTGCGCTCGATGTGCTTCCTCTTATTGTGGTGCCTTGGTTCCTTGGCTTGTGCTACCACTTCACTATTGTCGCAATAAAACACAATAGACAACTGGCCTCTGGTATAAACCTCAAGTCCATAAGGAATTTCTTGAGCCATATCGCCTTTTTGGCTGCCTCGGACGCTACAACGTACTCAGCCTCTGTGGTAGAGTCCGCAATGCACTTCTGCTTTACACTCTACCAACTAATCGCTGCTCTTCCTAACATGAACACAAATCATTATGTCGATTTCCTGAATTCCAAATCTGACATAAAGTCAGAGTCTGTATATCCAATCGACGTCAGTTCCTGTGCAGTATAAACCAACTTATAGTCCCTCGTTTGACGAAGCTATTTGAGTGTACACTTAACAACTGTTCAGTGAGCTGGACCCGGATTTGATTGAAATTAACCCATCATGCCTACTTGAAGTTGAAACAGATATCCGGCCTTGTACAATGCATAACATACATTAGGCTACCTACTGCCGAAGCATAAAGTACCTTCTGCATTTCCGCTCTCTCCTCAGGTGTCTTAGGACCTTGATCCTTAGACAGTTTCACACCATGTCTAAATGGCACGAAGCCCTTCGTAGAGTTTTGCATGCCATTCTGGCCATAACCTTGTCTATGGATGCGGCTTGTGACTGCGTGAGAATCCTGTTCTGGCGATCTCGTGTTACATTGATCCCCAAAACATAACTCGCTTCACCTAGGTCTTTCATATCGAACTGTGTTGACAACCAGACCTTTACTGTTGACAATGTTCTCACATCATTTCCAATTAGCAGAATATCATCTACGTAAAGTTTCAAATACACCACTGTAGTTTTGTCACACCTCTTATACACACATGGTTCATCCTCGTTTTGAATAAATCCATATGACTGGACTGCCTGATCAAAACGGATGTTCCAACTTCTAGATGCTTGCTTTTGTCCATAAATGGACCTAGATGCTTCTGACCTTCTGATTCAAAACCTGGTGGCTGCATCATATATATGTCTTCCTCAAAATCCCCGTTGTGGAATGTTGTCCTGACATCCATTTGCCAGATCTCCCAGTTGTAATGAGCTGCAATGGATAGAAGGATCCAAATAGACTTAATCATAGCTACCGACGAGAAGGTTTCGTCAAAGTCGATTCCTTCTTCTGAGTATAACCCTTGCAACTAATCTAGTTTTATAACTCTCAACGGTACCATCGGATCCCCTCTTCTTCTTATCCACCCACTTACACCCAATAGGTTTAATATTGGATAATGGTGTAACAAGAGTCCAGACAGCGTTATGAGACATTGATGCAATTTCTGCCTCTATGACCTTTTGCCAGTCAGAGCTGTCAGAAGCTCCCACTGCCTCATCGTAGCTCTCAATGGATCATCCTCATCCTCTGGATCAGCCAGCAAGGTTTCTCCATAGTATCTGTCAGGAGCTCTGATGTTTCTCCCACTGCAACGAGATGGCGGAGGAGGTACAGAGTGATTAAGTTCTACAGTATCTAGTGTATTAGTGTCTGAAGTGTTAGCTCCCACTATGCTTTTGGATGCGCGCTCTCCACTAGTACCCAACACCTTTCTATGGGTGGTCGGCTTACGTTGGTCAACTCTGTTATGTCGTCTATCATATTGTATTTTTTAGCATTCTACTTCATCCCCTCGTGGGTGATAAAGACAAATTGATGGCATTAGAGGCTCTTTTCTTTGGAAAGGAGCAGACTACAAATCCGGATCTTACCACCTTGTGAAATGGGGTACTATTTGTAAATCTAGAGATAAAGGGGGCTAGGGTGTCTTGAGCTTGAGAGACTTCAACTTAGCTCTCCTGGGTAAATGGTGGTGGTGTCTTCAAAATGACTTGGGAGACATCTAGTTCAGTGTCGTCAGAGAGCATTATTTTCGTCGTTTCTCTCCCCTCCAATGTCGGTGCAGGAAGTTCGGTAAAATCTCTCCCTTTTGAAGAGGGGTTAGGAGGGTCGCGGAGCCTTTTAAGTACAACACTCGACTTCTCCTGGGGGGGATTGCAGGAACATCAAATTCTGGACAGACCAGTAGACGGGGGATGTTAGTTTGGAAACCCTTTTCTATGACCTTTATGAGAGCGTGGGATTAGAATGCTACTGTTCGCTCCCAAGTCACTTTTTCTTATGGCTCTCCCAATTGGCCTGCCCGTTTTCGCAGGATTGTTCCGGACCACCTGTCTGGCCAATTGCAGGATCTCCATTCAATCCTTGATTCATTCTTAGTTTCTTCCCCATGAGACGCGTCTTTCTGGAAATAGACTTCTTCAGAATCTTTCACAGTGAAGTCATTTTATCGCTTCATCAATCGAGGATGAGTTGTCTGTCCGTTTGCCTCTCACATTTGGAAATCTACAACTCCACTAAAATGCAAGATTTTTATGTGGCTTGGCCTGAAGGAGCGGATTCTAGCGAAAATCCATCTGCAAAGGCGTCATCATCCTTTAGCCATGGACCTTTCCTGTGTCTTGTGCTGCGGGGGTAGGGAGAATTTTTACCATTTCTGCTTCAATGCTCTCCTATTCCAAGTCGATCTGGGGGTCCATGCGGGCCAAGTTGGGGGTGAAGGGTCACCCAGGTTCAATTCGCTCTCTCTGGACGATCTGGCGGCGTAAACAGATCAAGTTATGTCTTTGACCGACTTGGGATCTGTTGGCTATTGGCTTTTGTTGGGGGATCTGGAAGGAGAGGAACACGCGCATCTTCAGGAGTAAGGAGGAGACGTGGGAAGGCACTTGGTGTGCTTCTCTGGCGCTGGTGAAAAGTTGGTTTGCAGGGTTTTCGCCTGGTTTGGGTGATAAGATCAATTCTGTGATTGACCCTCTGTATTAAGTTTCCTTTTTATTATTTTAATAAATTAGCTTGGGGTATGGCTTAACCCTATCCTCTCTGTCTTGGAGAGGAATATCCTAAAAAAAAAAAAATCTTGTCTAAAACAACAAAATGACCTATTTCGGTTGTCCCATGGGGGCCACCGTTTCATTACGAAATTTTAGTGGGCCTTCGGGATTTCGGCCGAAATTTATGAAATTTACTTGAAACTCTGAAACTTCACCGAAATCAAACCAAGGGTTTCGGACCCGCTTCATTTCGGACCCTGCCGAAACCGAAATATTTTGTTGAAATTTAAAAATTTCGACTGAAATTTCAAACCATGGTTGAAGACCTCGGTTTTACTGTATCTCCGTTATATAGGGCCTAAGCTTAATGGCTATTCGGCATGAATTTTTACATGCTTGGATCAGACATAAGTGATTGTTTGCTGCAGTGGTACAGTTGCGTTTCTGCCAGAAAATTGAATTGCGTTGTTCGTTTTGATACTTGAAATGCGTCAAATTACTCACTTGGATGGCATATTAAGCTACTGTTTTCATGTTTAGACAAGTCAGTGTTGATGAAAATGCTAAATGTAATTCTTCTACTTCAAATGAAATTTTATTACATAAGCATTTTATTATACAATTTGTCTTTATTGTGGAATGTTCCTATATTTCGAGCAATGTCCGTATGTTTTAGTGATTGTTATGTTGCCTAAACAGGTGATTCTTTCAACTGAAAGGGGTCAAGGTGCTCTGCTGTCCCTTGATTCTTATGAGAGGTCTTTGATTGCGGTAAACATCTTTCTCTAAAAAAAATTTCAGTGCTGACCTTGGACATTCTATTAATATCTAATATCTATGTTGTGATGCATTGTTTTGTTTTTATTTTTTGTATTCTTCCTCTCCCAGATTCTATGTATATTACATTCTGGCATAAAGAAGCCTTTGGTTTTGATTTTGCAGATTCACTCGAAGGGTGTTAACTTGAAACTCGTCGAAAAGTATCTTTTAGATCCGAAAAAAACTTCTACCGGTAATTACATCTACGATTTGTGACATGTTTTTTATTTTTATTTTTATTGTTTTTGATTATCCAGAGTTTCATTGTAAATTCCATCATCTAAGCAATATTCACATTTCTATGTGTTGACTATTATGCATCTCCTCATCACACATAGAGATATGTGTTATGTGGAGATTTACACCCCTATATAGTGCTTAATGTGATATAAGTGCTGTGTGTTTCTATAGTTGATTGCTTAGATTTTCTTTTAAATTCCATGATTTAATAAATATTTCTATCATTTTTATAATTTGCTATGCATTTACACATTGTCGAAATATTTCCAAGCAATATTTTCATAAATATCACAGTGAAATATTAGTCGAAAAATGGAATTTCGAAACTTTTGGTCGACACGTTTGAATTTTGGTAAATTATTTGAAAAATATATATTCTCTTCATGCAATAACAACTTCTAGAATATGATCTCGATGTGGGAATCTTCAAGAAAATCAAGTAAACAAGGAAAATGATATATATATATATATATATATATATATATATATATATATATATATATATATATATATATATATATATATATATATATATGTTAGGATGCGGCGTGCGGTGCGTGCGGCGCCGCACCGCAGCCGTCTGATGCACTGCTGCGGTGCGTGCGATGCACGCAACAGTGCATCAGACGGCTGCTGCGGTGCGCCGCACGCACCGCACGCCGCATCGTAACACCCCTCTATATATATATATATATATATATATATATATATTTATGGGGCTGGGATCCGTTGACAACCCGTTTCCTTGACAACCCGTTAACAACCCATCATTTGATGGGGCTCGAGGCTTTAGAATTTGCTGATTTTTTGTGAGGATGCTATATATAGCAATGAAATCATCCTTGCAAAAAATCAGAAAAATCCAAAACCTCGAGCCCCATCAAATGTCCTCAAATATAGACCGTCCATTTTAATATTTAATTTGAATAATACATTTGATGGGGCTAGAGGTTTTAGAATTAGTTGATTTTTTGTGGGTGTCCTATCTATAGTAAGGAGATCATCCTCACAAAAAATAGCAAAATCTAAAACCTCTTGTCCCATCAAATGACGGGTTGTCGACGGGACAAGGAAACAGGTTGTCAACGGATCCCAGCGCATATATATATATATATATATATATATATATATATATATATATATATATATATATATATATATATATATATATATATATATATATATATATATATATATATATATATATATATATATATATATATATATATATATATATATATGTGTTTGTGTGTGTGTGTGTGTGTGTGTGTGTGTGTGTGTCAAATGTAATGCACTTGTATCTGGTCGGGCTTGCTCAGGGTGGCGGCCCAAGCCTGGCCCATTGTTTCTATGGGTCGGGCTGTTGAACAGGCTGCGCCGGGTTGGGTTCGGGCTGGTGGGCTTTTTTACATCCCTACACAGGGGACATGATCGGATGATCCATCATATTTTGATCCATGCTTTGACCATCATCCTAATTGTTGGATCCGGGTCTCAGAATTTGCTAAGTTTTTTTGAGGATGATCAACATATCATAGATAGCATACTGACGCGATCTGATATCAACTAAATGCGATGCGGAATGCTTAAACGAATCCAAGTGCAGAATTTAACAATAAAAATCAGATTTCAGCATGTATCAATAAATTTCAGCAATGCTTATAATCACGTTTCATCGACCATTCATTCCCAAACAAATTTAACTCAACGAGATAATAAAATTGACAAGAAGAGACTTAATTTCAGATTAATATAACTGAATTCCAGCAATGAAGCAATAACATCATCTCAAATAATAAGCCATTGTATCAAAGAACAACCACAAACCTAAACGACAAAATCCTAATGGATGAGACTCTCGGGAAAACAGAAATTTAGTATTCTAACATAAAATCAGCAACAAGGCCGGTTAATGGAAAGGAAAATATCACATGAAAAATCAGAGGACAATCCAAACCGTGCTGAGGTCAATGCCGGCAGCTTTCCGATGCTTCGATGTTGCAGAGGAATGGCGCGGAAGGGGGAGGTGTGGTCCAGAAGACGGGGTGAAGAAGCCGAGACGATGATCTTGAAGAAGAAGACACTCCACGTCGATCTTCCGTGAAGCCGAGGATGAATAGCGAGGTGGCGGGGTAGAAGCTTGCGAAGGAAGAACAGGATGAGAAGCAAAGAAGAAATCGTCGGAAAGGATAAACCGAACAAGCGAGCCGCTTCTCCGTTTCTAGGGTTTCAATTTCAATTTTCATCTCCCTTTGCAATTAGGGTTTTTAGAATAAATAGGGGATGAAGGCACAAGGCACAAAAGGAAAGGAAAGAAGAGAGAGAGGGGCCGGTCGGGTAGAGAGAGAGAGAGGAGCGCGCGGATGAGAGAGGGGGAGTCGGAGGTGTCCGCGGGAGAGAGAGAGAGGGCCGATCGGTTGGGGACTTAGGCTAGGGTTTGGGTTTTTTAGTTCTCCTTCGAATCCCATCCATTGAGATCTACCCTAACTTAAAATCCTACGGCTAAAAAACTAACACGGAAATGAGTCAGTTCGGCATCTGTGGCTCGAACTGGATGCGAACATGGCTCGCACCTACCCAAACCAGAAATAAAAACTGAAATAACTAACGATCCGCTAGTCGGATCGACATAAAGTAAAAACCAAAACTGTGGGGCTTCGATTAAGCTTTCCACTGATGCAGACGGGTCGACGATCGGGTTCCTGGATCTCCGGCGCGGATGAAAATACGCCATCAGCTGTAGAAAAACTGCACGTAGTAGGCTCGTCTGCATCAAGTCCCCCGGACTCAAAAGAACTCGACTCCTGTCGAGCACGGTCCTGGATCCGGCGGGGGCTCTCCTGGTAGCAACCGCAACCACTGAATCTGCTCGAACTGCTCTCCCGGGTCCGGTGGCCAAGTAACCCACCTCAAGTATGCAGTAACTCCATCTCGTAGCCTCTGCCCCTCGACGCCAAGCGAAGGCCTGAAAGTCAAAACCAACATCCTCCGCGGCACGATAAGATCATCAAAAGACTCAGATAATTTCATGTGATAATAGGAGTTTGGGTTGACATGAAATTCAAATGACATATACAAAGAAAGGCCGCGGGAGCATAATGTGCTGCGGGTCATAGGCGTGCGCGATAGGCAACGGTGTATTTGAAAAGCCATAGGGTGCGGGTGCATTATGTGTTGCTCAAAGTGGCCTGCGCACGTGGCAAAACAAGTGGGTTCTAGACCGGAAAGATGTGTCATGCAATCATTGTCTGGATGCAGTGAATAAGATATGAAATTAAAGAACTCATCATGCCACTTGTTATGATTTCGAAAAATTAAAGATGATGGGTTGGCTGAAAGTTGAAAGCATGATTCATAAGTACTCTGCATCGAAAAGTGATCAGACATGCCAAAATCGTCTTTAAGGTTAAATTCAACACTTGGATGATATGGATGCACATATGATTGGTCTATGATGGTAGAGATGCCAGGCAAATGATGGATGCGAGTGTCATGAATGCCTACAGACTCTAAATGCGATGTGCATGCAATGGAATGCAAAATGTTATCTAATCCCTTCTCAATCGACAGCGAAGCAGATGAATACCCTACGAGATTATCTACGAATGGTGGTATGGGTTGGTTCTGACTCATAAGAGCTTTAGGTGCAGGGGGTGATGGGGACTGGTGAATAATCAGCAGTGGTGCAGTCACATCATCTCCCTCCATGACTAACTCATTGAGGTGTTCGCCCTCAGACCCCTGACTGTCCTCGTCATTGTCCGCCAGATTTGTCTGTGGATTGACTTGTTGTTGAGGACAATCAACTGACTTGTGATCTGGCTGATCTACCGATTTGTGCTCTTGTCGCAGGGTTTGGCGACTTCTGTTTTGGCTGGTCTGCATGTAGTACGCCAGCGGATTTGTGCTCTTTTCCCTAACACGACGACTAGTGCACTCGGATACTTTCGAGGACAAATTCTGGAACACACTTTGTTTGGAATCAGAAGGGAGGAACTTCTGTTGCATCTTTCCCCTCATGTGTGTCCAAGTGGAAATTTTCTCTTTTCCTTTTCTACCCCTAGCGGTCTGCAACTGTTTCCACCAAACCAGTGCATGACCTTTCAGTTTAAGGCTGACAAATTTAACTTGTTTGTCACGGGGGACTTTCTTCCACTCGAAATACCGGTCGATATGCTCGGCCCACTCTAGAAACTCTTCGGGATCCATCCGACCCCCGAACTCAGGAATGTCTATGTTGATGCTCTGATCCCAGCCCCAATGGGACTTCGATCTCCTAGGAGTTCTGCTATTCCGCCTATCAGATCCATTAGAGGAACTGACGCTGGCTCCTCCTGACTCTAGGTCTAACTCACTATGCCCCGCTCTAGTCCTGTGTTCCCGATGGGGTCGAGGTGGATTCTGGGATTTGGTGACGGCCAAGGTCAATTTTTCTATTTGGGTCTGAAGCCTACCCATGTGTTCCTGTTGCCTTATGAAGGCATCGTGCCAAGTGCGGGGTGGCAAAGATCCATCCATTATAGATTCTATCAACTCACTACAGAGAGAAAAGGGATGGTCCTAATATGTATGCGATCACGCGATGCGTGTTACTAAGTAATGCAAGACACTAACTAAATGAAAGAAGGCAAATAAAAAAAAAAAATTTCAGCAAACACGAGATGATGCGAGATGCGAGAGGACCGGCCGTTGCGTAAGGACGCGACGACTAGTGCGCTCTGATACCAACTTGACGCGATCTGATATCAACTAAATGCGATGCGGAATGCTTAAACGAATCCAAGTGCAGAATTTAACAATAAAAATCAGATTTCAGCATGTATCAATAAATTTCAGCAATGCTTATAATCACGTTTCATCGACCATTCATTCCCAAAAAAATTTAACTCAACGAGATAATAAAATTGACAAGAAGAGACTTAATTTCAGATTAATATAACTGAATTCCAGCAATGAAGCAATAACATCATCTCAAATAATAAGCCATTGTATCAAAGAACAACCACAAACCTAAACGACAAAATCCTAATGGATGAGACTCTCGGGAAAACAGAAATTTAGTATTCTAACATAAAATCAGCAACAAGGCCGGTTAATGGAAAGGAAAATATCACATGAAAAATCAGAGGACAATCCAAACCGTGCTGAGGTCAATGCCGGCAGCTTTCCGATGCTCCGATGTTGCAGAGGAATGGCGCGGAAGGGGGAGGTGTGGTCCAGAAGACGGGGTGAAGAAGCCGAGACGATGATCTTGAAGAAGAAGACACTCCACGTCGATCTTCCGTGAAGCCGAGGATGAATAGCGAGGCGGCGGGGTAGAAGCTTGCGAAGGAAGAACAGGATGAGAAGCAAAGAAGAAATCGTCGGAAAGGATAAACCGAACAAGCGAGCCGCTTCTCCGTTTCTAGGGTTTCAATTTCAATTTTCATCTCCCTTTGCAATTAGGGTTTTTAGAATAAATAGGGGATGAAGGCACAAGGCACAAAAGGAAAGGAAAGAAGAGAGAGAGGGGCTGGTCGAGTAGAGAGAGAGAGAGGAGCGCGCGGATGAGAGAGGGGGAGTCGGAGGTGTCCGCGGGAGAGAGAGAGAGAGGGCCGATCGGTTGGGGACTTAGGCTAGGGTTTGGGTTTTTTAGTTCTCCTTCGAATCCCATCCATTGAGATCTACCCTAACTTAAAATCCTACGGCTAAAAAACTAACACGGAAATGAGTCAGTTCGGCATCTGTGGCTCGAACCGGATGCGAACATGGCTCGCACCTACCCAAACCAGAAATAAAAACTGAAATAACTAACGATCCGCTGGTCGGATCGACATAAAGTAAAAACCAAAACTGTGGGGCTTCGATTAAGCTTTCCACTGATGCAGACGGGTCGACGATCGGGTTCCTGGATCTCCGGCGCGGATGAAAATACGCCATCAGCTGTAGAAAAACTGCACGTAGTAGGCTCGTCTGCATCACATACCCTCAAAATTTTAGTAGATTCTAAAACCTCTAGGGTCATCAAATGTTTTAAGTTTTTTTGACTGTCAATTTCAACTGTTGATTTAAAGAGCACATTTGATGCACTTTGACGTTTTATAATGTGATGATTTTTTGTAGAGGTATCTTTGGTATTTTGATCATCATCTCAAAAACGTGGTAAATTTCGAGACCCGAATCCAACTATTTGAATGATGGGTCAAATATAGGTCAAAAAATGATGGGTTATCTGATCCCGTATACACAGTTTAGTTCTCCTAAGGGACGTCCCTCATCCTTAACTTGGGAGACAAAAAATTTGAGGAGGTTTTATAATTTGCTGATTTTTGGTGAGGATGATCACCTTGCAATGATAGGCCCCCACCAAAAATCACCAAATTTCAAAACCTCTAGGTCCCTCAAATGTGCTCTTCATTATCCACCGTCCATTTTAACCATTCAACAATAGCACCTAGGTGTGTGTGTGTGTGTGTGTGTGTGTGTTATCGATGATAATAGCGTTACTATTGTGTACCTGCCATTTGTTTGCAGAAAATCATTCACTCTACGGCTAGTTTGTCCAATGTGTTTATTAGATATCTATGAGCAAGTGCTCTCTTGTAACCTTCTATGGTAGTGCTAAGGCAGAATCCCACAAGTTTCTCACAATCTCACCCAATTCAATAAGAAACACTAGGTCTTATCGAGGTTTTTAGGGGTCTGTTGTATAAATAGGTGAAGGGGAATAGGAGTTCACTTGCATCCGAGTCCATGGTTTAGCTCCATATCATTGGCCCATCTCAGATGGGACTCGATCCATATTTATGAGACATTTTTCTATTCTCTTTTTGCTATTTTCGTAGTTTTATTTTGGAATTTTATTAAGTTCCAACAACATCTGACTTCTAGATTTTCCAAAAACCATTACCTTGCTGCTAAGAAAAATCTGCACTTTCATCTTGGATCTGACCTTATTACATCAACTGGCCATATCTTGTGATTTGCTCACCCGATGCAGGCGAGTCATACAACTGATTATGAAGCTCTTGATGACGCCAATCCACTCGTACTCTTCGTGCCTTGATTGAGCCTAGCGCTATTGCCACAATGTCCTATCGTCGTAGCCGATTCTCCTCTCACACTTGCTCTTTTCTTTTGTTCCATAGTCTTTTATTCTTCTTTTGAGTGCCTTAAACATGATCCCCCATATGGTAAAAACTATGGTCCTCTTGCTCCTACCGCTGTAAACCATTTATGATGTCTTCAACTTAGTAATGATGGCCATTCTATTCGTCTACCTCGTATTCCTCTTGCTGAGACTTACTCTTCCCACATTCGTGTTTGGGCATATGAACTCATTATGCATCCGAATCTTTGCTTTAGTGATTCCTTAGGATCATCTCCTTATACTCGAATTTTCTAGAGAGATTTGTGCGTGTCCATGTTATGATGAATGGCATTGAATATATGCTATAAGTTTGGCGCAAGATAGGACACATGCAAAGTATCTTTAGTGGATGGATCAATTGCTGTGAGATTGGACCAGACGTATTATGGATCAAGGTATGTTTTAACATCCAATTGTTGTATTGTTGGAGTTCGCATCACTAGTTGAGTCTCTACCTCCAGTGGTGCCACCGGTGGAGTCGACGCCGCCAATTTAACTCCCACTATCAGTCTCTAGTGGAAGAGCTTCCTACCGACACCTTCAATAGAGACTCCTGCCCTGGTCGAGCCTTTATCAGAGCTTCCAATGGAGCCTCCACCTATTCTAGCACCCTTTGAGATCCCTTTAGTGGAGCTCTGCCTTCAGTGGAGTTACCTCCCATGGTTGACCCCTTCTGGGTAGTACTAAATATCTACTTCATTGGAGTAATCCTCTGCTAACTAGTTGAGTGTCCACTTTTGGCTTTGCCTTTAGTAGAATTACCACCCGCTGTTGACTCTTCCACACGTTGACTTTCTCTAGACATACCTACCACTACCTACTAGGCTACATCACCAAGTGTCAACTTCGCGACACCCCTTCGGTGATCTTGTTGTACTTGACGACTGCACTACCCAATTTGCTTTCCTAAAACTCAAGGTCGAGTTCCAACTCAATGGGGGCGAATGATGGGAAGAGGTGTGCGCCAGCAACCGAGCCCCAGGCTCGTCTCAATTTCGATGGCCCATCTCAAATGGGTCTGATCCATATTAGTGAGGTATTTTTATCTTATTTATTTGCTATTTTTTGAGTTTATTTAGTGTTATTTTTATCCTATGTGCTTTTGCTTGATTTGTGGCTTTTAGAGACAATTGTGAGGTGATATCGTGGGTTGTAAAGGCCCACATGACTTTTTTATTATTATCCAATGAATAAGAATACATTCTGAAGTATGTTGCTTTGATGATTGTGATGACTTGTCTTCCTCGACGGTGCAAAGCCTAGGCTTCTCGGTGCGAAGCTGATGATGTATTGACATCAAACCTTGTGCGAATACAATCACTTATCTCTTTCTATCTTCTGCATTTTGTCCATATTTATCCATGCAAATCCTGGAACAAATAACCATTGTCATCGTTATGAACCCATCGTCCTCGACGACCAAACTTTACCAAAAACCGGAAACCGTACAACTGTAGTTTTGAACCCATACGATTTCCACGAAGGCAAACTCTCTTGAATCCTCTTATCAACTTTACTCCTTCTACATGAAAGCCTCGTAATTCCACCATCAAATTGAAACCTAATTTTGCACTATACCAAATCTAGACCATGTAGTCCAAATCTAGAAATCCTTTGATATCTTCCCATCCAGCAAACAGATTACCACCAAACGTTTACCCAAGATTCCCCACTCGTAGACCTACCTCTCTACCAAGTTTTAACAACATATGATTCCCACAATTTCCCAAAACACCAAACATTACTTTACTGTGAACATAAATCTGCACTTTCTTTTTTCGGATCCAACTGGATTATTTCAATTACCAATATCTTTTGATTCGTTCACCCACTTCAAGTTTGAAGTTCTTGGTAAGGCCGATCCACTCGTACCCTCCGTTCCCGATCCAACAGGCCCATGAATGATAAAACTATGATTTTGACCCTGTTGTCATGCATCTCTATAGGTAGGTCATTGATATACCATGTGATTTCCATGAGGTTACCACCTACTTTTTTATTTAGTTTTGAGTATGACATGAAACCAATGTTGATCGTGGGATACGACACCTTCATTTAATGAATTGATTTCAACAAGTTCCTACCACTGTTATTTTACTGTATATCTTAATTTTTTTCATGTGTAGGATAAAACTTGGAGGTGACATCTTTGTTAAACGTGCTTGTATGCGCAGAAAAGGTACGGATCGTCTTTATTGCACAAAACGAGATTACAAGAGTGCGCCGGGACCCGGGTGGCTCGGGTGTGGCGAGTCCGGGTTGCGGCGAGTGTTGATCAGGGGATTGTGGGAGAGATCCTCTGGAGGGTCCCTTTGATCCGCGTCTCCACGTTGTGTTCGTGCGAGAGCTATGAAGGAGTTGCCCAGGACAGTGGTCTTTACAAGGTGAGAGTTTTGGAGAGGCTAAGGAATATCCGCTGTTTCTTCGGTCCCTTCCGTGCTTCGCGCTTCCTCAGCTAGGGGGTCTTCAGCTTCGTCCCTCGGTCTTCGTGTCTTCCTTGCTCCTTGCTTGACCTCGGCGTCCTTGATCGTCGGTTCGCGGCGTCGATCGTGCTTTTGGCGTCGGCTTTGGCTTTGGCTTTCGGCTTTGGCGTGGCTCTGGCTTTTGCTTTGCTTTGGCATTTGCGCTTGGACGTAGACGGGAGAGACTTGCGATGCTTTCGTTCTTCCGGACTTCGCGTCGTATCGGCTAGAACGTGCGGTGCTTTTGCTCGTGGCCGGCGTAGTCGCTTGGCTTTGGCACTTGCGTTGCTTTGGCGCGGGCTTTACTGGGGCTTTTGCTTTGGCTTCTTGAGTGGGCTTTGGCTTCAGCGTCAACTCGGTCTTCTTCTCGAACGACGTGGTCTACTTTTTCGGTGCTTCGACGGTTTGGGTGTCGGCTGGACTTCTCTTCTTCTCCGGGCTTCTTTGGCGTGATCGGAGTCGAAGAATGTTTTCGAAGATAGTGGGGGTAGCACCGATCTCCGTGCGACGGTTGTGGCATCGGCTTTTGTTGATGAAGACGGTGGGGGTAGCGACGGTCTCCGTGCGACGGTTGTAGAGTCGGCTTTTGTTGATGAAGACGGCGGGGGTAGCGACGCTTCAGGTAGTCTTCTCTAGGCTTTCTTCTTCGTGGATGGAGCAGATATTTGTCGAAGGCGACGGGTTGATGACGCTTCGTTCCTCTTTTTCGGGCTTTGGAGCTTGATCGGAGTTGAGGGTTTGTTGGAGCCGACGGGATAGTGCCGCTCCGAGCTTCTTCTCCGGCCTTTGCTTCTGGCGTCTTCGGAGTCGAAGGGTCTTCTTCTCCGAGCTTTCTTCTTCGTGCACGGAGTCGAAGTCTTGATCTTCTTGTGTAAGGGTCTTCACGTTGATGAGAGCTTTCAATGGACTAAGCCGATCCCGGAGGGACAGGCTTGCCCGTGCCTCGTGAAGCCTTGGGTCGATGAAGAAGCTTCTCCTTTTCTGCAGAGCTTCCTCGCTTTGTCTTCAATCTTCGACTTGGCGACGGTTGTGGCGTCGGCTTCGTCTCCGGGCGTATTTGGCGTAATCGGAGTTGAAGGCTTTGTTGAAGATGACGGGTGTAGCGCCGCTTCTCTTCTTCTCCGGGCTTTTGGGCTAGATCGGAGTCGAAAGCTTGTTGGAGACGACGGGGTAGTGCCGCTCCGATCTTCTTCTCCGGCCTTTGCTTTTGGCGTCTTCGGAGTCGAAAGGTTCTTCTTCCCCGAGCTTTCTTCTTCGTGCACGGAGTCGAAGGGATGATCTTCTTGTGCAAGGGTCTTCACGTTGATGAGAGCTTTCAATGTACTAAGCCGATCCCGAAGGGACAGGCTTGCCCGTGCCTCGTGAAGCCTTGGGTCGATGAAGAAGCGTCTCCTTTTCTGCAGAGCTTCTTCGCCTTGCCATCCGACCTTTGAGCCTTCCCCCCTCCCCCTCTATTTATAGGTGAAGGGGGGAGGGGAGAGATATGGGAAGTTTATTTTAAATCCCTTTAATATCTCCCTCATAATTACCCAGGATTTATTCATCCATTGATGAGGGGAATAACTATTTATTTGTTTTCCTTTTCTGGCGGGGTAATTATGGCTCAATCACTTTTGGATTCATCTGGAATCTTGCACATAAAATCGATGGCGACCCGATTCTTCTTCTTGTCCGTCGGATCGAGGGATCGGCGCAGATCCGCGTGTGAGCAGACGTCATACGCTACCTCCCCCCGCGCATGGCGGTAATTCTTTCCTTTTCTTTCTTTTCTTTCCTTTTCTTTTCTTTCCTTTCTTTTCTTTCCTTTTCTCTTCCTTCCTTTTCTTTTCTTTTCTTTCCTTTCTTTTCTTTTTCCTTGCAAGGCCGGCCGGCCCCCATGAGGTTCGGATCCCTACTAGGGGCCGGCCCCCATGGGGTTCGGGTCCCTAGTAGGGGCCGGCCGGGTGGGCCCCACTTGAGGGTGGGCCCGCCCGGTTCCCTTGTCGGGCGCGAGTCGGGTCCGAGTCCGCATTGGTGCGTGCTAGTCGGGTCCGCGTCGGAGCGCGCGTCGGGTTTGTATCCACGTAGGTGCACGCAAGTCGGGTTCGCGTCGGAGTGCGTGTCGGGTTTGCCTCCGAATTGGCGCATGCGAGTCGGGTCCGGGTTAGACACAATTTGTGTGTCTACAGTGCTTTAGCATTGTAACTAATAAGGCATGAATCTTGATGCAAGAGCATCATTGGTGCATATAAGTTATACCTAATTCTTTAAATTTGAGTCCTTTTTTAAACATGGAGGTGACATCTCTATTAAGGATGGCAATTAAACGGGTTTAGCGGGTTACCTGATCTGGTCTGACTCTATTGGGACGGGTTTGGTATGAAATTAAATAGGTTTGGGCGGGTTTGTGCTTGAAAAAAACCCGATCGGGTTTGTGACACGGTCGGGTTTAGCCTACCCCACCCCGAACCCGACCCTGTTACATATACATATCTCGATTAACATATACACTAACATTAGTTGCACTTGCCATAACCCAAAAGTTTCCTTGCATGAATATTTTTTTAAGTGAAGAATTTGTCTATTGTGTTTTATTAAAATGAATTTCGTTATGTGTTTCGATTTTAATTCACATCGATTCGTCCTGTCTAAATACAATTGGGACGGGACAAGTTTGGGTTTTGGACCTTTTGGCTAATATAATGCGACGGGTTTGGTACTTTCCCTCCAAGTCCAAGATGGGTTTGGGACAAGGTATTACTTAACGAGACAGGTTCGGGATAGGACCGACCCATCCCAAACCAGACTTGTTGCCATGCCTAATCTCCGTTAAACTTGCTCAACTCTTTGTTTGCATTAGTTTTTTTCAAGGACGCCTCTTATACATCTTGACAAAATGCATTCTTTCATGGTGATCAACAAGAAGTGTACATAGAGTAACCTCCGGTGTATGTTGCTCAGGAGAAGGTATGCAACAATGTCCAAGACCATGGTTTGATAGATTTAGTGATTTGTTCTGTGTAGGTTGAAGCGAAACGTCTCTAATCAAACGGTAATTGGTCGATGGAGATAGAATGGCATTATTATTTTTGTTGTACGTCTTGATAACATTTTTTGTTATCGGGTGTGATGAAAAGGTGTTCATAATCTTATAGCTCATCTTGATAAGTACTTTTATATGAAGACTTGGGTCAACAAAGTACTTTCTTGAAGCAGAGGTTACTCATTTGCTGGATGAGACAAGCATGTTGGGTTATTAACAAATTGAAACTCCCATCTATGCAAGTGTACTATGACACAATAAAGTTGAATGTGGTCTACTTCATGACTCGTGAAATACCGATCAAGAACAGATGGGAAATAGGAATAATCAGGCCTAAATGAAGGGATAAGGATTGACTTTTAAGAGATGATGAAGACATAGCCAAAGTACTATGACACATTTCTGTGGCCAAAGCTGACTCTGAAATTTGGAATCTTCTTCAGTTCTTCCTCTTCCTACTATCCACGTAGAAATTAATTTTAGACAAAGAGGTGCATTCTTCTTATATATTTCTTTCGTATTTGGCCCGAAATAAAAAAACTTGGCAATGAACACCCCTACTATGTGCAAAGCTTCTTTGACAGCTGCAATCATCCCTTCATTTGTTGCCCAAATAGAACTCATTGTACTGCTCTCTCTTCGGCCTGGATTCAAATATTGATGCAGTGTGATGACTGATTGTTTAGGATTTGTCATGAAATGATTAAAGCACCCATACCAAAACCAATATCCAGTTTAGTCATCGTCGAATTTAACAACTTAACAATGAGTCTCTTATATTTGTTATGTTTTACAATACTTAAAGGGGGTTCCTGAAAAAGGTTATCCTTTATACTCAAATTGTCATTAGAGTGAAAGATTTTCATATGAGGATTGGACGGAGATCCTTCTAATAAAAGGTTTACTTCAGGTTATTGTATTTGTACCTTGGTTAGTGGTAACCTGGTTACGTGGATTGGGCGGAGATCAAGTGCAGACTTTGAGTGCTTGGCAGTGGCTCGTACTGCTTGATTAATGATATGGGTTAAATCTCGTTTGTAGGAAATGGGATCTTCTATCTCTATTCTTATGAAGATGGTATGCAATTATCAAGAAGCTATGTATATTGCTCATAACCCAGTATTTGTTGTGAAGACAACACACATTGAAGTTGACTTTCAATTTATGCATGATATGGTAATAAGAAAAGCAGATTACTTATGACAAGTTACGAACACCTAGGATCCTAGGAAATGTGTTTACTAAAGCCTAGAGTAAGAGTGATTTCTTTGATCTATGGAACAAATTGGGCAAGGCTAATATTTATGGTCTAGCATTAGGTGGTGTTCGTATTAGGGTGTTTTTGTGATTCTTTAATGAGAATGTGAGAACGATTCCTCTTTTGTTTGAGTGTGATATTGTAGATTATTATGTCTATATAAAGAGATGTACCCCCATGATTTTGAGTTCGAACTCCCTAGCGCTTTATCTTCTTCCACACACTCTACCGCTAGAAGATCCAACACTTTTAAATTTTTTTAGTATTATTTATAGTCATAAGAGAAAATTTTCCAAAAGAACTATTTGTTTCTGTCAAAATTGTGCACAATAGGCAACAAAACATTACCCTCTACCTTAGATTACCTACTTGATCCATCTTGAAGTCTAAACTGTCTATAAAACTCATTGAAACCCTTCAAGTTCTTAAAATTGTCACGACCAGTATCCTTGATAGTCTAGAAAATGACCCAGGATAGGAGATATGAAAGGGTACACTTTTTTTTTTGAGTTAACATTAGATATAATATGAGCAACGTTTTTGTATCGTTATTGCTGTCGATATCACCAAGTTGCCCATTGAAAAATAGGGGATATATTGCTATTTATCGCCAAATATCTCTAAAAATTAGGAAAAAGAGGGAAAAGATGACAAAATAAACATTGTTTTAGAGGATTTTTCTATATATCCCTTTATGATGTATAGATACACCATTATGATCAATAACATAAAAAAAGCAATCATTCACTATAGGGGACACTCAATTTAGGCTCTATAGATGAGTCTGTGAATAGTCCGATTTTTTTCGTGAATTAGAAACTTTGTATTAGAATATGCTAATTAACCTAGAAACGTAATAAAGTCATTTCTATAAATTTTATATTGACATACTAAAATTTCATTAGGTTCATTGGGTTTAAATAGATGAAACCCATGAAAACTCGTGAATCCTAGTTAATTTCATGATAATCATGGTGAATCACATCAAACTTAGTGCGATTCATGGTTATCATCTATTCTTCAAGAAAATCTACTTAAGAAATTTGAGAAATTAATTATTTTTTTTTAAAAATATACCTCAACTAAGAATCTTGGACGAAACCCTAAATCCATGAAGAGGGGCTTCAAATCCACCAAGAACAACAAATGGAGGTTTAGTTTTGGTTTAGATTTTGTTTAAAAACCTAAATCAAACCAAAAAAAGAGATGAAATGGGGAAAAAGGGAGAAAAGGGCACTTTGGGGCGATACTGGTGATAATAGGGCGACATCTGGTGACATTTCCCCTTTGTCGGGAATCCTATAAAGGCTGAGAATTAATTTATCACTGAACTTGGCGATAGCTGGCGATATATGGGCGATATATAGGCGATATATTGACTTTTTTCCTGAAAACAAGGGGATTTAGTTGGTTTAGTTGTCGGAGCCCGACGATATAGCGATATATCATTATATATCGCTTATATTTTAAACTATGAATATGAGCACAAGAGTAACAATGATCATCAAATGGAAAATATGCTTAACAAGCTGAAAAGTACAATCCATAACTGATAAAAAGAATTTTGCAACTAAATTATGAACAATGTCCATATTTAATCATAGTGCTTGTGTATGGTCCACCGCTACAACTAAAAGAAAACAAAGGAATGAAGAGCCTAGTAGTATTGGCTGCTTAGTGATGCGCCAGTCACTCCTACTTCAACACAAGCAAACTGGCACCCGATTTGAAGAAAAAAACTGCAACTAGGCTCTGCCATCTCTACTGAAGCTACTACTACTGACTTGAACCCAAGAATTTGGGGCACCTCTACTGAAGCTACTACTGCTGATCTGAACCCAAGAATTTGTGTCAATAGCAGTGATAAACCCACCGAAGTAAGCATAAATAATAAGTAAATTTTAATTTTCTACGAAAAAGATATTTTTCAGAGTTATTCCTATCAATGAATAATATAAGAGATTTTCCCGCATTTCCTAATATATTATGAATCCTAAAGTTTTGTTGAAAAGTGTGGGTAGCAAATTTGCAATGTTGTCTATTTGTTAAAGATAGTTGACCTAGCTGTTTAACCTAACCAATGGAGCGATAGATTCATCCTTGGGGACCGCAGGTCAACAACATGTTACTATCGGGGAGATTTTTCGGTTGGTTCACCCAAAAACATCACTGGTCCTAAATCAGCCTAGGCAAGCACTTTCCTTTATTGACTAATTAAGATTTTCACATTTTGCTCATTGGAGCTCCGAGCCGGCATGCTAAATAACTTTGGTTGCCACATGGTGTTACCGGAATCAGAAGATGGTCCCCATGATTTAGTACATGTTATATTTATCTTTATTCGATTTCACCCCTCAGCCATGGCAATGCATTACAAGTTCACCGTTCTGTCAAGGTAATGCGGCACAAGTGTAGGTGCCTAGTCTGGATCGCTGAGGGTATTTGACCATCTTATTGTTTGACTATATTACACAGAGAACTGTTATGCATACGGCTTCATTATAGATTGCCAATGCTACAAATCATTGGCTTATTTGATACATCCAAAATGGCTACCTTGTGCCATCTTTTTATATCCTTGTATTAATGTATTGTGTGATATATAATGTTATTTGTTTGTGTCATGGAACTTGTTGGCTGTCAATTGTTATATGCAGCCGAAGCCATTTCATTGGAGGATTCTTCCCTTTGGAGAACAGATGATAAAACCTATGAGTTATGGATCTGCTCACTAGTGCACTCACTTATTAGCCACTGTGATGATATCATCCTAAGGTGCCGTGTTACCTTCTATAGTCTCTCATTTTTCATTTTATTGATAGTCTCTGGTTCTTTCCAGATATCTGGTTAAATTCTGTTTGGTTTATTCAAACCTTTCTTTCGGTTTACATGCTTACAGATTGTGTCAAGATATAGTTATGTTAAAAGCTGAGGTAGCTGAACTTTTGTTTGCAAGTGTCCTCATGGATCTTGCAGGAAGGATTGATTTGAGTCTTAACTTGTGCCAGTTAATTTCGACCAAGGTGTGCAGTTTGACCAGTTGTGATGGCATAATTGATGTGTGAATTACAATATGCTGTAGAATGTGTTACTAAACTCCTCTGTTGTGCAGTTTCTCAAAAGCATCCTTACTGAGTCCCATGGCTTGGTCAAGCCAGTGCAGGTCTTGTTGGACGGATTGAACAGACTACGATCATTTTATTTCACAGAGAAAGCTGGCTCTTTCTCAACAACACTCAAGGTAAGGAGTTTAGTAATAGAAATATAGGAATCCTATATTATATGATTGCCTGGTTAGTTTAACAAATGCGTGCATTATTTTGCGCCTGAAATAGTTTCTTTTGATGTCAAGTGAATTGTTTTTTTCCTTAACATTGTACTTTATCTGCTTTGTAGTAAATTGGATGTGGAACTGTGGAAAGAGCATTCCTCTTTGGTGTTGTAGTTTTATTGGATAGACTATATTGGGAAGTCAAATATAGTTATTTATTGCAATGTAGCAGTGAACTGAGTTGCAGTTTTGCAATGTAGCAGTGAACTTAGTTGCAGTTTTGCTATTTATTGCAGAAACTAGGCTGGTTTTATGACATTCATCCCAGGAATATTGATGGAGAATAGATTAAGATGGGTTGGCCATGTACAACGTAGAGCAGAAGACTAGAATATAATTTGTGGAAGCTGTTTGAAAGCACATGGAAAAACTTTTGTTGACAACAGATATAGCCTTGAATAGAAATGACTGGTGAAGAAGGATTCATAAAGGCGACCCCAAGTAGATGGGGCATGGCTGATGGTTATGGTTATCCCGAAAATTTTGATAATTAAAGTGAATTTTCCGACCATAATGCTTATATTTTCTCATGGAGCATCCATCTTGCAAACATAACCTATTTTTCATAATCTTCAAGTTTGAATGCTTGGTTTTTCATCAATGGACTGCATAAGGGCCTGAGGTGTCATGGGGACCTAAGGACAAATGGTATGCAAAGGCTTATGTGAAATCAAAGCAATTGCTAGGTCAAGAAGAGGTGAAACTAGGTAAGGATCCTTGTTACGTTGGACCAATGTTTTAACTATAGTCATCAATGTCATTATTGCCAAGTGTCTCGAGGTAAAAGTTTGGGATTTATCACTTATTTATCACCATTATCGCTATAAACTAGTGAAACAATTGAAAAAAAGGTGAAAAGTAGGCAAAATGAAGGGGGTTTGAGGGGACTTTTTTTATATATCCTTCTATGATGAATAGATACACCATTATAACAAAAAACTTACAAAAAAAAACAATCATTTAATCTAGGGGACCGTCAAATAAGGCTTTATAGATGGGTTTGTAAACATCTTGCACTTTTGTGAACTGTCAAATGCTTTTCAACATAGTCTGTGAATTAAGACAATCACAATATGATAACAAATACTCTGAAACACGATAAACATCTAGATGAAAACCCATAATTTCATGGAATCCTAATACATTTCATGTCAATTACATGATAAACATGTTGAATTACATCAAGCTTGATGGATAACATGTTAATCATCTAATTTTGTTTATGATCAGGCTCGAGGTGGGTCTGACTCGACTAAAACCTAAAACCCAGTATAGTCCCGGTCAGTGTTGTCAAGGCACGCGCCCTAGGTGACGCCTAGGCGACAAGGCGCTTCCGAAGGTTAAGGCGCATGTGCATAAGGCGCACGCCTAACTACGTCTAGGCGCGCCTACGTGTTCCTAGGCGCAGTCAATAGGGTGCACCTTATGCTTCTTTATCTATTTGTTTTCTTTTGGCCTAGGATTATGATTCATTTGTTATATATCAATTGTTTACTGTTATGTGATGATTGTTGCAGTCATTTGATCATTTCAGCTTCATGTGCTTAATTGTTCATTGACTGTTTGTGATAGACTTCAATCATATCTTCATTTGTTGGTGGTTATAGAATCTATCATTATTCATTGATCATTATTACGTGACGAACTTCAGTCACTATATTCAATTATTCATGTTATACAAATTTCATCATGCTAACGGCTAAGTTGCTACAATTTTATCATACTTTGCATTATTGAATATTCAAATGATAACAATATTTTAGTTAGCTATAAAAAATAAAACACAAGGCAACGCGTAGGCGTCTAGGCGCACCTTAGGCACCTCGCCTCGTCTTGACAACCTTGGTCTCGGTCATGTGCCCAATCATTAAATGACATTAATTATGCTTATTGACCGTCGTATCGAGTTTTAATTCGGATTGTTGGTTGTCCATACTTCCCCTATTAGCTTTATTTATTTTATTAATCCCGAATAAACACATTCGGGTTAGCTCAGATTGAAGTATTGAACCGAAAGTTCCCAAACATGGGCATATACAGTTTTCATACTAAGGAATTAACTAATAATGTTCCATCATAAATTAAACAAGCCCAAATTTGTTGAAATAAAGAGACACTACAACAAACAAGAAATATGATGCGACGATGGTCATGAACTATTCGCATCAATTACTTTTATTGAATATCACAGAATTCAACTGCTGACTTAGCTGACACCACCAATGTGTAATTTGAACTTTTGCATTTTGAGAAGCATGTTCGAGACTTCAAACACTACTAAACAAGAAATCTGGAGCATGTTGTGATTCAATTGGTGCACTAGATGAAAGTAATAGGAGAGTATGACTGACAATAATCAGATAAAATTGACCAAAAAATCTAGTTTACTAAATTGGGACAGAGTATGAGAGCAAGGATTAATAATTAATGAGTTTTGGATGCTTTAGATTCTGGTTGAAGTGGAATAGTGGATCAAAGTGAAAATCAGTTTTCTCTTAAAAAATTAAGATGGCGAAGCAGCCAAAAGGCATGTCTAAAATACATTATATATTATAAAATAAAACATCTCATTTTGCTTGTGTTTTATAAATACAAGAACATCTGAAGAAAAAAAAGGATAAGGAAGGACACAGCACAACCATGATATACTAAGGTTGATATTAGAATATTTTGGTTGCAATAAAATATTTAAAAGTTGAAGTGGTAGTCTGGTTCGTTAAAATCCTAGTACAAGAGTGGTTTGAGATTTTGTAGTTGATGTGTACCTTAGGTTTAAGTTGCATGGTACCATAGAATAGATGGTATGGAAACTCTAAGGATATTATATATATGTTTACAATCTCATCATCTATGTCTTATTCCATCTAGGTGGGTCAACTAGATAATGGAATGACAAGAATTCTTTGACAGGGTGTCAGCCCTTGTAGATTGGTGCCTCTTGACTAGAACAAAGTGGTAATAGAACGGTAAAATAGAGTTTTTATGTTTCTATTTAACTCCATCTTCTAGTAACACTTGTGGACTCTTAACAAAACTGAGTTGTGGAACATAGTTATGAAGCAAGGCAATTAATTGAATTTCACTTGTTCACAGTTCTGACTCCTTGCGCAAATTTTGTCACTAAAGCGAACTTGATATTTTAATTTGCAAGTTTAATCTTTCTTCCTTATTTCTTAGAAGTGACATGATATCTTTTACGTGTGTGTGTGTATGGATAATAACTTTGCAATGATTCTACAGCATGGCAGGCCCTCTAGTCTCCACAGAGGTGGTCTTGAAATTATAGGACTTTCATAAGCATGCCATGTTGCTTTTGTGCAGAAATAAAATCCTTTCATTATGGTCTTTATCAATGTTCTAAAAAGCGCTAGGCGCTAGTCGGGCAGTGGGGGACCTTCTAGCGCCTAGACCATCTCGGCGGTGCTTAGGCGTTTTTGTGTTTTTAAATTATTTTGATATTATATATAATATATATATATTTTTACTTACTATAAATTCAAGCTTATCCCATATATTATTTTAAACAGCATGTATCATTTACATAATCATAAATTCCAGATTAACAATAACAAAAGCAAGCATGATATTATCTCATATAATATCATATATCCATAATTTTAGTACATTCCAAATTATAAATTTATGATTATCAATAATAAAATAGCATCTATACACGTTCTAGTGCCTAGGCCCGCCTAGGCGGCCGCCTAGCCCCGTCTAGACATGCCTAGGACTCCCTAGGCGGCCGTCTAGCCTGCCTAGAGGCCTGGGCCATTTTTTTGCACCGCCTAGGACTAGGCTAGGCGGTGGGGGGCCTTCTAGCGCTTAGGCAGCTGCCTAGGCCGCTTTTTAGAACACTGGTCTACATGAAATTGGGGATGTAAAAGTCCGCATATGTTATCTGTTTGTAGAACTTGGTAAAGAAGTGCATCCCTTATGGTTGTTTAATACACGCGATCCATAATTTTTATTCATTAGCTTCCTCCCATCATATATGTTATGTAAATTTTGCTCTCTTTGGTGGATTTAGAAAGTCAAATATGAATTTTTTTATTGTTATCTAGGTATTCTTTATTCTGACTGTTTATTTCAATTTTTTGGTTCCAAGGTGTACTGGCTTTCCATTGATTATCTGGTGGTTGCAAAAGCTGCTATAGTGAGTACAACTATCCCTAGTATGCATACAAAACTTCAAAAGTCTAAATGCAGAATCCATTACTGTTTGCTGGTGCTTTTTATGACTTCTTCAGTTATATAATCCTATTAAATTGTGAATGCTTCTTGGATTGCAATCGGACCAGCTTGGGCTGGACAAGTATCAGAATATATGAGGCCTGCCTGTTGATCAAAGTCTTTTGAGAAAACCCTGTGCCTATAGTTGTCCTATGTCTTATTTGTGAAATAACTATTAAAAATTGTCATGTTTGTTCGTGGACCCTTTGATCTTCCAAAAGAAATTGGCCATCTACTGTACTAATAAATTCATCATCTTAAATATGGTCATGATCGGGGGACACTGTGTTTGCACTCAAATTTTTACACCAAATTTCAAATCATTAAATAGAGGTTTCATAATTTGTTGATTTTTTGTGGAATAGTCACTTTGTCTTAAAGCACATCCACAAAAAAATCAGCACATTTTACATCAAATCTAAAAAGCTTTATCGACCATCCATTTTAATCGTTAATTTGAAGAGCACATTTAATAAGTCTAGAGGCTTTAGAATGTACTGATTTTTTATGAATGTGTTATCTAAGACATGGTGATTATGCTTACAAAAAATCAACAACTAATGAAACCTCTATCTAATGATCTGAAAATCGGTGTAAAAAATCAAGTGCAAAAACAATGTCCTCCGAACCTGACCCATATATATATATATATATATATATATATATTTATAGATAGATACAGAGAGAAATGCTATAATGCGGCATGCACGCAGCGGTGCATCAGACGGCTGCGGTGCGGTGCCGCATGCCGCATTATAGCATGCCCCTATATATATATATATATATGTATGGGGAGAGATACTCTTACTCATGGCCTCTTAGTCATATAGTTACCTATGATCCGGGCCGTCCATTAAATCCTGACGTACGGTTCGGCTTAGATGGGGAGCTAAAGCAATGGTGTCCGCATTAAATGCGGGCTTTTAATACGGACACCATTGCTTTAACTCCCCATCTAATCCGAACCGTACGTCAGGATCTAATGGACGGCCCGGATCATAGGTAACTACATGAGTATGAGGCCATGAGTAAGAGTATCCCTCCCCTATATATATATATATATATATATATATATATATATATATATATATGTATATATATATAAATGCTATAATGCGGCATGCGGTAAGTGCGGCACCGCACCGTAGCCGTCTGATGCACCGCTGCGTGCATCGCATGCACGCAACGCGTGCATCAGACGGCTGCGATGTGATGCCGCACGTACCCCATGCCGCAATATAGCATGCCCATATATATATATAGATATGAGGGTTGGGTTCCTATGACATGTCATAGGGAGTATCCTATGACATATGGTGAATTAGTAATGCTAGAATGTTTAGAATGTGTGGAATTTTTTTTAGGGTGATCACCTTACCTTAGATAGAATGTCCACAAAAAATCAAAGCATTCTAAAACTTGTTAGGGCATCAAATGCTAGAAGCTTTATCAACCATCCATTTTAACCGTTAAATTGAAAAACATATTTGATGCCTCTAGAAGTTTTAGAATGAGCCGTTTTTTTGTGGGGGTCCTATCTAAGATAGGGTGATCATCCTCATAAAAATTCAGAGCATTCTAAATATTCTTGGGTTACTAACTCACCATATGTCATAGGGTACTCCCTATGACATGTCATAGGAACTCATTTCCCTATATATATATATATATATATATATATATATATATATATATATATATATATATATATATTGGAAAAGCTAGTATGCGATCCACTAAAAACACACCTTTTTAATGTTAACATTGTTTAATATATATGTTATCATATTTATTATAAATGTTACACCTCATTCCAATCAAATGTTTAAATTTGTTATTTTACATATTTTTATACAGGTTTTAACCCATTGTTTCTGTACAAATGTTAGCATAATGTAATGTATATGTTATCATATGCATTATAAATGTTATCATATCATATTCAAATGTTTCATTTAATTTTACATATTTCTGTACATGTTTTAACAATACAGAAATCTTGAAAATTTAGCTATAAAATTTGAATGAAATAAGTATAACATATGGTAACATGATCATCCGCACCAATTTTCAAGGAATTCCAAAACTTCTTGGGTCATCAAACGGTAGAAGCAAAATTAACGGTTTCTATGGACGGTGGATAAAGCTTCTAGGGTAATCATATATATATATATATATATATATATATATATATATAGGGTTGTGATCCAGTGAGATATGAGATATATGAGATGACTTTAAGAAACCTATCTAGAGGTTTTAGAATTTGATGAAAATTGGTGGGCATGCTCTCTATGGCAAGTTGATCATCCTCACAAAAAATCATCAAATTCTAAAACCTCTAAGGGCATCGAATGTTAGAAGATTTATCGACCGTCCATTAAAACCAATAATTTGAATTTTGTATTTGATACCTCTAGTGGTTTTAGAATTTGATGATTTTTTGTGAGGATGATCAACTTGCCATAGAGAGCATGCTCACCAATTTTTATCAAATTCTAAAACCTCTAGATAGGTTTCTCAAAGTTATTTCATGGAAGAGTTATCTCACTGGGTCGTTATCCTATATATATATATATATATATATATATATATATATATATATATATATATATCTCGGAAATAGGTGAAAGTTCATAGGAGGACATGGTGTGTTGAACGATATGGCGACATGGCAATTCCCAAGACCCATCATCAAGATCCTTCTCTGAAACTTTGAGTCCTCAACGGAGCATGATGCCAACAAGTGCCAAGGACTGTTCTTCCCCCCCCCCCCCCCCCCCCCCCCCCCCCACGTGCAGGATAGGACAGTCGCTCCTCTCCTGTCATCAATCCTTTCCTTCAGAATGGTCGATGGAGGGATCTCGGTCCACTCTCTAGGAGAGGGGGGCCTCATCTGTTTGGAACCATCAACATCTAGATTGCCAGAATCCTGTGGGGCTTAAAGAGAATAAGAAGACATCTTTCTTCCCTGCAGCGGATGCCTCGGCTCCCAATGCCAGCCATGATGGCTCTTGGGCCGATTGTGTTTTCAGAGGAGCTCGTCCATCCCCTACGCAGTCTTTTAAGAGGGTGTTTCCTCGCCCCTTTCCCCTAGGGGCTTGCTTTTGCTGTGGTGAGATTCGCTGCTGTCATCCCTCTTGTCGAAACGTGATGATTTGGTTGATCTATCGAGCGTTGGGCCTTTCTTCCAATCAATGCAGTCTCCGAGTCATTCATCGCTTTTATGTTCACAATCATTCGGCTCTCCATCCTCCCTCTCCGCTCCTTGCTGTTCCTCAAGCTTTTGTGTCTCTCCTTGCTTGTAATGACTCTCTCTCTCTCTCTGATCGGCTTAAGAGATGTCTTCTTGCTCGGGTTTCCAGTGACCCCACACCGGCAACTGATGCAGGCGCGCGTCGTCCAAGAGCGATTGATGAAGACGATGCTATATTTTTTTTGTATTTTTTTTGTAACGGGATAACTAGTGATACGGAATCACCGAGAGGAAGTGGCGGACGGGGTAAAAACCGTGACAGAGAAGAAAAGATTAGAAGCTTAGATGAGAGGGGGCCTGAAATCCATCAGGATACAAGTTGGGGACTCAAATCCATGAGCCAACGAAGGCATCCGCCATCAATTTTCATTCATCATAATCTGTCTTCAATGGTTACAATGGGGGCACCCGGCCACTATCCGTTCCCTTTGGACGTTATGGAGATCCCGGAGAGTGGTCAAGAAGCTTCGGCCAGCTTGGGACCTGCTGGCTATCGGGCTATGCTGGAGCATCTGGAGGGAGCGCAACTCTCGAGTTTTCTCGGGCAAGGAGGCCTCGATCGCTACTTTCTGGGTTAACTTTGTCTTGCTGATTCGTAGTTGGTCCCCAGGTTTTCCTGTCAAACTTTCGGGTCGTATCCTCCCTTTTCTTTGTAAGCTTTGATTTTCCCGTCATTTAATAAAAGCTTGGGGTACGCTTAACCCCCTCCTCTCAATCTCAGAGAGGAATTCTCAAAAAAAAAATGGTTACAATGGGGGCCTTTAAATAGGCTAAAAGAAAAGATAAAAATGACAACAAATTTAAAGCCAATAAGTATCCTAACAACTTGCCTAAAATAAAGATCTCAAATAAAAAAAGATTCTAAAAGATATCATAAGAGATATCCTGCCTTATCCATCCATGGCAGGTTAGGATGGGCCTTCGGGTGGGCCAACGGGCTTGGGCCCAAGTCGGATCACATCATTCGCTTCCGCTGCGAAGAACTCGCCCTCGAGTTCATACGGTAAAGCGCAATCATCATCGAGGTTTTCGCCGATGTGGTATCTGTCGTCAGGAGCTGATGGTGGAGGCCCAACAAATGATGTCTCACTACACCGAAGTCATCACCGGGGTCCCATGAGAAGGTATCACTGTCGTCGATCGGGAAACATACGTCAAAGTAGTGCTGGGGTAGACGACAGAGTCGGATCGTAATATCAGACCGCTGCGATAGCTCGAACATCGGCTCGCCTGAACGGAGGTAGAGCTGAACAAACACTGTAGGCACCAATAGTCGGTCTAGCCCAAGAAAATCAATCTGTTGAAGCTCGACTAGAGAGACCTCGAAAGAATCCGCAGTAGGTGGTAGCATGGCGGGCGGCAGAAGATCCTCTGGAAGGGGAAGCTCGTCTGCTGGTGGTGATACTGGAGGTGATGGATCCACCAAAGATACAACTGGAGGAAGCTCTGTATGTGGTGGAGGCTCTACTGGAGGTGGAGACTCATCTGTGGAGGCCGCTAGAGGTGAGGCCATTTGTTGTAGCTTCCGTTCTATCTCGCAAGCTATCTCATAAGCTTCGTCCAGATCCCTCCAAGATCTAGATGAAAACTTGGCCTTTATGTCGGAGCAGAGTCCTCTAACGTACAGTACCACTGCCAAAAAATCTTTCTCTGAAAAACCATAGCGGATCATGCGCCGATAGAATGCTGAAGTATACTCATAGACGGAGTTGTTCCCTTGATGACAACGAATCAACCCTTGCATCTTGGTATCCATGTCACAATGGTAGAAGTGTGGTCCAGGGGTAAATCTGGAAATCTGTATTTACTGGTTCGCCAATAATTTCTGCTGATGGTATAGATGCATAGGGCTCGGAAAGGGCTTCGATTCGGTACCAAGAACATCCAAATCGGATGAAAAATGAGAAAGATATGGGGTTTTGAAGTTGTAGGGTCTTATTGGGTCTGTTTTTGTAAACGGGTTGGATCCGAATTCAACTCGGGTTCAGCACTTAAGTGCACAATAGCAACTAGAAAGGTTGGGGATTTGAGGACTGTTGGATGGGAATCTAAGGGTTGTGGTGGAGGAGTGAATTGGGGAAAAAAGGAAAGGGACTAAAGGGGCTATAACTTAGGGTTTGTTTGGGGCACTTGTTTGCAAATAGGGAAGAGGAAAAGGGGTGGCAGCAGTTGCAGCAAGTAGCGCAGCAGTGGCTGCACAGCCGGTACGTTTCTTTCTTTCCTTTTTTTTTTACTTCTTTCTTTCCTTCTTCTTTTCTTTCCTTTTCTTCCCTTTTCTTCTTTCTTTCTATTCGTTCTTTCCTTTTTTTTTTTTTGTCTTCACAGATCTGCGGCAGATCTGTGTGGCTTTCTTCTTCTTTTTTTTTTTTGTTGGGATTGTAGGGCGACGTACCGGAAGAAGATGACGAATCAGCGACGATGGTGATGATGGAACGGCGACGATGACGATGGACAACGGCGATCGAAGCGAAGATCGTTTGTGGTATGGAAACACCACGAAGCCCGGAGCTCTGATACCAACTTGATGCAGGCATGCGTCGTCCAAGAGCGATTGATGAAGACGATGCTATCTTTTTTTTGTATTTTCTTTGTAACGGGATAACTAGTGATACGGAATCACCGAGAGGAAGTGGCGGACGGGGTAAGAACCATGACAGAGAAGAAAAGATTAGAAGCTTAGATAAGAGGGGGCCTGAAATCCATCAGGATACAAGGTGGGGACTCAAATCCATGAGCCAACGAAGGCATCCGCCATCAATTTTCATTCATCATAATCTGTCTTCAATGGTTACAATGGGGGCCTTTAAATAGGCTAAAAGAAAAGATAAAAATGGCAACAAATTTAAAAGCCAATAAATATCCTAACAACTTGCCTAAAATAAAGATCTCAAATAAAAAAATATTTTAAAAGATATCATAAGAGATATCCTGCCTTATCCATCCATAGCAGGTTAGGATGGGCCTTCAGGTGGGCCAACGGGCTTGGGCCCAAGTCGGATCACATCAGCAACCCTCTCCCATGCCATCCAGACAACTTAGGATTCCGACTGATCGTATCGATCGTGGCGCCTATCCAGCTGGGAGTTCCTGGTTGAGTTTCCCAACGAGTATGTCATCCGCTCCTCCCTGGCCTGGGTTAACTTCTCCTTTGGTCCTTTCCAGGTTTGCTCCGGAGCTTGGTCGGCTAACTACAAAGTTGTTGGCTACTGCTCCCTGTCATTGATTAAGTTGTTCATCTCCGACGTCCCCCTTATCGGTTGGAGCCCGACTTCTCTTGCCCACACCTTGCAATCCTATGGTCAAGTTGTTTCCCTAGACAATTAGATCTTTGATGACAACACTGATGACCTCAGGGAAGCTATTGTTACTTTTTGTACTTCTGACCACCCTTCGGCCATCCCTCTGCTTCTCGATGCTCCCTTTGACTCAAAAATCTACCAGCTTTTTATCCACATAGCCGATCAACCAGCCTCGTCGGTGTCCTCCCCACCCTCTTCCCCTTCTGAAGTTCAGTTCAGCCATGGGGGGGCAGGTCCCTCCGTTTTGGGACCAGAGGACTTGGTCCGATCTCCTCCCCAGAGGACTCCGGCTCGTTCTGGAGGTAATGTGATGCAGGCTCCGAAAAGGGACGCTCCAATCTTAAGCAGCTTTAGGGTTTCCCTTTGGTCAATAACTAAGATTTAATTATCAATATAGCGTCGTATGACTCAAAAAGGACCGCAAACATAAATTATCTCACGCAGTACTAAAAGTCTATGCAGTCAACATAAAGCAGGTTTAGGATTTAACAAATAAAGATGCAGTATTATCACTAAGACGAATTTCATCATACGATAATAATAATCACAGCAGTAGATATTGAATTTCAGAGGTACGTTTGCTTCAGATTTTATAAAAAGAAAAGGCTAAATATGCTTGCAAGGGTGACCGACAGACTAAAGATAGCAAATCTAATGAGTAGGCATATGTTAGGACTTCAACTAGCGATGAAACGGAGCGATTACGGCTGCGATGCGGAGGCAATGGAAACAAAGGGAAAACGATGCGGATGCGAGGGGGAAATAAAGTAAAGGATAGATACTGTCTGGGGTTTCCCGCCGTGGGGCGATTGCGAGGATGCGCCGATGATCCCGCACACGGAGCAAGGCTGGACGTCGGGAGAAGCCGGAACCTTCGGAAAAACAACACCGAGGCCTTCACGAGGCGAAATCACGGATGCGGCGAGGATTGGGGACACGAGTCTCTCCCGGGAGCTCTCACAAAGAGGCACGAATTTCAGCAATGATCAAAAACTGAAATCTTCTTCTATCTTCCTCTTTTTGTAGAACTAGGGTTTCTTTTTGGATGGCCAAGATTAAAGGGAAATAAGGGGGAATGGTGGGGATGCAATGGGCCAAGAAAGGAAAGGAAAAGAGAGAGAAATAAGGGGAAGAAGAGAGAGAAGAGAGGGAACGGAAGAGGGGGCGGATTGGCTCGGTTTCCGTGCGGGCAAGGGACGAACAAGCCATAATTGAAGCCCACATAGCCCTAATTGAAGCCCAATTGATGCCAGATCGTCAAATTTATGTTATTTTGCTATCTAACCGTCGGTTTCGAGACATAATCTCGTCCGTCGGTTTCGAGAAGATTTCTCACATTCAGTTGGCCCTAGCTTGGCATCTAACCCTCCTTTGTGTTCACAGGGATTTGATGGTCATGAAGAGGTGACAGAGAGCACGGTAGCGGAAGCCTCTCCAGGAGCCGAAATAGTTCCTCCGCTGAGGACATACTACCGCAGTAGAAGTCATGGTGATCCACCAAATTGATGTTGTAGCTGAATAATTTTTTAGCAGAAAGGGCAAAGGATGATCTTGCCCTCATACTTAACCTTCTGGATCTGGATGCTATTTTGGAACTCGCTGCAGTATGCAGGTTTTCTTTTGCGGATGATGCCGAAGCAGCTAAGACTTTTTTTGTCTCCTCTTGGACTCTAGGGAGTGAGAGGGCTTTGTTGTAATTATGCATATCCTAACATGGAATATTAGGGCTTTTAATGATGTTAGAAATAAACATGCTGTGTCACTTTTTTGTGAGTTGCACAAGGTGGATGTGGTTTGTCTACAGGAAACTAAAGTGAGTAACCCCACTCTAGGTTTTCTTTATAGCATTGATGGAAATAGAATCACAGGGTGTGAGTTTTTAGATTCGGTGGGGGCCTCCGGAGGTATTTTGATTGGGTGAGCGGTTTCTTCTTTTGATCTTCTGGCGAGATCTAGTTCGACTTTCCCTCTCTGTCCGCTTACGTAACAAGTCTAATGATTCCACATGGCTGATAACCTCCGTATACGATCCCAACGATTAGAACCTACGAGGGGTCTTCTGGTCAGAGTTGCAATCGTTAAGTGCTAGCTTCCAAGACCTGTGGGTCCTAGGTGGAGATTTCAATGTTACCAGATTCACTTTCAAAAGGAAAGGAGGAGCGAGTAGCAGGAAAGCGATGGAGGACTTTTCCTCATTTTTGAGGTAGAATACCCTAGTAGATCTTCCATTGAGGGGTCGTCTCTTTACGTGGTCCAATAAGAGGGATTCCCCATCTTTTGCTTGTCTCGATCGTTTTTTAATCTCTAATGATTGGGAAAATCTTTACCCTTCTTGCTCCCAGATGGGCCTTCAGCCTTTTGCCTCATATCATGTTCCCATTATCCTAGACACATGTACCCTTTCTTCTCGGATACTTCGAAGATTTCGCTTTGAGAAGATGTTGCTAGAGAACCCAGATTTTGAGGATCTAGTGAGGAGGTGGTGGAGTCAAATGCCCTCAGACCTTAATCCAGCCAGCTGCTTAGTTTAGAAACTCAGGACATTCCGATAGAAGATTTGAGGATGGGAGTGGTCCTCTTTCGGGAGTATCCATTTGAAAGAAAAGAAGGCTTCTCGACTCTATTGATTCCCTTGAAGTGCTGGCAGAAACTCACCCCCCCAATGCAGCAGACAGGGCAGACTTTCCTTACTTCAAGAAGTGTTGTCGGGGATTCTATGCATGGAAGAAATTATGTGGAAACAATGGGCTCGGGAGAAATGGGTTTAGCTTGGTGCCTCGGAACACTTCGTACTTCCACAGGCTAGCTAATGGACGGCGCAGAGTTAACACTATAGAAACTAGCGATTGGGGGTAACGACTCTTGAGGTGGGCCGACGATTTTGAAGGAGCTACTAACCACTTCAGGAATTACTTTCAAAACCTTCCCTTTTCTTCTCCACTCCTGGATTTTGAGAACCTTTGTTTATTAAGAGTTCCGGATGACATCAAACTGACTTATCCTTTTACAGAGGAGGAAGTCCGACGGACAGTTTTTGATATGTACGGTGATGGCTCCCCAGGGCCCGATGTCTTTCCTATGTTTTTCCAGCGGTTTTGGGAAAGTGTCACCCAGGAGGTGTGCAATCTTGTCGTTTCTTTCTTTGCAGGAACTATCTCTATCTCGAACCTTAATTACTCTGTACTGGTGCTGATCTCGAAGTCTCAAGGTGCTTCAAATATTGCCCAGTTCAGACCCATCAGCCTCTTGAATTGCATCTAAAAGATTGTTACGATGGTTCTGGCTAACAGATTAACTCCTATTATAAACGACATCACCAGCCCTACTCAATCATCTTTTATCAAAGGGAGAACGATCTTTGATAGTGTTGCAGTAGTCCATGAGATTCTTTACAACATGAAGGAGTGCAAAGAGGAAGGAGTTGTGCTAAAGCTTGACTTCGAGAAGGCTTTGGATAGACTTCATTGGTCTTTTGTTATTGACACTCTGAAGGCAAAAGGGTTCCCCCCGATATGGCTCTCTTGGATCCTTTCGTGCTTATTGACCTCGAAGATCTCTTGTTTTATTAATGGTGTCTCTGGTGGTCAATTTCTGATGAGAAAGGGATTGAAGCAGGGATGCCCCCTCTCTTATTTTCTCTTCATTATTGCTATGGACACTTTTGATGCTATTCTTTGCCGAGCATGCAAAGCTAATCTCTTCTCTAGGGCGAGAGGTAATTCCTGGTCTATTACTGATCTTCATTTCGCTGATGACACGATCCTTTTATGTCAAGCCAAGAAGGAATAGATTCCGGTGTTCAAAATCATTTTTTATGGCATGGAGTTTTGTTCCAGTCTTCATATCAATTTCGCTAAGTCCTCTCTCTTCTTCAAAGGGCCTGATGTCAGCAGAGGGAAGCTGTTAACAACCATGCTCAACTGCCGTTTGGACAGCCTCCCCTTCAAATACCTAGGCCTTCCCATCAGCAACGCTAGACTCAAGAGGTAGGACTGACACAAGGTGATTGAGAAAGTAGAAGTGCGATTGGCTGGGTTGCAAAGTTGTCATCTCTCCCTTGGGGGCCGTCTGACTCTTGTTAACTCGGTCCTTTCTTCTATCCCCTCTTACTATCTCGCTTTCTACTTCATCCCGGCATGGGTCATCAAGCGTATTGACACTATACGTAGCTCGGTTCTATAGAGGGGATTGGACGGCCAGTCAGGCTCCTACCACGTCGTCAGATGAGGAGTCGTGTGCAAATCCAGAGATCAAGGCGGCCTCGGAGTTCTTAGTCCGCGTGACTTCAACAAAGCGATGTTGGGCAAGTGGTGGTGGCGCATTCAACACAACCAAGATTATATATGGTCACGGGTTATTAAGGATAGATATTTTAAACGATTTTCTCCTTTGCAAGCTCGTAGTAGGAGATCAGGCAAGATTTTCCCCTTTTGGAAAGGTATCCAGTGGATAGTTGCACCGTTCAAATGTGGTACCAATTTAGTTTTGGGTGATGGTCGGTGTATCAAATTTTGGACGGATCAATGGGTTGGAGATATCGCGCTGGCCACCCTTTTTAATGACATTTTCCTCATTGCATGGTACTCGAATGCAACAGTCCGATCTCATCAGGCAACACCACTTTGTCTATCAAGTTCCGGCGTACTATCTCGGGTGATCTTCAAGTTCAACTTCAGGAATTGCACCGACATATTGCCCATTTCTCTCTTTCCCCGACTGCTGACTCCTCTTCTTGAAGTTCTCTACCACAGGGGCCTTCACGATTACTTCTATAAATTTTTCAACCGGGGTGGCACGATCTGTCCTGTAGCCTCTCATCTTTGGAAATCTCCGGCTCCCCTCAAATGTCGCATCTTTATGTGGCTCTCTATCAGGGATAGACTTCTAACCAAGGTTCAACTTCAACGTTGGCAAAACCTTGGAATCTCTGGTGTCAACTATGTACTCTGTGGTGGCAACAGAGAAGATATCAATCACCTCCTACTACATTGCCCCTTTGCAAAAGCGCTTTGGAAACGACTTAGTATCGCACTCGGCGTGCGTGGTCATCCGGAGTCTATTTTCTCCCTCTGGACTTTGTGGCGCAAGAGGAGAATTAAGAAGGATTTTCGTGTGGCTTGGGACTTCCATAATAAGCAAGCGTCAGTTGAAGAGACCTGAGCCGCCATTACTATGTCTGCGAAGAATTGGAGCACGGGTTTTTCCTCCAAATTATCTACTTTGATCTCCCTCTCTCCAACTATTATAATTTCCTTCTAGTCTCTATTTTATTAATAATAGTTATGGGAAAAGGGAGCCTAGACCCGGGTGTTGCAAAGAATGCTACACCTCAATGGTGTTTGATCACCCTAGAAGTTAAAGAATTTGGTGATTTATGGTGGATGTTTCTCTAGGGTAAGGTGATCATCTTCACTAAAAATCAACAAATTCTAAAACTTACAGGGTCATCAAATGTTCGAAGCTTTATCGACCGTCCATTGTAACCGTTAATTTTGCTTAACACATTTGATGACCCTAAAAGTTTTAGGATTTTTTGATTTTTGGTGAGGTTGATCATCTTACCCTGGAGAAAATATCCACCAGAAATCATCAAATTCTAAAACTTTTAATGTGATCAAACACCATTGGGGTGTAGCATTCTTTGCTACACTCGGGTGTAGGGTCCCTGTGATGCGATGCGTATGCTCAAATAAGTCCAAGTGCAGAATTTAGAACATTAAACATCAGATTTCAGCATATGTAAACAAATTTCAGCAATGTTTAGAATCACTATTCAACATTCATTCAATCCCCAATCAGATTTAAGTTAATGAGATCATAAAACTGACAATAAGAACAATAATTTCAGATTATAAGGACTGAATTTCAGCAATGATAACAATCACTATCTCAAATAATATGCCAATGTCTCAAGAACAAATAAAGATCTAAACGAATAAACTCTAACGGATGAGACTCTCGGGAAAACAGAATTTTAGGGTTCCTACAATGAAATCAGCAATAGGGCCGGTTGCAAGAAAGCAGGTTATCACATGAAAATTATCGAGGATCGATCTCACCGTGCTTTGGTCAATGCCGGCAGCTTTCCGATGCTCCGATGTTGCAGAGGAATGGCGCGGAAGGGGGAGGTGTGGCTCAGAAGACGGGACGAAGAAGCCGAGACGATGATCTTGAAGAAGAAGAAACTCCACGCCGATCTTCCGTGAAGCCGAGGATGAATAGCGAGGCGACGGGGTAGAAGCTTGCGAAGGAAGAACAGGATGAGAAGCAAGGAAGAATTCGTCGGAAAGGGTAAACCGAACAAGCGAGCCGCTTCTCTGTTTCTAGGGTTTCAATTCATATTCATCTCCCTTTGCAATTAGGGTTTTTAGAATAAATAGGGGAACAACTAAAGAAAACAAGAAAGGAAAGAAGAGAGAGAGGGGCCGGTCGGGTAGAGAGAGAGAGAGAGACGTGCGGGTGAGAGGGGCTGTCCGCGGGAGAGAGAGAGAGAGGCCGGCCGGTGGGCTTAGGTGAGGGATTTTTGGGATTTTAATTCCCCTTCGAATCTCATCCGTTGAGATCTATTCTAACCTAACATCCTACGGCTAAAAAGTAAACACAAAACTGTGGGGCTTCAATTAAGCTTTCCACTGATGCAGACGGATCGACGATCGGGTTCCTGGATCTCCGGCGCGGATGAAAATACGCCATCAGCTGTAGAAAAACTGCACGTAGTAGGCTCGTCTGCATCACCCTGCCATATATATATATATATATTATATATATAGAGAGAGAATACCGGGTATGAGCTGACAACCCATTTGCTCAAATGAGCTGTCACCGGCAGCCGTCCGGTTGCATTGATCAAACCGTCCCAAAAAAAAAAAAAATACAATTGTGTTAACAGCTGTTAACACCTCTGCCTCTCTCTCTCTCTCTCTCTTCACAGGCCCGACCCCCGACCACCTCAGGCGACCCCGTCCCCCCCCCCCCGGCAGCACCCCGAACCCCTCCGGCAACCCCTCGACCGCCTCCGGCCACCCACGGCAGCCCCCCGACCGCCTCCAGCAATCCCCGACAGCCCCTCGTCCCCCTCCGGCAGCCCTCCGTCCACCCCATCGGATCTGTCGGTGCTGCAATCGGCCGCGGGAGGTCGGGGGTCTGCTGGAGGGTGCTGCCGGGGGGTCGCCAAAGGGGGACGGGGTGGCTGTCAGAGGGCTGCCAGAGGGACAGTGGGCTGTCGGGGTTGGCCGGAGGCGGTCGGGGGGTTGCCGGAGGGGTTCGGGGTGCTGCCGGGGAGGGGACGGGGTCGCCTGAGGTGGTCGGGGGTCGGGCCTGTGAAGAGAGAGAGGCAGAGGTGTTAACAGCTATTAACACAGTTGTATTTTTTTTTTTTTTGGACGGTTTGATCAATGCAATCGGACGGCTGCCGGTGACAGCTCATTTGAGCAAATGGGCTGTTAGCTCATACCTCGTATTCTCTTTCTCTCTCTCTCTCTCTCTCTCTCTCTATATATATATATATATATATATATATATATATATATATATATATATATATATATATATATATATATATATATATATATATATATAGATATATATTGTCCGCATCCGTTTGATGCACCGGCCGCGTGCATCGGATGCATGGAGTGGTGCATCGGACGGCTACAGACTACGGACCGCATGAACCGCAGACCGCACCTAAGCATCCCCCATATATATATATATATATATATATATATATATATATATATATATATATATATATATATATATATATATATATATATGGTCCGCAACCGTCCGATGCACCGGCCACGTGCATCGGATGCACGGAGTGGTGCATCGGAAGGTTGCGGACTACGAACCGCAGACCGCACCTAAGCATCCCCCATATATATATGAGGACTAACAAATTTGCTAGTCCACTGACCTATTTGATGACCCTACAAGTTTCAGAATTTGCTGAAACTTGGTGGGTGTGTTGTCTTGGTTGAGGTGATCATCCGCACCAAAAATCAGTAACTTCTAAAACTTAGTGTCATCAAATGTACAAAGCAAAATTAACGGTTACAATGGGCGATCGATAAATGTTCTAGCATTTGATGGCCCTAGAGGTTTTTAAATTTTCTGATTTTTGGTGAGGATTAGCTCACCCTAGACAACACACCCACCGAGTTTCGGCAAATTCTTAAACTTGTAGGATCATCAAATAGGCTAGTGGACCAGCAAATTTGCTGGTCCACTAGTCTAGAAAACCCTCTCCTTTCTCTCTCTGGTCCATTTTGTAGGTCAAGATTAGCCTCCATTTTTCCTACAAAAATGAACGCACATGTTTTGTTGGCCTGCTTATTTTGTCGCATTATCTAATACCAACTATTCTCCAAGTATGAACCACGTCGGTATTCAGAAATGAGATATAAATAAGCATTATAATAAACTGAGCCTGACCTATCTTTTGCAGATAATGTTCAAACTTGTACCATGTGCGTTTACAGTCCTATTGGCAGCTTTATTAGGTCAAAATTAGCCTCCATTTTTTCCTGGTTGTAGAAATTGCTGATTTTTGCTGGTCCACTAGTCCAGAAAACTCTGTGTGTGTGTGTGTGTGTGTGTGTGTGTGTGTGTGTGTGTGTGTGTGTGTGTGTATATATATATATATATATATATATATATATATATATATATATATATGGGGAGGGATACTCTTACTCATGGCTTCTTACTCATATAGTTACATATGATCCGGGCCGTCCATTAGATCCTGACGTACGCGATTAGATGGGGAGTTAAAGGAATGGTGTCCGCATTGAATGCGAGCTTTTAATACGGGATTTTAATACGGGCATTTAATGCGGACACCATTGCTTTAACTCCCCATCTAATCCGAACCGTACGTCGGGATCTAATGGACAGCCCGGATCATAGGTAACTATATGAGTAAGAGGCCATGAGTAAGAGTATCCCTCCCCTATATATATATATAGATAACGATCTAGTGAGATAACTTATCTATGAAATAACTTTGAGAAACCTATCCAGAGGTTTTAGAATTTGTTGAAAATTCGTGAGCATGCTCTCTATGACAAGTTGATCATCCTCACAAAAAATCATCAAAATCTAAAACCTCTAGAGGCATCAAATACACAATTCAAATTATTGGTTTTAATGGAAGGTCGATAAATCTTCTAACATTTGATGCCCTTAGAGGTTTTAGAATTTGATGATTTTTTCTGAGGATGATCAACTTGCCATAGAGAGCATGCCCACCAATTTTCATCAAATTCTAAAACCTCTAGATAGGTTTCTCAAAGTTATCTCATATCTCACTGGATTGCTACCCTATATATATAGGAATGTTACGGTGAGCTGTGAGATACCGGTTTAGAAAGTGAGCTGCGGGTATTTTGACCCACCTAGGAGTTTTGGAATTTGATGAAATTTGGTGAGGGTGTTGTCTAGGGTAAGATGATCATCCTCACCAATTTTCATCAAATTCCAAAACTTTTAGGGGGGTCAAATGGTCGAAGCAAAATCTGCCATCCGCAGTCACCATTAAAATCTGCAGATTTTGCTTCGACCATTTGACCCTCCTAGAAATTTTGGAATTTGATGAAAATTGGTGAGGATGATCATCTTACCCTAGACAACACCCTTACCAAATTTCATCAAATTCCAAAACTTCTAGGGGGGGTCAAAACTTCTATGTTACGTTGAGCTGTGAGCTGCGGTAGGAGAAAATGAGCTGCGGGTATTTTGACCCCTTTAGAAGTTTTGGAATTTGATGAAATTTGGTGAGGGTGTTGTCTAGGTTAAGATCATCATCCTCACCAATTTTCATCAAATTCCAAAACTTCTAAGGGGGTCAAATGGTCAAAGCAAAATCTGCAGATTTTAACAGTGACTGCGGATGACAGATTTTGCTTCGACCATTTGAACCCCCTAGAAGTTTTGGAATTTGATGAAAATTGATGAGGATATCATCTTACCCTAGTCAACACCCTCACCAAATTTCATCAAAGTCCAAAACTCCTAGGGGGAAAAAAATACCCGCAGCTCACTTTCTAAACAGGCAGCTCACAGTAACATATATATATATATATATATATATATATATATATATATATATATATATATATATATATATATATATATATATATATATATATATATATATATATATATGAACACACATGTTTGGTTGGCTTGTTGCTTATTTTGTTACATTATCTAATATCTAATACCAACTTTCTCCAAGTATGAACCATGTTGGTATTCAGAATTGAGATCTAAATAAGCATTATAATAAACTGAGCCTAACCTATCATTTTCAGATAATGTTCAAACTTGTACCATGTGTGTGTGCAGTCCTTTTTGGCAGCTTTAGTAGGTCAAAATTAGCCTTCATTTTTTCCTACAAAAATTGCTTCGTGCATAGTTATAATAATTGATTGCTAAAGCTCCAAACTTCTCTTATTTATTTATTTATTTATTTTTTGTGATTCTAATTCAATGAAGCTGTATGCAGTCTTTTTTCTTGATTATCTAAAAACCAACATTATTTTTAAAATTTCTACAGTTATATGATATTGTTGGTTGTAGTTAATATAACTATTAATTCGTAAGATATTACTTACCATATGATGTAACATGTTGTGTGCTAATTCTATCCTAATATTAATGTGTGCTAATGTTATCCTAATACAAATGTGCTCATGCCCAATTAAACTTAAAGAACCGTTTGCTGAATTTAATATACAAAAATAAGATTTCATCTTTATTTAATAACAATTTCAGCAATAGTGATTTGTAGATCTTTTACCTAAACAATCATCTAATCATGAGTTCAATCAGAAGACAATAGTAGATATAGAAATACCCAATTTCAACATTAAAAGAACTTAATCGCAGCATTGATAAGTTTTATTAAAACATTTAGATAACAGTCCAATCTTGGCAAATAAAATATCTAAGAGGAAATAACCTCAGATGTGATGAGAGAAAAACCAGAAAGAAGGTCTGGTAGTAAAGGAAATTAATTACATCCTCAAGATGATGATCAAATCACCAAAGTGCCTCGGTCAATGCTCATGTGTGCCGAAATCGTTGCTAGGCATCGCATTGGATCATGTAATTGAGTGGTAGAAGCGATGGATCAGAAGAGAGGGATAAGGAGCTAGATGAGGGTAAAAGAGGGTTGGTCTAAGTACAAATTCTGCACTTTATGGGGGAAAAGGGTGTGAAATGGTGATAGAGAGAAGTGAACTAGAAGAGTTCAAAGGTTGAAGTTGGAAGATCAATAGGTAGGTGGGAAGCATTGTTCAAAAACTCGAAACTCGGACTCGACTTGAAAGTTGGCCGAGCCGAGTAACTCGGTTCGACTTGGCTGAGTTTTGTCCCAACTCGGTGTGACTTGGCCGATTAACTCAACTCGGAATCTGGCCGAGTTGAGTCGACTCGGTTCTTCTCGCCCGAGTTTTACCTAGCTTTTAAACAATGGTGGGAAGACAAAGAAAACGCTCTTTATAGGATTTTTTCAAACAAAATATGCTCATTTGCATTAGATTTTGATCTTTATTTATATGGAAGGAGAAGTTCTAAGGAGGCATAAGAGCCGTTGGATCAAAGTGAGATGCGAGGAGAAATAGAAAAGGGCGAAAAGGGAAGAGAAAAGGTCATGATGGGAGACGAATAGGAGGCGTCGTCCTCTCTTGGTGAAAAGACCGTACGATCTCCTTGGGGATGTCGTACTGTTGCATTGGGCCGTGTGCTATCGTGGCATGGTCACATAAAAAGGGGTGGCTATGGTTTGGCATGGTCCCTTTTGGGATTCTTTCATCACATCCCTTGATTGCTATAGTTAGGTCCTATGGTTTCTAATGAAAACAACTAAATAACAACTTAATGAGATGGCTAATCCAAATCATTAAAGCACTGCACATAAGTTATGCAGCATAGGTAGCCTACTATCAAATTGTTAATAACTTATGATCTAGGTGTCTGATTGACACGAAATTGGAACATAATGAAAGATAAACCAAAACACATCATTCCCAAAATATAATTTTGATGATAAGTTGCGTCGATTTCCACGCACAGCTGAAGAGAAGGTTCAGCTGTCCCGAACCTCCAGTAGACGTGAAGCTTGTCTTTTATTAACTAACCCTTTATATTCCCATTTATATTCTTAATTTTTACTGGATGTTTCCATGTTTTCAACGGTCTTAACTGAACTATGGTATGTAAATTGATATGCACCCAACATTTTTACTGCGCTTTGAAGTATGTCTCCTTTCATGCAATGCTTCTAAGTCTCTACAATTCATTTAAGTAATATAAACTGAACAAGAGTAATGGTAGATATTTAGTCAATGCCATCAATATTCTTTTTTGGTAGTTGTTTTGTTGAGTATGTCTTATGTCCCCTAAGAAAGTGAACTAATAATAAAAGATATAACAAGCTATAGCCAAAAAATCCAATACCGTGTCGATTTATTTATAGTTATATTCTCAAATAGTGCATCGAGCTAGTTGAGGTTTGCATCCATATTTGCAAGTTGCTCATGGTAACATACCATACCCTATTCCATTTTAATAGTCGTTGCTGCTCATTATCAAATTTCATATGGATGTATATGGCTCTTTTGCAGCGCTGTGGTTCGTACTTCACTGCCGTAATGTATGTCGAGCATTGGTGTGAGGAACATTTTAATTGTTTAACATTAGGATATCCTGATTTTTCCCACCTGGACTCGGTAAATATCTCTCAACTCTTGTCTATGGTTTAAAGCTATGAGGAATAGTTGCTCCAAGTGTTACAAGTTAATCTGACGAAATTTTTTAGAATTGTTTACATTTGCATTTCTTAAATATTTTCCAGTTTTCCTTCCAAATTCATACTTTGTGTAATCATCTATTATGTGATGTTTTCAGTTGCCACCACATATCGAGTTACTGGTTGCAGCATTCACTCAGATTAATGAGCCTGACAGCATATATGGAGTAATCCAGTCACATAAGGTTAATCATTATAATAAACTAGTTTTATAGTGTTGGACCATTCATGCCTTTTTCAATTGGTTTCTACTTTTTTTTTCTTTAAGTTTCCTAATGTTTTCATTTATCGTCATCTTAAAGCAAGTATTTGTCAAAGAATAGTGGGATGTTTTATTTAAGTCCAGCTTATGGTAAAAAAGACCTCTGTGTGTGTGTGTGTGTGGATCCTATTGAGTGAGAAACCTTCATTCGTGAGAAACCATCGCGAAACCTACATAACGGTTTCATAATTTGTTAAAACTTAGTGGGTGTCTATGGCAAGTTGATCTCATTATAAATCATGAAATTCTGAAACCTCTAGGGACATGAAATGTTTGAATATTCATTGATCATCCATTTTTAACTATTAATTTGAATGGTATATTTGTTACGACCAAAGTTTTCATATGTGAATGCGTGACACTAGGCGTTTGATTGGCCAAAGCCTTGAGGCATGAGGCGTAAGACTAAAGTGAGTGTATTTTTTAATTTATTGAATATATAAATAAATATTAATTTTAAAAATGAAAATAGAGAAAATAATGAGAATTAATAATTTCAAATTAGAAATCAAAATCCACGATTACACGTCCACAACTCGTTATCATAATTTACCAAAATATATCCATAAAATGTAAAGTGTACCATTGTACCTAAATTGTACAATAATTAAGACAATTTATAAAATTTTAATTTCTAAGCCAAATGGACCAAATCTATAATTCCTCATGATGTCACAAAATCTGAATTTAATACACTATTTCAACCCAAAGTTTTATTCATCTAGATCAAAAGGCACACTTAGAAATTATAACTTGTCACTCTAACGAAAAAAATGCATTAAGTTTAAGATTCAGTTAATCACTTAATCAGATCGAAGCTCTTCACCTTCAACAATATTTAAAGCAACAGCAGTGTCCACGTCTTCTCCTTGATTTAACCTTGTTAAGACCTCCACATCCTTATCTATATAATAAAGTAAGTGGGTCGTGAGAGTTATGGCAACCACTTAACCCCTGGAACCCACATAACTACATTTGTTATAATGCAACATAAAATCACAAATCAGTAAAATTACAAAAACCAGACACATCCGAGGTGTACACCTTGCGCTTGAAGCGTACGGCTCGCCTTGTGGCGTGCGAATCAGTTGTGCTTCTGACTTTAAGTTGTACACCTCAGGTATGTGGGCGCCTTATCCTACGCCTTTGGGGCATTTCAGGTACTTCTCACTCTGAGGCGTATGCCTCAGACGCGCCTTTGAAAACACTGGTCACACTTTTAGAATTTGTTGATTTTTTATGAGGATGATCAACTTGCTATAAATTCCACACCCACCAATTTCTGTAAATTCTGAAACCTTTAGTGGGTGTCTCGAAGGATTCACATATTAACATGTTTCACAATGGATCGCCCATGTGCATGTTGTGTGTTTGTGGGGGGCACCAATAGATACATACAATTTGCTTTACTGGGCTGTTAAGTACAACTATGATGCCCAATTAATTTAGATGAGTGCTTGCTGAATGTTTGAACAAAAGGGACGTTTTCGGCTTTGTTCTATATAATTTCACCAATAACAATTTGAACGTTTAATCGCCCTAACACGTGTCTAAACATGGATGCAAGCAAGAATATAAAGTAATATGCATATAATCAAAACTTGCATTAAAGAAGTTTAATCGTAGGAATGAAATAAAACTGAAACATCTGATGCAAGCTCGTGTGTGTTAGTGAATGTCTTAATGACTCTCTTGATGATTTTATAGATTTAAAGTGAAAGAGAACCACCAAGATCATGCACAACTTCTTTATTTATAAATTCAATGAAGGACTCTCACAACTATCTTTTAACCGTTCTCTTTAATCCGAATATATTGAACAGTGAAGCATTCAATTGCTATTACTGAAGTTAAATATTAAATCACAGCAAAATAACAAGATTTAATATGAGAGCAAGATCAAATAAATATACGGTGAAGACAAGGGACAATTACAATGCCAGAAAAATGATGAAACAAGCATGCATAGGTCAATGCAAACATCCCATGCTTTTTTTTTTTTGAGAAATTCCTCTCTGAGGGGGAGAGGATGGGGTTAAGCGTACCCCAAGCTTTGATTAATAGAGGGAAAAGTCAAAGATTACAAAGAAAAGGTAAGATTCAACCCGAGAGTTTGACAGGAAAACCTGGAGACCAACTATGAATCAGTGAGACAAAATTGGACCAGAAAGTCATGACCGAAGCTTCCTTGCCCGAGAATACTCTTGCGTTGCGCTCTCTCCAAATACTCCAGCAAAGACCAATCGTGAGCAGATCCCATGCTGGACGAAGCTGAACCTTCACTCTACGGGACCTCCAGAGCGTCCAAAGGGAGCGGATAGTGGCAGGGTGTCCTTTAATATTAAAATTCCGTTTCAGCTTAGACCAAAGTTCCCTGGAGAAGGGGCATCTAAGGAATAAATGATTGACATCCTCCCTATGACCATGGCAGAGAGGGCAGGACAGATCTGTCACATTTGGATTGTTTCTCCTCCTCAGATTGACCCTCGTCAAGATTTTCTCTCTGATTGTTAACCACATGAAAATCCTAGTTTTCAACAGAGCTGGCGATTTCCAAAGATGGCTAGCTATGGGGCAGATGATGCCACCATTATTAAAGAATTGGTAGAACGACTTCACCGAGAAGATCCCTGAGTTGCCCCACTTCCAGCTGGAAGAGTCTCTGTCGTCCCCAAGGGAGAATGCTTCCACAATACTATGAAGATCCGCTAGTTGACTCTGGAGAGAGAGTGGGATAGTCCGTCTGAACTTTATCGACCAGAAACGACCCGACGCTGACTCAGTCGTCTGGGAGCGAACTGAACCCTGAGGATCCCAAGCCAGCCCAAACAGATCGGAGAACATGGTGGCCAAGCTAATATCATCTACCCAGTGGTCAAGCCAAAATTTGACATTTTTACCATTGCCGAGAATCAACCTGGTGTTGATCCGAAATGGGGCCCCGATCTTACAAATACCCTTCCAGAATGTGGACCGAGTGCCTGATTGTCTACTCCGCACTTGCAAAGGAGAAAAGCGTCTGAAATATCTGTCTCTGATAATAGACGACCAGTGGTCACCCTGATCATTCTGTAATCTCCACCACCATTTCCCGAGGAGCGCTTGATTATAGTCTTTCAGGTTGATAACCCCTAAGCCACCCTACTCCTTTGATTTACAGGTGACCCCCCAATTAGCCAGATGATAAGAGCCTGATTATCTATCCGGGCCTTTCCAAAGGAAAGCGCTCCGAATCCCGTCGATCCTCTTGATAACCCAAGCTGGAAAAAAATAGAAGGCTAGGTAGTATGCCGGGATGGCTGAGAGAACCGAGTTGACCAAGGTCAAACGCCCTCCCAGGGATAGTAGCTTCCTTTTCCAGTTCGACAACCTGCCTTCCACTCTCTCCACTAATCTCAGCCAATCATTACGCCCTAGATTCCTGTTACTCACAGGTAATCCCAGGTATTTCATCGGAAAGGATCCCACTCTACAATTCAACATGGAAGTGGTAAGAAGCCCAAACTCCGCGACTGCCCTACGAAGTAGAGCGAACTCTTCGAGAAGTTGATTCGGAGCCCTGAAGAGAACTCTAGCGCGTAGAGGATAATTTTCAAAACTGCCACCTGCTCTAAAGCCGCTTCACAGAAGAGTATCGTGTCGTCAGCAAAATGGAGATTGGAAATGCACCAGGAGTTACCTCGAATGCCTCGGAGGAGATTAAGGGAGCTCGCGTGACATAAAATCGCGTCAAACGCATCCACCGCCAAGATGAAGAGAAAAGGGGAAAGTGGACACCCTTGCTTGAGCCCTTTCCTCATACGAAAATGGCCTCCCGAAGCGCCGTTAACCAAGTAGGAAAGCTTAGAGGAGGACAGGCAACAGGAAATCCAGTGGACCCACTTAGACGAGAACCCTTTAGCCCGCAGGATGGAGAGAATAAACTCCCACTGTAGCCTATCAAACGCTTTCTCGAAGTCTAGTTTGAGAACCAGACCTTCAATCTTGTGCTCTTTCATGTGATAAAGTATCTCTTGGACGGAAGCAACACTGTCCAGAATCTGACGGTCTTTGATGAAAGCCGATTGGCTTTTGCTAATCAAATCATTCATGATCGGAGAAAGGCGGTTCGCTAGGATTTTGGTAACAATCTTATAAGCGCAGTTGGAAAGACTAATGAGCCGGAAGTCCCCCACTGACTCTGCTCCCGCTTTCTTCGGGATGAGAACGAGGAGAGAGTAGTTGATGCTCTCCAAGGAAGAGTTCCCCGAGAAGAAATCCAGGATGAATCTCGTAACATCAGTGGAAATACAATCCCAATAAGTCTGGAAGAATAGCATAGGAAAGCCATCAGGTCCTGGAGCGCCGTCCCCTGCCATATCGAACACAGCTCGCTTGATCTCCTCTTGGGAGAATTCTTTGTCAAGATCTTCTGAAGAAGAAATCCGCTTGATTGGCAAGCTATCCCAAGAGAGAGAAGCAGAGGACTGCGGAAGATCTCGGAAGTAGTTCCTGTAGTGGCTCGACACACCTGAAAGCACCTCCTCTGTCCCTTCAAGTCTCTGACCCCCTACATTCAGGAACTGAATAGTATTCTTCTTTCTTCTGCCATTCGCCACCTTATGGAAATAAGACGTGTTGAGGTCACCCAGCTTGATCCATCTATCTCTAGACCGCTCCTTCCACATAATCTCTTCTGCTCTCAGAATAGCGAGAAGGTCTGATCTCGAGGATGAAAGAGAAGATAAATTGTCTGCCGAGAGAGGGGAGGACTCTGCCTTGATTTCCAGCTCTTCTATTCTCTTCAGAAAGAGTTCCTTGCGGCGAACGACAGACCCGAAACAAGCTCTCTCCCACCCTGTGATCTTCTGACGGAGGCATCTGAGCTTGCGAACTAAATTCCGGGCAGAGTTAAAGTCTGTTGGGAATTGTGCCCACCATCTTCTAACAAGAGTGTCAAACGAAGGGTCCTCTCGCCACATCCGCTCGAAACGGAAGCGTTTGGATGGTCTCGACCATGAGAAACACGTGTCTAGCAAGAGAGGGACGTGGTCAGAGACTAGAGCTTGCAACCTTCTTTGGATAGAATGAGGGAATAGAGCCTCCCATTCGTCCGAGGTAAGAAATCTGTCGAGTCTGGCCATGGAGGGAGAATCTCTCTTATTAGTCCACGTAAAGCGTCTGCCTCTAAGGGGTAGGTCATTCAGATCCAACCGCCTAATGAAGTCCGAGAAATCTTCCATCGCCCCCAAATGGCCTAAACCCCCCAACCTCTCATGGCTAAACCTGGTGACATTAAAATCACCGCAGATTATCCAGGGTTCTAGTTTGTTCCCTCTAGCGTCTGTGAGCTCTTGCCAAAAAGCATGGCGAAGAATCATATCGTTCGGTCCGTAGACTGAAGTAACTAACATCGTGCCATTGCCAGGTTTAACTGAAAGGGACACTGACAAGGAGAAAGAGCCAACTTGCTTACTAACAAGGTCAAAGCTATCTGTTTTCCAGCCAATGAGAATACCTCCTGAAGAGCCCACCGCATCAAGAGCCTCCCAGGTGAACCCGCTCCGACCTGTTAAGCTTCTTAAGAAAGGGGAACTCGGATTGGACGTCTTCGTCTCCTGCAGACACACAACATCCAGACCATGCAAAGCACAAAAAAGACCTACTGCTCTACGTTTATCAACTGACCCCAACCCCCTAATATTCCACGACAAAAACTTCATTAAGTCATTACAAGCCCTCGGCCAAACTCCTAGCCTTCTCCAAGTCCCGAGAGGCCGCCAAGAAATCTCTCGCCGCCTTCCCATCACTTCCAAACGCGAAACCACACGTCGAGGCGATCTCAAGCACTGAGGCATCGTCCAAAAGGTTCAGGAAAAGAGCGAGGTCTTCCTCTGCTCTCGAAGCCAAAAAGCAGCGAAGATTTTGCATCACCGGTTGTTGCTGTCTAGAGTTCCTTCTGAGGTAAGTCTGGATCTGCTGAGGAGGTTCACCGGTGCAAACATCCCATGCTTTAAGTCGCATGAGTTTGTTTTAATAATATCCATCAGATCTAATATTAAAATCAATAGATGGATGATAGGGATCACATGAGGTCCAATAGTAATCCCAAAAGAAGCCCAGGTGGAACCCAACCTGCGGCCTTTTCCTCTGTCTCTCAGCTCTCCACGATGTACACCCGCACAGAAGGGATTCCGCTTGCGGGATTTCAGTCCGTGTGCCTCTTCTTCCCCTTCTTTTGTACGGAGGTCTCTCGTTCTCTCTTTAATTATTTCATGTCCTTTTATCTTACATCCTATGGCCAATATTTGTTGATCCGATGACCCACAATGAAACCCTAAGTGCTCTCCAATTATAAATATATTCAAATTTCTGTACAAGGGATGAGATTGATTGATGAAAGAAAACCCTAGTTTCAAGAACAGAGCATCTATGCTTGTTCGAGGGATTTTCTCCAAGTATTCACCCATCTTCCGGATCATTCTCCCTCTTCCACTATTTCATCTATCGGACATCGGGAACGCATAAGGTATTGACCAAGGCATTGATTAGCGTTAATTTTGTTTCTTGACCGTAACCGTTACTTGTGTTTATCATTTGCCTTCCCTTTGTTTATTTTTGGCTTAGATCGTTACTAGACTTCATAGGTCTCCATCATACGTGTTTTTTTATTAGATCTGCGTTTCTTGGATAAACATGGTTATTTATTTAGTGATTGCAACCTATCGTGCTTGCTGCAATTTCATTTTATAAACTGAAATGTACCATTATCATCATTAAAACCTTACTTGAAAGCTTGGAAACTATTGTTGGATGATTCCATGTGATATCGCTTATCTTTCATGGTCCTGAAATTAAAGTTTAAAAGGGCTAACACCTGATTTTTTTGTTAAAAATCTGCACTTAGTAGTTTCAAGAAACCCGCATGCATCACCACATCGACGCTCTGCATGTTGGAAGATGTCAGCGCCGGTGGGGTACTCATCCACGGATAGTAGCCATTGGTACCATTGAATGTCGCTGCCTTCTGTGAAGTCATTCTTGTATTCTTCCACGTGTCTTAGACAAGGTTTTAAATTTTGTTTTCATGTCGGGTTTCGGTCCAAGATAAAACCAAATTTGACCGAAATTTGATCAAAACGGACCAAAATTTATAGTATCAGTTCGGTTGCAAAAGTCGAAACCGAAATTGTCTAGAATTTGACCAAAATTTGACATAAATGATCGAAATTGACCGAAATTGTGTTTCACACCTACCTTTCGTTTCAGTCTCGATCGAAATTTTGGTATTTTGGTCAAAATTTCTATCCTTGGTTTATGACATCTGAAACTAAACATAAGCATCTTCCTTGATACGGTTAGTAGCAGTGAATGGCAATTGTCTTTGTGGTATGTAATAACAGAATAGCAAGAGTAGAAAGAAAAACGTGGCCTTAGATGGAATAGCCAGTGTAGTTAAGGTGAGCCGAGGCCCTCGCCTGAGGCAAGAGGCAAGGCAAGGGCACCTCGCTTGGATTGAGGCGAGAGCAGGTATATAAGTCGGTTTGAGGCATCTCGCCTCATTTAATTGATGGTTTAGGTTAAAGCCAAACTGAATCACAGCCGTCCTTTCGCATGACATTTGGGATTGAGTGTGATTCACTAGTCGGGCTGGGTAATTCGGATGGTTGTGATTAAATTTTAGGTTTAACCTATATGATCCTATGAGTTTATAACCTCAGAGGATCCTGTGCCCTGTGGATTCAAATCTTCCACAGGATTCCTTCTCGCGGTATGCGGTGCGGCTGGGTGTTCACGGATCCGCCCGATCGGCTCGATCGGACGGCTACTGCTAATCAAGTGGGCATGCGGTCTCGGAGGCGGCTCTTTGCGATCGGATTTCGGGAGTTTTGCCACGTGGCGCGCGCGCAGGACACGGGTGCAGCGTGAACGCTGCACCTGAGGTCCAGGCTTCCCGTCCCCTATATATATATATATATATATATATATATATATATATATATATATATATATATATATATATATATATATATATATATATGTATATTTGCACGCCTTGCCTCAGGTGCCAGTAAGGTTGAGCGCCTTGAGTCCGCCTTAACGCATTGACTACACTGGGAACATTGTAGTTAAGGTGTCACTTAGGCCATTGCCTTGCCTAATTTAGGGCTTGGCTGCCTAGGTGGAGTCTAGGCAGGCGGTGGAGGCTAGGCGAGCCTGTCGACGCCTGGTCAAATTCAATTGGGTGTCGCCCATGGAATCAAATGTCGACAAATTTCCTATGAAACGCACATCTCTTCTCTCATTTTACTTTTCTTGTGTTCTTTATTTTCTCTTGTGTGTAATATACCATGAAGGATTTGTATATGCTGCCATTATGGAATAATTTGGACCTAGAGCACGAATTAGATAGCTCCTAATTCCAAAATTGCGTAGAATAGAAAAATATGTTCAATCCTGTAGTCTAATGCATTTGCCCATGAATAGTTTACCACTATAAACTCTAAAGTTTCCCAAATTGCCTCCTCCTCTAGGTGAATCATGTCACACTGCAACTTCTGCAAACTTATACCATGAAATGCATAGGCAGATAGTAGTTTTAAACTTGCATCCATTATAGGTCGATTTAAAGGATATATGTTAGATATTGTTTTATATACTAATATGATCAGTTATACAATAAGATTGAAGTTTTTATTTTTTTGCACATTGAGCAGCTTCTTTTCTTGGTGATTACAGTTTTTTTTTTTCATGTTTCATCCCAAGAAAAAGAAAATGGAAGGAATTAATTTTGTTCCAATTCATGAATGCTGAAAGATACCTCCATGCCATATTGAGCTGTGCAACACTTCATAAGTCAAATCTTACTTGTGACATTATCCACGGAATAAACCTCTCATAAAACTCAATTTTATTTTACTCTAGAAATTTTTTGACAAGCAATCCGGATAATTGATTATTTCATTCTCAGAGGTTTTATATGTGGACTTTCAATTTCCAAACCACAAGTGTTACTTTGTCCATGCTTCCTCTATATAAAATTTTATAAGGAAGGCATATGTACGATTCTTTTATCTGAAGGATGTATTTCCTTTAGTTGCTAATCTTAGTTCTTAACACTTCCTTACAGTTGACATCTCAAATTATCACACATGAGCATGAGGGAAATTGGAGCAAAGCTGTTGAGTCCTATGATTTGCTTGTAAGATCAGAAGCATGGGGACATAATTATAGTTTATCAGGCAAATCATCTGTAGATGACTCTCATACTTTTTCTGGGGAAGAAGGAAAAATGGCTAATTGGAAATCTTACAAAGGATTGATGAGATCTTTGCAGAAAACTGGTTGCACCCATGTGCTGGATGTATATTGCCAGGGATTGACTAGTCAAAAAGGCCATTTGCAGCATGACTTGGAATTTGCTGAATTACAGGTTGGCATGTGTTTTACATAGCAAGTACATTTCCTTCCTCAAAAGAATAAATGCTAGAAGAAATTAAAACTGCATCAGTTCATATTGTAATAAATTTTTTTTTTGAGCAATTCCTGAGAGGATGGGGTTAAGCCATACCCCAAGCTATCTTATTAAATTATAGAGAAAATTAAAGGTTACAAAGGATCGAGCTTATCTCCTTGGAATACTTGGGGGAGAAACTGTTAATATTGTAATGAATTATTGATAGTTTATTTGCCTTCCCTTTAGTTCCATAATTTTCTTTATAGCTGATGTGTTTTAAAATATTTTGTTCTTCCCTTACTGGATTTCTTCAAAAGTATGAAGCTGCTTGGAGGTCTGGAAACTGGGACTTCTCTTTACTTGCTTTGGAAGCTAATTCTGCTGATTCAGGACAGTACACAAGGAGTGGTCATTTCAATGAAAACTTACACAGGTATCTACCATCAACTCTGAATTTCCATGTCGAAATATGATGCGGCACCGTTTAATTGCAGTTGTTTCTATGTGATTCCACTTTTCTCGTTTTTCTGACTGATTGTGAGTCAGTGTGGTCAAGGCGTCGCCTAGGCGCCGCCTAGGCCATCGCAAAAGGCGCCGCCTAGGCCATCGCCTAGGCGTTTTGGACCCCTGACCGCCTAGGCCATGGCTAGGTGGGCGGTGGAGTCTAGGCGGCCGCGTAGGCCACCGCCTTAGCGCCTAGGTGGCCGCGTAGGCCACCGCCTGGGAGCCTAGTTTTGTAATTTTTTTTAAAAATAGTTGGTTCAAATTGAGTTTTCTTAAATGCCGTTTGGTTTTATAGGTCCATGTTGCTTTATCAATGGCCAACACCATGCATCATTAATGGAAAAAAAAAAATTATTGTGTCCATGTTCTCAGGGTTTGAAGAGGAAAAAGTCGAAATACATATAAGTATTATTCATATAAGAGTGACGATGATATAGATGGTTAGGTGATTTAGATGAGTAATTTTAATTGTTTTTTTTTTTTTTTGGATACGTGGTTGTGAAATGTTCCAATAACAATAGATTACCTAATATGGTTATATTTATGCTAATGTTATTTGTTTGAATTTATGCCTATGATAGGGTTATGTTGCTCTTGCTGATATGTGATTAATATTTGCAACATATAATCGTTGTGGTTGACGCGTGATTCCTATTTGATGCAATAATAATGGTTTTGTAGTTTACCATACGCTCTAGATCATACCAATTATCAAATAGTATTATTTCAACCATATTTATCTCTAGAAATTAAATTTTATTATGTATAAAATCACAAATTACTTATGTATATATATGACTTATATTTATTTTATATATTTAATTTTTATCGCCTAGGCAGACCAAATCGCCTAAGCATCGCCTTGACTACACTGTTGTGAGTCCTATATTCAAGGTTTTAGGTGTTTGCCTTCGTGGCATATGATTAAAAGCTGCTTATGGAGGTGCTTATACTGGTCTTTTATATGCTTACATCCATATTGTAGTAGATTTTCTCAGCACGAAACATTTTTCCTCCATTGTCCCTCTTGGTCTGTCAATCGATCTATTTTGTGAGAATGATGTGATTGGACAAAAAAAATTTTGAGGGCATAGGTTAATTGGTAGTTCAAGCTCCTCCAACATGAGGATTTTATATCTTGGCTACATGACTATGGGCAAACTATGGAAAGAGTCATTATCAGATCTGCTGAAGAAACTCGTAGCTGCGGCTCCACTCCGCTGCAATGGTGGTCTAACTTGCTATCTCGATTGATCTTATCAAGGTGAGGATTTTACGGTTCACCTTCACCTCCAGTATGGTGAGTTCTTTCAACTCGGCATTCCATCCCTTGTATTTGCAAGAGATTTTAGACCACAATGGAAGTTGTTAGAAACGACATGGAAAAACTTTCATTGACAACCTATACAGCCCTAAAAAGAAATGAATGGCAAAAAAGGATTCATAAAGCTGACCCTAAGTAGATAGGACATGGCTTGATGGGTATGGTTATGGTTTTATGATTCAGACCACAATGGCATGACAAACCTTGAGGATGCTCGTATGATTTTTCTTATCCACTATTATCAGAAGATCATAGCTAAATCAGACCTACTGACGAAGTTAGAACAAAATGGCAAGTCAAACCTCGATGATGCCTCACTTGTATTGTTTTGAGTGGGGGGAAATAGGGTGAGTTGTCAGCAGGCTCTCAGGTTGAGAGCAGAAGTGTGATTCCAGCGACGACAGGTTTCGAGACGGCTAAGGGTGGCAGCGAGGTAGCAACGTTGGGGATGGGGATGCGATTGTGGATGGCATGTGTTGGAGGCGGAGGTGGCTGAGTGGTGTGTGATGCTGGAGGACTTCAGTGGCGATGTGTTTAGGTGGCAAACAGAGATGGGGGTTGAGGGGGAAATCCGACACACAGAGCTCCAGTGGGGATGAGGAGATCCCATGACAAAAATGGAGTAACCAGAGAAAATTTGGGGAGAAGTTAGTTACCTCTTCCATGGAGTCTACTCTTCCTTTTATAATCTTTTCCACTGTATATTTACATCATCTGCCAGATATCAAATCCCTTGATTGGGGTTAGCATCCTGAATGTACTGAGTACCCTTTATTACAAAGATATGATAAAATCGCTAGGATTTACCCTTAATTAAGAAGAGATGGTATAATCTGTTCTGATGTGATGCACGTACTATACTAACATTTTCAACAGAATAACCATATGCCTTGTAGCAGAAGTGAAGGTTGACAATCTTTACCTTGTAATTTACTAGATTTTGATTAATGAGCTTTGCCTTCTTTTTAATTGAACCCAAAAAATGCAAATTGAGCACACTTGTTTTCTTATTGAAGTTTTTGCTGCATATCATCGTTTCTTGAATTTTACTTATCTTAACACTTATTCTTCTCCTATAATGTGCACCTGAATAGTTGTTTGAGAGCTTTGCAAGAGGGAGATGATGATGATTTCCATATTAAACTTACTGACTCGAAGAAGGTAAAAAGCTTGTTATTTTTCTTTATTTCTCTCATTTATAGATCTTTTATCAAGTTTATTCGTATATAAATGATACCTTCAACTCCCGATTTTGATTTGTATTTTAGGAACTCATGCTGTGTATATCTGATGCAAGCAAGGAAAGTACTGAATATATCTATTCTACTATAGTTAAGCTTCAGGTAATTGCTCTGTAGACTGTGTGTGGTCCTATATTTCTCTCATAAAGATCACTAACCATCATGTTTTACTAAATTTTCTGTTTGTGCAGATATTAGACCACCTTGGTATGGCTTGGGATTTACGTTGGAAGTCATATCCACATCAAAGAGAGAGATCGTACCATATTCTTGACAAGACTTTTCCAGAACCTGTTATTCCTACTAAAGTTCAGGTTTTGCTTCTTTCATCCACTTACATTATGTGACCACCTGAAAAGCATTGTGTTTAGCTTGTCAATTTCTTGCATCATCAATCCTTGTTTCAACTGTGGGTTTTTTTTTTTTAATTTTCCTTTGTTAACAATTCCTATTAAAGCTAAATCTGTTGTCAGTGCAAGTTTTCCAAACATTTCTCAAAACTTCCACCCATGTTATCTTAGGTCTTCCCTTCCTCTTCACTAGCTCTTCAATTGAAATCTGAGCCCTTTCACGTATCCGAGCCTCTGCAGAACTATGTTTTTTTTTTTTTTGAGAAATCCCTCTCAGTGGATGAGGGGGGGTTCGGCCTAGACCCCTACCAGTGCATTAGAATCAAAAAGAAGGAAGAATAACCATACAGCGGTGACAAAAAAATCAAAAAAGATTACAGATTATGTTATCTAACTGCTCTAGCTCTTTGCCTTGGAGGACAACTTTCCACTGCAACAGCCTCCTCTTGATGGAATTCCGGACCTGGCCCAAAGACAGTTTAATCCCTCGGAAAATCCTGTTGTTCCTCTTAATCCAGATACTCCAGCAGACTGCCATGGCCAGGAAGTCCCAGTTATGCCGAAGTTGACTTTTGATTCTCTTCTTCCGCCAAACCGTCCATATCGAAAAAACTGATCCCGGCGTACCTTGGATTTTCAGGCCTCGCTTCAAGTGGTCCCAGATGTTCTTAGAAAACGGGTAATGAATGAAGAGGTGATTGGTATCTTCTCTACCTTGTCCACAAAGCACACAAGAAGCATCCGTAATGTTAGAATTCCCCCTATTCTGGAGATTGACTCTAGTCAGCAGTTTCTTCTTGGTCATCAACCACATGAAGATGCGGATCTTCAGTGGGACTTTAGACTTCCAAAGAGGAGTGGCCACCGGGCAGATAACGCCACCTTTGTTAATGAAGTTATAAAAGGACTTCGAGGAAAATTTACCTGTAGTCGACAGCCGCCAACACGCCTTATCCTCTTCTTCGTTGACCGACAGTAGTTGCAAGAGATCTTCCAGTTCTCTAAATTGATACTGAAGGAAATCTGGGATACTCCTGCGAAATTTGATGTCCCAGACAGTCCTGTTCTGACGAGGCACACACTGCGATCTGACAGAGCAAGTCTTCGACCAAGCTAACTCATACAGTTCAGGGTACCAGTTCTTCAGAGAACCTTCGACTAACCATCTATCTTCCCAGAAGCGAGTCGATTTACCGTTGTGGACTATCAAGCTAGTACCGCACTTATAAATATGCCCAATTTTTTGAATACCCCGCCAAAAAGGTGAGATTTTCCCCGAAGCTCTGCTTCTGATTTGCAATGGCTTGAAGCGTTTGAAATATCGGCCTCTAATCACTGTGCTCCAAATATCACCCTGATCTTGTTGAAGTCTCCACCACCATTTGCCCAAAAGAGCTTTGTTATGGTCCGCGAGGTTAATGACTCCCAAACCACCCTCTTCTCTAGATCTGCAAACTGAACCCCATTGAACAAGATGGTAAGCTCTGGAATTTGGGTCTGCACCTGATGCAGACGAGCCTACTACGTGCAGTTTTTCTACAGCTGATCGTGTATTTTCATCCTCTCCGGAGATCCAGGAAGCCGATCGTCGATCCGTCTGCACCAGTGGAAAGTTCATTCAGAGATCTAAAACTTTGGTTTTTATTTTGTTTCGATCCGATCCACGGATCTTTAGTTATTTCTGTTTTTATTTCTGGTTTGGGTAGGTGCGAGCCATGTTCGCATCCGGTTCGAGCCACAGATGCCGAACTGACTCATTTCCGTGTTAGGTTTTTAGCCGTAGGATCTTAGATCATTTAAATCTCAATGGATGAGATTCTATAAGAAGCCTAGAAGCCATAACCGATCACCCCACCCGGCCGGTTCCTCTTTCCCGCGGAAGCACCCGCGCGGGTACGCCTTGGGATGCGTGCCCGCGGTCTTCTCTCTCTCCTCCCGCACGTCTCTCCCTTTCTTTCCTTTTTTGTGTGCTTTCTTTGATTGTTTCATCCCCTATAAAGCTACAAACCCTAATTAATGAAAGGGGAGATGAATATGAAATTGAAACCCTAAACGGAGAAGCGTGTGCGCTTGCTCGTTGTATCTCTTCCGACAAATCTTCCTTGCTTCTGATCCTTTTCTTCCTTCGCACGCTTCTACCCCGTCGCCTCGCTATTCGTCTACGGCTTCACGGAAGATCGACGTGGAGTTTCTTCGTCTTCAAGATCATCGTCTCGGCTTCTTCACCCCGTCTTCTGGACCACGCCTCCCCTTCTGCGCCTTTCCTCTACAACAACGGAGTTCTCGCTAGCCGCCGGCATTGGCCAAAGCACGGTTTGAAATCATCCCTCGATAATTTTCATGTGATAAACCTTATTTTCCAACCGGCCTTATTGCTGAACTTATATTAGGGTTTCCAAATCGTTAGTTTTTTCCGAGAATCTCATCCATTAGGATTTATCGTTAGATCGTTGATTGTTCTATGAAACTTGGGCTTATTATTTGAGATTGTGTTAATCATTATTGCTGGAATTCAGTTACAATAATCTGAACTTAAGTTTCATTTGTCAATTTTATTATTTCGTGGAATTAAATCTGAATGGGAATGAATGGATGTTGAATCGTGATTGTAAACTTGCTGAAATCTGATTTTATTATGCTGAAATCTGATTTAATGTTTTAAATTCTGCACTTGGTTTATTTCAAGCATACGCATCCCATCAAGTTGGTATCAGAGCGCACTAGTCGTCGCGTCCTTACGCAACGGCCGGTCCTCTCGCATCATTCGCATCATCACGCGTTTGCTGAAATTTTTTTTTATTTTTTTTCCTTCGTGTCATTTTAGTTTTGTATCTTGCATTAATTAGTAACACGTATCGCGTGATCGCATGCATTTTAGGACCATCCCTTTCTCTCTGAGTGCATCGATAGCATCTACTAGAGAATCTAGAATGGCTGGATCCTCTCCACCCCGTACTTGGCACGATGCCTTCTTAAGGCAACAGGAACACATGGGTAGGCTTCAGACCCAGGTAGAAAACTTGACCTTGGCCTTCACCAAATCCCAGAATCCACCTCGACCCCATCGAGAACACAGGACTAGAGCGTCGCCAGGGCGTAGCAAATTAGACCTAGAGTCCGGAGGTGATAGCGTCAGTTCCTCTGACGGGACTGATAGGCGAAGTAGACGGACACATAGGAAAACGAAACCCCATTGGGGCTGGGATCAGGGCATCAAAATAGAAATTCCTGAGTTCGAGGGTAGGAAGGATCCCGAAGAGTTTCTAGAGTGGGCCGAGAGAATCGACTAGTATTTCGAATGGAAGGAAATCCCCCACGACAAACAAGTTAAGTTTGTTAGTCTTAAACTGAAAGGTCATGCACTGATTTGGTTTTGGCTTTCAGGTCTTCGCTTGGCGTCGAGGGGCAGGGGATACGAGATGGAGTTGCTGCGTACTTGAGGCGGATTGCTTGGCCACCAGACCCGGGAGAGCAGTCAGAGCAGATTCAGCGGTTGCCGTTACTACCAGGAGAGCCCCCGCCGGACCCAGGACCTTGCTCGACAGGAGTCGAGTTCTTTTGAGTCCGGGGGACTTGATGCAGACGAGCCTACTACGTGCAGTTTTTCTACAGCTGATCGTGTATTTTCATCCTCTCCGGAGATCCAGGAAGTCGATCGTCGATCCGTCTGCACCAGTGGAAAGATTATTCAGAGATCTAAAACTTTGGTTTTTATTTTGTTTCGATCCGATCCACGGATCTTTAGTTATTTCTGTTTTTATTTCTGGTTTGGGTAGGTGCGACTCGTGCGAGCCATGTTCGCATCCGGTTCGAGCCACAGATGCCGAACTGACTCATTTCCGTGTTAGGTTTTTAGCCGTAGGATCTTAGATCATTTAAATCTCAATGGATGAGATTCTATAGGAAGCCTAGAAGCCATAACCGATCACCCCACCCGGCCGGTTCCTCTTTCCCGCGGAAGCACCCGCGCGGGCACGCCTTGGGATGCGTGCCCGCGGTCTTCTCTCTCCTCCCGTGCGTCTCTCCCTTTCTTTCCTTTTTTGTGTGCTTTCTTTGATTGTTTCACCCCCTATAAAGCTACAAACCCTAATTGATGAAAGGGGAGATGAATATGAAATTGAAACCATAAACGGAGAAGCGTGTGCGCTTGCTCGTTGTATCTCTTCCGACAAATCTTTCTTGCTTCTGATCCTTTTCTTCCTTCGCACGCTTCTACCCCGTCGCCTCGCTATTCGTTTACGGCTTCACGGAAGATCGACGTGGAGTTTCTTCGTCTTCAAGATCATCGTCTCGGCTTCTTCACCCCGTCTTCTGGACCACGCCTCCCCTTCCGCGCCTTTCCTCTGCAACAACGGAGTTCTCGCCAGCCGCCGGCATTGGCCAAAGCACGGTTTGAAATCATCCCTCGATAATTTTCATGTGATAAACCTTATTTTCCAACCGGCCTTTTTGCTGAACTTATATTAGGGTTTCCAAATCGTTAGTTTTTTCCGAGAATCTCATCCATTAGGATTTATCGTTAGATCTTTGATTGTTCTATGAAACTTAGGCTTATTATTTGAGATTGTGTTAATCATTATTGCTGGAATTCAGTTACAATAATCTGAACTTAAGTTTCATTTGTCAATTTTATTATTTCGTGGAATTAAATCTGAATGGGAATGAATGGATGTTGAATCGTGATTGTAAACTTGCTGAAATCTGATTTTATTATGCTGAAATCTGATTTAATGTTTTAAATTCTGCACTTGGTTTATTTCAAGCATACGCATCCCATCAGCACCCTTCCACAAGAAGCGGCTCCTGATAGAGTCAATCTTCTTAACCACCCACTTGGGCATGAGGTAGAAGGACGAATGATACGAAGGGATAAGAGACAAAACTGCATTGACCAACGTCAATCTGCCTCCCAAAGAAAGATGTTTTCCTTGCCACCCCTTTAACCTGGAATCCACACGCTCAATAACCTTAAACCAGTCATTTCTCTTCAATTTCACCGACGAAAGAGGGAAGCCAAGATACTTGGTTGGAAGGGAATCTAACTTGCAGTTGAGAATAGCAGATAGTGCCACAGCCGACTCTGCGACATCTCCCAGGTAGAAAAGGGATGTCTTGGAAAAATTGATCTTTAAACCTGAGACTACTTCCAGAGAGTAAAGAAGAATTTTCAGCATACTAACATGCTCCTTCTTTGCCTTACAGAAGATCATCGTGTCGTCTGCGAAGTGCAGGTTAGATGTCTTCTAGGACTCGTCTCCGATCCCTTCAATATACCCTTTGGTCTCACTCTTCTAATCATCGAGTCGAAGATATCCATGGCTAGGATAAAGAGAAAGGGTGAAAGCGGGCAACCTTGTTTCACCCCTCGACCTGCCTTAAATTGTTTCCCAGCTTGTCCATTAACGAGACAAGAGAGAGTGGAAGTGGAAAGGCAATTCCAGATCCAGCTGATCCATTTGTCGGAGAACCCCTTCGTTTTCAGAGTGTTGATGATGAAGCTCCATTTGAGCCTGTCGAAGGCCTTCTCGAAGTCAATCTGCAGAATGATGCCTTCTTCTTTCTGCTCCTTCATGTGGAAAATCAACTCCTGAGCTGTAGCCACACTGTCCAGAATAAATCGACCTTTGATGAAAGCTGTTTGACTCTTATAAACTAATCCTTCTAGACTGACAGCTAAGCGATTGGCAAGAATCTTAGTGACAATTTTGTACACGCAGTTCGCCAAGCTGATAGGTCTGAAATCACCAATAGTCTCTGCACCGGTGTTTTTAGGGATCAAAGTCACCCAGGCGTAATTCAAGCTATGGAGGAAAATATTGTGATTGAGGAAATCGAAAAGGAGTCTGCATAAGTCTTCCTTGATAGTCTCCCAGAAGCGTTGGTAGAAGAGTATAGGGAAGCCATCCGGACCCGGAGTTCCCTCAGCCTTCATCCCAAAAACCGCCCTCTTGAATTCCTCCTACGAGAAGGGTTTGTCAAGATCCTCTGTATTCTCCAACTTCAGAGTCTCGAGTCCTTCCCAGTCCAGGGTGGCTACATCTGCACCATCTCTCCCGAAATAGTTCTTAAAGTGATCGGATATCCGCTAGCTGATCTCTCTCTGAGAAGACCAAGATCTATCCCCATCTCTGATCGAATGGATAGTGTTTCGCCGCCTCCCAGAGTTCGCAACTTTATGGAAGAAGGAAGTATTGCTATATCCTAATCTGATCCATTTGTCCCTAGATCTTTGCTTCCACATGATTTCCTCTTTAATCAGCGTTTTGCGAAGATCCTCTGCCTATTTTGTCTTCTACAATTTCTCTGTGTCAGAAATGGAGTTATGTTCTTCTTTCAATTCCAGAGCTCCTATCTTTTGCAGTAACTCCTTCTTTCTATTCATCACATTACCAAACATCTTGAACTCCCAGTTTTTAATCTTGCGTTTCACGTGCCGAATTTTCATATTCCAGTTCCTGGCTGAGTTCGAAATATCTCCTGCTCCGGACCACCAAATATGGACTAAAGACGCAAAGTCAGGATCTTCTAGCCACATGGCTTCGAAGCGGAAAAGCTTCTCCTTCCTGGCCTCCTGGACATTGGTATCTAAGAGAATTGGGGTATGATCTGAGATGAAAGCCGTCAGACCGTGTTGGGTTACCCTAGGATGAAGAGTCTCGAATTCATCAGAAATAAAGAAGCGGTCTAATCTTGCAAAGATCGGAACCTCTCTTTTGTTATTCCAAGTGAACTTCCTGTTATTCATCGGCAAATCGATAAGAGAAAGATCACTGACAAGGTTGGCAAATTCCTCCATGTCTGAACGTCTGCCTATCGCCCCGCTCCTTTCAAAGGAAAAACGGGTGATATTAAAATCACCTCCAAGGATCCACGGGCCTGCAAATTTGAGGCGAATATCCCGAATCTCTTGCCAGAGAGAGGGGCGGAGCTGGTAATCTGTTGGTCCATACACATTGGACACAATCCAGGTGACTCCTGATTGTTGGTGTTTCAGAGTAACTGTAAGGCAGAAAACTCCTATTAACGAATCCAGAAGGGTGAAATCTGGTTCCTTCCATCCAGTGATCATTCCTCCTGAAGCCCCTTCAGCGTCCAACCAAGCCCAGTTGGTGACCCTGTTCCCGCCCATCGAACGAAGAAAAGTCGGCGACGGGTTAGTACACTTGGTCTCCTGAAGGTAAATAATATCGAAAATTGGAGAATTAACATAAAGATTAATGGCTTTACGCTTCTCCACATCACCAAGGCCCCTAATATTCCACGAAAGCGTCTTTATCAAACAAAGAGTAGCAACTCAAACTAACAGAATCAAAAGAGAAACACAAGTCAAACAGAGGGAGGGACCCTCTCCTGCTCCATTCCTCGCAAAATATTAACAAAAGTGGTTGGATCGAATCCTTCTTTCGTGACAGCTAAGCCACATTCTCCTGCCAGAGCAACCACCGTGTCTGGATCCAAAAAAGAAAGGAGGGAGTGGAGTTCGTCGTCTGTGCTCTTCTCCACCATCTTCTTAAGGTGCGATCCCAAAAAGTGACTGTGTTTCCCCCTCTGGTAGGTCTGCTCGAACGATTTCACCATCTGTCTCTGGCTCCGTCTGACTGAAGTCTTTTGAGTTCCTCCCGCAACTCTATCTTCTATTGCTGCTGGAAGATGTTTCGGAAGATCCTCTAGCATCTGACAATCATCAAGGTTATCAGGTAAAGTATCTGGCTATGCTATCAAAGTCGGGACTAGTCGGCGACTAGTCCCCGACTAGTCCCTGGGCGGCATTTTGCCGACCGATTAATTTCGATTCCGTCATTGCTGGGCGGAATCCCGACTAGTCCCCGACTAGACCCGACTAGCCCGACTAGTCCCGACTAGCCCGACTAGTCCCCGACTAACGATTGCCGACTAGTCCCCAGAAAGCATTCTGCAAGCAAATTTTTTTTTTTTGAAAGGAGTCTTTGCAAGCAATTTTGTTTAGATTTTTTTACAGTGGCTCAAAGTCTTGAGTCGCAAGACTCACAACTATGGCTCTTTCCTGTAATCATCTGTTGAGCACCTGAGAATCTCAGATAAAAACATAGACAAATAATTAGTTTATTTGTTGATATCCATATAACCTTATAATCAAAATTGGGGTTGTTCACTGATTAAACATCATCAAACAAATATTGTGATGAATTCTTAGTTCTGAGTCTTTTGACATGGGCATGAAGCTAATACAACTGTGTTCTGTTAGACTGTTACTTATGTAATTATACCCATGCTGTGAAGTGTGAAGGTATGTATTGTTATTAACCGACTAATATCATATACTTATTGACATTTATGCTAGTTCATATATCATATATGTTTAGGGAGGGGGGGCGTTAGAATAAGTTTTGGCCGACTAGTCCCGAATTAGTCCCGATTAGTCCCGACTAGTCCTAGTCGGCCCTTGGCCGACTAGGGCCGACTACCGACTTTGACTGCATAGGTATCTGGAACACAAAAATTCTGAGACAAAGCCCCCTCTGGGGAGGGAGGGTTCTCTCGATCCGAGCTGTCCGCCAAGATGATAGCTATACCTTAAACTTGGGGATTAACGTTTTCAACCGCAATATCCGCAATATTAACTGCCTGAGTATCCGCACATGGCGATCCGGACAAACCAGGATCCCGACGATCAAGGTTACCAACATTCGAATTAGAGGGAAAATCGTTCCCACCTAAATTATCCCCGTATATAGAAGGATGAACGGGATTACTTACTAAGTCTGGAAAACCCCGAATAGGAAGGATACGACTCGGGGAAATCTCACCTTGGGGCCTGGCTCTGGTCTCCTCTGTCTCACGGAAGACACGATCGCCAGTCGTCTCTGCTTCCGGCAACTGTCTAATCTGGAGTTCATAGTATCTGTTGCCTAAGCAGCATGTAACAGACTAAGGGATAGCTTCTACCATGGAAGTGCTAATCGTGACTCTTGCTTCTCTCAGATCGTCTGCCGAGTCCCAGTCATTCTCAAAACTAAGGACTTCACCAAACTGATTAAGAACTTTATTGATGGACTCAAGGCTCCAGGCATGACAAGGAGGGCCCCCAATGAACAGCTTGACATTCCTAAACACCCTGGACCCTATAGCTCTGTTATCTACTGACCACGGAAAGAACTGAACAAAGATGTCTCCAAAGTCAAAGAAAGATTGTTTTAGGGCATTCGAAAGGCCAGCTTTGGACGGGAATTCGATCAAGAACTCGTTAGAGTCTAGAATCCTTGCTCTCCACTGCCAGTTTGCTCCCCAAGCTTGGGAGAAACGACTGGAGAGGATAGATGGGGATCCCTCACCTCGAACCACTTTGCATATAGCACACCATCTTAGGTTGAACAAGGAGTCAAGGACCGTCTGGCTAAAATCCATCACCTCACAGGTGGATGGATGAATGGAGGGTGGAGGGGGGGGAGGGTAGGAGGACGACCCGCGAGCAAACTTCCTGTTGGAAGGACAGTTAGCCATCTTGTGGCCTACCCCTTTACACAACAAACACACCACCCCGTTCCTACAGTCAATCTGAGAATGCCCTTTCTCTCTACATCTGAAGCAAAAACCAAGCTTTGTTTTCTGCGAGGCAACTCCTGTATTTGAAACTGCCTTCTTCCTTGCTACCGATGCATATCTGCTGCTGTGATCTCGGATCTTCTGGGCCCAAGGATCGAGCGAAGGATTGACGGGATGGTAAAAATCTGAGGGTTTTTTACCAGATGTGGTGACTTCAACATACGTAGGGCGAACCCCCTTCTCGGGACCCTTAGCCTGAACCGCCTGGTGTCTCCACTGCACCCCAGATCTGTGGGGTCCCCATCCATGGGGGAGATCTCTGGATGGGAAAGGGGGATAAAGATGACGGGGGAAATCATACCTAAGATCTCCAAACCGGTCATGACTCCGATCTCCTCCTCTCCATCCGCTCACTCTCCAAGAGGGCTTCGAAAGGCCCCACCTCCTATCAGTCACCTCCGCTCTCCTTCCGTCAGTCGCCTCCGCTCTCCTTCCAAGAGCCGCCATCTGAATCTTCAGTTTTAGTTTCTCTCTGCAGAACTATGTTGCACATGCTCATAACATCTAAGTCAGTTATATGTCATTGTCCTTGATCGATGCAACTCCTACAGTTCTCATAATGTGCTCATTCCTTACACTGTTCGTCCTAGTTTTACCGACATCTACCTCATCTTTCTCATTTTTGTTGCAGTCATCTTTGGTTCTTGAATCCTGTTTATTAGACAACATTTTGACATATAACACATTGCAAACCTTTTTTTTCCCATTTCATGAACGTTTCCTTGTCTTGAAAGAATGCTTCAATCATATAGAAACGTAAAAATGCCTCAGCACTTCATCTACCCAGCTCTAATTGTACTAGTTATTTCTTCATCATTCGTACTGTCCTTCATAATAGTTCATATAATAGATCTAATGTAAAGGACATGATTATATTGCGGCATCTCCTTGCTGCTAATATTTTTGGGACTTCATTTCATTTATATCTTCATTTTAATTTAATGTCCTTTACTATTTCATTGTATCTGTTAAGTAAATGTTTCTTTCTTAATGCCACCATGCCACCTTTTATGGTATGTTATTTCTCAATTCAGAAGACCATGTTAAGATTCTTTTTTCTCTCATCTATATACATATATATCCAAAGTTGGCTATGAGTAGCCTTAACAAGAAAAAAGCCTTAATTATTGCTGTGCCTAGGCCCAGATTGGGTCTATATATTGTTCTCTTTTGCTTAATATATATTCTTTCAGGTAGGGTTGGCAATTTCGGACCCGACACGAAGTTAGCGGGTCTGGGTCAGGGCTAAACGGGTTCGGGTTGTAAACGGGTCGACACGATAGACCTGTTTAGTAAACGGGTCGGGTCCGGGTTTAGGGTCTGGACACGGTAGACCCGGGAAGACCCGTTTAGTATTCAATGGGTCGTGTCGGGTCGGGTCTACCTGCAATCCGATACTATAATATATAATACCAGCGGGTCTTTTGGGTCAGGTCGGGTCGAGTCGGATTGGGTCGGATCGGGTCAACTGAATAGACCCGGGTGGTAAATGGGTCTTATCGGGTCTATCCGTTTATTAGCGGGTCGGGTACGGGTTTAGGATCTAGACACAATTAGTTAAGCGGGTCGGGTCCGGGTCTAGGGCTTTTGGACACGACACGAAACTAGACACGACACGAACCCGACACGACACAACCCATTGCCACCCCTACTTTCAGGCTCTCTGTATCTATCCCATAATTTTTTTGTTTTGAGGATGAACATCTAGATCAATGAAAGCATCTTTATCCATCATGAAAATTGGTTTCTTCATGATGTCACGCATTATATGATTATTTGCACATCTCGTTGATAAGATCTGGTTGCGTTGTAACTTGTAAGTGAAACCACGTTTATCGTTCACTTAATATAGCTTGGGGTTTGGCTTAACCCCATCCTCTCCCACTTGGAGTGTAATTGCTCAAAAAAAAAACATGTATATCATCTCACTCTTCATAAGATTTTCAACTCTTATACCAAATTACTAAACAAGAAGCCCAGTATATATGTAATGGGGGTGTACGAAGTGTCGGACTAAGTAAGTGTTTGGAAATTTAGGAGGAATCGAAGGCTATGGGATACTTGAGGGATGATTTTTTGAAGGGCAAAAGTGAATTTTTCAGGTTTAAAGTTGACATTTCAGAAAAAACATAATGGAAAACTGATCTTGCGTCAAGTTGATGCATCCTGAGATGCATTGATCGGACTAAGTTTCAGTCACTTATTTCAGTTTTCTATAGTAGAGACTTATTAGTTTTCTTTCAGTTGTCGTTTGCTGCGATTTGGTTAATTCGAGGCCCGTTTGGATGTTTTAGGCCTTTTATTTATCATTTTTATGCATTTAATATAGTCCTATGTCGTGGGGGATTGTCCACTACCGCTTTCGAAGGCTATTCAACGTAGATCTAGGATTCAGAAGGTGATTACTGACTGAAAGTAATAAAATTCTGCATGCAGGCTAGCAACAGGAGCTTTCAGGAAGATTCTGGCACTCCCAGGCACCCCCTTAATTGACGTGGCACATCAATTAAAGCCCCTTACCCATCCTAGCACTCCCTTAGCTGACATGGCAGCCAAGTGGCACCCAAAAGGGGCCTTTTAACCCTAACCAATCACCCCTCTCTCTTGATCGCACAACACCGCAGCCCTGTCCCTTTTCCCATCCCTTCTGTGCGGAAGATTTATCAAATGAATCTCATCCATTAGGTTTTATCGCTTAGATCTATGCTTGTTCTTTGAGACTTTGGCTTTATTATTTGAGATTGTGTTAGTCTTTATTGGTGGAATTGTTTATTAAATCTGAAATTAATCATTATAATGTCAATTTTATTACTTCGTTAAATTAAATCTGTTTGGGCATGATTGAATGATGATCCGTGACGATAGTCTTTGCTGAAATTTGATTCAATACGTGCAGAATTTTATCTTTAATTGTTTTAAATTCAGCACTTGGGTTTCTTTTAGCATCTGCATGCATCAAGTTGGTATCAGAGCGCACTAGTCGTCGCGTTCTTACGCAACGGCTGGTCCTCTTGCATCATTCGCATCCTTGTGTGCTTGCTGAAATTTTTTTTATTTTTCTTCTTTTCATTTTAGTTTGTGTCTTTGCATTAATTAGGAAACTAGCATCCCGCGTGAGCGCATCCATATTTGGATCACCCTTTTCTCTCTGAGGTGAATTGATAGCATCTTCTAGAGAATCTCCCATGGCTGGACCTTCCCCACCCCGCACTTGGCAAGATGTCTTCACAAGGCAACAAGAACACAAGGATAGGTTTCAGACCTAGATCAAAGCCTTGACCTTGGCCTTCACCTCTTCCCAAGATCCACCTCGACCCCATCAGGAACACAGGGCTAGAGCGTCTCCGGAGCGTAGTGAGTTAGATCCTGAGTCAGGAGGTGATAGCGTCAGTTCCTCTGACGGGTCTGATAGGCGAAGTAGAAAAACTCATAGGAAAACGAAATCCCATTGGGGCTGGAATCAAGGAATCAAAATCAAAATTCCTGAGTTCGAAGGTAGGATGGATCCTAAAGAGTTCCTAGAGTGGGCCGAGAGAATCGATCAATATTTTGAGTGGAAGAAAATTCCCCGCGACAAACAAGTCAAGTTTGTTAGTCTCAAACTGAAAGGTTATGCACTGATCTGGTGGAAACAGTTGCAGACCACTAGGGGTAGGAAAGGAAAAGATAAGATTTCCACTTGGACACACATGAGGGGAAAAATGCAACAGAAGTTTCTCCCTTCTGATTTCAAACAGTGTGTTCCAGAAATTCCAAAACCTGCGACAAGAGCACAAATCGGTGGATGATTACACCAATGAGTTCTACAAGCTCCAAGCTCGCAACGATCTGCATGAAGATGAAGAGCAGAGCGTCACTAGGTATGTCAATGGTCTTAAGCCCTCAATTCAAGAGGTGGTGTTCCTACATGACTTGTATCAAGTCAGTGATGCACACCGTCGGGCTAAGAAAGTTGAGTCACCACTCCCGATCTGTGTCCCGACGATATGACAACACTAGGGTACCATCCGGATCTGTTAGCAGACCACTCCCTGGACCTCACCCTGTAGCTGGTACAGTTCCTACACCCACTGAGAAGGGTAAAGGAGTCTTAGGAACCAACTCGAGCATGATGAAGTGTTTCAAGTGCAACCAGCCGGGTCACAAGTCAGCCGATTGTCCTCGACGTCAATTCAATCCACAGACAAATCTTGCGGATAATGAAGAGGGTAGTCATGAGTCTGAGGGTGAAAACTTCAATGAGTTGGTCTTGGAGGGGGATGACGTGACTGCGCCACTATTAGTTATTCCCCAGTCTCCATCAGCCCAGGCACCGAAAGCGTTACTACCCCACGAGCTCTGTGGAGGACCCCCAAAGCCACATTGCAAGAACCAGAGATTCGAGCTGTTCCGAACAGTCTGCACTGTCAATGACATGGACCTTTGTGTCTTGATAGATGGAGGTTGCACCACTAACTTAATCAATGAAGGGATAGTTAGGAGCAAGAAGTGGAAAGTCAAACCATTGGCTCATCCTTAAAAAACGTCGTGGCTAGACAACACCACAAGCAAGCTAGTGACTTATTGTTGTTTGGCTAAGTTGTCGATTGGGTTGTAATATCGAGACGAGGTTTGGTGTGATGTCCTTCCCTTGGAAGTAGCTGATATTATCCTTGGGCGTCCATGGCAGTTCGACCGAGATGTACTACAACACGGGAAAGCCAACACCTACAATTTCCTTAAGGATGGCATCAACGTCACCTTATGGCCCACATGTTTTAAGAGACACCGATCCCATGCATCTCAAACTCTTCTGAGTCAGAGCCATCCCATACCACCATTTGCAGATAATTTAGTAGGGTGTTCTTCTGATTCACTAAAAATTAAGAAGGGATTAGACAACATATTGCATTCCATCGCATGCACATCGCATTTAGAGTCTGTAGGCATCCATGGCAGTCACATTCATCATTTGCGTGACATCTTTACATTCACAGACCATTCATATGTGCATCCATATTATCGACCAAGTGTTGAGTTAAGCATTAAAGAAGATTTTGCTACGTTTGTTCACTTTTCAATGCTGGGTACTTATGAGCCATGCTTTCAGATTTCAAAAAGCCCATTATTTTTACTTTTTCGAAGTCATAACAAGTGGCTTGATGAGTTATTTAATTTCTTATTTTATTTACTGCATTCAGACAATGATTGCATGGCATATCTTCTTAGTCTAGAATCCACTTGTTTTGCTACGTGCGCAGGCCACTTTGAGCAACACATATTGCACCCGCACCCCATGACCTTTCAAAGAAACCATAGCTTATTGCGCAAGCCGATGACCCGCAACATATTATGCTCCCGTGGCCTTTCCTTTCATATGTCTTTTGAATTTCCTGTCAACCTATCTTCCTATTATCACATGAACTTATCTGGATATCTTGACGATTTTTCCGTGTCGAGGAGGATGTTGGTTTTGGCTTTCAGGTCTTCGCTTGGCGTTGATGAGCAGGGGATGCCAGATGAAGTCGCTGCGTACTTGAGGCTGATTACTTGGCCACCGGACCCGGGAGAGCAGTTGGAGCATATGCAAAGGTTGCGGCTACGTCCAGGAGAGCCCCCACCGGATCCAGGACCTTACTCGACAGGAGTCGAGTTCTTTTCAGTCCGGGGGACTTGATGCAGACGAGGCCGATGTGCAGATTTCCATAGCTGATGGCGTATTTTTATTCCCTACGGAGATCCAGGAAGCTGATCGCCAATCCGTCTGCATCAGTGGAAAGCTAGTTCGATTATCTATGACTTTGGTTTTTATTTTCTGTCGATCCGACTGACGGATCTTGAGTTATTTATGTTTTTATTTCTGGTTTGGGTAGGTGCGAGCCATGTTTGCATCCGGTTCGAGCCACAGATGCCGAACTGACTCATTTCTATGTTTAGGTTTTAGTTGTAGGATCTTAAGGCGACTTAAATCTCAATGGATGATATTCAAAGGGAGTCAAAACCCTAGCCGAATCCCCCCCTCACCCGTCCGGCTCCCTCTTCCAGCGGAAAGACCCACGCAGGCACGCCTTGGGAAGCATGCCCGTCCCCTTCTCTCTCTTTGCCGCGCGGACGCCTCTCTCTCTTTCTTTCCTTTTTTTTCTTTTGTTGTTCCTTACCTATAAAGCCATGCAAACCCTAATTGAAAGGGGACGATGAATATTGAATTGAAACCCTAGAACGGAGAAGCGGGATCGCTTGCTCGACGTCTCATCCGAAGAATCATCTTGCTTCCAGTCTTCTTCTTCCCTCCGCAAGCTTCTACCTCGTCACCACGCCTTCGTCTACGACTTCGCGGGAGATCGACGCGGAGATCGTTCATCCTCCAAAGATCAAATCATCTCGGCTTCTCATCCTTTTCTTCCGGACCACGCCTCCTCTTCCGCCCCTTCATCTGCAACAACGGAGCCTTTGATCGCGGCCGGCATTGACCAAAGCACGGTTTGAATCGTCTTTCGATATTTTCATTTGATAAATCTTCCCTTTCAATCCGGCCTATTGCTGATTTCAGTTAGGGTTTCAAAACACTGGGCTTTTGAAGAATCTCATCCATTAGGTTTTATCGCTTAGATCTATGCTTGTTCTTTGAGACTTTGGCTTTATTATTTGAGATTGTGTTAGTCTTTATTGGTGGAATTGTTTATTAAATCTGAAATTAATCATTATCATGTCAGTTTTATTACTTCGTTAAATTAAATCTGTTTGGGCATGATTGAATGATGATCCGTGGCGATAGTCTTTGCTGAAATTTGATTCAATACGTGCAGAATTTTATCTTTAATTGTTTTAAATTCAGCACTTGGGTTTCTTTTAGCATCTGCATGCATCAATTCCCCTGTGATCTAGACCCTCCAATGCATACCCTAGATATCTAAATACATGAAAGGAAGATGAGAAATCAGATCTGAATTGTTTTGAGAAAATTCCCTACGGGAATGGCTCGTGCCTCCGATCGTCGCCTTGATTCCCCGACTTCGCCTCAAGAGGACTTTGTTTGCTTTTCCGAAGGATCCGGCGTGTTTCGATGCTCGGCCTTGCTCCGTGGAGGGATCCCGACGCATCCTCACACCCCACGGCGGAAATCCCAAGTGGTATCTTCCTTTATTCTTCATCCATTGTCGCCTTTGATCTTTTCTGTATTTTCATCGATCGTCTTTGCCCACACGAGATCCCCGCTTCACGCATCATCTCCCGCTTAATCATCGCAACTGCATCCTAACCTTTTAGGAGACATTTAGGAATATCGCCGTCTCCGCGCAAACCGTTACCTCAACACATCACGCACCCGTCACTACCATCTTAATCCCCACCTTTACCGCTGTCCTAGGCCTTTCTCTAGCTCTTTTCGACACCCCGGAGTTGCCCATAACGTTGCCCGTCGGTTCTGCGATTGATTGGTACCCTTGCTTCCCTGTTTTGCTTGTTTTTCTATATAAAATCTAATTGCAGTTCTTTATTTATTATGTGCTGAATTTCTGCGTGGGCATGTGGAATTGCTTTTTATTATTAGATTTTTAACTGTCTAAGTATTCTATGCATATCTGCATTAATTCTATGATAAACAACTACATGTTTGACCACTAGATGGACATTTTACACGCAATATTGATAATAATCCCTAGTTAGTTGATCACAGGGGTGTTAACTTAGTGATTGCAGCTACCTAGTTAGGTTTAGTCTGCATCACAAGTTGAGGAGTGGATAGAAGTCACGAAGGAAAAGAAGAAGAGAGTGAACAGAGAAAGGAGAGGAGAATAGTAGAAGAAAGGAGGAAAGATTAAGGGTCTGTTGGAAATAGGGTAATCGAAAAGAGAAGAAGAAGAGGAGGAAGAAGATTAAAGGGAGAGAAAAGGTATAGCCATAAAGTTATATAAAGGTATATCTAAAGGGGAGGGAAAAGCTATAGTAGACTTCTTTTAATTAATCTTATATCAGATTACAGATTTGGTTCTGTATGAAGCATAAAATTACATTGATCAGGACATTTTTTACAATTATATTCAAACTGGGATTCGTAATCAGAACTGAAAACTGAACTTTCCCAATTGACAACAAATCCCTAAATAAACAAAAAAATATTAGAACTCTATTTCTGATAAGTTCTAAAACAACTTGGGATGTTCTAAGGACTTCCTAATTTTCAGTGCCATAATAAAAATGTAAAAATTCTTAGAAACTAAAATGGAAAAACAACATTCTAGTTTACAATGAGGGCCATTATATATTAACATGTCCTGTGCACCAATCTGAAAATATTTTCAAGGGAAATCTAGGAGTTTTTTCCATTGGTAAGTTAGCTGCACGTGTACAAACTTTATAATATTCTTGTCCATTAACTCTTTTGTAAGTTTGTGAAGTCTTTTGCTTCTAACTTCGTGTCTCTACTGAACACCCATTTTTCGTCGCCTAACTGATGTTTTTGTTTAATGGCTGTAGTTGGAGTGGATGAATGCAGATTGGAGCATCATTTTAGGACAAGCACAGCTACATCTGAATTTTTTGGAACCTTTCATAGCATTCAGGCGTATTCTGCTTCAAATATTAGATCAAAAGGAATGTGCAACAGAACATCTTCTGAAATCTGCTTCCATCCTTCGTAAGGTTATCATCTCTGCCACATGTCTGAGTTACTGAATCCTTTATTAGGGACCTTTCACCATCTAATAACTTGATATTTGCTCCCAGGGTTCCAGGTTTTCTCTAGCAGCAGCTGCTTTGCATGAGCTTAAGTTGCTCTGTTGTCAGATGGACAAGCAAAAGTCATCACATACTTTTTTCCTTGGAAGGGTACCGTAAAAAGCATTCTTTTCACCAATTTTCAATGCATCAATGTTTGGTTGGATGTGTTAAACGTTTTAAATCAGCACTATGAAGCTACAAAAATTGTGGACAACTCATGCTGCTAGTTTGTATTATGCCACCTATCTTTTTATTAAGTATGCTGATATTGTTTTCTGACCAGAACAAACAGGTTGTCTCGTTCCCAATTTTATTTGAAAGTATACTTTATTTTCTGTGATGATTGGAACCTGTTCGTACGTTTGAAGTTTTAGCATATTTACCAGCACCATTTTCAATGCACAAAGGAGATGAGTATTGTAGCGTATAGTTGTACATAGCGATTGTAACCCCTCCTTTTGAAGGATTTAAGGATGACACGCCATTTACAATTATGATCCGCAATGGATTTTCAATTTTCTTAGCTGATGCATGTTACGTGCTATCTGTTACACTTAGTATCCGATATCAGTTATGGATCGAGAGTAGTAGAGGGCTGATGCTGGATCGTTCCCACAAGGACAATGGTATTAAATCCTTTGGAACTAAAGTCTAAGAGAATAGGAGATGGATATGGTGTTATACTAATAACTAAATAGAGTAGAAATAAATGAAATCGGATGGATAAACATCTAGGGCCATAGGTTCACCCTTAGTGATTTAAAGGATTTCTTTCTTTGAATATGTTATGCCAAGTGATTTAAATCAAGAATTATATGAAACCAAATATTTTGTTTACTCGCAGGGTCCCTAATCCAAGGGTAACGTTGATTATAAACTTGCATGTTTTATCACAATGTCCTTAATCCAAGGGTAATGTTGATAATAAATTCCAGTTCATTTATCCTAATCCAAGGATATAAATGATAGTGGGATTGAAGATATTAGTTTCATATTATTCCAAACTAAATACTTTGGGCTTATCTCTGAATATTCATTATTCGATGAACAGGGTTTTCCACTGTAGTACCACTCTTTATGATATCCTGTCGCCTTGAATATGGATTGTCTTTGATATCGGCATAAACAGTCCGGTCCTAGTGACGAGCACAAAATATATCTCTCGAGCACAATCCATCCGAAGGATTAACATAAGACTGTTGTGACCACTATGCATGGTAATCACATAGAGAGGCTGATGTAGCCCTGGCCTATGGCTCAAGCCCATTGGCCCACCCTAACGTCCATCCTGGCCTGTCATGGTTGGATAAGACATGATATATCTATCTTAAGATATCATTTTGATTTGAGATTTTTATTTTTAGGCAAGTTGTTAGGATAATTAGTTCTTTTAGACACTGATCAATGCACCTTGGTACTAAGTAATTATAACCCTCTTTCCAAAGGATTATATGCCATTTACAATTATGATCTGCATTGGTTTTCAATTTTCTTAGCTAATACTTTCATGCTAACTGCACATACAGACAAGACGCGAAGGTCAAATGTAATATATGTGATTCAAAATGTATAAGCATTTTCATATTTAGCACGCGTCGTCCAAGAGCGGTTGATGAAGACGATGCTATCTTTTTTTTGTATTTTCTTTGTAATGGGATAACTAGTGATACGGAATCACCGAGAGGAAGTGGCGGAGGGGGTAGAACCGTGACAGAGAAGAAAATATTAGAAACTCAGATGAGAGGGGGCCTGAAATCCATCAGGATACAAGGTAGGGGACTCAAATCCATGAGCCAACGAAGGCATCCGCCATCAATTTTCATTCATCATCATCTGTCCTCCAATGGTTACAATGGGGCCTTTAAATAGGCTAAAAGAAAAGATAAAGATGGCAACAAATTTAAAAACCAATAATGATCCTAGCAACTTGCCTAAAATAAAGATCTTAAATATAAAAAGATATTAAAAGATATCATAAGAGATATCCTGCCTTATCCATCCATGGCAGGCTAGGATGGGCCTTCGGGTGGGCCAACGGGCTTGGGCCCAAGTCGGATCACATCACTTATTCAAGCACCACCCTTAAATATTTTTCTGCCCTGACCAATTTTGATAGAGAAGTTCTGACTAAGATGCAATGTACTGTAAGAGGATATATCTAGATACAAATCTAAAAATGACTCCCCCTTATCTCATATTTTTCTTTTTTTATTTGTCAATTTCTCTCTCTCTTTTTTATCACGAATTGGCAAAGGAAGATCATATAAACCAAAAGAATTAGAGAAATATCAATCAAGGCATGAAACAATGGATGAATTGTTTTCATTCAGTTAAACAAGCTAAGTTATGATGCATAAGACATAATATGCAAGCATTTTATACAATTAAATCCTAGCAGCCAGTTGCGTTAAGTACCTAGATTATAATGTATGATGTGAAAACAAAGATACTAAGTGAGTTCAACTACAGTCACAAAACACTTATCACTCATTACTATATGCTTAAGAAATATCGACCTAGTGAAGTGTAATATGACGGAAACACAACTAGATTTGACTATTACAGTTCAATGTGACTTTTACACTCAGAAATTAGAGATAATAACATGGTATTCAAACCTAGTTGGTCTAGGAAATCCATGATATCAAGCATTTGATTATCCTATTTCCAGTGTCATCTATCTTTCTTTTTCTCCCCCGCAGAGGCACTATATTGGGCATAAGAATTAAAGTGGGGTCTACTTTCTCACATGTCGTTTTTTTGAATTTATTTTTCTGGAATGACTGACCAAATGGTATTTCTAGTCTATACTCAAAGTCGTCTGAAATGTAATGGTCAACATTGCACAACCATAGAGTAAACCAGTTTCATGATCAATTGGAGGAGCATGTGAAAGTTTCAAATTGAGGCTCTCCAAACACCTACTAATTGGAAACAAGTGGGAAAGAAACTGTATTTTACAGACCTAATATATGTTTTCAACCTCATAATCTGAAGTCTTAACACTTAGGTAACATGATTTTGGCTTCAGACATTTTGTACTAACAAAATGAATGACATCTCATCTTAAATTCACCTACCAAGTCAATATCAAGTGCAAATGAAATCAAAAGAAAGGAGACGAATACAACATTGAAAACCCTTTTGAATTTCACCAAGGTGCCATGAAAATCTCACCAGATGCAATTTTCACCAAATTTTTTATGAATGCAATGAAACCACCTTTTTGTGGCCTACAATCTTGATATGCCCATGAACCACATGTTCAATTTCTCAGACACTCAAATTTGAAAAGATGACAGTGATTGTCCAAAAGAGAGAAGAGGAAGAAAAAAAGATGCTTATCGACTTCCCCAGAAATTGGTTGTGGAGTCTCCACTTGAAGGAGAAGGGAATGCCTTGCCAGGAGAAAAAAAAGGACTCAATATCCAAAGCCTATGTATCATGATAGGTAAAAGTCTTAGAGAAAATTGATGAGAATGCTAAAGTGGGCTCACATGGATGTAGTTGTCATGAAAAGATGAGCATACCGCACAAACAACATAAGACTAATGGATACATGTAAACCACATACAAAGTGTAGTGATATTTATGCACTCTTAACATTACTGACGTCTCTAGTTTAGCTGATCCATATATGCTCCACGATCCATAATTAGTTTGTGGCAATATCCTAACATTTACTGGTACTGTAGATTAATATACCATACTTATATGAAACGTGCACACTGATAAGTACCAAGAGGTTGTTTTTTTCAAACTTATTTTTTTCCATAGATGGAGTAATCAACACCACTTATATGTTGATTATCGAATTATTTTTGCACAATACATAATTGTCTTTTGTAGTTTCTTTTCCTTTTTCCTGAGTCGAACTGTCATTTAGTTATCCAATTAATATGTCTTACAATTGACTACTTAACTGATGTCTGATCCAAGTCCATTATCGTTTTATTTAATACTACCTATATTACCTGGTCTTATGCCTTCTGGTTAAATGGACTCTCTTGCATCATCCTATTTTTATTGCGTTTCGTTTCCTTGAATCAATATGTAATTATAATCTGCCTTGATTGGTTATTATCCCACCACCATGTATTGGTTGACAAAATGCAATTTATTGCTCTGGTGCAAGAGAAACCGTCTTTACCCTTCCTTAAATATGACAGCTCGAAGAAGCTAAAATTCTGTGGGCTCAAGGTCAGCATGAGATGGCTGTCAGTCTTGCAAAATACATCTTACAAAATTATCAAATGGGTGAAGAGGCATCAAATGTATATCGTTTGGTTGGGAAGTGGTTGGCTGAAACTCGATCAAGCAAGTAATAATTAATGATCTGTCACTGTTTGCATGTGGTTACATATTATGTAATGCAAATGATAGTCGTTTTACTTTAATTCTTTCTGTTAATTGTGTAGCTCAAGAACTATTTTAGAACAGTACTTGAAACATTCAGTGGAGCTTACCCAATTAGACAAGAGTTCAGAGAAATGTATATCTAGACAATGTCAGACTTACTTCCATCTTGCGCACTACACGGATGGACTATTTAAAAGCTATGAAGAAAGGCTTGCTTCCAACGAATGGCAAGCAGCTATGCGGTTGAGGAAACACAAGGTACATGCACAAAGGTCATTACTGGTTTATGGTATCATTTTCTACCTGTCCTTTTCTAGCATTAATAAAAACATAACTGCTGCAGACCAGAGAATTGGATGCGCTCATTAGAAGACTGAAAAATTCCACAAAGGTAAGTGTTACCTAATAAGACAATCATTCAATTATACTTGTTAGTAAGAGAGGTTGTGATTGTAATGCATTGGCACTAGTAGAACGTCCACTGTTTAATTGTTTCCCTATAGTAATGTGTCCTTTTTTGAAAAGGAATGTGCAGAACACGATAGCTGTTTTTATTTTATTACTTACTCTTTGAATTTCAGGGAGAGAAGACAGATTACTCAATAAAGATACAAGAGTTGCAAAAGCAGCTTACAATGGATAGGGAAGAAGCTGAAAAATTGCAGGTATCTTATTTTTATTTTGGTTTTTAATAATATTTATTTCTTACTTTGTCCCTCAAAAGTTGAATGTTTCTTATTGAATTGGTAGGGAAAGGTAACTGTGTTATATAGTTTTCAACTTGGGTAATTATCATATGCAATGTTAGTTCGGTTAGAAGTGAATTGTTATTCACCTCCTATGGGAGACGTAATGAAATGTCGGCCGAAATGACCGACATTTGATCGAAATTCGACATTGTCTCTTTTTCAGACAATTTTACCGAAATTTTTTTATCTCTTTTAGTAAAACAAAACAAGTCTTTATCAGTGAGAAATTATATTTTTCCTCAATTTTGATTTCTTTTCATAATAGACAATTCTTTTCATAATAGAAAATATTTTATTGACATTTGAACAGGAATGATCAAAATTTGACCAAAATCCGATGAATTTTCACCGAAATCTTTCCTTAAAAAATACAAAATTTCCACCGACATTTTATCAAAATCCGACAAATTTCCTTTTTTTTTACTAATCAAAGCCGACATGGAAATCGACATTTAAAACCATTATGAAAACTATAGCAGTCCCAATGTCCCAAGTTCTTGTGCACTTTGAAGTGATATGTACATAGAAAATTTTGCATCTTAAAGGTAGTTGACCTTTTCAACCTTACATTTGTATAATAAAAGTCATTCCTATTTCTACCAATACCTAGTTAAACTAACTCAATCCAACACTAGAATTACCATAATCGAAAAGACTTATTATTGATAACTAAAGTCCAAAAAGAAAATGGTCAAAAAATTGCTACTCATCCATTGATCCTAGACTTCGTTTATAATGTGCAATTAATTAATGTCCAGAAATATTTAATGCTCCATATGTGAGTTTATGTGTTTGTGAGATGATATTATTATTTTGAGATGATATTATTATTCTTGTAATCAAATCATGTTGAAAAACAGGTCCTTTGTTTGGTAACTGAGCTCCTATGTTTTTAATACGACCAGTTCCTGAGCACTCTCGCATTTTTGTTTCTTATTTGCTGTACTGCTCTTTATTTCAGCACATTTTGATTTATTTTATTATGTTGAGACTTTATTAGTTGATGCCTTGGTATGGGGGTTGACCATACCCATGGTTAGGCGCTTTTGGTTCAATGCAAGTTAACTCAGATGTAATTATTTGGGTTTAATAAAATAAATAGGCTAATAGGAGCTATATGGACAACCAATGGTCGATATTAGACTCGATCCGATAGGCAATAGGCATAACTTATGCCAATAAATAACGGGACACTTCACTTGCCTTTATTGGGCTTCAAGAGAGTCGAACCCACCCCGGGCCCACTCTCTTTCTCTATCCATGTTCTACCACCTACCCTCACGCAGATTTTAATCAAAAAGAAACTAAAAACACTACTGCAAAGGACGACAATTGGATTAATATGGAAAATGTATGGGCTTTAATATAAGATTCTAATGATGATTTGGGATGTGAGAATGATGCGGATGCGGATAAAAGAGAGGAATAACGAAGTGGTGGTGGAGGATGATAAAGAAGATAAAAGGGTAAAAGATAGATAATGCATGGATGAAACTGACATGTGTCGACCGTGGATGCGTCATGCGAAGGAAGGCCAGTTTTTGAGAAAGCCGAATTCTTCGGTGTCACAACACGAGGCCTTCTCGAGACATGGTCTGAGGAAGATAACGACGATCGGGGACACGAGTCTCTCCCAGGAAAAATTCTCAAAATAACTCAAATCTAAAGTGTTTTTGTTTCCCCTTTTATAGATTAGGGTTTGTAGATTGATGGTCCTGATCAAAGAAATAAATGATGGATGGTGGGAATACGATGGGGCAAATAAAGAAAGAAAAAGAGAAAAAAGAAGGGCATGTAATGGCATGTGGTGTCCAGAGAAATGCGAGTGGAGTAGAGAGAGAGAGGGGATCCATAAGACTCCTGTATGGCTGTTGTACATGATGGAAACGAGAGGGGGGTAGTAGAAGTAAAAGGCCCCTTTTGGGCCTATCTTAAAAGCCCATCGGGTTTTAGTTGAAACCCATAATAATGCCAGTCATCAAATAGTTAAGTCGCTTCCATCTATCCGTTGGTTCGAGTTTTAATCTCAACCGTAGTCATCTTGCAGAACATGTTAGCCTAGATTTTGTTAATATAATGCTCGAAACTCATTGGAAATAGGTTGAAATGATTTGAAAAGGCCCCCGAACGAGGTCCTGGACAAGGTTTGAAATTTCCATTTCGGTCAATAATTCGACCCTCTGGGTATGGAAATATTTCGACAATGATTTTATAGAAATGGTGAAAATATTGATTTTTTAATGGAATTTTTCAATGAATCTTTGCATAGTCATAAACCAAGTGTATATACACAATTTGGAATTCTCAGATAATATTTGTACCCTATCTACGAATATAGAGCTTCACAAAGCATATATTTTGTATTTGAGTCTGTGCAGTCTTGTTTGGTTCTGTTTTGATCTATGTTTTAAAATAATTTTTAATCTTTTTTGTGGATAAAAATGTTTCCAAAATAAAGATTAGTTGATTGTTAAAATAATGCAAATTAATTTGGAGTCCATATAATAATGGGTTTCAATCTATTTAAATCCAATGAAATTTTAGCATGTCACGACTAGACATTTGATCTATATGCTATCCAAGTTTTAGAAAATTTAGCTTTAAAAAGTTATGGACTATTCTGTAATTATACCTAATTAATAATTAAATATATTAAAAATCCAGATTTTCTAAATGGCCCGTTTTACTTTTCTAGGTTAATTTGTATATTATATTTTAAATTTCTCAGAACTATATGTATTTTCATGTCTTTTTTTCCATATATCCTATCTTAAAAATGGATGAGTTTAGAGAGACAAGGTGGCTTGATCTAGCTTGGGATCACACAGAGTGAATTGTCGGTCACAAGACAAAGTTCATTTGCAACTATTGTGAGCACAAGTCAAATAGTGTTTGACTGTTCTCGGAAAGTGTCAGATAGTTCGTAGACTCACCTATAAAGTCTCAATTGAGTGTCCCCTAAATAAATGATTGTTTTTTGTCATAATAGTGTATTAATACACCTAAAGGAATATATTAAAAAATTCCTCAAAAAATTCTTCGTTTTTTTATTTTGCCCTCTTTTCCCCAATTTGGAGTTATAATGGTGATAAATAAACGAAAATTCTACAATTTGTTTCGTGGGATACTTGTCAATAATGACATCGATAACACCAGTTAAAACACTTATTAACATCAAATGATGCATTTATAAGTATCAAATCATCTGACCCCTACATTGGCGGACTCTATGCTTAGTATGTTGCATTCAGCATTTTTCATGCTGTAGAGTAATAATTCCTTTGTGGTGAATTTTGATGCTAAATCTACCTTTCTTGACCTGAAATGAAGCCTACTACAACTCTTAAGCTAAAGATATTTTTTTACTTTGTTATTTGCTGCAACTAAAATATTTACTTGTTACTCAAACTTAAGTACTATCTGATGAACTTGCCTTCGACATATCAGGATGACAGGGACAACTTCCTCAGCCTTGCATTGGAGGGATATCAGAGCTGTCTTGTCATAGGTGGAAAATATGATCTACAAGTGGTATGTGCTTGTTTTCAGCATGCTAGAATTAGGTTGCATAAAGCTACCCATGTTTGTGATATTTTCTGGGGCACTTTGTGCTTATCAAATATGGTAGAGAGAGATGATGAAAAATGTCATTTAATGATAGCACTTGCAATGAATAATTCTTTTCATTTTTCAATTTCCTAAACTATGTAATATTTGTTGTTATAAGATATCCTTTTTTTTTTTTTTTTTTGAGAAATTCCTCTCCAAGAAGGAGAGGATGGGGTTAAGCCATACCCCAAGCTATTTTATTAATAAAGGAAAGAGAGCTACAGATTACAAAGGAGTGAAAGAATCTCTCCCGACTGCTTAGGAGAGAAAGCGGTGGACCAGCTAAGAATCATTCCCTTGTACTTCTCCCAGACCTTCTCCAAAGGAAGTTCCGATTTGGAGAAAACTCGAGCATTCCTCTCTCTCCAAACGCACCAGCAAAGCCCAATAACTAGAAGGTCCCAAGCTGATCTGAGGTTACGGCTGATCCTTTTCGTACGCCAAATAGTCCACAAAGAACGAATAGATCCTGGATGACCCTTAATCTGGAACCTGTGCTTCAGCATTCTCCACAGCTTCCTGGAATAGGAGCAACGAAGAAATAAATGGTCTACGTCCTCCCGATGCGAATGGCAGAGGGTGCAAGTGATATCCGGGATGTTAGGATTATTCCGCTGCCGAAGATTGACTCAAGTGAGAGTTGTGGATATTCACCTTAATACCTTTCGGCTTTATATGTGATATTCCAGTTTCCCCACATTATTTATAACGACGGCTTTCACACTATTTTCTTTTTCTTTTCCTTTCTTTTTTTTGGTTTTTTTTTTCGGTCTTTTTTTTTTTTTTTTTCTAGATCTAATTATATATCCCTTCCTAACTTGTACCATGCCAGCTGCACTCTATGCCCATGACACGCTGCCAACGCTCTCATGAGTTAGGTAGCCATCCTCATGTTGCCTTTATATTTGATTCACTCTGCATCCATAGGATCATTCTCATAACCCTATCGACCAGGCTTCACTCATACTAGGGCATACAAGTTTAAGACTTTTACATAATTAGGTCCTAGACCATGCTAATAGGTAGCCCTTTCCGTTATACCTTAGAATTCACTGGTTGCTTTTCTAATGATATTTTTTTCAAACCAAGTGAACCAGATCCGCATGGTTCATCAGGACTCCAAGTGACTATTAGGTGAAATGAAAGCTTTGAATCTAGACCCTAGAGGTGTAAGCCAGATGTGAAGTGAAAAGTTAAGTCTAGTTTGTTTTGACAATCTTTAAAAGGTTACTAACGGTCAGAACCATATTAGACATACTTTTTCTAGCTAATCCTTAGGCTTTTTACCTTGATTACCAAGTGCCTTATAGTCCTATTCGAGTACAATAGAATTAGACTACAAAACCTGAAATAAAAGTAAAATTAAAATTTTTTATTTTTTTATTTTTATTAAAGAAAAAAAAAGACAATAAAAATGCCACGAAAAGACCCTAACACATAAAAAAAAAGAAAAACATGCATATGCAAATTCCTAAAAAAAATTCTATACGAACGCTGCAGTTTTGGTAGGGGACTACAGACTGGACACACATACGCTGAAACGTATGTGCCGAGCTGTCCCACTACAGCATAAGTTGATGCAATAAGTAATTTATTATTATTATTTAATTGAAACTGAAACTGATAATTTTGTAGAAACTAGATGCAAATTTATTTATTTATTTATTTTTTTTGTAAGAGGTACACCACACAAAAGTATACCATACACCCCCAAACTTAGATTAAACATTGTCCTCAATGTATGAAATAACATGCACATGAATGAGATAATAACATTATATGACATCAATTTTGAGTGAGAGTTATGTTTGAAATGTAAGTACGAAGTTATAAGGGTGGATAGTACCTTAAGTGTTTTGCATCATTATTTCCTGTAAAAAGTTAGTGACACCATGACATCAAATAAAACAAGAACATAAAAACTAATTAAGATAAGTAGATGACAAAAAATAAAAAAAAATAAAACTAATCTAACTATTATAGTACATGAGAGGATATTATTTTTTACTAGATTAATTTATTAAATCCTAATAGACATGATCGATCTTTTGGAATTTTTAGAAAGAAAAGAGAGTAGTTGTCCATTGAAAAATTATATCCCAAAGTATACCTTGAGCGTGTTTCTTTCATAACTACATATTTTGTATTATGGTTCATTATATATTGTTTCTCATTTGATGATTTTATTTTTTCTTCAAATTGAATTATGTAAGTTCCACTAATATCATCTAAATTCGATTCTAGGAATCCTTTTGATTTATCCATCAATATAGTATCATGATCCATATTGAAGTCAGTAAAAATTATTATGGAAGATCTCTCTTCGTGGTCCAAATATGTATGCTCTAACTCAGACGACAGAATTTGTAAGGCAGAATTTGATTTTTTAATATTAGTTGGGAGGATAATCGCATCATTATTAACTTCATGACTTAATGGGTGAGAATTGATTTCTTCAATAAACACATCATTATTAATGCCCACATTGAATGAGAGAATATTGGTTTCTTCAACAATCACATCCTCGATAATATCATTGCTATTTGTTAGACAGGCTTCCAAGGAATCAGAGAATTCAGATTTAGTAAACTCGTCTTCTATGAGGATGTCAGTTATGTTCTCTCTATTAACTTCATCACCATCATTCATGGGGTTCAATTCAAATTGTGATGTAAAGGCATCATTCTCTCTATCATTAAGATATGATTGAATTCTAATGAGACGTTGTTTAGTATTTTGTTGCATATGAGTCACTTCTTTCAAATTTTGCAAAATATTTCGATTGGTTTGTATGTATTTTTCAAGAGTTTCCTGAAGAGTCTCTTTATATAGTGTCTCATAAGAATCGTAAGTAGTAGAGACTTGAAAATCATTAGTAATAGGTCCATTCTTCCAATAATAATTTTGCCAACTAGAATTATACATGTCATAGTACGGTGAGCCATATTGCCAGCTTGGATTATATGTTCCATAATATGGATCTTGAATACTTTTTGGATATTCATGCCCAGTTGATATATGTGTATAACCTTGATTCCACATTGATCGAGAAATAGAACAATCAAAGAAAAAAAAAAAAAAAAAAAAAAAGAGCTTTGTATCTATATATATATATATATATATTTATTTGATTTAATAAAACCTAACTAAAGCTAGTAGAAGGACACAATCTAATTAGATTCAAGGGTTTTCCTAAAACAAAGTCCCCGGCAACGGCGCCAAAAACTTGTTGTGATATTTTAATTGTACTCGCAAGTGCACGAATCGTGTATTATAGTGCAGCGGAGCGAGGTCGATCCCACAGGGACTTTGATAGGAAACTTAATAAATCTAAAGTTGATTGAAACCTAATCTAGCTAACAATGGTTAAGATTTTGATTAGATTAACTAAGCAATTAAATTAACAAAAACTAATTATTTAATAAAGACTAAAGCAATTTAATTATGGAAAGGTACTTGGATTAGGGGAAAACTTAGGCTTCAGGGTTCATCCTAGCATCCTATGATAGTTTAGGGTTGATCATTATATTCTACTCAATTAGATCGTCGTAAGGAAGAGTCTAATCGGATGATTTAGCAATGAAAACAGGCATGGTGCAAACATATATAGAATATTTATAAAAAGATGGGCATTAGGCATACTATTGCATGTAACATTGATTCTAAGCATTAACCATCATATGATCATAATGAATCTAAGATAAGCATTCACTATATCTAATGCATGGAAAATCTAGAGAATATATCAACATGCGCTAGCGGAATATTCCATTTTTTTAACATTGAAACACAGTTAACAATCAACCCCAGAACATAACATAGAACACTAGTAATTCTCCATTGGCCTAAGCTATGGAATTTAGCTACACATCATCTCATATGATAGCATTGTTTGTTTTATAATAAACAAATAACAAAAAGGACAGAAGAACCAGATGATGACGATCTTCTCGGCTTCGCCCGTCTTTGATTCTTTGCTTCCTTGTAATCCGGCTCAATGATGGTGACGTGCAGCACGGCTTCGATGGTACGGATGACGGATGACGGCTCGAATGAACGACTGGAGTAGGATTATCGGAGGTGGAGGCTAGGGTTTCGGTTTCGGTCCAGAATGGTAGAGGGTGGCCGGTGGATGGGGAAGATGATGCCTAGGGTTCGGTGCAATGGCAAAGGTCCGGTGGTAGATGGGTGACGCTAGGTTCGTGTGTGGCGGCCTAGGTAGTTTTTCCTGATTCGTCCGTCCCTCCCCTCTTATATAGGATAGAGAGGACCTTCCCAACGTGAGGACGTGAGAGGGGAAGATAGAGAGAGGTCGGGTAGGATAGAAAGAAAAGGAAAGAGATATTGGGAAAGATGAAAACTAGAAAGAGAGAGAGACGTTCCCTCAAGAGAGAATTCCGGAGATGGGACGTGCTTGTCTCGGGTAGAACGGCCGGTGATTTGGAAATAGAGAGAGAAATCAGGGTTGATCGTGATGGAGGCTGAAGCGATGGCTGCGATCGGGATTGAAGGGAACAGCGCAGCAAAAATAGGCAAAGAGTGAGAAAGATAAGGAAAGAGATTTAGAGAGAGAGAGAGAGGTAGACACGTTCGGTTATGAGGCGTGCATGGCTCGCGCTACAGCTGGAGAGGTGGACGGCTTTGATGGGCTTAGGCGGTTGTGCTCGGGTGCAACGTGCATGGATTTTAGAGAGAGAAAGTAGGAACGGGAGATAGTAGGAGAGAAGGAAGGAAACGGGATAGATAGCTGGAAGTTCGGTGAGTTTGAGAGAGATCCGGAGGGGCTTGAGGTGGAAAGGATGGCTGTGATTAATGGAAAGTAGAGAGAGAATCAAGGAGGAGATTCGGAGGGGAGAGAAGTTCGGTTGCAGGGGGTCTCGGGTTGCAGCTGGATTCGCTGTGCATGGGCTGCATCACGGAAGGGACGGCCGTGATGTTGATTGCATGGACGAGAGTGATGGGGGTACCCAGATGGGAAATGAATGGCTGTGATTGGGCTGAGAGAGAGGGTCAGCTGGGTAGAATGCAGGGATAATGCACGGATGGGAGATGGAAAACAGATCGGACGACTGTATGCATTTGGGTTTGGCCGGATTTGATGCATGGGAGGGCTGTGATGGATCGGACGGTGCTGTGATGGTGGGTGAAAGAGTGGGTGAAGATCTAGGCGGTGGAGAGGAAATCGGGAGAGAGAGAGACTTTCGGGCCGGGCGGTTGTGATCACGTGGAAACAGAGAGAGGGATCCGAAGCTGATGGTGCACAGCCGACTTGGGTGCATCGGGTGGCTGTGATTATGGACTGCGGGTGTGATCTGATGGGTTCGGATGCACAGGTGGTTCGTGAATTAGACGGCTATGTGGGATCAGTTTTGATGGGCTTAATGCAATGGAGGGCTGTGCTCAGCTGGGTTCGGTCTTAAAGGATTAGGTGGCACGGACGAGTCGGATGCGAAGTTGGGCTTGGGTCTGTTTGCTTAGGATTAATTGGAATTAGGGGTGGCAATGGGTCGGTTTTGATCGGAATTTCATGAGAGGCAGGTAGGGATGTATATAAGAGATGGGATCTACAAAGGTGCATCAGATGGAATTGATCAAGGCCGTGCCATCTTCGCGAGTCACCATCATGATCATTAAGCTCCGTAGAATGTCCGAAGGTCTTCTCTTGTTCACATCATGCAATTCGTCCGCCCGATGAAGTTAATTCTCCGCCAAATCATGTACTTAGCCTTTGCTCCATTGTTCTTCAGAAACTGCTTCAAAACATATTGTTCATCCTTCATCGGGTCACCGTGAGAGTATCCAACGCTTCAACATGATGCCCTTGAACTGATTGCATCACGAACCGGGTCAACTCCCTGAAAGACACACATGAAATGACGCTTGTCAGGTTTAAACACGATTATCGATAAAAGGATAATTTGGACTTTCGGGCTCTGTATCTTTCATGCATGTAATGTATGTGAGTGAACCAATATGCCGTTGGGTTCGTATGAGAGTCTACTATATCGTGGTGCAAAGAAACTTATGCATTTTATGTGTATTATGAAAGTTTTACGTAGCAAAGTGACGCTATGTGCATGAAAAAGAAATGATAATTCGCACCAAATGAACGCTCAACAGTCTACGTCCTCCCGATGCGAATGGCAGAGGGTGCAAGTGATATCCGGGATGTTAGGATTATTCCGCTGCCGAAGATTGACTCAAGTGAGAAGTCTTTCTCTAATCGCCAACCACATGAAAATCCTAGTCTTGAGAGGAGCTGGGGTTTGCCATAGGTGATTAGCAATCGGGCAAATAATACCTCCTGCGTTGAAGAAGCGGTAAAACAATCTGACCGAATAGACTCCGGAGGCTTCCCACTTCCACGACGAGGAATCTCTGACAGGACTTAGAGTGAAGGAGGAAAGGATCTGGTAGAGATCAACGAGCTGGTTCTGCAGAGTGAGGTTAATGTCCCGCCTGAATTTGACTAACCAAGAGAAGTCTCCCTGAGCTCTAGAAGCCTGAGAACGGACCAAGGCGTTCTGGTCCCACGCTAAGTCAAAAAGGTCGGCAAAAAGAATCGCCAGTTTGACGTCTCCGACCCACTGATCCATCCAGAACTTGATGTTCCTCCCATCACCTAAGATCAGCTTCATCCCGCAATTAAAGCCAGTCCCTACTTTGCAAATACCCTTCCAGAAGGGAGAGATTTTCCCGGATCTACGGCTCCTCGCTTGAAGAGGGGAAAATCGTCGAAAGTACCTATCTCTGATGATATTCGATCAGTGATCACCATAGTCGTTCTGGAGTCTCCACCACCACTTTCCCAGCAGTGCTCTGTTGAAGTCTTTTAAATCAAGAATCCCTAGCCCGCCTTGAGTTTTTGACTTACACGCTACCCCCCACTTGATAAGATCAGTGTTGTCAAGGCAATGAGGCGCGCCTGTGGCGCAAGGGGCCGCTAGAGCCTGAGGCGCAAGGCGCAAATAAGGCGCACGCCTTGGTGTGTAAGGCGCAAAAATATATAATTTGCTTTAAAAATTAATAATAATTATCAAAAAATTCTAAAATTCATAAAAAAGATATATTTTATGGAAAAAAAAAGAAATATGACCATTATTCACCTAAATCAATGCAAGCCACAAGGTATACACTAACTCATAAGTCATAACTAGTGTGGTCATCAAATGAACAATTTATTATAGGCAACATGCCAACATCATAGTCATAAAATGAAGGGATACATTACTCCTAAGTGATAATTGATAAGTGAGAACTCATAACCAATGAGTAAAAAAATCATCCATGAACCATGATAAGTTAACATTGTCTTAATTCTTAAACAGTTAAACCATTTAAATAGATCAAGAAGTACAAGTACTAAAAAACAGAGGACACGCTCATATAAAAAAAAAGACAAATCATAAAACCACTCAATCACTCATCATCATCATCAAATAAACCCTCCACATCATCTTGATTGGCATGGCCATCTGCATCTCCAAAAGGTGCTTCTTCAACAAACCGGTAAAAAAAAACTGAAAAAAAAACCAAACCCAGTAAGGCGCGCGCCCTGTCCGCCCTGCGCCTGGTTCGTGAGGTTCTGAAAGGCGCGCCTGAGCCACGCCTTGCTGTGCTCGCCTCACAAGGAAGCACCTGAGGCGCATATGGCTGAATCGCCTTGAGGCGCGCGCCTCACTGCACCTTGACAACTATGGATAAGATGATACGACCCTGAAGAGCCATCCGCTCCTTTCCAAAGGAATTTACTGCGGATGCTGTCTATCTTCCTAATCACCCACGAAGGGACGAAGTAAAAGGCCAGATAAGAGGACGAGATCGAGGATAGGACGGAGTTAACCAGACAGAGGTGACCTCCAAGTGAAAGATGCCTGCTCTTCCAGCTGGAGAGACGCAAGTCTACTTGCTCAATTACTTTTGACCAATGGGCCCGAGAAAGGGATTTGTTGCTGATGGGGAGGCCCAGGTACTTCATAGGTAGCGAGTCAAGTCTGCAATTCAGGAGCAAGGAAGCCCTAGTGGCAATATCATCTGAGGAACCCACATAGAAAATAGAGCTTTTGTTGAAGTTAATTCGGAGGCCAAAGCAATACTCCAGCGCATATAAGATAATCTTTAACACGGCTACCTGCTCAAGCAAAGCTTCACAGAAGAGAATAGTGTCGTCAGCAAAATGAAGGTTCGACAGGCACCAAGAATTACGTCGGATTCCGTGGATGAGGTTTCTAGCATTGGCCCTCATGAGGATAGCATCAAACGCATCAACTGCTAGGATAAAAAGAAAAGAAGAGATGGGACATGCCTGCTTCAGCCCTTTCTTCACTAGGAATTGGCTGCCCAATTCCCCATTACTAGAACAGGAGAGTTTGGAGGAGAAGAGGCAGTCTAGGATCCAACGAAGCCACTTCGCTGGGAAACCTTTTGCTCGTAGAGTAGCTAGAATGAAATCCCAATGCAGTCTTTCGAAGGCCTTCTCGAAATCCAGCTTCAAAATGAGGCCTTCCTCTCTTCGCTCTTTAAGATGGAAGATGACCTCTTGGACTGAAGCCACACTGTCAAGGATAAGGCGTCCTTTTATGAAAGCGGATTGGGATTTACTGATTATGGAGTCCATAATAGGGGACAGCCTATTCGCCAGGATCTTAGTGATGATCTTGTAGATACAGTTCGAGAGACTGATCGGACGAAAATCTGTGACTGATTCCGCCCCAGGACGCTTCGGGATAAGGACGAGGATAAAGTAGTTCAGGCTGTAGAGTGGAACTGTGCCAGAAAAGAAGTCCTCTACAAATCGGATTACGTCAGGGGAGATGCAATCCCAGAAAGCTTGGAAGAAGAACATAGGAAACCCATCTGGACCCGTAGCTCCATCTCCTTTCATATCAAAAACGACTTTACGGATCTCGTCTGCAGAAAAATTCCTGTCAATGTCTGTTCCATCAAGAAGCCGGCCCATCGAAAGATTCTCCCAGTCCAGAGAAGCCGAGGAAGACGGTAACGATCTAAAGTAGTTCTTGAAATGGTTACTGACTCCTTGTAAGACTGACTCTGTTCCAGAAAGTCGTTGTCTCCCTACTTCAAGGGTACATATGAAGTTCAGTTTCCTCCTCTGGTTGGCTATCTTGTGAAAATAAGAGGTGTTACGGTCTCCCAGCAGCACCCATTCCTCTCGATCTTTGCTTCCAGAGAATCTCCTCTTTCTTTAAAATATCAAGAAGGTCCTGGCGAGATTTGAGCAAGACATTCGACTCCTCATCAGAAAGGCTGGCGTTTTCCTCCTTCACTTCCGGAAACCCAATTGCATCTAGAAGAGCTTTTTTACTGTTCATAATATGACCGAATTCTGCACGTTCCCAGCCACGAATTTTCTGCCGCAGTATTCTGAACTTCCGAACTAGGTTCCGAGCTGAGTTATAAACTTATAATCTACTGGCGTCTGGGACCACCACTTACGAAGCAGGACATCAAAGGCCGGGTTCTCTTTCCAAACTTTTTCAAAGCGGAATCTTCTCGAAGGCTTGCCGAGGGTAGGGCTAGAGTCTAAAAGCAGTGGGACATGATCCGAAACAATAGACTGGAGAGAACACTGAATAGAGTTGGGGAAAAGGGAATCCCACTCTCCCGAGGTGAGAAATTTGTCCAGTCTCGCGAACGAGGGAGTAACTCTCCTGTTGGACCAGGTGAAAAGGCGGCCATGAAGAGGTAGGTCATTCAAGTCATAGATGCGGATGAAGTTGGAAAAGTCCTCCATAGAGCCTCTGTGCCCCGGTCCACCTGTCTCTCGTGGCTAAAACGAGTTACATTAAAGTCCCCTCCAATCACCCAGGGGCTTAGGTTCGACAACTGAAACAAGGAGAGCTCATCCCAGAAGTCAGTACGAAGGGTCACATCATGGGGTCCATAGACCGAGAACACGCAAACAAAATCATCTCGCTTAGAGAGGAGAGAAACAGAAAGAGAAAACTCCCACGTTAGAACTGACTAGATCAAAGACATCTTCCCTCCAACCAACAAGGATTCCGCTAGAGGCTCCAACCGCATCTAAGAGTGCCCATCGGGTGATCTTGGGCCCCGCTAAATCTTTCAAGAAGGTGGTACTAGGGTTGGAAGTTTTAGTCTCCTGAAGAAACACTACGTCAATATTGTGGAGTACACAAAAGAGGGAAACAGCTCTACACTTCTCAAAATCTCCCAACCCCCTAATGTTCCAAGACAAGAGTTTCATTTAAATATTACAGGTCATTGGCCAAAACCCCATCCTTCTCCAGGGACTGAGAAGAAAACAAAAACTCCTTCGCAGCTTCCACGTCACCTCCAAAAGAGAATCCACAGGCAGTCACGATCTGTACAATGGCATCTTGGTCAAGCAGGTTCAGCAGGAGTCCAAAATCTTCAACCGCCCTCGAAGCAAGGAAGCTTCTCAGGTTCTGCATCAGGCTACCAGATCTCTGGTTCCTTCTGACGTACGTCCGAAGACTCGGTGCCCCTGCCACCACGGATGGAGCGATCAGATCCTCGCCAACCAGGTTAGGACATTTTATCTCAAGGTTCGACTCCACCTCAACGGGAAGAAAATGGTGTGCAACCACTAACTCCGGGGAATCCCCTAAATCTCGGCGTGGAGAATCCTCTCCCGTGGGAGAATCAAACTCGGATTGCGGATTCAAAATTCGAAAATCAGACGGGCCAGCATCTAATGCCTGGCCCGACGCCTGCGGGGGAGGAGAAACGTTACCAGAAACGGAGCCTACCGGCCTGGGCAAAGTCGGGGATGACTCCGAACCGGGGCCCCGAACCGGCGCCTGGACCGGGTTCTGCACCTGAGAGCTTGCTCCGACATCAGGCGCGCTGTTGACGTCGCCGGGAACCTGTGGAGAACTGGAGGAAGGAAACTCCGAGGATGAGAACTCTGCCACTCAGATGGTCAAATTGAAGAAGTAGCCCCCAAAACGGGCCACTATCGACGGGGAGATGAGCGATGGATTGACCGTTCGGAAGGAGATCACCATTTCTTGCAGATCGTTTGTAGCCACAAACTCATTGTTCACCTCGACCACATCACCGAATTCAGCTAGGACTGATTGTAATGAAGGGAGGTTCCAGCAAGGAATCGGTAGGCCTGTGATGAAGAGGTTGACTAGCGCGGTGGTGCAGACACCGGAGGATCGGTGGGAGGGGGTCCAAGCAGAAGCATGCACGCGAAGAGGACCAACGTTCAGTGAAACTCGATTGACAATGGAGTGTCTGACATAAGGAGAGGGAAACTCAACAAGGAATTCTGATGGTCCAAGGCTCCATGATGCAGACAAGCCCTACGTGCAGATTTTTACAGCTGATGGCGTATTTTCATTCCCTACGAAGATCCAGGAAGCCGATCGCCAATCCGTTTGCATCTGTGGAAAGCTCGTTCGATGATCTTTGACTTTGATTTTTACTTTTTGTCGATCCGATTGACGGATCTTGAGTTATTTATGTTTTATTTTCTGGTTTGGGTAGGTGCGAGCCATGTTCGCATCCGGTTCGAGCCACAGATGCCGAACTGACTCGTTTCTATGTTTAGTTTTAGCCGTAGGATCGTAAGATGACTTAAAATCTCAATGGATGAGATTCAAAGGGAGCCAAACCCTAGCCGAACCCCCCCTCACCCGGCCGGCCCTCTCTTCTCGTGGAAATACCCGCGCGGGCACGCCTTGGGAAGCGTGCCCGCGTCGTCTCTCTCTATCCCGCGCGGACGCCTCTCTCTCCTTCTTTCCTTTTTTTTTCTTTTGTGTTTCATCCTCTATAAAACCATGCAAACCCTAATTGAAGAAGGATGATGAATGTTGAATCGAAACCCTAGAACGGAGAAGCGGGATCGCTTGTTCGACGTATCTTCCGAAGAATCATCCTGCTTCCAGTCTTCTTCCCTTCGCAAGCTTCTACCTTATCACCACGCCTTCGTCTACTACTTCGCGGGAGATCGACGCGGAGATCATCCATCCTCCAAAGATCACATCGTCTCGGCTTCTTCATCCTTTTCTTCCGGACCACGCCTCCTCTTCCGCCCATTCATCTGCAACAACGGAGCATCTGATAGCGGCCGGCATTGACCAAAGCATGGTTTGAATCGTCCCTCGATACTTTCATGTGATAAATCTTCCTTTTCAATCCGGCCTACTGCTGATTTTCAGTTAGGGTTCCAAAATATTTGGTTTCTGGAGAATCTCATCCATTAGGTTTATTATCGTTTAGTTCTTTGTTTGTTCTTTGAGACTTTGGCTTATATTTGAGATATTGTTAGTCTTTATTGCTGGACATTGTTTATTTAAATCTGAAATTAATCTTTATCACGTCAGTTTTATTTCTTTGTTAAATTAAATCTGTTTGGGCCTGATTGGATGATGATTAGGGTTCTTGGGCTTTGCTGAAATTTGAATCATACGTGCAGAATTCTATCTTTAAGTGTTTAAATTCAGCACTTGACTTTATTTTAAGCATCTGCATTCCATCACTCCAAGTCCGAAAGGACCATTCGGATTGCCAGTACGTACTGAAGGCCGAAGAAATTTCTGATGGGGTATGGGAGCCACTAGAGGTTCTGATCACCGCACAGGAGTCAAGCTTAGCGACAACTGCGTTGGACTCAAAGGATTCCGGAATGATAATGAAGGCGGCAGGAAAGGATCTGGGCGGGGAGAGCGGGTGAAAGGCAGGTTGGTTATGATCCGATGGGGCAAGGATGATCCTCATCGGACAGACGTTGGAGGAGTGGCCAATCCCTCTGCAAATCCAGCAGACCATGGCGTTGCGGCAGGCGGGTCGCAGGTGGTCCTTCCCTCCACAGTGGAAATAGCTACCTCGAGGGAAAGGAGGGTGGATCTTCTCAGGTTGAAGACCCTCAATCGAAGTGGAACGAGCAAGGATATGAGGAGGGGGGGGCGGAGGGGGGAGAGGCGACGGCCGGAGAGTGGGAAGTGGGAGAAGCGGAGGAAGGCTGGAAGGGGGGAGATGACCAAAAAGATGGAAAGCCCAAGAGGTTGTACGTGGCCTCTAGGCTCCCAAGGAGGGGCTGACACCACCATCATGGCCAGGTCTGCTCGGAAAAGACCCGCCGCCGTCTCGGTCCTGTAGAGATCTGGGGGGCCCATGGCCACTCTCCTGGGATCTCGACGCCTTCTCTCTCCATCTTCCATTCTGGATCAATGGGTTAAAGACTGGATTCCGATCCATCCCAGTGGGCCCGGCTGTCAATGATCGCCGTTAGTGACCATTGAGGACCTTCGGGTTAAGCGCTGGGTCCTGGTGGCAGCATAACCTATTTGGTAAATGGCCTAACCATACATGGGTGGAACAAAACCTATCTGCCAGAAATTTGTCTGTATACTGGACATGGAAAAATTAGAAGCCCTAAATATGAATTCAGGGGCTTGAGGGAGTGTAAAATTGAGGAAAATAACAAGAAAACAGTATGTATCATGTTAATTACAAAACTCTGGTAGAAATAGGTTAAAATGAAACTTTTATACATAGAAAGGGACATCTCCATGTGGAAATTGTCCCTAGTGTCATTTAACCATAAGTAGACATAGAAAACAAAAAATAACATATATGTTCTAAACGAGTGTAGTTGAAATTGCCCCTAGTACATTCAAATGATGTGACCTATTGACTATTGAGAGTCTGAGACACCCCAAAAATATTTAAATTAAGCTAATATGGGCATGTGCTATGACCCACATCGATGCTTTTTTATCCGAAAATAGGGTTTTTAATCTAGAAAATATCTTCACCACTAATCTTATTACCACCAAATTTTACTGGTATCCTCTCATTGACTAAAAGTAGTCGTAAAACAAATTAATGCAAAAATTAAATCCAATCTTAGTCTTTGATGATCAAGGGTTATTAATGTAATGGCCGTGTGGTACCCTTGGATACTATTGAATCCCCTCAGTTTAAGAATTCGTAACTCCATCAAGGTGATCTGGATAAAGAATCCTAATATGATCAATTGATGATACCCGCTACGAAGATCAATCTTCGAAAAGATTTTTGTGCCATGAAGCATATCATCTAATCCGGGGATCGAAAATCTATACTTGACCGTTATTTGATTGATGGCTCGGCAATCATGCACATTCTCCATGTCTCATCCTTCTTGGGATTCATAAGTGTTGATATTGCACATGGACTCATACTCTCTTGGATTAGTTCCTTTTGCAGTAATTCAGTGACTTGTCGACGCAATTCCTAATATTCAAGTAGACTCATTTGATAGTGAGGAAGGTGGGGTAGCGCCGCTCTTGAGACAAGATCGATACAGTGTTAAATGTCTCTAAGTGGTGGAAGTCCTTCGAGTAATTCCTTTGGAAGGAGTTCTTTGAAATCTTCAAGTAAGAGTCGAATCTCATGAGGAAGACTAGGACCCTCTATTACTTCCTTTGCTACGAGGAATACGATGGAGCTAGATTCTCTAATCTCATCCTCGAAACAAGCTTGTGTCACGAAAACTGGGGAGGTTTTGATGTTCCTTTTGACGCTTCAGGGCAGTAGGGAGGGGCGTGGGCTCACTAGTAAGATGTTTTAGTGGCTCGGCTCCCTCTGAGGTGCTTGTGTGATATTGTAGTCATCCTTGCAGAAGGAATGTGTTCTTTTCCCTATCGTGCTTCGTATTTCTGTTGTACTGCCATGGGCAGCCCAACAGAATATAACAAATGCCCAATTGTACCACGACACACCTAACAAATTCCTTATACATCTTACCAATGGTGAACTCTACCAGGCATCGCTCTTGAATGGAGACATCTGAACCCTTAGTTGTAGGGCTTGATCAGTTTCTCCTTCTTTAGTCCAAGCTTGTCAACCATGATCTCTGAGACTAGATTCTCAGTACTGCCACTATCTATGACGAGGACACAATGTCTCCCACTAAATGTACAGGTGGTGTGGAAAATGTTTCTTCGAAGCCTTCAGGGTCTTTGGGTGTCGATAGCATGCGGTGCATAGCTAGTGCATGAGTTGCCTCGTCAACTTCAGTGATGATGATTGCTGGATTTGTAGAGGGATCGGCCACTCCTCGGTTGCTTGTCCTCTGCGAGTGATCAGAGCTCCGTCAGTCCATAACCAGCCGGCTTTTCACCCTCCTTCACCTCCCAGGGCCTTCCCTCCTGCTTTTGTTCCCATTCCAGAGTCCTTTGCCTCTAACTCTTTGGTGGCTAAGCTGGATTCTTGCGCAGTGATCACCACCTCTGAGGGTTCCTACAGCCCTGCGGATATCTCGTCGGCTTTCTCGACTTTCTGGCAGTCTGAATGGTCTTTCCCTACCTGGAGCTTGGGTCCTTCAGAGTTCCTGGTGGAGTTCCCGTCCCCTTATGCCAGGCACTCGGTAGTCAGTAGAGTGTCCTTAGAGGTAGGCCCCCTCCGCCTTTTTGCCTCTGCTTGGACCCCTTCCCATCGTTCTTCTGGTGTTTGCTCCCGTTCTCTGGTCGACCTGTTTATCTCGGGAGTTCCGATCCCTTGTTGGAACCGCCAGTCCATGCAGTCTCTCCTTGCTGAGTATGGTGAAGTGGCGGAGGTGCGCAATGATTTTGAGTCGACGAACGATCTTAGCGAGCTGGTGGTCTCCTTCCGTACGATCAATCCTTCCCTTATCCCCACCTCGTTAGTTGCTCGCTTTGGGGACTTCTTCTTTGACCTGAGCATCAGGGTTTCAGAGATCTCCTTTTCGGAGTCTCCTTCCTCAGGGCCTTCCTCAGAGTCGGGTTTCGCGCCCAGCCACCAGGAAGCAGGTCAGACCTCCCGGTCCACCGATCCAGACTCAGGCCGGGCGTCGCCCAGACCGGTTAGCCCCAGACCGGTAAGCCCCGTTGATGATTTGAATTCTCCGGTAGTTTCGGACCCCCCTGGTTTTGGAGACCCTTTGATTGATATCCCCGCGATCCACGCGGTGGCGGTTCCTCCTTCCAATGATTCTCGGGATTTTCCTGAGGTAGGGGACCCGCCGAGAGTTCCTCCGATGGAGTCGGATCTCTCTGAGGGGCCTTTGGAACCCGACCCGGTTGCAGATACTCTGATAGCTCCTGCTGTGGTGACAGGGGCACCAAGTATCCGGACGTACGTCAGACGGACGCAGAGGACCGGAGACCTGATGCGAGATCTGCGGAGCTTTTTGGCGTCGAGGGCTGTGGAGGATTTTGGGCTTCTCTTGAATCTGCTGGATCCGGAATCGATCGTGCAGATCGCGACTTCCTGCGGGTTCTCCTTTAGTGGTGATATAGAAGCGGCCAAAGAGTTTTTGGTTTCCTCCCAGATTCTAGAAAGAGAGAGTTTTGGCCTCCGGCCAGTTATTGTAATGATTATACTTTCCTGGAATGTTAGGGGTTTGGGTGACTTGGATAAGCGCCGAGCTGTTTCCCTCTTCTGCTCTCTTCACAGGGTTAATGTTGTTTGTCTTCAGGAGACCAAGACCTCCCAGCCGGATCCTTCTTTCCTTCGTAGTTTGGCTGGGGGCAAGATTTCTCGCTGGACGATCCTGGATGCAATCGGCTCTTCGGGTGGGATCCTAGTTGGTTGGAGAGAGGATCTTTTTGATTTTCTCAGTTCTTTTGTCGGAGTCTACTCCCTTTCAGTCTCTCTGCGCTCTCGACGTGATAACGCTGTTTGTGTGATCTCTTCGGTTTACGGTCCCAATGACATGTCTGTTCGTCACGCTTTCTGGGATGAGCTATCCGTATTTCGAGCTGCGAACCCAGGGGCCTGGGTAGTGGGAGGAGACTTCAATGTCACCCGGTTCAGCCATGAGCGACGTGGGGGGCCGGGCAACAGGAGTGCTATGAATGATTTTTCAGACTTTATCCTCAGATTTGATCTTACTGACCTTCCTCTTCAAGGCCGACTGTTCACGTGGTCTAACAGAAGGGATTTACCCTCGTTTGCTAGATTAGACAGGTTTCTTACCTCAGGAGAGTGGGATGGCCTCTTTCCCAACGCTATTCAGTCCTCTCTCCAATCAGTGGTCTCAGATCATGTTCCTCTTCTTTTGGATACCTGTCCTAGCCTTGGTAGGCCGCAGAGGAGATTCCGTTTTGAGAAAGTTTGGCGAGAGAGCCCAGGGTTCGATGACCTTGTCCGCAAGTGGTGGTCTCAGACCCCGGTGGACGCCAACTCCGCTAGAAACTTAGTTCGTAAGTTTCGAGTTCTTAGGCATAAGATGCGCGGCTGGGAACGGTCGGAATTTGGCAATGTCCTGATCAATAAGAAGTTTCTTCTCCAGCGTATCGGAGTCCTGGAAGCCAAAGAGGAGCAGACTCAACTCACCGAGGAGGAATTGAACGACCTGCTTAGATCTCGCAAAGATCTCCTGCAGATGTTGAAAAGAGAGGAGATTTTGTGGAAACAGAGATCGAGAGACAAATGGGTATTGCTAGGAGACCGTAACACCTCTTACTTCCACAAGGTGGCGAATCACAGAAGGAAGCAGAACTTCATAGGGAGTCTTGCAGTGGGGAGCCAGATACTCACCGGAACAGAGTCTATTCTAAAAGGGGTTGGGGATCACTTTAAGAATTACTTCAGGTCGCTACCTTCCTCCTCTGCCTCGCTGGACTGGAATAACCTTTCTATGGGTCGTCTTCCAGAAGGATCTGACATCGGGAGAGATTTTTCGGTCGAGGAAATCCGGAGCGCTGTGATGGAGATGAAAGGAGATGGGGCTCCCGGACCGGACGGTTTTCCAATGTTCTTCCAGTCGTTCTGGGACTGCATCTCCCCGAATGTTATACGCTTCGTTCTCGATTTTTTCTCAGGAGTGGCTCCTCTGCATAGCCTCAACTATTCCATCCTCGTTCTCATCCCGAAGCGTCCGGGGGCGGAATCAGTCTCAGATTTTCGACCGATCAGCCTGTCCAACTGCATGTACAAGATAGTCACGAAGATTCTAGCCAATAGGATGGCCCCTTTTATGGACTCGATCATCAGTAAATCCCAGTCCGCTTTCATTAGAGGCCGCCTTATCTTAGACAGCGTGGCTTCAGTTCAGGAGGTTATTTATCATCTGAAGGAGAAGAAAGAGGAGGGCCTTATTTTGAAGCTGGATTTCGAGAAGGCGTTCGATAGATTGCACTGGGACTTCATTCTCTCTACTCTTAGAGCTAAAGGGTTCCCAGAGATTTGGTTGCGTTGGATTTCTGATTGTCTTTCGTCTTCTAAGCTCTCCTGTTCCGTGAATGGGGAGTTGGGAAGCCAATTCCTGGTTAAGAAAGGGCTGAAACAGGGCTGTCCCATCTCCCCGTTTCTCTTTATCCTCGCGGTGGACGCTTTCGACGCTATCTTATTGTGGGCTAATGCTAATAACCTCATCCGAGGTGTCCGAGGTAATTCCTGGCATATCTCGAATCTTCATTTCGCTGATGATACTATCCTCTTCTGTGAAGCGAAGATTGAACAGATTGCAGTGCTGAAGATCATTCTCTATGGGCTGGAGTATTGCTCGGGTCTGAGAATTAATTTCAACAAGAGTTCTCTTTTCGTTGTGGGGGCCTCTGAGGACCTCGCAGTGAAAGCCTCCTCGCTTCTGAACTGTCGGTTGGACGAGCTTCCATTGAAGTACTTAGGACTTCCGATCAGCAACAAACCCATTTCTAGAGCTCAATGGTCTAAAGTGGTCGAGAAAGTGGACTTGCGCCTCTCGAACTGGAAGAGTAGGCATCTGTCTCTTGGAGGACGTCTTTGTCTGGTTAACGCTGTTCTCTCCTCCATTCCTTCCTATTTCTTGGCGTTCTATTTTGTTCCTTCTTGGGTGATTAGGAAGATCGATAGTATCAGAAGCCATTTTCTTTGGAGAGGAGCTGATGGCACCTCGGGGTCCTACCACCTTGTCAAGTGGGGTGTCGCCTGTAAATCCAAATCTCAAGGAGGTTTGGGGGTTCTTAACTTGAGAGACTTCAACCGAGCTCTGTTAGGGAAGTGGTGGTGGCGTTTGCAGAACGATCAAGACGATCACTGGTCCAACATCATCAGAGATCGCTATTTTAGGCGGTTTTCCCCTCTCCAAGCGAGAAGCCGTCGATCGGGGAAGATTTCTTCATTCTGGAAGGGTATCTGCCGAGTTGGTACGGCCTTCCGTTGCGGCACTAAGCTAGTTCTAGGGGACGGGAGGAACATCAAATTCTGGCTAGATCAATGGGTCGGGGATATCTCACTCGCTTCTCTCTTTGCGGATCTTTTTGATCTAGCATGGGACCAGAATGCTTCAGTCCGTTCGCAGGTTTCCAGTTCGCATAGAGAAGTCTCTTGGTCGGTGAAATTTAGAAGAAACCTTGACCCCGCGCAGCAGGAGCAACTAGCAGAGCTCTACCGCATCCTGTCCTCCTTCGCTCTGACCCCAGTGAGAGATTCCTCGATATGGAAGTGGGAAGCTTCAGGAGCCTTCTTGGTCAGATCTTTCTACCGATTCTTCAATGCAGGAGGGCTAATCTGTCCTATTGCCTCACACCTTTGGAAATCTCCAGCTCCTCTCAAGACACGGATCTTTTTGTGGCTGGCTATTAGAGAGAGGATTCTCACCAGAGTTAATCTCCGCCTTCGGAACAACCCAAACGTCCCCGACTCTTCCTGCCCTCTCTGCCTAGCTCATAGGGAGGATGTTGACCATCTGTTTCTCCGTTGCGCCTACTCCCGTAAGCTGTGGAGGATGCTTAAGCACAGATTTCAAATTAAGGGCCATCCGGGTTCTATGCGCTCTTTGTGGACTGTTTGGCGGGCTAAGAGGATCAACAGCAAGCTCAGATCGACTTGGGATCTTCTAGTTATTGGCCTTTGTTGGAGCATTTGGAGAGAGAGGAATGCTCGCGTCTTCTCCAGAGTTGAGCTTGCCATATCGGAGGTCTGGGAGAAATTTAAGAGGATGATTCTATCCTGGTCCACAGCCCTCTCTCCTAAGCAGTCAGGAGATATGATCCCTTTTCTATGTAATATGTAACTTGCTATTTCTTATTTTAATAATATAGCTTGGGGTACGGCTTAACCCCATCCTCTCCTCCTCAAAAAAAAAACTTCAGTGATGATCGCACACGTGTCATCACAATCTGGACGATCATCTCCTAGATCATCATCATGCTCTTCATCGGTCACATTTGATGTAGGCAAAGATGCGAGACCGCTAACTAATATGCGATGCTTGCTATGTATTAACCCAAAAATATTTCTAACAATATTATAAGCTGAAAACAAGATAACTAACAGTAAATTTCAAATTCAACAATCAATTTCAGCAGCGCTATATAATTGGCTTTCACAAGATGACAATGGCCTATGCTTCAAATATTAACAGAGAACATGTAGTCATGCCAGACTAGCAAATTCAGAATTAAATAAGATGATCGCAGCAGTAAATAACAAAGAAATTCAATAGACAATATTCAAGATTTATCAAACTAACTAGATCCAATAAAGAAACTAACTATGGATGCAAACTACTAGGCCAAAGCTAGCTAGGGCAGTGATAGGAATAAACCAAGGGATGAAAAGGAACGATTACCGCACTGAAGATATGCCTCTAAATCAGTTGAAGTACACCGGTGGGTACCAGATGCCTCCGAACGTGAGCCAATACATGCCAAATAGATGAAAGGTGGTGGAGAGGGGGAAGATGGACGGAAGAATAAGTTTAGAATCAAGATCGGGGGGGATCTAGAAGAAAAGAAGCACTCTAACAACGATCCGTTCGTTAGAATCTAATGAAAGAAGGTGCTGGAGGTGAGAGACACGATGAAAAAGAAGAAAGATCAAGAAGCAATGATCGGAATCGATGGACAAGGAATCAAGGTTCTCACCTCTAGGTTTTTCTTCACCAAAAATCTGATCATCCCCTCATCAGATTTCAGCATTCTTTTATATGAAAGAGGGCTCTAGGGTTGGCGTAATAGCCGTCGGATGAAAATAAGATGACCGTAGGATGATAGCACAATAATGAAAAGGTAGAAGGCATTCAAAATAATGCCCAATAGGTCCCAAAACTCAAAGAACGAGAGATAGGAGTGGGGATCACGGTACTCGCGGGGTGGTTGCCTCGGGGCGCGTGCCACACGGGTAGAAAGAGGGGACGCGGGTATGGGGAGGAAGGTATGGGTTTGGGTTGGGTTTTGAGTCGACTTAAGCCCAATGAATTTGCATACCTTCATTTTTTCTAGATTAGATCATAGCCTTCCATTAATTTTATTAATTCTGAAATAACATAGGTCAAGTCGCCTCGTGAGTCGTGTCAAACACAAGTCCGAGTCCAACTAGCCTAAACAAAGAAACTAATATAACTAGAGGTCGAACAATCAAATATGAACAAAATACAAACCAAAACTGTCAGTCTCATCTAGGAAAATAAAAGATGTAAAGATCGGGTCCATCACCAGGCTAATAAAAACTGAAATGACGAAAACGCCCTCAGCTATGCAAAATTTGTGTAGGTGCACATCGATGACTGCATCAACATTGTTCAAGGATTCCTCAGTTTGCTCTTTATATTCTGTCAATTGAGTTTGATGTTTCCTCTTTGGACACTGAGCAATGACATGTCCTATCTCGCCACATTAGAAAGCATTTGTAAGTCGCTCATGCTGATCAACTCCCTGTCACACCTCGCTCATGGCTTGGCTGTTGAACCGGTTCTTGGGGCTGATTGGGTTTTTCTATAGTTGGAACAGGAGGTGTGACTTTGTTAGGGGGTGCACCTCTTCCAACTTAAGTGATACCTGGTGGTCCTCTAAGGGTAACATCTCTCCTATGGCCTGTTATGCAATCTTTTCGGCCTTGAGAGCTTGCCTAGATGCTTCCATGACAGACAGGGGCATCCTGAATTTGATAGCGCAATCTCGAGATGTATTGTGCGGTCTTTTGCTCATCGACTTCAGGAATGGCATTCTGAATGGTCAGGATCTCAAACTCTTCCATGTACTCCTACACATAACTATTGCCTTGCTTCAGGCTAACCACCTTTTGTACAATGTACGGTTGTCTTGAGGCAGGTATTTTAGTCACATCTTGTCATGCATTTTGACCCACATCGTGACCTTTGACTTTCCTTTCCTGGTTAGACTCGCTTGCAACTATAGCCACCATACCAAAGCAGCTTCTTTATGTTTTGTTGCCACGAGTTTGACTTTTCTGACATCAGAGAGATCCTTCCATTCAAAGAAATGTTCGACGATTTCTATCCAGTCTAGGAAGGCGTTAGCATTATGGCTTCCTCTGAAGTCGTCTATGTCAACTCGGACCCCATAGCCCTGAAATTTCTCAAGGGTTCTCATGAGTCATTCTTCCATGTTGTGTTGCTCGCGCTTGTCTCTCTTCAAGATTTGTGGGACGGCTGAAGTGAACATATTCTTATTCGAAGTCACTGTCAGATTCGTCCAACTCAGTTCCCGATTCAGGGGGTGAATCAAAATATTCATCTCAATTTCGAATTTGATTATGGTATCGGTTCAGATTTTGATTTGGGTTTTTATTTTGATTTTCAGCCCTGGGAACCTCAGCATTTTGATTGGATTCTGCCACATCTGGGTTTTCCTCTATTGGTTGGTTCGGAGGGTTGATGCCTTTTTCCTGTAGAAGCATTCACAGCCAATCAGTGATCTATTGCACCTTCATCGAATGTTGATTCAACATCTCTTTGGCTGCTATTTCCTAAGCTCCATGACGTTGTAGTGCCTGTTGCATAGCGCGAGGGCAACGACCTCGATCACGAGCTTCTTGGTGCAGATGAGCACGATTAGCTACTGATCCTTACTTGGTGGTGTATTTCGATTCCCTAAGGTGTAGAGACCTATAGGACACCTCTAAGGTGTTTCCTAAGATGCCTATATGATGGATGATCAATGTATAGAACTATGTATGCACATGTGATGATGCAAGTACTACAATATGATGATTAGAAATAAAATTATATACTCTCCTAATGGATCTAACAGAGGACATCAAGAACAAATGTTTCACATGATGCAATCCTAGTGCTAGATGCAGTTTCAGGCACACATGGCTATGGAATATGCAAAATCAGCAAAGGGGAATATGATGGTTTACCGATTTTCAGGACTCAAAAGAGACTCGAACAGGTTCTTTCGTGCTCTGATACCAACTTGATGCATGCAAATCCGAATTAGGTTGCTGCATACACTAATCTAGCACCCTTGTGATCAACTAACTAGATGTGATTATCAATATAGTGTGTAAAACACTAAACTAGTAGTCAAACTATTAAATATTTATCATAGATATAAAGATGTTGCAGTAGAAAGCTTAAGCAGATGTAATCTAACAATGCAATTCAATTTTAAGTATCCAAAACTGAATTACATCATATAAAGAAAAGAAGACAACAATCATATTTTAAAGAAAAAGTATGCAAATCAGAACAATAGGGGTACCAATCGATCACAGAAACAACATGCAACGTTCTGGGTAACTCTGGGGGTATCAAATAGGGCTTGGAAAAGACTTAGAACAGCAGTAAAGGTGAGGAAATAAAGGGTATTGCCAGGTGCATGATATGGTGTGGTAACAGCTTGTGCGGAGGCATTGAGATTCCTAAAGGCTTTCTAAAGGTTAGGGTGAGGGTGCGGTTACCGATGAGTTACGAAAGATGATCTGTAGTGCGGGGATCTAGGAAGCACGAACACTTCTCCAGGCCTCCCGTACCCGTGTCGGACACCGACACTCGCCGGACACTTGTCAAACACGCACCGGACACGCATGTGCCGTGTCCCATGTGCTTCCGGTAGCCGGACACAGTCGGACACTTGCCAAACATTCGCCGGACACTCGCTGGACATGCACCGGACACGTCGGGTTGACGGGTTGTTCAATATAGGGTCGGGTCACAAGCTGCCTTAGAGGATTAGATAGGTTGAAGCCAAAACTGAATGACAGCCGTTCTTTTGCACCTCATTTGGGTCTGAGTATAATTCACTTGTTAGGCTGGTTGTAACGGACAGTTGCGATTCAGTTTTGACTTTAACCTATTTGATCCTTTGAGTTTTCAGATAAGTTGAATCCAAAACTGAAACACAGCCGTTCTTTTCCATGCCATTTACGGCTGTATGCGATTTACCAATCAGGCTGGGTGTAACTAATGGTTGCAATTCAGTATGCATTAAATTTTCATTTTAGTTATTTTCTATGAGATTTTTTCGGTTATTGAAATATATATGAATTATAAACACACATAAAATATAAATAAAAAATATTAATTTATTTTGTCGTGTCCCTGCTGTACTCGTGTCGTCTTTTTTTAGGATTTTGCCGTGTAGACGTACCCGTGTCCTCTTTTTTTAGGATTTGCCGTGCCGGTGTACCCGTGTCGTGTCGTAACCGTGTCCCCGTATCAGTGTCAGTGCTTCTTAGGCGGGGATCTTATGCCCGATAATGGGGTGTAGAATGAAGATGAAAGGAATGAGGAAACGAGGGATGATGATAGATAGATTGCCACTTGGGTTTTCGCCCGTAAAATGCGAGGGTGTGCTTGGATCCCTCCACGGAGCAAGGCCGAGCGAGTAACACACTAGATCCTTCGAAAAAACGAAGCCAAGTCTTCTCTAGACAAAGTCGAGGAAGAAGACGACGGTTGGAGGCACGAGCCATTCCCAGTAGAGAAATTTCTCAAACAAACCAGATCTGAAAGATAAGAATAAAAGCCCTCTTTTTTAGACTTAGGGTTTTAGATGGATGGTAGGGATCAAAGGAAAAGAAGTGGCCCAAGTGGGGAAGGCATAGGATGATGCCATTTGGACGAAAGAAATGGGGAGAGAAAAGAGGTGGCTTGGGGGGTTGTAGAATTCGTGAGGAGAGAAAGGGGGACCCACGTGATACCGTGAAGAAGAGGAAAAGGGGAGCTTGCGGTGCTGAAACCGAGAGAGAGGGAGGGATTCACCTACGCATGGGATAGGGGAGGGTTTTCATGGTTTTAGGAGTGGTGTCAGTTGCTCCTTCACTTCTACGTCATTAAATGACAGATACCAGGGGGTAATTGGGTGCTATTGACATGCCACATCATTAAAGACGGTGCCTGAGGAGTTGTGTGGGTGCCCAGGAGTGCCAAAAACGTCATGTCGGGCCCCACTGCTATCTTGCATACAGATTTTATTAAATTAGAGTTAGTAAACACTCTCTAAGGCTCAGATTTCTACTTGAGACCGCGGTCGGAAGAAGTAGAAGAAGCTAGATGATGGTGGAGGGTAGATAGGATTCCGAGAGACACCCTCTCCATAAACTAGGGTTTCGTATTCATCAAAAAACTAACCAATTAGGGTTTCATAGGAGACCTTTATAAGAGAAGGGAATAGAAGAGAAAAGAAGGGAAGAGGAGGAAAGTGAACACATACAGGAGGAAAAAGAACACATTCAAGATCATCCATATTCTATCACAGTTATGCATGATCATTTGATGATAAAGATCAACTAGAAGGTGGCATGCATTGTTAACTTGTAGCCAAAGAACTTTTTCAGGCTATATAGATGTTTCAAAATAATTGAAGAGCATCATATGATATGTAAACATGTTCGTCCTATCAATGGGATGCATGCACTTAATCCCTAGAAACTCTAAATGTGAAGCACTTACCATGGAATGCAAAAATGGTCTAACCTCTTTTCAAAAGTCATTGAGTCAGAAAGATAACCTACCAAATCATCTACCAATTGAAGAGTGACATATGACCGTCCACTATCCACTCATGGCTTTCTCTTTCTTCCTCAAACTCATGATCATCCTCTTTGTTATCCACAATGTTTGTCTGTGGTTTGAATTGACGTCTAAGACAATCAGCAGACTTATATTCGGACTGGTTGCAGGTGAAACCTTTCATAATGCTTTGGTTGGTTCCTAATATTCTTTTTTCTCTTTCCATAGATGTAGGAACTGTGCCAGCTTCTGGTTGATATCCAGTGGTCAGTCTACTAGTGGATCATAAAGGTTCCATAATGTTCTCATATCGTCAAGGTGCAGATTGTGAGTGATTGAGTCTCAACTTTATTGGCTGATGCAGCATGGTCAGCATCATCAGATCATCGCCGCATCTTCAGATCATCGCCAGAGACCTTAGTTACTGTCGTTTTTATTTTTTTGGAGGACATTAGCCGTATGGGACTTGTTAGTCGTTTATTTCAGTTTTTGGCCATTTTCCATGTTTTTGGCCTAATTTCAGCACTTAGTACTATTTATGTTCTTACCCAATTCATGGGGGATGTCCATGATCTCATCCGAGGGCTTTTCGGATTGAATCCGGGTCTTCTCGGGTGAGTTTCTGCATGTTATTAATAAAAATCTGGGTGCGTGTGTTTGCGGGGTACCGACGGTGGAGATTATATCTCGAAACCGACGGTTAGATAGCAAAATAACTCCATTTAGATGACGTGGCAACTTATGGGCTTCAATTTGGAGTTAAATGGGCTTATCTTAAGCCCAACAGGGCTTCACATTGAGATGCCGCCCCCCCTTCTCTTTTTCCCGTGAACCCACCCGTCCGCCTCCTTGTCCGCGCGGATCCCGAGGCCACCCGACCCCTCTTCCGTTCCCTCTCTTCTCTCTCTCTTCTCTCCCTTGTTTCTCTCTCTTTTCCTTGCCTTTCTTAGCCTTTGCATCTCCATCATCCAACCCTTATTCCCCTTTGATCTTGGCCAATGGCCATCCACAAAGAAACCCTAACTCTACAAAAAGATGAACGAAGAAGAAGTCAGTTTTGATCATTGCTGAAATTCGTGCCTCTTTGTGAGAGCTTCCGGGAGAGACTCGTGTCCCTGACCCTCGCCGCATCCGCGACTTCGCCTCGTGAAGGCCTCGGTGGTGTTTTTCCGAAGGTTCCGGCTTCTCCCGACGTCCGGCCTTGCTCCGTGTGCGGGATAATCGGCGCATCATCGCAATCGACCCACGGCGGAAAACCCCAGGCAGTATCTATCCTTTACTTTATTTCCCCCTCGCATCCGCATCGTTTTTCTTTGTCTCCATTGCCTCCGCTCCGCATCGCAGCCGTAATCACCCCTTTTCATCGCTAGTTGAAGCCCTAATATATGCCTACTCATTACATTTGATATTTATAGTCTGTCGGTAACCCTAGCAAGCATGCTTAACCTATTTTTAGTGAAAAATCTGATGCAAACCTATTGTTAAATTTCAATATCTATTGCTGCGATTGATTCTCTTATTTGCTGAAATTAGTTTTGTGATAATATTGCGTTCTTTATTGTTAAATCTGAAACCTGTTTTATGTTGACTGCGTAGCCTGTTAGTTCTGCGTGAGATAATTCCTGTTTGTTGTCCTTTTGAGGCGTATGACGCTATATTGACAACTACATCTTAGTTATTGACCAAAGGGAAACCCTAAAAGGTTTAAAATTGTAGTGAACCTTATCGGCGCCAGCATCAAGTTGGTATCAGAGCTCGGAAGAACCTGTTCGGGTTTCTTTTGAGTGCTGAATTTCAGCAAACACTCGTCTTCGTCTTTGCTGATTTTGCATAGGGTATAATCTTGAGTGCTTGAAATTGCATCTAGTGTTAGGATTGCATCGTGTGAAACACCTGCATATCTCATAACCCATGGCTGATCGTACCCATCTGCACCGGGATGCCCGGAATCGGGGACGTTTTCCTCGAGGGCCACAGCCTCGTGATGCTTGGCAAGAAGCGACCCAAAATACGTTGGATCGACATGCAACCTTGTTGCAAGAGATCACTGATAGGCTGGGATTACTGTTACAAGATAGAGGCGTCAACCCCCATACCCGACCGGTCGAAGAGGACCCGGGAGGGACAGAAACCAATCCACATGCCGAGGGTCATAGGGTCGAAGAGCAAGATCGAAACCAGGGCTTAAATCAAAATCCGATTCCAACCCCACCTCAGAACCAGAACCAAGCCTTACCTCGGAATCACAACCGATACCAACCGCACGAGCGAAATCGAGCTGACTATCTTGACTCGCCTCCTGAGTCTGAAGCTGAGTTGGACGAGTTCGACGTAGACTTCGAACGAGAGTACGTCCAGTTCGGTCGTTCCAGAAACCCTAGAGAGCAGCATGCGCGTGATCAGCACGGCATGGAAGAGCGCCTTGTGCGAGCCCTTGAGAGATCCCAAGGTTACGGAGTCCGAGTTGACATCAATGACTTTAGGGGAAGCCATGATGCTGACGCATTCCTTGACTTGATAGAAAGCGTCGAGCACTTCTTTGAATGGAAAGATCTCCCTGACGATCGAAAAGTCAAACTCGTGGCAACGAAACTGAAAGGAGCCGCTTTAGTTTGGTGGCGAGAGTTGCAAACAAGTCGCCTTAGGAAAGGGAAGCAAAAGGTCGCAACGTGGGCCAAAATGCGTGACAAGATGCGACTGAAGTACCTTCCTCCTGACTACCGTACCTCTCTGTACCAGAGGTTGCTTAGCCTGAAGTAAGGCAATCAAAGCGTACAGGAGTACACTGAAGAGTTTGACATCCTGATCATTCGTAACGCCATCCCGGAAGACGAACAGAAGGCTGCACGCTACGTCTCGGGATTGCGCTATCAAATTCAGGATGCGCTAGCAATGCACACCATCCTCACTGTGATGGAAGCATCTAGACAAGCCCTCAAGGCTGAGAAGATTCAACAAAGAGCCTTTAGGAGAGAAGTGGCCCCTAGAGTGGCCCCAGGTGCCCCTTCAGCTGGAAGAGGAGCCCCTCCTACTAGAGTCACCCCACCTGTTCCCACTCCGATTACAACTCCATCAAGAACCAATCAATCCCTTGGTCGGGTTGAACAATCAAGTCGTGAGCGAGGTGCGATAGGAAGTCGACCACCCGGAGCGACTTACAAATGCTTCGAGTGTGGGGAAGTAGGACATCTCATCGCCCAATGCCCAAAAAGGAGACCTCAGACCCATCTGACAGAAAGTAAAGAGCCAACTGAGGAAACCCTAAACAATATGGCTGAAGAAGGGCATGATGATGATCCTAGAGATGTCGAATATCAGGAGGATGACGAAACACATGATGTCGTCGCTGAAGCTGACGAGGCAACGCATGCACTAGTCATGCACCGTGTTTTGTCGACCCCGAAAGCTCATGAACCAGATCGATTGCTTAGAAGGAACATCTTCGACACCACTTGTACCTCAAAGGGGAGGCATTGCGTCCTCATCATAGACAGTGGTAGTACCGAGAACTTGGTCGCCCAGATCATGGTTGACAAGTTAGGGCTCAAGACAGAGAAGCTGGTCAAGCCATACAACTTGTCTTGGTTTAAGAAAGGATCAGATGTCGCTATTAAAGAGCGATGCCTAGTCGAATACACCATTGGCAAGATGTATAAGGAAGTTGTTTGGTGTGACTTGGCGCCCTTGGGCATTTGTCACATTCTGTTGGGCCGCCCGTGGCAGTACGACAAAAAGACAACACATGATGGGGAGAAGAACACTTACTCCTTCTGCAAAGATGACTATAATATCACCTTAGTGCCGCAGAGGGAGCCCCTGAAACCAATTTCTAATGAGCCGACACCCCCACCCGTCACCCCGAAATTACCAAAAGAAAAACCGAAAGCCCTACCAACATTGCTGACACAAGCTTGCTTCGAGAACGAGCTTAGAGAATCCCGCTCCATCTTTTTCCTAGTAGCAAAAGAACCCACAGAGGGCCCTAGCATTCCTCATGAGATTCGAGTCCTACTTGAAGACTTCAATGATATCATCCCAGAGGAACTACCTGAAGGACCTTCCACCTCTGCGGGACATTCAACATTGCATTGACCTAGTCCCAGGAGCGACGCTACCTCACCTTCCTCACTACCGAATGAGTCCGTCTGAATATGAGGAGATGCGTCGCCAGGTTACCGAGTTACTGCAAAAGGGACTAATCCAAGAGAGCATGAGTCCGTGCGCAATACCTGCACTCCTAACTCCCAAGAAGGATGGGACATGGAGAATGTGCATAGATTGCCGTGCCATCAATCGAATAACTGTCAAGTATAGATTTCCGATTCCCCGATTGGATGATATGCTTGACATGCTACATGGTGCGAAAATCTTTTCGAAAATTGATCTTCGTAGCGGTTATCATCAGATCCGCGTACGACCCGGTGACGAATGGAAGAGTGCATTTAAAACCCGGGAAGGACTGTATGAATGGCTAGTCATGCCATTTGGTCTATCGAATGCACCAAGTACCTTTATGAGGTTTATGAATCAGGTGCTCAGACCATTCATAGGGAAGTTTGTTGTCGTATACTTTGATGACATCCTTATTTATAGTACGACATCTGAACAACATATCGAGCACTTGCGAGAAGTCCTGAAAACGCTTAGGAAAGACAAGCTGTACATCCATCTGAAAAAGTGCACTTTTTTTTTTTTTTTTGAGAAATGAAGAAGTGCACTTTTCTGACAGACAGCTTGACCTTTCTAGGCTACATCGTGTGCTCCGAAGGGTTACGGGTCGATCCAGAGAAGGTCGAAGCCATCAAGTCATGGCCCGTTCCAAAGAACGTTAGTGATGTGCGACGGTTCCATGGTCTAGCGTCCTTTTATCGCAGATCCATTAAGAACTTTAGTTCCGTCATTGCACCTCTCACAAACTGTATGAAGAAGGGTGGTTTCCTTTGGACCCCCGAAGTTGAAGCGAGTTTCGACCTCATCAAGACCAAGATGATGAGTGCCCCAGTTTTAGCACTCCCGAACTTTGAGAAGGTCTTTGAGATTGACGGTGACGCCTCTCACGTCGGGATAGGAGCAGTCCTTAGTCAAGAGGGACGTCCCGTCGCATTCTTCAGCGAGAAGCTGAACGCCGCGCGTTTAAATTACTCGACATACGACATTGAGTTTTACGCGGTTGTTCAAGCCGGCAAGCACTGGAGGCATTACTTGATCCAGCGAGAATTTGTGCTCAATTCTGACCACGAAGCGCTTCGCTATCTGAAATCTCAGCGTAGCTTGAACCAACGTCATGCTAAGTGGTCAAATTTCTTGCAAGAGTACACGTTCAACCTTAGATATAAGGCTGGAGTCCTGAATAGAGCTGCTGACGCTTTAAGTCGATGAGGCCCGATGCTAGTCACTTTACAGCCCGTCGTTGTTTCTTTTGACGCACTGAAATCAATGTACGCGACTGATCCGTACTTCGGTCCCATCTGGGAATCCTGCCAGGAAACGGGCACTGATCCCACGGCATCATATATCATCCAAGAGGGATTCTTGTTCCGTGGAATCCGCCTGTGCATCCCTGAGTGTTCCCTTCGCGAGAGTCTTGTTCAGAACACCCATTAAGGGACCGTCTCTGAGGAAAATCCGAATGAATCGTTTAGAGATGCGTTAATCCATGAATTGCACGGAAGTAATTTGCGTGGTCACTTTGGCCAAACCAAAACAATTGAGTCAGTGGAGCGACGCTACTTTTGGCCTCACTTAAGGAAAGATGTCGTCAAGTTTGTGCAACGATGTCGAACCTGTCAAATGTTCAAAGGCAGGAAGCAGAACACAGGTCTTTACATTCCTCTACCAATCCCTGCTCGTCCTTGGGAGGATATCACCATGGATTTCATTGTAGGTCTACCTCGAACACTTCGGCGTGTCGATTCAATCTTTGTGGTTGTAGACCGATTTTCTAAAATGGCACATTTCATACCATGTAGGAAAACTTCTGATGCATCTCATGTAGCTGAGTTATTCTTTAGGGAAGTTGTTCGTCTGCATGGCATTCCACGGTCATTCACATCTGATAGGGACACTAGATTTTTGAGCCACTTTTGGCGTACTCTTTGGTCAAAGCTAGGAACCAAACTTTAATACAGTAGCGCGTACCACCCTCAAACTGATGGACAAACGGAAGTTGTCAACCGTAGCCTAGGGGATATGCTTCGATGTCTAGCTGGTGAAAGACCAAAACAGTGGGATGTAGTTTTACCACAAGCTGAATTCGCATATAATAGTTCAACTAATCGCTCAGTAGGTAAAACCCCTTTTGAAATCGTCTATGGCCATGTTATTCCCCATTTCCTGGATAGAACTGCCTTACCGCCTACAGGTCCTACAAGTGCTGATGTTCATGAATTCCTTGAACACATCAAGATCGTACAGCGAGAGTCGCTTGAGAAACTGAGGGAAAGAATGCCAGGTATAAGGCCAGCGCAGATTTACACAGACGCGAGAGCACTTTTCAGCCAGGGGACTGGGTCCTCGTTTACTTTCGCAGAGAGCGGTTTCCCACAGGATCTTATGGGAAGCTGAGCCAGAGGAAGTTTGAGCCCTTCCGCGTTCTCAGAGCGTTGGGACCCAATGCTTACCTGCTGGACTTGCCAGATGATATGCCGACATCGCCGATCTTCATCTCAGAGTTGTTCCCTTTTCACGGAGACCGGCCATATACGCCTTCAGCGCCACAGATTCCTTTTTCAGATGCACACCGAGACGAGATAGAGCAGATACATGAGATAGTTGACGTCAGAGAGCTTGCTACCCACCGCGGTGTTTTCCGACGGTTCCTTATTCGGTGGGTAGGCAGGCCACTTTCAGACTGTACCTGGGTGGATGAGTGATAGTTACGAGGACAGCGGCCCGACCTCGTACAGCAGCTGGACGTCCACTCGACGGAGTCGAGTTCTTTCTAGTCCGAGGGAGTTGATGCAGCATGATCAGCATCATCAGATCATCGCCGTATCTTCAGATCATCGCCAGAGACCTTAGTTACTGTCGTTTTTATTTTTATGCTTGGAGGACATTAGCCGTATGGGACTTGTTAGTCGTTTATTTCAGTTTTTGGCCATTTTTCATGTTTTTGGCCTAATTTCAGCACTTCGTACTATTTATGTTCTTGCCCAATTCATGGGGGATGTCCATGATCTCATCCGAGGGCTTTTCGGATTGAATCCGGGTCTTCTCGGGTGAGTTTCTGCATGTTATTAATAAAAATCTGGGTGCGTGTGTTTGCGGGGTACCGACGGAGGAGATTATATCTCGAAACCGACGGTTAGATAGCAAAATAACTCCATTTAGATGGCGTGGCAACTTATGGGCTTCAATTAGGAGTTAAATGGGCTTATCTTAAGCCCAACAGGGCTTCACATTGAGATGCCGCCCCCCCTTCTCTTTTTCCCGTGAACCCACCCGTCTGCCTCCATGTCCGCGCGGATCCCGAGGCCACCCGACCCCTTTTCCGTTCCCTCTCTTCTCTCTCTCTTCTCTCCCTTGTTTCTCTCTCTTTTCCTTGCCTTTCTTAGCCTTTGCATCTCCATCATCCAACCCTTATTCCCCTTTGATCTTGGCCATACACAAAGAAACCCTAACTCTACAAAAAGATGAAGAAAGAAGAAGTCAGTTTTGATCATTGCTGAAATTCGTGCCTCTTTGTGAGAGCTTCCGAGAGAGACTCGTGTCCCCGACTCTCGCCGCATCCGTGACTTCGCCTCGTGAAGGCCTCGGTGGTGTTTTTCCGAAGGTTCCGGCTTCTCCCGACGTTCGGCCTTGCTCCGTGTGCGGGATCATCGGCGCATCCTCGCAATCGACCCTCGGCGGAAAACCCCAGGCAGTATCTATCCTTTACTTTATTTCCCCCTCGCATCCGAATCGTTTTTCTTTGTTTCCATTGCCTCCGCTCCGCATCGCAGCCGTAATCACCCCTTTTCATCGCTAGTTGAAGCCCTAACATATGCCTACTCATTAGATTTGCTATCTATAGTCTGTCGGTAACCCTAGCAAGCATGCTTAACCTATTTTTAGTGAAAAATCTGATGCAAATCTTTTGTTAAATTTCAATATCTATTGCTGCGATCAATTCTCTTATTTGCTGAAATTAGTTTTGTGATAATATTGCGTTCTTTATTGTTAAATCTGAAACCTGTTTTATGTTGACTGCGTAGCCTGCTAGTTCTGCGTGAGATAATTCATGTTTGCTGTCCTTTTGAGGCGTATGACGCTATATTGACAACTACATCTTAGTTATTGACCAAAGGGAAACCCTAAAGGGTTTAAGATTGTAGTGCAACTTATCGGCGCCTGCATCATTGGCCCATCGATGTGCATCTCTAACTTTATACATATCATGTAGGGACACTTTCTCTTGGATAGAATTTTTAAGACCATTGACATACCTAGCGACGCTCTGTTCCTCATCTTCATTCAAGTCATTACAAGCTTGAAGCTTATAGGACTCGTTGGTGTAGTGATGCATCACCTTATTCTCTTGTTGCAAGTTTTGAAATTTTTGGAACACACTTTGTCTAAAGTCAGAAGGGAGGGACTTTTGTTGCATTTTCCGTTTCATGTTTGTCCAAGACGAAATTTGACTTGCTTTCCTCGAGGGATTTCCTTCCACTCAAAGTATTTATCAGTCTACTTTGCCAGTCCAAGAACTCAAATGGATCCAACCTACCCACAAAATCAGGAATTTCCATTTTGATGCCTGATGCCAACCCCAATGGGATTTCTCTCACCTATCATGCCTCTGACAACGTCAATCAAACCCATCAGAAGAACTAACGCTATCTCCTCCTGATTCAGGATCAATCTCACTATGCTCAGGTGACTCTCTAGTCCTATGCTCTTGATGTAGTTGAGGTTGATTTTGGTCATTTGTAAAGGCTAAGGTGAGGGATTTGATCTAGGTTCAAAGTCGATCCATGTTCTCTTGTTGTCTTTTGAAGGCATTTTGCCGAGCGTAGGGTGGGAAGTTTTGCAAGGTTTCCCAGCCATGGTTTAGACTCTCTAATAGGCTCTAGCAAGTAACAACTCACCAAAAAAATCAAAAGGATAGTACCAATATGAATGCAAACACACGGACTGACTGGATGGTGCCTAATGCTAGAATAGTAACACTAGAATGATAAATATGTAAAAAAGAATATAGTCAGGGATCGACGCGGAACGAGGCCGCGCGATATGGGGCCAGCATTGTGCAGCCGTCGTCAAGGTCAGGTTCGGGAGCCAAGGAGAGAAAGAGAGGTCGTGGTCCTCGTGGGATCATAGCTCTGATACCAAGTGCCGAACCTTAGAAGGGGACAGAGAGACAAAACTAACATCCCTCGTCCACTGGTCCGTCCAGAATTTGATGTTCCTGCCACCCCCAGGAGAAGTCGAGTGTTGCACTTGAAGGGCTCCGCTCCGAACCCCTCTCCAAAAGGGAGAGATTTTACCTGACTTTCTGTTTTGTCATTGGAGGGGAAAGAAACGACAAAAATAACTCTCTGACGACACTGGAGTAGATGTCTCCTTGGTCATTTTGAAGACGCCACCACCATTTATCCAAGAGAGCTAGGTTGAAGTCTCTCAAGCTCAAGACACCCAGGCCCCCTTGATCTCTAGATTTACAGATAGGACCCCATTTCACAAGGTGGTAGATCCAGATTTGCCGTCTGCTCCTTTCCAAAGAAAAGAGCCTCTAATGTCATCAATTCGTCTGACTAGCTATGAGGGGATGAAGTAGAATGCTAAAAAATACGAAGGGATAGACGACATGACAGAGTTGACCAACGTAAGCCGACCACCCATTGAAAGGTGCTTGCCCTTCTAGCTCGCCAGCCTGCGTTCCACCCGTTCAATAATCTTATGCCATTCCATCTACGGAAGAGAGGAGTTGGAAACCGGAAGGGCCAGGTACTTCATGGGGAGAGGTTCTTGCTTGCAATTCAGGATGGCGGCTAGAGAGGCGCCCAAAGAAGATTAGGGCCTTCATAATAGAGAGAAGATTTGATGTGATCCGACTTGGGCCCAAGCCCGTTGGCCCACCCGAAGGCCCATCCTAGCCTGCCATGGATGAGTAAGGCAGGATATCTCTTATGATATCTTTTAATATCTTTTTAGATTTAAGATCTTTATTTTACGCAAGTTGTTAGGATCATTATTGGCTTTTAAATTTGTTGCCATTTTTATCTTTTCTTTTAGCCTATTTAAAGGCCCCCATTGTAACCATTGAGGAGAGATTATGATGAATGAAATTTGATGGCGGATGCCTTCGTTGGCTCATGGATTTGAGTCCCCACCTTGTATCCTGATGGATTTCAGGCCCCCTCTTATCTAAGCTTCTAATCTCTTCTTCTCTGTCACGGTTCTTACCCCCTCCGCCACTTCCTCTCGGTGATTTCGTATCACTAGTTATCCCGTTACAAAGAAAATACAAAAAAAGATAGAATCGTCTTCATCAACCGCTCTTGGACGATGCGCGCCTGCATCAAGTTGGTATCAGAGCTTCGGGTTTCGTGGTGTTTCCATACCACGAACGATCTTCGCTTCGATCGCCGTCGTCCATCGTCATCGTCGCCGTTCCATCATCACCATCGTCGCTGATTCGTCATCTTCTTCTGGTACGTCGCCCTACAATCCCACCAAAAGAAAAAAAAAAAAAAAGAGATCAGATCTGTTGAGAGAAAAAAAAAAGAAAAGAAGAGAGAGCGTACCTCCTTCAACCGCGAACCTTCTCCTTTGCCGCCCGCCCGTCCACCGCAGGCCGCCCCTTCCTCTCACTCCACCCGCCAAACCGCCACCTCTTTCCGTGCTCCCGTGCACCCCGCAGCCATCAAAAAAAAATCCATCAGATCTGTGATAGCAGCAGAAAAAGGAAAGAAGAAGAAAAAGAAAAGGAAAGAAAGAGAAGACAAGGAAAGAAAAGAAGAAGGAAAGAAGAGAGAAAGGAAAGAGGAAACGTACCTTGCTTGCTCCCAGCTGCAGCCGCCCCTTTTTGCTCCCAGCTACAGCAGTTGCCCCTTTTCTTCCTTCCCTACCTGCCAACAAAACAAACAAAAACAAAAAACCCTAATCCGAAACCCCTTTTGTCCCTTTCTATTTTTCCAATTCACTCCTCCACTACAACCCTTAGATCCCCATCCTACAGTCCTCAAATCCCCAACCTTTCTAGTTGTTATTTTGCACTTAAGTGCTGAACCCGAGTTGAATTCGGATCCAACCCGTTTACAAAAACAGTCCCGATAAGACCCTACAACTTGAAAACCCCATATCTTTCTCATTTTTCATCCGATTTGGACGTTCTTGGTACCGAATCGAAGCCCTTTCCGAGCCCTATGCATCTATACCATCAGCAGAAATTTTTGGTGAACCAGTAATTACAGATTTCCAGATTTATCCCTGGACCACATTTCCACCATTGTGACATGGATGCCAAGATGCAAGGGTTGATTCGTTGTCATCAAGGGAACAACTCCGTCTATGAGTATACTTCAGCATTCTATCGGCGCATGATCCGCTATGGTTTTTCATAGAAAGATTTCTTGGCAGTGGTACTGTACGTTAGAGGACTCCGCTCCGACATTAAGGACCAGTTTTATCTAGATCTTGGAGGGATATGGACGAAGCCTATGAGATAGCTTGTAAGATTGAATGGGAGTTACAGCAAATGGCCTCACCTCTAGTGGCCTCCACGGATGAGTCTCCATCTCCAGCACTTCCAGTAGAGCCTCCACCACCTACAGAGCTTCCTCCAGTTGTATCTTTGGTGGATCCATCACCTCCAGTATCACCACCAGCAGACGAGCTTCCCCTTCCAGAGGATCTTCGGCCGCCAGCCATGCTACCACCTACTGCGGATTCTTTCAAGGAGGTCTCCCTAGCCGAGCCTCAGCAGATTGATTTTCTTGGGCTAGACCGACTATTGGTGCCTACAGTGTTTGTTCAGCTCTACCACCGTTCAGGCGAGCCGATGTTCGAGCTACCGCAGCGACCTACTGCGGATTCTTTCAAGGAGGTCTCCCTAGCCGAGCCTCAGCAGATTGATTTTCTTGGGCTAGACCGACTATTGGTGCCTACAGTGTTTGTTCAGCTCTACCACCGTTCAGGCGAGCCGATGTTCGAGCTACCGCAGCGGTCTGATATTACTATCCGACTCTGTCATCGACCCCAGCACCACTTTGGCGTATGTTTCCCGATCGACGGCAGTGATACCTTCTCATGGGACCCTGGTGGTGACTTCGGTGTAGTGAGACATCATTTGTTGGGTCTCCACTATCAGCTCCTGACGATAGATACCACATCAGCGAAAACCTCGATGATGATTGCGCTTTACCGTATCAACTCGAGGGCGAGTTTTTCGCAGCGGAAGCGAATGATGTGATCCGACTTGGGCCCAAGCCCGTTGGCCCACCCGAAGGCCCATCCTAGCCTGCCATGGATGAGTAAGGCAGGATATCTCTTATGATATCTTTTAATATCTTTTTAGATTTAAGATCTTTATTTTAGGCAAGTTGTTAGGATCATTATTGGCTTTTAAATTTGTTACCATTTTTATCTTTTCTTTTAACCTATTTAAAGGCCCCCATTGTAACCATTGAGGAGAAATTATGATGAATGAAAATTGATGGCGGATGCCTTCGTTGGCTCATGGATTTGAGTCCCCACCTTGTATCCTGATGGATTTCAGGCCCCCTCTCATCTAAACTTCGAATCTCTTCTTCTCTGTCATGGTTCTTACCCACTCCGCCACTTCCTCTCGGTGATTCCGTATCACTAGTTATCCCGTTACAAAGAAAATACAAAAAAAGATAGAATCGCCTTCATCAACCGCTCTTGGACGACGCGCGCCTGCATCAAGATTTGGCATAATTTATGCGCAAGCCAGAGCTAAATTCGAGTCAGTATAGAATGATCTTGAGGACGGCAACCTACTTTTCTTTCGCTTGACAGAGCAAAATAGTATTGTCAGGAAAATAAAGGTTGGAGACCGACCAAGAGTTACCTTGAGCATCAGAAGGAAGAATCGGTCCACAACCCACCAGATGACAACATCAAAAGCATCGACCGCAAGGATGAATAGAAAGGGGGAAAGGGGGCAACCTTGTAAGAAGCATCTAAAGGTGTGGGGAGATATTAGTTATGTTTAACAAACATGTAAGAAGCATCTAAAAAATTGATTAGGAAAAAATGATGAAAGTGGAATGAAAGGATATCAAAATTACCGTTAGATTTATTAAATTTGATGAATTGTTGGTTCATTTTTCAAGAATGTCAAGAGATCAAAACTAATCAGTAAGATTATGAGACAATCAATATCGACAAATCTATCTAACCCTTTCATTGAATTGGACATCTTGAGAACTCATGAATTTGACACCTACGTCGTCTATTCTATGTCATGATGATAAATGACGTGTGTGACATTATACAAGTAGAGAAAAGAATATAGTGTGAAGTATGTCAAAAGAAAGTGAGAAAATTGTAACAAACAACAGGAAACATGCAAAGCTTTTGGTCAAAAGGTGTGGGGAGATATTATGGGTTATATTTAGCAAATATGTAAGAAGCATCTAAAAAATTGATTAGGAAAAAATGATGAAAGTGGAATGAAAGAGTATCAAAATTACCGTTAGAATTATTTTTTTTTTTTGAGAATTCCTCCCCGAGATGGAGAGGATGGGGTTGAGCATACCCCAAGCTTTTATTGATAAAGCAAAAGGAAATTACAAAAGATCAAGAAAAGGGGTTATCTTTCCCGAATTCTTCACGGAGAACTCAGGAGACCAGCTAGTGACCAAGGAAACAAAGTTAATCCAAACCGACGCCGGCTGAAGCTCCTTCTGGGAGAATACTCTTGCGTTCCGCTCCCTCCAGATACTCCAGCATAGGCCAATCACCAATAGATCCCAAGCCTGAAAAAGCTCCTTCCTAACCCTCCTCTTCCTCCAAAGAGTCCACAGAGACCTCATGGAACCCGGATGTCCTCTGATCCCCAGCCGATTCTTCAGTATGGACCACAACGATCTGGCGAATCGACATCGAAGAAATAGGTGATCCACATCCTCTCTATGTGCGTGGCACAAGGGACAGGAGATATCTGTAACGTTGGGGTTGTTCCGCTTACGAAGATTCAACCGAGTCAAAATCTTATCCTTAATGGTCAACCACATAAAGATCCTAGTCTTCAAAGGCGCTGGAGTCTTCCAAAGCTGGGAAGCAAAAGGGCAGACCAAACCTCCATTGTTCAAGAATCGGTAGAAGGATCTCACCGAGAAAACCCCTGACGATTCCAGCTTCCACCTAGAAGAATCTCGACTACTCCCCAGATTGAAATTCTGAAGAATACTGTAAAGATCAGACAGTTGGCCTAGCAAATTACCGTTAGAATTATTAAATTTGATGAATTGTTGGTTCATTTTTCAAGAATATCAAGAGATTAAAAATAATGAATAAGACTATGAGACAAGCAATATGGACATAATAGAAATGTATATGTAGGTGAAGAATTGAATTACTAGTTCATTCATTTTCTATGCTAAAAAAAGGCAATAAACAGGAAATTATATGAATTTTTTGGTATGTACTAAGAACCTCCATATTCCTAAGTTCATTGTGCTCAAAGCTTTACGGTCTTAATCGACTATTAGAATTTTTCTCCATCAGAAATGAATGTTCTTCCTTGGTTTATTATATGTTCCCTTCTTGCATAAGTAATTTGATTCACTTTCCAAATGATTTTCTAGAGTATGGGAAGTAGGGTTTTCAACAACTTTCATTAAAACAGTAACATGACTTTCCTTTTGATGCCATTGGTTCAAAATAATTGCTTGAATCTATATTAAACAGAACTGTATGTTTCAGGTATTCCGACTTGTTTCCTTGTGGTTCAGCCTTTATTCTAGACAAAGTGTGGTGAAAGCTATGCACAGCACTGTGAAGGAGGTGAGTTTTGTGACTTCTTTTTTTTCTTTCGCCAATATGTTGTTAGTTGGTATTATATTTTATCCGAGGATATTACTTCTCAAATTTCAATGTCTCCATATTCTTCATGTTGCTCTACCGTAATCGACTTTATAATAGTTACCATGCTCCATTTGTTGTTTTTCAGACCATTTGCTAAAGGTTTCTCAATAATGTTTTACAGGTTCAATCATACAAGTTCATACCACTGGTCTATCAAATTGCTTCACGGCTTGGTTGCTCGAATGATGGACAGGGATCCATTAGTTTCCAGGTTCTTTTCCAATAAGATATATTAATTATGCATTTAAAAGCAAAAGTCAGATTTTGGTTAAATCAAGGGTCTTCCAATTTCGCAGAAAGCATTGGTTTCTCTTTTGAGGAAAATGGCCATTGACCATCCATATCATACGATGTTTCAGGTATTGAATTAACAATCTATACCTAGCTTTATTTGGTTTTGATATTCATGATGATTTGCTTTAAATCTCATCTCCTAGGTTCTGAGCCAAAAAAAGCAGTCTGTCAGCACTTTGTTATGCAGAATTAAATTTTGTGTTTTGATGTAGCCTTCCTGACTCTATTTGACGATTTTAATACTATATTACAGCATAAGCCATTCAAATTCTACACTTGGGAAACTCATGCATGAAAAAGGGTCAGATATCAGTTAAGAGGATGACAGAAAAAAAAGAAAATATATTATCCATTACAAAAAAACAGAATTTAGCATATAATAATACCAATCACAGCAATATATTTCAGATTCAAAGAGATAATATGCATCAGATTTTAAAAGAAAATAGGGCTATGTATGCTTGCAAAGGTTACCGACGATCTAGATATGGCTACGATTAAAATTAGGCAAGTATTAGGCTTCAACTAGGGGCGATATGAAAGTTAAGACGTCTGCGATGCGATGTGTAGGTGATGAAACAACTGGAAAAAGGATGCGGAAGCGGAGATAAAGATGAAACGAAGGATAGATAATGCCTGGGTTTTCCACCGTGGGTCGATGCGAGGATGCACCGATGATTCTGCTCACAATGCATGGCTGGACGTCGAATGAAGCCGGATCCTTTGGAAGAACAAATCAAGGCCTACGCGAAGCGAAGTCGCGGATTTTCTTGAGACGAAGTCAAGGTAGAGAAGATTGAGGACACGTCTCTATGGAAACTCTCACGAAGAGGTACAAAATTTCAGTAAGATCTGAAATTTTCTTCTTTCTTTTCTCTTTTTTAGACTACGGTTTCTTAATGGATGGTGGGGATTAAGAAGAGGGGTGATGGAGGGATAGATGAGGGGCTAGGAAGCAACGATACGGATATGGGAATACGGATACAACGATACGGATATGGGAATGCAGATACAACGATTCCATGGGTGAGACATCCCTACACCTGGGTTAATACATAAAGGCCTTACAAGTGTCAAATCGGACGCCATAGACAGGCGTTGGAAATATAAAAATACAACAAAGCAAGCGAAATAACTAGTACATAAAAATTATGTAGAGGTGTAAAATGGTTATTTTGCAAAAGATGCAAATAATGACCAAACTACTAGGTAGATCGTCACATCAGCCTGCATCACAAACCCTCCAAGAATCTCTATGAGTTGTTCCAAGGATTCGGACTACCCAAATGAAGCAACAAATTATAAATTCCTCTATGTAATTATACATGCTCCTCAATCTTTAACAAAGCTTGTGGAAGTTTTTTGACATGGCCAAAAAGTAGTTAATGAAAGGAATTATTTGTAAATATTTAGTTAATAAAAGGAATTATTTATTTTTTCAAAGCATTTTGATGCAGCATGATCAACACCATCGGATCATCGCCTCATCTTTAGTTCGATACCAGAGACTTATTTTAGTCGTTTTTATTTTATGCATGGGGAACATTTGTCACATCGGGACTTTTAGTCGTTTACTTCAGTTTTTGGCCTATTATCTATGTTTTTGGCCTATTTTCTGTATTTTATATTAGTAGTATTCTTGCCCAATTCATGGGGGATGTCCATGATCTCATCCGAGGGCTTTTCGGATTGAATCCGGGCCTTTTCGGGTGAGTTTTCTGCATTATATTAATAAAATCTGGGTGTGTGTTTGCGGGGTAACGATGGATGAGATTAAGTCTCGAAACCGATGATTAGATGGCAAATAACTCAATTTTTTGATAATGTGGCATATTGGGCTTCAATTAGGGTTAGTTGGGCTTCTCTTAAGCCCAATAGGGCTTCACCTTGAGATGTCGCCCCCCTCTCTCTCCCTCCGTTCTTTTCCGCGCAAACAACCCCCCCTTCTGTCCTCTCTTTCTGCTCGGAACCCAAGACACCTGAACCCCTAGATGTCATCCCCTCTCTTCTCTCTCTATTTCTCCCTTGTTTCTCTCTTTTTCCTTCCTTTCTTAGCCAAGCAAATCCCCACCATCCCTCTCTAGTTTTCCTTTGATCCAAACCATCCATTGAAAACCCTAGCTTTACAGAAAGGGAAAAGAAGAAAGAAAATTCAGATCTTGATTGCTGAAATTGTGCCTCCGTGTGAGAGCTTCCGGGAGAGACGCATGTCCCCGACCCTCGCCGCTTCCTCGACTTTGCCTCGAGAAGATCTGCGACTTCGTCTCGCGTAGGCCTTGACCTATTTTTTCGAAGGATCCGGCTTCGCTCGATGTCTGGCTTTGCTCCGTGAGCGGGATCATCGGCACATTCTCGCATCGACCCACGGCGGAAATCTCAAGCATTATCTATCATTTTGTTTCACTTTTCCTCCGCTTCCGCATCATTTCCACCTCTTTTTATCACCTACGATTCACATCGCAGTCGTACCCATCTCTGTTTCATCTCTAGTTGATGCCTAATATATGCCAAATTATCATAATTGCCATCTTTAGTCTATCGGTAACCCTAGCAAGCATCCATAGCCTTCTTTTCTATTAAAATCTGATGCATGCCCCTCCTTTAAATTAGTTATCGATTGCTGCGAATAAAATTATTATATGCAGAATTTTGTTTCGTGATAATAATTGCATCTTAACTTGTTAGATCTTAATTCATGCTTTACGTGAATGCATAGAACTCTAGAATTGCGTGAAATAGCTTGTGTTTGCTGTTTTTTGCGTTATACGTCGCCATATTGATAATTAAAACCCTAGTTTGTTGACCAAGGAGAAACCCTAAGGGTTTAAGATTGTAGTGCGTCTTATCGGAGCCTACATCACATTTCCACCCTTCTACCTTTAACTAGCTTTAATATTAGGCTTGGGGTACGGCTTAACCCCATCCTCTCCATCTTGGACTTGGAGAGGAGTTTCCTCAAAAAACCACCTTTAATATTAGCTTCACAAACATTACTATGGCCATGAAAGCTAAGATATCTCATGCATCTATCTCCACTATATTGCACCACACCTCATTATGAAACTCGTCCATATTGAATTATACCTTGCAGTATGAGGTAACAGGTATGGTTTTATGATGCAGGCGCCGATATGGTGCACTACAATCTTAAACCCCTTTAGGGTTTCTCTTTGGTCAATAACTAAGGTTTAGTGATCAATATAGCGACATATAACTCAGAAGGACAGCAACTTAGATTATCTCACGCAGTTCTAAAAAGTCCATGCAATCAACATATAGCAGATTTAAGACTTAAACAAATAAAGATGCAATATCATCACAAAACTAATTTCAGCAAATAAAAGGTTAAATCGCAGCAATAGATATTGAAATTTAAAGAGAGGCTTGCATCAGAATTTTCACTAAAAATAGGCTAAATATGTTTGCTAGGGTTACCGACAGACTATAGATAGCAAATCTAATAAATAGGCATACGTTAAGGCTTCAACTAGTGATGTGATGAAGACCTGATCAGCACCTTCAGTTCGTATCCGTTTGGGACTTGTTAGACGTTATTTCAGTTTTTGGCCGTTTTTCCCTGTTTTTGGCCTTATTTCAGCATGCAGTTTTATTTATGTTTTTGCCCAATTCATGGGGGATGTCCATGATCTCATCCGAGGGCTTTTCGGATTGAATCCGGGTCTTCTCGGGTGAGTTTCAGCATGTTATTAATAAAATTATGGGTGCGTGTGTTTGCGGGGTACCGACGGACGAGATTAGATCTCGAAACCGACGGTTAGATGGCGAAATAACATAATTTAGATGACGTGGCACTTATGGGCTTCAATTAGGACTTAATTGGGCTTATCTTAAGCCCAATAGGATTCCCCTTTGTGATGACCGCTCCCCCTTTTCCTTTTCCCGTGAACCGAGCGGCCCCCCCCCTCTTGTCCGCGCGGAAGAGGCCACCCGGCCCCCTTGTTCCGTTCCTCTCTCCTCTCTCTCTTCTCTCCCTTGTTTCTCTCTCTTTTCCCTTCCTTTCTTGGCGCATCGAATTCACACCATTCACCCTTATTCCCTTTGATCTTGACCATCAAAACAAAAACCCTAATTCTACAAGAGGATGAACCGAGAATGAGAATTCAGATTTGAAGAATTGCTGAATTTCGTGCCTCTTCGTGAGCGCTTCCGGGTGAGACTCGAGTCCCCGACCCTCGCCGATTCCACGACTTCGCCTCGTGAAGGCTTTGGGCTTCGTTTTCCGAAGGTTCCGGCTTCTCCCGACGTCCGGCCTTGCTCCGTGTGCAGGATCGTCGGCGCATCCTTGCAATCGACCCACGGCGGGAAACCCCAGGCAGTATCTTTCCTTTTCCTTTATTCTTCCATCGCATCCGCTTCGTTTTCATTAGTTTCCATTGCCTCCGCTCCGCATCGCAGCCGTCATCATCCTTTTCATCTCTAGTTGAAGCCATAATTTATGCCAGTTTAATAGATTCGCCATCTATAGTCTGTCGGTAACCCTAGCAAGCATCCGTAGCCCTTTTCTTTATGAAAATCTGATGCAAGCCTATTGTTTTATTGCAATATTTACTGCTGCGAATTAATCCTATTATATGCTGAAATCTGTTTTGTGATAATCTTGTGTTTCTATTGTTTAAATCTTAATCCTGCTTAATGTCGACGGCATAGCCTCTTAGAACTGCATGAGATGATTTATGTTTGCTGTCTTTTTGAGTCGTACGTCGCTATATTGACCATTAAATCATAGAAAGAGAAACCCTAAAGGGTTCAGGATTGTAGTGTGCCTTATTGGTGCCTGCATCAAGTTGGTATCAGAGCTCGAAAGAACCTGTTCGGGTTTCTTTTGAGTGCTGAATTTCAGCAAACCCTAATCTTTTCTTTGCTGATTTTGCATAGGTCATCGTCTTGCGTGCTTGATTTGCATTTAGCGTTAGGTTTACGTCTAGCGATAGGATTGCATCGTGTATCTGACGCCATGTCCTATCGTCGCGTCCGATCCCATCCTTATTCGCTTGACCCACTAGATACCCACACCTATAAACAATTTGTCAGGCTATATAAATATCTTGAGCCATGTCCTATCCTTTTCCCGAGATCTTCGATGGAACGTAGATACTCCTCTTCGATTCGAGATCAAGCCCATGACCTGGATCTATCTTCTAAACCTTTTGTTCAATGGGTTTTACGGAGTCCTTCAGTGCCAACCTTGAAAATCAGATATATCGAAACCCAGCTCTTACTTGATGATATTGAGGATGAGTTGGCATGGAGGGAGAGGCAGAACCAGAGGCTTGCCCGATACAGCAGGCCACCACCTCCAGCAGAGCCTCCACCTCCTGTGGAGTACCCGGTTCCACCAGTGGCCCCACTTGAGAAGCATCCGCCTCCTGTGGAGCTTCCTCGGCCAATGCCTACGGAGGAGCCACCTCTTCCGTCAGCAACTACAGAGGAGTTCCTTCCACCTTCTCCAGTGCCTACAGCGGTGCCACCTCCTCCTTCAGTAGCTTCAGAGGAGTTCCTTCCACCTTCAGCAGTGCCTACAGAGGAGCCCCTTCCTCCGGTAGTGACTACGGAGAGGCTTCTCCTACCTTTCACAGAGCTTACAGATGAGGCACCTCCTTCGGCAGTTCTTCCTACAGCAGAGACACCCGTGGAGCCTCCGACTTCCGCGGAGCTTCCATCACAGCTACAGTCAGAGCCAGTTGGGGAGCTTCAGACAGCTAAGCCACTTGCGCGCTTTGACTTTGTCGGGACTGACCGACCACCTACAGCTCGTGCGCTTCTGTTTTTGTACTTCAGTACCTTCTGGCCCTCGCTCGACGCCAGCACTCCCTTCGCGAGAGGCCCAGAGGTTGTTGACTGCCCGAGACATCACTTGTTGGGAATTCATCATCAGATCCAGACACAGCGACGTTCCCACGGTGGTGGTCTCCCTCCTGCTACCGGCGATGTCTTCCGGCGTAAACTCGAGGACGAGTTTTTCGCAGCGGAAGCGATTGATGAAGACCTGATCAGCACCTTCAGTTCGTATCCGTTTGGGACTTGTTAGACGTTATTTCAGTTTTTGGCCGTTTTTCCCTGTTTTTGGCCTTATTTCAGCATGCAGTTTTATTTATGTTTTTGCCCAATTCATGGGGGATGTCCATGATCTCATCCGAGGGCTTTTCGGATTGAATCCGGGTCTTCTCGGGTGAGTTTCAGCATGTTATTAATAAAATTATGGGTGCGTGTGTTTGCGGGGTACCGACGGACGAGATTAGATCTCGAAACCGACGGTTAGATGGCGAAATAACATAATTTAGATGACGTGGCACTTATGGGCTTCAATTAGGACTTAATTGGGCTTATCTTAAGCCCAATAGGATTCCCCTTTGTGATGACCGCTCCCCCTTTTCCTTTTCCCGTGAACCGAGCGGCCCCCCCCCTCTTGTCCGCGCGGAAGAGGCCACCCGGCCCCCTTGTTCCGTTCCTCTCTCCTCTCTCTCTTCTCTCCCTTGTTTCTCTCTCTTTTCCCTTCCTTTCTTGGCGCATCGAATTCACACCATTCACCCTTATTCCCTTTGATCTTGACCATCAAAACAAAAACCCTAATTCTACAAGAGGATGAACCGAGAATGAGAATTCAGATTTGAAGAATTGCTGAATTTCGTGCCTCTTCGTGAGCGCTTCCGGGTGAGACTCGAGTCCCCGACCCTCGCCGATTCCACGACTTCGCCTCGTGAAGGCTTTGGGCTTCGTTTTCCGAAGGTTCCGGCTTCTCCCGACGTCCGGCCTTGCTCCGTGTGCAGGATCGTCGGCGCATCCTTGCAATCGACCCACGGCGGGAAACCCCAGGCAGTATCTTTCCTTTTCCTTTATTCTTCCATCGCATCCGCTTCGTTTTCATTAGTTTCCATTGCCTCCGCTCCGCATCGCAGCCGTCATCATCCTTTTCATCTCTAGTTGAAGCCATAATTTATGCCAGTTTAATAGATTCGCCATCTATAGTCTGTCGGTAACCCTAGCAAGCATCCGTAGCCCTTTTCTTTATGAAAATCTGATGCAAGCCTATTGTTTTATTGCAATATTTACTGCTGCGAATTAATCCTGTTATATGCTGAAATCTGTTTTGTGATAATCTTGTGTTTCTATTGTTTAAATCTTAATCCTGCTTAATGTCGACGGCATAGCCTCTTAGAACTGCATGAGATGATTTATGTTTGCTGTCTTTTTGAGTCGTACGTCGCTATATTGACCATTAAATCATAGAAAGAGAAACCCTAAAGGGTTCAGGATTGTAGTGTGCCTTATTGGTGCCTGCATCATGATGAAAAAGGACGATGACGGCTGCGATGCGGAGCGGAGGCAATGGAAACAAATGAAAACGATGCGGATGCGAGGGGAAAATAAAATAAAAGATAGATACTGCCTGGTGTTTTCCGCCGTGGGTCGATTGCGAGGATACGCCGATGATCCTGCACACGGAGCAAGGCCGGTCGTCGGGAGAAGCCGGAACCTTCGGAAAATCAACACCAAAGCCTTCGCGAGGCGAAGTCGCGGATGCGGCGAGGATCGGGGACACGCGTCTCGCCCGGAAGCACTCACGAAGAGGCACAAATTTCAGCAATGAGCAAAGAACTGAATTCTTCTTCTTTCTTCATCTTTTTGTAGAGTTAGGGTTTTTCTTTGGATGGCTAAGATCAAGGGAAATAAAGGGTGAATGGTGTGGATGCAAGGGGCCAAGAAAGGCAAGGAAAAGGGAGAGAAACAAAGAGAAGAAGAGAGAGAGAAGAGAGGGACGGAAGAGGGGGGGCCGGGTGCCTCGGGATTCGCACGGGCAAGGGGGGCCGGTCGGTGTTTCACGGGAAAAAGAGAGGAGGGGGGGCGGTAACTCAATAGAAGCCCTATTGGGCTTAAGATAAGCCCATTTAGTCCCTAACTGAAGCCCATAAGTTGCCACGTCATCTAAATAAAGTTATTTTGCTATCTAATCGTCGGTTTCGAGATATAATCTCGTCCGTCGGTACCCCGCAAACACATGCACCCAAAATTTTATTAATAACATGCAGAAACTCACCCGAGAAGACCCGGATTCAATCCGAAAAGCCCCCGGATGAGATCATGGACATCCCCCATGAATTGGGCAAGAACATAAATAGTACTAAGTGCTGAAATTAGGCCAAAAACATTGAAAATGGGCCAAAAACTGAAATAAACGGCTACAAGTCCTCAAATGGATAATGTCTTCCATGCATAAAATAAAATGACTGAAATAAAACTCTCTGGCGACGAACTGAAGATGCAGCGATGAATCAGGCCTGCATCATTTTACCTTTGCATAACCTTGCTAGCTTGTAAGGAATATGATATAACTCCATAGGAAACTTTCATTTCTTCATGACTTCCTTGGAGAATATACTTCCACTAATTACGTCGTACATGATTGTGTCACATGATTTTCCACCGCACAAGATTCATGGTTGAAAGATACTTTTCCTCTAATCTTCTCATATGTTTTTTGGTTATGTCAAAATACGCCTCACCACTAAACTCTCACCTTAGTCGAGAAGTAGATCAACATGCTCTTCTCTTTTCTCGTACTCGACTTCATCAAAAATTGGTTATTTGTTGCTTTTCTCCGCTACCACCCTCGTTTAACCCTTCCATCAGGGCACAAGTAGAGAGTGAGCCGCTCCCAGCATGTGAAACCACGGAGGAAAACTTATTGTCCACGCTAATGAGGATGTAAATGTCCTTTACTCATTATCACTCCATATGCCACTTCCATTCAACATTGGATTTGGCCAAGTGTTTGGGTTTAGATTTCCCCACCCAAGTTTTGTGATTGTTTCTTGATTGTATCGTCAAGATTTTTCACCATCGGTTCTCTTTGGCCCAATCTTGCCACTGCCCCTCGATAGAACCATCGTAGATATGCTTTCTCTAGTGTCAAGATCCTCTCGACGCTCAGCTTATTGTGAATGGAGATTCACAAACCCCAAAGTCTCTCTATTAGTTGTTCCAATGAAATTGGGCAACCCTACATGTGCCGACAAATTGAAAATTCCTCTATATGTCTAGCATTGTTCATCAATGTTGACAAAGATTGATGCAGACGAGCCCTACTACGTGCAGATTTCTACAGCTGATGGCGTATTTTCATTCCCTCCGGAGATCCAGGAGGCCGATCGTCAATCCGTCTGCATCAGTGGAAAGCTCATTCGAAGACCTATGACTTTGGTTTTTATTTTATTTCGATCCGACTAACGGATTTTGAGTTATTTATCTTTTTATTTCTGGTTTGGGTAGGTGCGAGCCATGTTCGCATCCGGTTCGAGCCACAGATGCCGAACTGACTCGTTTCTATGTTAGGTTGTTAGCCGTAGGATCTTAAATTAGTATAGATCTCAATGGATGAGATTCAAAGGGAGATCAGAACCCTAAACCCTAGCCAACCGAACCCCTCACCCGGCCGGCCCCCTTGCCCGCGTCCCTCTCTCTCTCCTCCCGCGCGTCCTTCTCTCTCTCTACCCGCGCGGACCATCTCTCTCTTTCTTTCCTTTTTTGTTTCCTTGGTTGTTTTTCCTATAAATCTACAAACCCTAATTGATGATGAGGAGGATGAAATTGAATTGAAACCCTAGAACGGAGTGTTACGAAGAGAGGGGGAGAGAGAATCAATCATCACAGACAAAGAAAAAAGGAGAAGATAAAGAGTCGTAGCTCTGATAGGGTCACAAGACCAAGGAAAGGAAGAGGATCCGAAAGCCGGCACAAGAATGACCGGAACGAGAGTGGATCCAAAAGCCGGCACAAGTAAGTGTGACCGGAACAAGAAAGGATCCAAAAGCCGACACAAAACAAGTGTGATCGGAACTAGAGAGGATCAAAAGCCGGCACAAGACAAGTGTGACCGGAACGAGAAAGGATCCAAAAGCCGGCACAAAACAAGTGGGACCGGAACTAAAGAGGATCTAAAAGCCGGCACAAGACAAATGTGACCGGAACGAGAAAGGATCCAAAAGCCGGCACAAAACAAGTGTGACCGGAACTAGAGAGGATCAAAAGCCGGCACAAGACAAGTGTGACCGGAACGAGAAAAAGATCCAAAAGCCGGCACAAAACAAGTGTGACCGGAACTAAAGAGGATCTAAAAGCCGGCACAAGACAAGTGTGACCGGAATGAGAAAGGAGCTAAAAAAAGGTGCAAGGCGGATCGATAAGGCGCAGAGCGCAAAAATACCAAGGCGCAAGGGCACAGAGCGAGGCGATGGGGCAAGCTAATCGGTAAAGTGCAAGGGCATAGGGTGCAAGGCGAGCTGACAAAGCTCAAGGTGCAGCGGACGGCGGGCGCGGGACGCTAAGGCAGCCGGATCAAACGGCTTAGGGCTTCAGCAGCCAGCAAGACCGATGGGCGCGGGCTGGAATGGAAGGAGGAGCGGCAGCTCGAGCGCAGGGCCGCAGAGAGAGCGCAACAGATCAGACCGCAAGGCGAAAGTGCGAAGAGCCGGCCAGGTACGGAAGGACCGGATCGGGTGGCGGCGTCGGGTCGGATGCAGCAAGTCGCAGATCCGAGAGAAAATAGACACCAACCGATGCAAATCGGGTGTAGGGCACAGTGCGTAAAGCATAGGTGAAGCGTAAAGCACAGCCATCCGATGCAAATCGGATGGCTGTGATCACTTAAGAAGAAAATAAAGAAAGAAGAAATCAAGAGAGAGACGAGAGGGTATAAGGAAAGAGGAAACACTAATGCCAATTGCAAGGGACACCATTATGTTACCATAACGGAACCCATGTTACCAAGAGTGGTGTTCGGTTTAGAGAAGGACGGCTGAGATTCGAGATCAAAGGGATAGCAAATCGGATGGCTAGAGAGAGAGAGAGAAAGATTTAATAAGGAGAGAGAAGAGAGGACACCACCGGGACATAAGGGACACATAGGACACAAAGGATTGGCCTCCGGTACGGGATAACCGGGCGGTGCGGGATAGGGCCGAACGGATCGGATTCGGTGCGGGATAACCGGACGGTGCGGGATAACCGGGCGGTGCGGGATAGGGCCGAACGGATCGGATTCGGTGCGGGATAACCGGACGGTGCGGGATAACCGGGCGGTGCGGGATAGGACCGAACGGATCGGATTCGGTGCGGGATAACCAGTCGGCAGGTGTGCAGGATACTCGATCGGAGTCCGGAGAAGGAGACAGGAGCGGGGGCCGGGGCCGGGGCCGGGACCGGGGCCGAGCCGGAGACGGGAGCGGCAGCAGGGGCCGGGGCCGGGGCCTGATCGGAGACTGGAGCGGGGCCCGGGCCGGGGCCGGGGTCGAGGTCGGCAGCAGGGGTCGGAGAACAAGCTGGAGCCGAACCAGGTGGCGGTGTGGTTCCAGAACCGGCAGGCCCGGTGGAAGACCAAGCAGCTCGAGCGCGACTTCGACCGCCTCAGGTCCTCCTACGACGAGCTCCCGGAGCAGAAGGCGGGGCTGGGACCTCGCAAGAGCCCGCAAGAGACGGAAAAAAAAAAAAAATTATTTTCTTCCCGGCCTCCTCGATGTCGTCGACGACGACCGAGGAGGCCGAGGCCGGAGAGGAGAGCGTCGAAACCCTAGGCGGGGGTTGGCTCTGATACCATGTTACGAAGAGAGGGGGAGAGAGAATAGGATTGGGGAGAAAATCTCCTTGTATTATCTCATTGAACTCACATATTGCATTACATAAGAATACCTCTCTTTATATAGAGAGAGTACGCACACCATTATGTTACCACAACCGAGGTGGGACTAATATAATACTAACACACTACATCTAATACGGAGAAGCGTGTGCGCTTGTTTGATGTATCTTCCGAAGATTCTTCCTTGCATCTAGTCTTCTTTTTCCTCTCGCAAGCTTCTACCTCGTCACCACGCTCTCGTCTACGACTTCGCGGAAGATCGACGCGGAGATCCTTCATCTTCAAAGATCAACTCGTCTCGGCTTCTTCACCTCTTCTTCCGGACCACGCCTCCTCCTCCGCCCCTTCATCTGCAACAACGGAGTTTCTGATAGCGCCGGCATTGACCAAAGCACGGTTTGAAATCGTTCCTCGATACTTTCATGTAACTTTTCCTTTTCCACAACCGGCCCTATTGCTGAATTTATGTTGGGGTTTCCGAAATCATTGGCTTCTGAGAATCTCATCCATTAGGATTTTATTCGCTTAGATCTTTGCTTGTTCTTTGAGATATTGGCTTTATTTATTTGTGATTGTATGAGACGTTATTGCTGGAAATCGTTTATTAAAATCTGAAATTGATCATTGTCTTGTCAGTTTTATTACTTCTTTAAATTAAACATGTTGGGACATGATTGAATGACGAATTGAGTTTTTGGACTTTGCTGAAATTTGATTATGATATGCTGAAATCTGTATTTAGTTGTTTAAATTCAGCACTTGTGTTTATTTAAGCATCTGCATCCCATCAAGTTGGTATCAGAGCGCACTAGTCGTCGCGTCCTTACGCAACGGCCGGTCCTCTTGCATCATTCGCATCATCGCGTGTTTGCTGAAATTTTTTTTTATTTTCCTTCTTTCATTTTAGTTAGTGTCTTGCATTAATTAGGAAACTAGCATCACGTGAGCGCATCCATATTAGGACCACCTTTCTCTCTGAGTTGAATCGATAGCATCCTCTAGAGAATCTAGAATGGCTGGACCTTCTCCACCCCGTACTTGGCAAGATGCCTTCACAAGGCAACAAGAACACATGGATAGGCTTCAGACCCAGATCGAAACCTTGACCTTAGCCTTCACTAATTCCCAAAATCCACCTCGACCCCATCGAGAACACAGGACTAGAGCGTCTCCAGAGCGTAGTGAGTTAGACCTAGAGTCAGGAGGTGATAGCGTCAGTTCCTCTGATGGATCTGATAGGCGAAGTAGAAAGACTCATAGGAGATCGAAATCCCATTGGGGCTGGGATCAGGGTATCAAAATAAAAATTCCTGAGTTTGAGGGTAGGATGGATCCAGAAGAATTCCTAGAGTGGGCCGAGAGAATCGACCAATATTTTGAGTGGAAAGAAATTCCCCGAGACAAACAAGTCAAGTTTGTTAGTCTTAAACTGAAAGGTCATGCACTGATCTGGTGGAAACAGTTGCAGACCACTAGGGGTAGAAAGGGAAAAGACAAGATTTCCACTTGGACACACATAAGAGGAAAAATGCAACAGAAGGTTCTCCCTTCTGATTTCAAACAGAGTGTGTTCCAGAAATTCCAAAACCTGCGACAAGAGCACAAATCGGTGGATGATTACACCAATGAATTCTACAAGCTCCAAGCTCGCAATGATCTGCATGAAGATGAAGAGCAGAGCGTCGCTAGGTATGTCAATGGTCTTAAACCCTTAATTCAAGAGGTGGTGTCCCTTCACGACTTGTATCAGGTCAGTGATGCACACCGTCGGGCTAAGAAAGTCGAGTCTCACCACTCCCGATCTGCGTCCCGACGATATGACAACACTAGGGCACCATCCGGATCTGTGAGTAGACCACTCCCTGGACTTTCCCCTGTAGCTGGTACAGTTCCTACACCCACCGAGAAGGGTAAAGGAGTTTTAGGACCCAACCCGAGCCAGATAAAGTGCTTCAAATGCAACCAGCCGGGTCACAAGTCAGTCGATTATCCTCGACGTCAATTCAATCCACAGACAAATCTTGTGGATAATGAAGAGGATAGTCAGGAGTCTGAAGGTAAACACTTCAATGAGTTAGTTTTGGAGGGAGATGACGTGACTGCGCCACTGTTAGTTATTCACCAGTCTCCATCACCCCGAGCGCCTAAAGCATTACTACCCCACGAGCTCTGTGGAGGACCCCCAAAGCCACACTGCAAGAACCAGAGGTTCGAGCTGTTCCGAACAGTCTGCAATGTCAATGGCATGGACCTTTGCGTCTTGATAGATGGAGGTTGCACCACCAATATGATCAATGAAGCGGTAGTCAGGAGCAAGAAATGGAAAGTCAAACCCTTAGCTCATCCTTACAAAACATCCTAGCTAGACAACACCACGAGCAAGTTAGTGACTCATTGTTGTTTGGCAAAGTTGTCGATTGGGCTGCAATATCGAGATGAGGTTTGGTGCGATGTCCTTCCTTTAGAAGTTGCTGATATTATCCTTGGGCGTCCATGGCAGTTTGACCGCGATGCACTACATCACGGGAAAGCCAATACCTGTACTTTCCTCAAGGACGGCATCAACGTCGCCCTATAGCCCACATGTTTTAGGAGACACCGTTCCCACGCACCTCAAGCTCTTCTGAGTCAGAGCCATCCCATACCACCATTCGCAGATAATCTAGTCGGGTGTTCATCTGATTCACTAAGAACTGAGAAGGGATTAGACAACATCTTGCATTCCATTGCATGCACCTCGCATTTAGAGTCTGTAGGCATCCATGAGACTCGCATTCATCATTTGCCGGATATCTATACATTCATAGACCATTCATATGTGCATCCATATCATCATCCAAGTGTTGAATTAAGCACTAAAGAAGATTTTGCCATGTTTGATCACTTTTCGATGCAGGGTACTTATGAATCATGCTTTCAAATTTCAAAAAGCCCATCATTTTTACTTTCTCGAAGTCATAACAAGTGGCTTGATAAATTATTTAATTTCTTATTTTATTCACTGCATCCAGACAATGATGGCATGACATATCTTCTTGGTTTAGAATCCACTTGTTTTGCCACGTGCGCAGGCCACTTTGAGCAACACATATTGCACCCGCACCCCATGGCCTTTCAAATAAACCATTGCTTATTGCGCAAGCCGATGACCCGCAACACATTATGCTCCCACGGCCTTTCTTTTCATACGTCTTTTGAATTTCATGTCAACCTATCTCCCTATTATCACATGAAATTATCTGAGTGTCTTGACGATCTTACCGTGCCGAGGAGGATGTTGGTTTTGGCTTTCAGGTCTTCGCTTGGCATGGATGGGCAGGGGATGCCAGATGACGTCGCTGTGTACTTGAGGCTGATTACTTGGCCACTGGACCCGGGCCAGCAGTTCGAGCAGATGCAGCGGTTGTGGCTACTTCCAAGAGAGCCCCCACCGGATCCAGGACCTTGCTCGACAGGAGTCGAGTTATTTTGAGTCCGGGGGACTTGATGCAGACGAGCCCTACTACGTGCAGATTTCTACAGCTGATGGCGTATTTTCATTCCCTCCGGAGATCCAGGAGGCCGATCCTCAATCCGTTTGCATCAGTGGAAAGCTCATTCGAAGACCTATGACTTTGGTTTTTATTTTATTTCGATCCGACTAACGGATTTTGAGTTATTTATCTTTTTATTTCTGGTTTGGGTAGGTGCGAGTCATGTTCGCATCCGGTTCGAGCCACAGATGCCGAACTGACTCGTTTCTATGTTAAGTTGTTAGCCGTAGGATCTTAAGTTAGTATAGATCTCAATGGATGAGATTCAAAGGGAGATCAGAACCCTAAACCCTAGCCAACCGAACCCCTCACCCGGCCGGCCCCCTTGCCCACGTCCCTCTCTGTCTCCTCCCGCGCGTCCTTCTCTCTCTCTACCCGCGCGGACCATCTCTCTCTTTCTTTCCTTTTTTGTTTCCTTGGTTGTTTTTCCTATAAATCTACAAACCCTAGTTGATGAAGAGGAGGATGAAATTGAATTGAAACCCTAGAACGGAGAAGCGTGTGCGTTTGTTCGATGTATCTTCCGGAGATTCTTCCTTGCATCTAGTCTTCTTCTTCCTCTCGCAAGCTTCTACCTCGTCACCATGCTCTCGTCTACGACTTCGCGGAAGATCGACGCGGAGATCCTTCATCTTCAAAGATCAACTCGTCTCGGCTTCTTCACCTCTTCTTCCGGACCACGCCTCCTCCTCCGCCCCTTCATCTGCAACAACGGAGTTTCTGATAGCGCCGGCATTGACCAAAGCACGGTTTGAAATCGTTCCTCGATACTTTCATGTGATAACTTTTCCTTTTCCACAATCGGCCCTATTGCTGAATTTATGTTAGGGTTTCCGAAATCATTGGCTTCTGAGAATCTCATCCATTAGGATTTTATTCGCTTAGATCTTTGCTTGTTCTTTGAGACATTGGCTTTATTTATTTGAGATTGTGTTAGGCGTTATTGCTGGAAATCGTTTATTAAAATCTGAAATTGATCATTGTCTTGTCAGTTTTATTACTTCTTTAAATTAAACATGTTGGGACATGATTGAATGATGAATCGGGTTCTTGGACTTTGCTGAAATTTGATTATGATATGCTGAAATCTGTATTTAGTTGTTTAAATTCAGCACTTGTGTTTATTTAAGCTTCCGCATCCCATCAAAGATTATGCCATGAGTAGTGAACAAAAGGAATCGTTCGTAAAGATTTTTCTTCAAGTACTCCTATGTTGCCATTTGACCTCTCCATACCCCTTTGATCTTTCTCGCATTTCCATCATTCTACCATAACCACCTTTAGTTTTAGCTCTACGAACATCACTACGCATCGCTCCTTTATTGGCTTCCACTTGAAATAGGAGTAACTCTTGCATCCTAGTCTAAAAAATCTTATGGATGCATACACTCGAAAAATCAGGACATCGATCGAACTATAACACCTTCGTCGAATTATTCGGTATGCACAATATGATCTACCTTTTGATCATTCCTTTTCACAGATTCTGACATAGGCAAGGTTTGTTTGCACTAAGATCTTAAACGGAAGCACATTAAAATTTCAATATTGAGAGCAAAAGATGATTATTTAGTGTAGGTCCAATAAAGATATGCAAGTGTACGCTAGTTAGGATGCAGATCTATCACATCTACCATATATCAATGAATTTTGCACAAAATATAGAAGAGGACAGAAGCAAGATTAATATAAATATGCAAGAAATATATATCTATATCTATATATATCTATATATATATATATATATATATATATATATATATAGAGAGAGAGAGAGAGAGAGAGGAATGCTTAGGTGCGGTCTGCGGTCCGCGATCTGCAGCCGTCCGATGTACCCGCTGTGCGCATCGAATGCACGGAGTGGTGCATCGGACGGCTGCGGACCGCGGCACGAACCACAGACCGCACCTAAGCATGCCTCTCTCTCTCTCTCTCTCTCTCTATATATATATATATATATATATATATATATCGATATATATATATATATATATATCGATATATATATATATATATATATCGATATATATATGCATGATTGCTCACTTACGGGACGTCCCGGAAAGGGTAAATGCGCGACTAATGAGAAACCATCTGGTTGCTTTTGATCGTGGGGGCTAAAATGATTTGCAATCCTTCACAATTCGACAAAAGAAAATTACGGTTACTATAGCAGCTACAATAACCGCGATTTTTTTTTTTGTCGGATTGTGAAGGATTGTGATGAAGACAAGATCCTCAACATAAGCTTAATAAAGCTGAAATGACTTTTATTTATATTTCTAACTGCTGTGTTTAGGCCTTTTTATGATGTTTTGGGTCATTTTTTGGCTTTATGAATGATGTAGAATGTTCCTTAAGTCGTGGGGGTTGTCTGCGACCTCATTCGAGAGCTTACCGGACTATTCCGGGCTCTTTTAGATGTGATTTTCGTTTATTATTAATAGCAACAGCGAACAGGTATCTGCGGGGGCATCGATGGTCGAGGTTAAAACCTCAAACCGATGGCCGGATGATCGTGGCAATCTTCTGGCACCCTCTTAATTGACGGGCAGCTATGAAGCACAGACACGGGTACGGCGACACGACACGACACGGACACGGCGACACGACATTTCTTCAAAAATGAAGGACACGACACGGCTAGGACACGGCAATTAATATTTATTATTTTATATAAATAATATATAATACATGAATACTACATAAAGATGCCTAATTTAGAAGAATAATTCATAAAACATGCTCCAATTAGATGGGAAATTACTTTATGGTTATGTTTAAGAAATTTCAATGGTAGCACAATACCCAATTTGACAACTACTAAATTTTTTCTTTTGGTAATTTCAACGATTCAGTCTAATCAAAATTGAATTGAAGAGGGCAAAATGAAGTTTATTTACTATAGGGTCGGGTTTGGCACTATGGGATACTCACTAGAGGTCATAAGGGTAATGACAACTATCCAATAAAGTTTACAAAATCCACAAAGTTCTAGAATTATTGCTAAAAGATTATCTTAATATTTGTAAGAAAAACCCTATTAATTATATCCTATGATGTTATAACCTTAGAGTATATAAGTTAAAGCCAAATCTTAATCACAATCGTCCATTACACCAAGCCCCTAACAAATCATCCAACTCATCCCTGATCCCATGCAAACAACGTCCCTGCCGTGTCCCAGCCGTGTCCCTGCCGTGTCCTGGCCGTGTCCCAGCCGTGTCCGGCAGTGTCCTAGACAAAAAAAAAACAGGACACTTCGGAGCCGTGTCCGACACGTGTCCGGGCCGTGCCCGAGCCATGTCCATGTCCGACACGGACACGGGGCCCTCTACGAAGTGTCCGTGTTTCATAGACGGGCAGCCTTCTGGTTCCCTCTTAAATGATGTGGCAGCTATTGGGCTTTAATGAAAGGCTAAATGGGCTTATCTTATGCCCAATAGGGCTTTCCACTTGAGATGTCGCCCCCCTTTTCCCTTCTCTCCCACATTTTCTCTCTTACTTCTCTATCTTGTTTCCCTATTTGACCCCCATCTAACCCTCCATCACCTCCTTGATTGATCCCCACCGTAGATTAGAAACCCTAATCTTATAAAGAGGAGGACAAACCCTAGAGAATGCAAATTTTTGGTGAAAAGAAACCTCTTCGTGAGAAATTAGGGTTAACTCGTGTCCCCTTCCCTTCTTCCCCGACTTCGTCTCGAGAAGCGCCGTCTTCCACCTCTAGGAGTGGTACTCGGTTAGCAAACCGAAGGATCCAGCGATCTCGTCCCGACGACCTTTCTCTGTGAGCAAATCCCATAGGAAATTTCCTCGTTTTTATGGCGGTTTGATTTATCTTTGTTCTTATTTTTCTTCTTTTTTCCCTAAAATTCTGCACATCATATCTTGATTCCTTCATCTTTCACTTCCCAAGAACCTCTGCTTCGCTTCCGTTGCATGCCTACAAGAAGCCCCATACCCGCCATGATCATCTTGGCTTAATCGGGACCCTGTTGGTGGCATTTTTGCTTCATTTTTTGCATTTATTTGTTGCTAAATTTCTTTTTTTGAAACATATTTCATTGTTGCGAATAAGCTTAATTGTTAAGAGAAATCATATTTGCCTTTTGCCATCTAGGGAAAGGATCGTAAGTTGCCTCCCGCCCAAGGTTTTAAATGTCATTTTTGGTGTCCATGTCGGTCAGTCAAAAAAGGAAATTTTTTATTTTTCGGTAATTTATCGATGGAAAAAATGTAAAATGGAAAGACAAATTTTGGTGGAAATATTTCGTTTTTTGGTCAAATTTCAATGTTTTTCGATGGAAATTTGTCGTTTTTCGGTCAGATTTTGATTTTGTTCGTTTGATATGAAAAATATAGAATATTTCAGTAAAACTTCATGATAACCTTTCTGTAACATAAATATGCATATCTACTTTTTTTTTTTGGGGGAATTCCTCTCCGAGGAGGAGAGGATGGGATTAAGCCATACCCCAAGCTATATTATTAATATGCATATCTACTTATCTAGGACTTTAGACTCATATTTAAAATTTTAAACCACTTAATGAATTACAAAGTATAATGCCATACAAAATCTCAAAGCCACTCAAAGTCTGAAACTGAAAGTAGAATCCATAACCATAGAATCACTATTCTAAAAGGCGGTCCGGGCGGCTGCCTAGGCGGCCGCCTAGACGTTTTAGGGAGTTGGCCGCTACGCTTTAGCAAAAAAGCGGCACTGCAGACGGGTTGAACAAAGGCGGGCGCCTAGGCAGGATCCGACCCGCCTAGGAAGGTAAAAGGCGGGTGCCTAGGCGGTCTCACTGTATGCAATTGCTTGTGGAAAATTTTTTTTTTTCTGTAATGAATTTTCTGTTTCTTTACCATATGCAATTGCTTGAGGAATTTTTTTTTTGGGTTATTTTGACTTTGCCCCCCAAAATTTGCCTTTAATTAGACTTTACCCCCCATATTTTCATTAATTAGACTTTAACCCCCAAAACTAACTGTTCTGTCAGCTCACCATCTAAGAGAAAGGGTGAGCTGACGGAAAATAAATAAAGTTTTGGGGGGGTGTGTTGATGGAACAATTAGTTTTGGGGGGTAAAGTCTAATTAATGAAAATGTGGGGGTTAAAGTCTAATTGAGGGTAAAATTTGGGGGGCAAAATCAAAATAACCCTTTTTTTTTATTGTATTGTGATGAAATGTTTAAGAAGCTCTTACGATCTCTTACTATATTGGTTCTTGTATGGTATGAGTTTGGATAAAATTTGGAAACAATATATGATTGGTTGGAATTTGGGTACATCACAATAAAGTTGGAGTACAACTGTATTATCTAGTATACTTAAGTTAGACGGACAATCGGGTATAGGTATTGAGGTAACCATACCAAAATACTCCTACCCACCCAATCCCCTCCTCCCTTTTCATAAAACTTTTATATTCAGATCGGTAGTTTTGATGTTTGTATATGTAAAACTTTCTAATATTGTTTTTTTATATAGAATTATGAATTTATATATATACATACATATGGAATATATATAATATATTTTATATAGGTGGGCGCCCGCCTTTTTCTCCGGGCGCCCGCCTAGTCTTCCGCCTTCCGCCTTCCACCTTGAAACCACTTGACCCCCCGTCTTCCACCTTCAGTTTTTTTAAAACATTGCATAGAATAAACAACGATTGTAGAATAGTTGTACAAAGTATAAAATACAAATATAGTACTAGAATGCTCAAGTTCCATACAAAATACAAGCATACAACTATAAACTATTAATACAAACAAGCATACAATTTATACAATTCTACCAACCCAAAAATTTATATTTTATTCACAAAGGAAGAGCAACAGCTAGGAATCCCAGCTTTTCCACCGAAATTCACCGACAAACCGACAATTGTCGGTGATGTCACCGACAAATAGCCCGACAAATGAAATAATTGTATAGTCACAGGTTCTTTTCGCCGACAGCACCGACATTTGTCGACATCCACCGATAATGTCGACTGACAAATTGTAATGTCGACAATTCATACTTTTTTTATGTCGGAGCCTCGAAATACCGACATATGTCGGTGATTTCGATCGACATTTGTCGAAATTTGATTCCATGCTCCCGCCCTTGCCTACATCAGATTGCCTTTACAACTCACATCTCTCTCTTTTATCCGGTGAACACATGAATCGCACTCTCCCCGGCCGATAGTCACCCCCCGACTATGTGAATCACACTCTGCCCAACCGACTATCACCCCTGACCATGTGAATCGAACTCCCCCCGAACGACAGTCACCCCCCACCACCGCCAAATTGCTTCCCTCTCATCTCCAGCTGCTTCCAGATCTATGAAAATCTGGTTGCCCTCCCCGATCGTCCTTCTCCAACACCTAGCCCCGATCGGTGAATCGCACTCCACACTCAATCGGCCACCGTCTGACACTTCCGCAAGCCACCACCCCCGGCGGTCGGCGAGGGTGGTGGCCTATGGAAACGGCAAGCGGTGGACTGTTGCTGCGCTCGGTGGTGGGCGGTGGCAGCCCCCTTGGGTTCATCACATGGCCCATAGTCCTGCATTGGCTGGACGATGACGTCATCCGATCGAGAGCGAGAGAGAGGGAAAGAGAGAAAAACAGTCTATTTGACGTGCTGGGTCCGAACCGAAAACAAAACATCTCGCCTCATTTATCAGTCGTCCGATCACACTGAATCGGACGATCATTGACAGTCGTGCAGGAAGCCCCCATCCGGGACATCCCGTAGGTGAGCACTACTATATATATAGGGTTAGGATTGGGGGACACTTTTTGCACTCAAATTTTTACACCGATTTTCAAAATATTAGATACAAGTTTCAGAATTTGTTGATTTTTTATGAGCATAATCACCACCACAAAAAATCAACATATTCTAAAGCCTCTAAGTACATCAAATCTAAAAGGATTTATCCCATCTATTTTAATCGTTAATTTGAAGAGCACATTTAATAAGTCTAGAGGCTTTAGAATGTGCTAATTGTTTGTGGATGTGTTATCTAAGACAAGGTGATTATGCTCACAAAAATTCAACAACTTCTGAAACCTCTATCTAATGATTTGAAAATCGGTGTAAAAATTTGAGTGCAAAAACAATGTCCTCCGAACCTAACCCATATATATATATATATATATGAAAGCCACTAGAATCTGATTGTGGACATCCCCCACAATTTAGGCAATGTTCTATTAGATGAAATTAACCAAAACAGCACAAAATGGCCTAAAACTGAAATAAACAAATAAAATTTTAATAATATTGTTTTCACCAATAAAATAATTGATAAAAATCCTTATGCAGATCAGGTTGCATCCGGTTCACAAGCATGATCTTCGTCCTCCTTTTCTCCAATGCCCTCCTGAAAATTACTATCATTAGACTCCAAGGGAACTTCGTGATCCTCATCTTCGTCGGCCCTTGATCTCCCACAGATTGCAAGATTTGCACTTTCCTTGTGAGATCTTCAATGAGTATTCTCATCACTGCCATCTCCGTCCATCTGTGCTCACATATTAGCCCTCACCACTAGTCCTTGTCTTGTAGTCATCACCTACAACAGGTTTCCTCAATTGATCATGAGGATTTTCCTCACTTTAATGCCCAAAAGATGGTGTTCGTTATGGTCTGAGTCGACAGACATTCAATTTTTCTAGCAAAAACAGTATATAGAGGGGAGAGGAAGAGAAATTCAGCAATATGGGTTAAACATTATGTAAATTGGAACTCCTAATAGAATTTATTCATTAAAAGGAATCTAAAATAAGAATTACATTAGTCTCCCTTTATATAAATATTTATTCCTTTACCAGCAAAAGCAAAACGATGCACAAATAAATTACGAACCCATTCCTACAAGAACAGAAGTCCTAATCTTACCTTAATCTTCCAAATTTATCTTTCATATTTTTTTTCAATTTCTTTTATAGACCTCAGCTAGAATTTTGGCATACAGGAGTCACTGAGTAGGAGAAAAGAATGTGGGAGCCCTATTACTACCAACGTGAGGCCTTGCCTGGACCTACCATTTAGGCATGGGTGCTTTTGCGCCAAAAAAGTAGAGTCATGATACACTTACAAATAATTTCAATTAAACCCTTCAGCTCCTAAATATTCAAATAGTATTCCCCACATGCGGGAAAGATTAATTAAAAATATTCAATAACTCGGTTATTACTACTGTGCCATTAATTAACTAAATTTTTGACTTGATGACTATCATTAATGATGAATTGAAGTATTTTGGTGCTTTAATTTTGCTCTTGCACTGCCAAACACAGTTTTAGTTGAATTGTTCTTGACACTGCCAAACATCTTAAAAGGTCTGACCCAGGATCTTAAATCTTAAGGTATCTTTCATATGTTATGTGAAGTTGTTTTACCATCTTGGACTAGTAGATTGAACTAACTTTAGTTCTTTACTATTGGGCTGTGTACTTCTTCCAGTCACATGCACTGTAGACATCAGTGTATATAACATTTGGGGATGTGGGGTTTCCAGGTATGGAAAATCTAATACTTTGTGCCATTGTTCAGCACCAACATCTACACAAGTCTGAGTAGGATGTGGATATACTTACAGCTGTGTGTTCTAGATCCTTTAGATAATTTGCCTGAGTAAATTGGAAGAAATATAGATAGATTTTTTAGGTCTGGATGAATTTTGATTAACACTTACTTAAACCAAAAGAAGAAATAGGAGCACATTAGTCATTGAATGATATCCATTGCAATTTCGAACAAGCACCACACTCCAATAGTGATACGCTCTGATACCAACTTGATGGGATGCGTATGCTTAATTAAATCCAAGTGCAGAATTTAAACAATCAAATTCAGATTTCAGCATATAAAAATCAGATTTCAGCAAACTTACAACCACAGTTCATCATCCATTCAAATCCCAATCAGATTTAAGTTAACGAAATAATAGAACTGACAAGATGAGCATTAATTTCAGATGATATTAACTGAATTCCAGCAATGAAACAATAACAATCTCAAATAAATAAAACCAATGTCTCAATAACCAACAAAAGACCAAACGATAAACCCTAATAGATGAGATTCTCAGGAAAACAAAATATTAGGAATCCTAAGATGAAATCAGCAATAAGGCCGGTTGCGAGAAGGAAAAATATCACATGAAAAGATCAGAGGATAATCCAAACCGTGCGTTGGTCAATGCCGGCGGCTGACGGGAACTCCGTTGATGCAGATGAAAGGCGCGGAAGGGGAGGCGTGGTCCAGAAGACGGGGTGAAGAAGCCGAGACGATGAATCTTTGAAGACGAAGAAACTCCACGTCGATCTTCCGTGAAGCCGTAGACGAAGGGTGAGGCGACGGGATAGAAGCTTGCGGAAGGAAGAATAGACTAGAAGCAAAGAGGATTTCTTCGGAAGGGATACACCGAACAAGCGAGCCGCTTCTCCGTTCTAGGGTTTCAATTTCATATTCATCTTCCTTTCCTCAATTAGGGTTTTAGAACTTATAGGGGAAACAAGCAAGAAGACAAGAAAGGAAAGAAGGAGAGAGAGGGACCGAACGGGTAGAGAGAGAGAGAGGGACGCGCGGGTGAGAGAGGGGGCGCGGGGCATGTTCGCGGGAGAGAGAGAGAGGGCCGGTCGGGTGGGAGGATGGGCTAGGGTTTTGGGATTTTGGTTTCCCTTGAAATCTCATCCATTGAGATTTAATCTCACTTAAGATCCTACGGTTAAGACTGTAACATAGAAACGAGTCAGTTCGGCATCTGTGGCTCGAACCGGATGCGAACATGGCTCGCACCTACCCAAACCAGAAATAAAAACAGAAATAACTAAAGATCCGTTAGTCGGATCGAAATAAAGTAAAAACCAAAGTTGTAGAGCTTCAATTGAGCTTTCCACTGATGCAGACGGATCGACGATCGGCTTCCTGGATCTCCGGAGAGGATGAAAATACACGATCAGCTGTAGAAAAACTGCACGTAGTAGGCTCGTCTGCATCAAGTCCCCCGGACTCAAAAGAACTCGACTCCTGTCGAGCAAGGTCCTGGATCCGGCGGGGGCGCTCCTGGTAGTAATGGAAACCGCTGAATCCGCTCGAACTGCTCTCCCGGGTCTGGTGGCCAAGTAATCCGCCTCAAGTATGCAGCAACTCCATCTCGTATCCCCTGCCCCTCGACGCCAAGCAAAGACCTGAAAGCCAAAACCAACATCCTCCGCGGCACGATAAGATCTTCAAAATACTCAGATAATTTCATGTGATAATAGGAGTTTGGGTTGACATGAAATTCAAATGACATATAAAAAGAAAGGCCGCGAGAGCATAATGAGCTGCGGGTCATCGGCTTGCGCGATAGGCAATGGTGTATTTGAAAGGTCATGGGTTGCGGGTGCATTATGTGTTGCTCAAATTGGCCTGCGCACGGTGCAAAACAAGTGGATTCTAGAAGACGACGAAGATATGTGATGCAATCATTGTCGGGATACAGTGAATAAAATAAGAAATTAAAGAATTCATCATGCCACTTGTTATGATTTCGAAAAGTTAAAGATGATGGGTTGTCAGAAATCTGAAAGCATGATTCATAAGTATTTTGCATCGAAAAATGATCAGACATGCCAAAGTCGTATTTAAGGTTAAACTCAACACTTGGATGATATGGATGCACATATGATTGGTCTATGATTGTAGAGATGCCAGGCAAATGATGAATGCAAGTGTCATGAATGCCTACAGACTCTAAATGCGATGTGCATGCAATGGAATGCAAAATGTCGTCTAATCCCTTATCAATTCTTAGTAAATCAAATGAACACCCAACTAAACTCTCAGCGAATGGTGGCACGGACGGACTCTGACTCAGAAGGGCTTGAGGTGCGTGGGATCGGTGCCTCCTAAAACATGTGGGCCATAGGGTGACATTGATGCCATCCTTAAGGAAGGTATAAGTGTTGGCTCTTCCGTGATGTTGGACATCTCGATCGAACTGCCATGGACGCCCTAAGATAACATCAGCAACCTCTAACGGAAGGACATCGCACCAGATCTCATCTCTATATTGCAGCCCAATTGACAATTTTGCCAGACAACAATGCGTCACCAACTTACTCGTCGTGTTATCCAGCCAAGATGTTTTGTACGGGTGAGCCAAAGGTTTGACTTTCCGTTGCTTGCTCCTGACGATCGCTTCGTTGATCAGATTGGTGGTGCAACCTCCATCGATCAAGAGACAAAGGTCCATGCCATTGACATTACAGACTGTTCGGAACAGCTCGAACCTCTGATTCTTGCAGTGTGGCTTTGGGGGTCCTCCACAGAGCTCGTGGGGTAACAACGCTTTAGGTGCTTGGGGTGATGGCGACTGGTAAATAACCAGCAGTGGTGCAGTCACATCATCTCCCTCCAAGACTAATTCATTGAAGTTTTCATTCTCAGACTCATGACCATCCTCGTCATTATCCGCAAGATTTGTCTGTGGATGGAATTGACGGCGAGGACAATCGGCTGACTTATGACCCGGCTGGTTGCATTTGAAGCACTTAATCTGGCTCGGGTTAGGTCCTAACACTCCTTTACCCTTCTCAGTGGGTGCAGGAACTGTGCCAGCTATGGGTGACAGTCCAGGGAGTGGTCTACTAATAGATCCGGATGGTGCCCTAGTGTTGTCATATCGCCGGGACGCAGATCGGGAGTGGTAAGACTCGACCTTCTTAGCCCGACGGTGTGCATCACTGACCTGATACAAGTCGTGAAGGGACACCACCTCTTGAATTGAAGGTTTGAGACCGTTGACGTACCTAGCGACGCTCTGCTCTTCATCTTCATGCAGATCATTACGAGCTTGGAGCTTGTAGAATTCGTTAGTGTAATCATCTACAGATTTGTGCTACTGTCGCAGGTTTTGGAATTTCTGGAACACATTCTGCTTGAAATCAGAAGGGAGGAACTTTTGTTGCATCTTTCCTCGCATATGTGTCCACGTGGAAATCTTTTCTTTTCCTTTCCTACCCCTAGTGGTCTGCAACTGTTTCCACCAAATCAGTGCATGACCTTTCAGTTTAAGACTGACAAACTTGACTTGTTTGTCGCGGGGGATTTCTTTCCACTCAAAGTATTGGTCGATTCGCTCGGCCCACTCTAGAAACTCTTCGGGATCCATCCTACCCTCAAACTCAGGAATTTCTATCTTGATGCCCTGATCCCAGCCCCAATGGGGGTTCGCTTTCCTATGACTTTGCCTACTTCGCCGCTCAGATCCATCAGAGGAACTGACGCTGTCACCTCCTGACCCTAGGTCTAACTCACTACGCCCGGGTGACGCTCTAGTCCTGTGTTCGCGACGGGGTCGCGGTGGATTCTGGGAATTATTGAAGGCTAAGGTCAAGGTTTCTATCTGGGTCTGAAGCCTATCCATGTGTTCCTGTTGCCTTATGAAGGTGTCTTGCCAAGTACGGGGTGGAGAAGATCCAGCCATTGCGGATGCTATCGACTTACTACAGAGAGAAAGGGATGGTTCTAAAATGTATGCGATCACGCGATGCGTGTTACTAATTAATGCAAGGCACTAACTAAAATGAAAGAAGGAAAATAAAAAAAAAAAAATTCAGCAATCACTCAATATGCAATGATGCAAATGATGCGAGAGGACCGGCCGTTGCGTAAGAACGCGACGACTAGTGCGCTCTGATACCAACTTGATACGCTCTGATACCAACTTGATGGGATGCGTATGCTTAATTAAATCCAAGTGCAGAATTTAAACAATCAAATTCAGATTTCAGCATATAAAAATCAGATTTCAGCAAACTTACAACCACAGTTCATCATCCATTCAAATCCCAATCAGATTTAAGTTAACGAAATAATAGAACTGACAAGATGAGCATTAATTTCAGATGATATTAACTGAATTCCAGCAATGAAGCAATAACAATCTCAAATAAATAAAACCAATGTCTCAATAACCAACAAAAGACCAAACGATAAACCCTAATAGATGAGATTCTCGGGAAAACAAAATATTAGGAATCCTAAGATGAAATCAGCAATAAGGCCGGTTGCGAGAAGGAAATATATCACATGAAAAGATCAGAGGATAATCCAAACCGTGCGTTGGTCAATGCCGGCGGCTGACGGGAACTCCGTTGATGCAGATAAAAGGCACGGAAGGGGAGGCGTGGTCCAGAAGACGGGGTGAAGAAGCCGAGACGATGAATCTTTGAAGACGAAGAAACTCCACGTCGATCTTCCGTGAAGCCGTAGACGAAGGGCGAGGCGACGGGATAGAAGCTTGCGGAAGGAAGAATAGACTAGAAGCAAAGAGGATTTCTTCGGAAGGGATACACCGAACAAGCGAGCCGCTTCTCCGTTCTAGGGTTTCAATTTCATATTCATCTCCCTTTCCTCAATTAGGGTTTTAGAACTTATAGGGGAAACAAGCAAGAAGACAAGAAAGGAAAGAAGGAGAGAGAGGGACCGATCGGGTAGAGAGAGAGAGAGGGACGCGCGGGTGAGAGAGGGGGCGCGGGGCATGTTCGCTGGAGAGAGAGAGAGGGCCGGTCGGGTGGGAGGATGGGCTAGGGTTTTGGGATTTTGGTTTCCCTTGAAATCTCATCCATTGAGATTTAATCTCACTTAAGATCCTACGGCTAAGACTCTAACATAGAAACGAGTCAGTTCGGCATCTGTGGCTCGAACCGGATGCGAACATGGCTCGCACCTACCCAAACCAGAAATAAAAACAGAAATAACTAAAGATCCGTTAGTCGGATCGAAATAAAGTAAAAACCAAAGTTGTAGAGCTTCAATTGAGCTTTCCACTGATGCAGACGGATCGACGATCGGCTTCCTGGATCTCCGGAGAGGATGAAAATACACGATCAGCTGTAGAAAAACTGCACGTAGTAGGCTCGTCTGCATCAAATAGGCTTAGTTTTTTTAATACCATCCCGACATCAGTCCAAGTTCTCTATGGGTTCTTTATTCTTTATAAAAGGTTAATTAGATATTTACCCTTTCTTTATTGGTGTCTCATCTGTGATTTCAAGATAGAATAAAGCAATTTCAGTTCTTCAAGATAGAAAAAGCCATAAAAATGAGCCAATTGGTTTTTCCAGGAGACAACGCATCTAGAATATTCGAAAAACATTTTTTTCCCAAATGCTCTGTAAATTGTCACAAAATAAGCCATAAGCAAGTTGCAACTCGTATAATTACTCTATATGCGACTGCCGTGTACACATACAAGCACGGATACACATGCATTGCAGTAAAAAAAAACTCAAAATAATGAAAAACTTGTGAAAACCTCTTTAAAAATACGTGAGGGTGCGGGCACGGCTAACTGGAACGAGCACGAGGCACCTAGATTGTGGGGGTGGAATGCCAACAAGCGCGGGTAGTAGAAGGTGGCGAGCACGGATAGCGACAATGGATTTGTTGGTAAAGATTGTGGACTGCGTGGCATGGATGGGGGCCAGCACAGTCGATTAGCCGTGAGGCAACGGACAGTGTATTGAGGTGTCGGGCACAAGGCGTTGGACACGTATACTTAGTCGTTGATTGGCGGTGAAATCAACATGTAGGGAATGGTGTTGAGGCACCGAATGGCATGGCATGATGGCAGTAGCAAACACAGTTCTAGCACAATTGTGGGCAGCAAAGTGTGCAATACCGATATGCTCAGATTCAGTGCCAATGAGCATCTGTGTTGTGCCGCCAATAGACGGTCGACCAAGGCATCGACCACGGGGTATTTGGTGTGGATGCATAGCCACTGACGGATGACGGCCAAAGCGCTAATGGGTGGATGCATAGTCGCCAGCGGGTGACTGATTAAGGCACTGACGGGTGCTGGTGCAGTATGTCATTGACGGGCAGCAAATTCAGTTGACGGGTAGGAGACGCCGAACCCAGATCACCACCGACCATGGAGAGTTGCAGCGTGTTGTCGACGAGCGATGAAATGGAGATGGACGCTGAAAGTTACTATTCATAAGCGGCTAGTAAGGCTGCTAGATCTTACCAGCGTTGAAGCTTGTTGAGATTAGAACAATAACAGAAAGAAGGCGGGTCAGTAATTAAGCCTAACGTTCATGAAAAATGTTGACAAATTCCTAGTGAATGTCCGAAATGTATTTTTTTAGGATCCGACATAGAAATTGTTTGAAATTTTCATAGTGCCAAATTTCAGTTCAACTTAACGAAATATCGGCCAAAATGATCGTCATTTAACAAAAAATCAAATTACCATCCTTTTTTGACAATTTTACTAAAAACATCTTTTCTAGTAAGATTCCCCCTTTTCAGTGAAGCTTTCCATCTTTTTCCTCTATTCTGATTTTTTTTCATAACATTCCGATTTTTTGACGTACATTGATTGTAATCTTATAAAATTTGAGCCCAAATCCTACAAATTTCTACTAAAATCTTTCTTAGGAAGATACAAAATTTCTATTGAGTATCGATATTTGACCGAAATCCGACAAGTTTCCTTCTTCTTTTTTTACCGACCACAATCAGCATCGTAATGAACATTTAAAACCTTGGACGTGCCTGCCAAGTCCGCTCAGTAAAACTCTTACATTCGTTGGCTTCGTTTGTGCTTAATAAGACAGGTTGTCTGATCTCCTGCTGCTATTCTAAGTTGATAGTATCCGGAGCGTGAGTCCAGATTAGTCAAATATCTGTTGGACTAAGTCCTATTGATTGTTTGGTGCTTGTGGCTCATCAGAGCTCTCTCTCTTTCTCAACATGAACTTTATGTCGTAGAGCAATCCCTAGAACGCATTCAGAACTTCTAAAAAATCCTTTAATTAAAGGCCAATTTTTAATTTCAGTTAAAATATGTTAACAGAAGTTACAGAACTACCCCACTTATTGTTCCGAGGAAAACAGTTGTGTGATCTTAGAATGGTAATGTTGTGTGACAACTTTCCTCGTGCATCATGATGAGTTTGTTATTGGCACTTTGGCAGTTATAACTTGTATGTATGTATGTATTAGTGCCTTTGTAGTTCTTTTGTTTACCAAGTGGTGATAGTTTTGTCCATTAGCTTTTGGCCCTAGCAAATGGTGATCGCATCAAAGACAAGCAAAGAAGTAGAAATTCATTTGTTGTGGACATGGACAAGAAACTTTCAGCGGAGAATCTCTTAAATGAGTTATCTTCATGCCATGGAGCAATAATTCAACAGGTATTTTGAGCATTTATTTACCTTGATCTCACCTATCAAAAGCTTCTGCTTTCTAAGCCAATGTTTTTTCTTTGTTCTTTTTAAAGCCTTCAAAAATATTACGTGGTCATATCTTCAGAACTAAAGAAGAATAAAAACATTGTTTATCCTGTAGATGAAACAAATGGTCGATATGTATATCAAGCTTGCTGAATTAGAGACGAAAAAGGAGGTTTCTTCTTTGACTTTCCCCGGAATTAGGCATTGAGCTTTCTTTTGAACTATGAATCCTTGTAAAAGTTATCAGTTAATTGATTTATTTACCAAGATCTTAAACTGTTACTGAGCATATGCCGTCATCCAAATGGGCAGGAAACTAATAAAAAGATGCCACTTCCGAGAGAAATTCGCAGTGTCCGGCAGCTCCAACATGTAAGATTAATACTACAGCAAACAACTTGGAATTTTTTCCTATTGTTTTTAAGACTTCGATATGAATGTTGTATTCTAGAATCTTGACCATAATAAACTAGAAATTTACTCTTTGATTGATCGATTGGATGTACATGAAAGATGTAGATTTTCTATTTCTCATGCTATTTTTTAACATGTAAAACTTTACCAATTCCTCCCCAAGGATATATATATATATATATATATATATATATATATATATATATATATATATATATATATATATATATAGGGGCATGCTATAATGCGGCATGCGGTAAGTGCGGCACCACACCGCAGCCGTCTGATGCACCCACTGTGTGCATCGCATGCACGTAGCGGTGCATCAGACGGTTGTAGTGCGGTGTCGCACTTACCGCATGCCGCATTATAGCATGCCCCTATATATATATATATATATATATATATATATATATATATATATATATATATATATATATATATATATATATATATATATATATATATATAAAGAGAGAGAGAGAATAGTGCTCCCCTACGGGATGTCCTGGATGGGTTTCCTGCGAGACTGTCAATGATTGTCCGATTCAGTGTGATCACACAGCTGAGGAATGAGGCGAGATGTTTTATTTTCGGTCCGTGACCCACCACGTCAAATCGACTCTATCTCAATCAGACGACGTCACTGTCCACCGAAGGTGGGACTATGGGCCATGGGATGAACCCAAGGGGGCTGCCAGCACCACCCTGGTCACCACCTACCACCAACCGTCGCAACTATCCAATGCTTGCCATTTCTGCAGGCCACCACCCCCGCCAGCCTCCGGCTGGCAGGGGTGGTGGCTTTCGAAAACATCAGGCGGTGGCCGGTTGAGGGCTAAGTGCTATTCACCGGTCGGCTGGCGAGGGTGGTGGTCTACGGAAACGACATGCGGTGGACAGTTGAGGGCTGAGTGCGATTCACCGGTCGGCGATAGGTGCGATTCACCAGTCAAGCTAGGTGTCGGAGGATAATCGGGCCCGTCGAGGAGGGAAACCTGATCTTCACGGATCTGGAAGCAGCCAGAGATGTGAGGGAAGCAATTTGGTCAGGGGGAGGGGGGTGACTGTCGTTTGGGGGGAGTGAGATTCACATGGTCGATTATGATCGTTGGCTAGGGAGAGTGCGATTCACATGATCGGGGGTAACCATCGACCGGGGAGAGTGCAATTCACCCGTTCACCGGAGAAGAGAGAGATGTGAACTGTAAAGGCAATCCTTCACAACCTGACGAAAGAAAATCATGGTTACTGTAGCTGCTTCAGTAACCGTGATTTTCTTTTCTTAGGTTGTGAAGGATTGCAAATCATTTTAGCCCCACTATCAAAAGCAATCGAACATCTTCTCATAAGTCACACATTTACCCTTTCAAAGACGTCCCGCAGGTGAGCAGTCATATGTATATATATATAAAGAGCGAGAGAGAGAGAGAGAGAGAGAGAGAGTAGTGATCACCTGCAGGACGTCCCGCAGGGGATCATTTGCCGGACACCCCTTTTGGGCGTTGGATTTGGAATCAACGGATGGGAGGATGATTTGAGCATTACTCTTTTAAGCGTTGGATTTTGAATCAACAGATAGGATTCGTGGGTGTAGGGCTAATAGGACAAAAAAATTCGCTATTATTGTAGCTACTACAGTAACAGCAATTTCCTTTTGTCCTATTAGCCCTACACCACCACTAATCCCATCCGTTGATCCATCGAAAAGACGAATCCCATCCGTTGATTCCAAATCCAATGCCCAAAATGGGTGTCCCGCAAATGATTCCTGTGGGACGTCCCGCAGGTGAGCACTACTATATATATATATATATATATATATATATATATATATATATATATATATATATATATACACACACACACACACACACACACACACATATGTATGTATTTATGCATTATTAAATTTAAGTTAATCTCATTTGTATTCACATCATTTGCTTAGAACTTTATATTGAAAATTTACACATCATTTGTTGCAAACTTGCTATACATTCTTTCCCAACATTGATAAGTTATTAACAAAGAAAAAGAAATCAGATACAGAGTAAATTAATAAAATCACAAAACCTTGATCCATGTATCAGCAAAAGATCATGCTTTCATATTCAAGTAAGAGAGTTAGGTCTCCGTAAATCCATATAGAGGGAAGACATTACGGCATAGTAGTAAATATGTACAATGTGTATGCATGGGTCTGGAATTTGTATGTGTTTTTCTGCATTTATATCAGTTATAGTGTTGGATCGTTGGTTAATTGTACCAGTCCACCTCGTAAGTTTGTGGTATAACGTAATTATTGTGCGAGCGTTATAGCACTATATATTCGTACTTGCTCTAATATGATAAATGGGTTTCACGTTTCCTTATCAACAAACGGTCATATTATTTGAGCTCCCTTTATGTTCGACTATCAATTTCAGAGATTCATCCTAGGATTTTTTATGCAAACTCGGTTGAGATACACGGAAGCTAGCTAACTTTAGAACAAGTTATGACCTAAATTAATAATTAAAAGCAAAATTCAGCAAGTACCTAATTAGCCACGATCAGATTTTCATATAGAATTAACCTCCTTAATCATGCTAGCATACATAAACGATGGCAAATTAAGAAAACAAAGCAATAGGATTAAATTAGACCTTTTTGGGTTTTTGCAAATAACAAATTCAGCAACTAGGTGCTCATGCAAAGGACTAATAAAAGGGTTAGATAACGATCCAACGGTGTATCAAGTAAACCAAGCCGAAATAGGGTTAGGGTTTACTACGGTTCTATTACGAGGTGCGATGAAAGCCAACGATACTAAAAAAACATATGATAATTTTCAAAAACGAGGAAAGATAATACCCGTGAGATTCAAGATCTCGATGCGGATAGCTATGTCGATGAACATGAACGGCGGGAGGTAGAAGATGACGAGGAAGATCGAGAGGAGAAGCCGAAGGAGCTCCACGGAGAAGACGACGGCGGACAAAGGACGCACCTTCAACGATCTTCTGATCAAAAACAATTAGCTTAGGGTTTTTCCAAAACTTCTTCATCTAGGGTTTCAATCCCCTTTTAATAACCTTCCATGGCTTCATAAGGCAACAAGAGAGAAGGAGAGAGAGAACGCATGGGGCTTGGTTTCCGAGAATAGGAGAGAGAGGGGATCGCGGCTTGTCCGCGAGAAGCAATACTGCACTGGTATTGTTCTCGGGAATCCCGATCTCCTCTTTTGAGGTGTGAAGGGCACCCCCAACTTAAAGTTTTAATTCCCATTTTATGTAAAGATGACTAAGGGCACCCCCGGATGGATTTAAGTGGCTTTAAGGCTAGGCTATTGGCTTTAGGCTTGCTTGGCTTCACACCGTCAGATGCGACATTTGACGCCTTCCGTTCTCATGCATGGCACGATTACTATTCATCCACTTAAAATTATAAGTGGCCAAACATGCAATAAGTGGGTGCGACAAAAACCCTGCACCATAGGCTAAAAAGTCATAGAGAGCAAACCGGACATCCGATCTTCGTTCGAAGATAGGCAATGGAACCCAAAATAAAAACTACTACCAACTGGAACACAAAAATAAAGATAAAATAGTATTTGTAGTTCGATGTGGCTACATCAATATTTGTTTGACTTGGACAAATTTTTGCCTTTGTAGCATCATCAATCCACCAGCTAAATCACTTGATTCAAATCCACAAACGACCATATTATTTGAGCTCCCTTTATGTTCGGCTATCAATTTTAGAGATTCATCCTAGGATATTTGTTTGGCCCAGACAAGTTTTTGCCTTTGTAGCATCATCAATCCACTAGCTCAAAATGTCTGAGTTGAGGAAAATTGTCACTTTATTTGTTGGCTCATCAAGCTACTTGGTATGAAGAGGACCATGAACCGTCCCCGTTACTTCATCATTGCCAACTTGAAGAGCACCTCCGTTGTGGATGTCAGGTTCCACCACAAATTTGAGCCTGGCATAAGTATAGGTGCATGCATGGTTTCAAATTTCAGCAGAGTCTGGGACTTCTCTCCACCCGTGGGACTACCTACGAGCAAGGTTCAAAATTTCCATTTCGACCAATATTTCGACACTGGATATAGAAATATTTTTTGGAAATGTTGTGGTTTTATAGAAATGGTGGAAATATTGGTTTTTTAATGGAAGTTTTCAGTGAAACACTGGACAGTCATAAATCAAGTATAGATACACACTTTGGAACACTTAGATAATTTTTGTACCTTATCTAGGGGTGTAGAGCTTCACATAGCATTTATTGTATGTAGTTGAGTCTGTGAGAAACTTGTGCTTTCTTGTGTAGTCTTGTTTGGTCCGGTTTTGATATATTTTGTTAAAATATTTTTTAATTCTTTTTGTGGATAAAAATGTTTTCAAAATAAAGATTAGTTAATTGTTAAAATAATACTTCAAACTTTTTTTAAAACGGACTTAAAACAAAAAAGTTCAAGTTTGAAATCATGCAAAAATTCTATTGAAATGTGAAACAGTTTTTTTACTAAGTCTGGAGGTGGAAGTTTTATATAGGAAAGTTTTTATTCATTCAAAAATTTCTTTGACGGACCATGGTTTCCTAGATGCACTTGCAGTTCTACATCTTGTGAAATTTTTTGAGATAAAAAGAAGTTGATTTAACCACTTTCCTCAACATGAGGATTTTATGAAAACCCCTTAAAACGGTTTTCTCCTACTAAAACTGAAAATATACATTTTGATTCGTCTGGTTTTTTTTTTTTTTTTGATATTTTTATTGAAATCAAATGGGGGGTATTTGCTTATTTGCATATAATAACTTAAAGTAAATTGACGTTAATGTTTCCATCTTGCCTCTTAGGGTGTTTTTGATCGTTGAATGCCCTAATCTAGTGGATGACGATGGGGGAGCTAAACCCTACTATAAATAATCTCTGAGAATATTAGAAGAAAAAAAAATGATAGGAAAATTTGGGGATTGTAAAAGAGAGTCTAATTGGGATACCTAGCACCTCCTTCATTGGCGGCTCGATTAATCATTGCCATCATTCAATTCCTCGTGTCGTTTGAATCCTGGATTTATGCTTCATCTTCTTGAAAAATCAGTAGAAAGTAAGCATGTGGATTAGAGTTCATTATGAACCCTAATCTCTTATATATTATTAATAAAGGGAAAATTACAATAAAGTCCATATACTTCTACTAATTCATAACAAGGACTAAATCTCCAATACTCTTCCTTACGCTGGAGCAAAGATATCAAACATGCTCAGCTTGGATATAGTAGAAAGAAGATGAGTAGGCCCAACAGCCTTGGTAAAAGCATCAGCAATCTGGGCAATAGATGGAACGAACACTGGAGTGGTACCAAACCGAACATGGTCTCGGAGGAAGTGAATATCAACCTCAATATGCTTTGTTCTCTCATGAAAAACAGAGTCAGAAGTAAGCATAATTGATGACTGGTTATCACAAAAGAGGCGCGAACAGCCTGATGTAGGAAACCCAAGCTCTTCTAGAAGAGAGTAACCAAATCAACTCAGTAGTCCCCTGTGCCATAGCACGATATTCAGCCTCAGCAAAAGATCGAGAAACAACATGCTGCTTTTTGCTTTTTCACGAAATGAGATGTGCACCATAAAATGTGCAAACTCCAGAAGTAGAATGACGATCTGTAAGGGAACCCGCATTATCTGAGTCAGTATAACAAGCCAACTCTGATCCATCCTGAGCCTTATAGAAAAGCCCAAGTCCAGGAGCAGCTTTAAGATAACGTAGAATCCTCAGAGCTGCCTCCATGTGTGATGTCCAGGGGGAGCATGCATAAACTGGCTAACTACACTGACCGCAAAACTAATATCAGGGCGAGTATGCGTCAGATAGATCAATCGGCCAACAAGACGCTGATAAGAACTAGGATGAGAGAGAAGATCACCAGACTCTGCATGAAGACGATGATTAGGATTCATTGGTGTACTTTCTGATCTACACCCGAGTAGAACAATGTCACGAAGTAGATCCAGGGTATACTTCTGTTGAGAGATAGAGATACCCTGTCAAGAGCGAGCTATCTCAATTCCCAAAAAGTAACGAAGGAGACCAAGGTCCTTTACTTCGAAGGCTGCCTGAAGTGTAGTCTTGACGGCAGTAATCCCAGCTGCATCATCTCCTATAAGGATAATATCATCAACATACACTAGAATAATAACATGACGACCTGCCGCAGTGATCTTGATGAAGCATGTCGGATCAGCATGACACCGAGTGAATCCGATTCGAAGAATCACAGTACTAAAGCGCTTAAACCAAGCCCGGGGAGACTGCTTCAAGCCGTAGAGAGAATTGAGCAAGCGATAAACCTTACCCGAATACTCCCCCTGAAGTTGATACCCGGGAGGGGGATCCATATAAATCTCCTCGGCCAAATGACCATAAAGAAACGCATTCTTGATATCAAGTTGATGAAGAGGCCAAGAGTGGCTAGCAGTAAGAGAGGAGTAAACGAATACTAGTCAGTTTGGCAACAGGCGCAAAGGTAGCACCAAACTCATTGGCGGACTGAGTGAAACCACGAGCAACCAGTTGAGCTTTGTAGCGATCAAGAGGCCATCAGCACGATACTTGACAGTATAGAACCACTTGCAGTTAATTGTATGCTTTCCAGGGGTAGAGGAACCAACGACCAAGTGCCATTCTAACACAATGCATACATCTCAGCATCCATAGCATTAACCCACTCAGGGTCACTAAGAGCGTCAGTAGTAGAACGGGGAATACGAATAGAGTCGGTGGTGGTAAGGTATGCATGATATGCATAGGAGAGACCCTGATAAAAGGCAACACTTGCAAAAGGGTGATCAGTAACACAAGTACGCGTGCCCTTGCGAAGAGCAATAGGCAAGTCATCAGAAAGAGCAGGAAGAATGAAGGTAGAGGAAGGTATACCTGACTCCGAAGGATGCCCTGGCATAGGGAGAGGGCTAGGCGGAACAGCCGAAGGCTAGTGCGATCGTCTGCGATAGGTTTGTGTAATAGGTGGACGAGAAGGCCGCATACTGGGGGAAAAAAAAATAGGCATGGGCTGAGCAGCAGTAGACGACACAGGGGCAGACTGCAAGGGAGGTGTATGTAGCACTCGAAAAAATGACTCATCCTCATGAAAAGTGACATCCATAGAATGATAAATCCGACGCGAATGGGGTTCAAGGCAACGATAGCCTTTAATACTAGAAGAGTAACCAAGAAAGACACCGAATAGACTTGTCGTCAAGTTTGGACCGAGAAGGACTTCGGTCCTGGACAAAACACACACAACCAAAGACACGCAACAGAATAGGAAAAAGAGGTTGATCAGGATGAAGAACCTGAAACGGGGGGCGCCCATTAAGGGAACAGGATGGAGTGCGGTTGATTAAATAAGTGGCATTAAGAAAAGCATAACTCCAAAAAGACTTCGGAACGGACATCCCACGAAGTATACACCGAACAATATTCAACAAATAATAGTCACATCTGCTATAAATGTCTTGAAACTCGATATAAATAATCAAATTTATGTAATTTCTGACCCTCATTTCCATGCTTTATATATAGCTTTTTCCAGCATTATTGACCATTTTGTTAACCAACTATGTAAAGTTTTGCCTGGTATCTTAAGAAAAATGGGTAAGATGCCAACTTACGTTGGACCACATCTGATCTTCTTTCAGGTACCAGTTGTGACAGCGACTATTCCAGTTGACCCTAGCTGCCAATATAAGGAAGGATCCTTTCCATATTTCAAGGGATTAGCAGATTCCATCACGTATGTTGTATGATTATGAATTTTATTTTTACCTTATCTTAGTGTATAAAGAAATTCTTTATGAGGGACCTTGGTATTTGTGTAATCCACCCCCTTATTAATGGGATAGAGCTAGACAATTTAGGTTCTATCACATTGTTTATGTATGCAGGGTAATGAACGGCATAAATGCTCCAAAAGTGGTTGAATGTTTTGGCTCAGATGGTCATACATACCGTCAACTTGCAAAATCTGGAAACGATGATCTACGACAGGATGCTGTAGGGTGCAAATTTATTCTTTATATTTTTATTGTTATTATTGTTTTGTTGGGTAGATCAAACTATGAGTTATATGCAGATCAATTCTGTTGTCTTTATTGATTATGTTGTGAATTTTACAGATGATTTTCTGCTTCAACCTAGCTCAGTCCCTTAACTTAATTGTAATTCATTTGTCCGTACAGTGGGATATATAATTTGCATGGACAGTATAGAAAATATAATCATTTACCCTTATTGAAGTGCTTAGATTCAAAATATTGTCATAAGTGTATAAAGATAGATATAGAAGTCCACAATAGTAGCTTGTTTTTGTGCTTAAGTTTTTCGGGGCCACGTCCATATTGATAATAAAGTTGATCTTTGATTTATGATTATGGATCCCGCTTTGCTATTGATTCGTATCCAAAGTTAGGTCCAATAAAATGGAAAGTGGTCTCAAAGTATTTTTCATCGGTCTCTCATGAGCAAGCTTCATATATCCTACTTACCCAATTTATTGGATAAGACTTGTTTATATTTATTATTGTGGTCCTTCTTTATGTTGACTCATATCCAAGGCCAAGTCCGGTGGAATGGAAGTTGTTCTTCAATCAGGTCTACAGACTTACTTCAAGTTTTTTGTCATCTCCATGTCCTCTTTACTAATTGTTTTGCCAAGATTTGAAACCACGTGACTCAGTTTGTTTCAATCTGTGCACATAATGGTCAAACCCTCCAAATGTTTTCTTACCTTTTCTAAATTTGGGCTGCTCCTAATCTTCTAATGTACTGTTTTCTAACTTTGTCTTTCATCTTCACACACGTCCAGCTGAGAAAAAAAATGAGAAATTTTCCTTAATGTAAGTCAAGGGGGTTTGTTAGGCATAGCCCATTAGAAATTTTTAAAAATGAGAAAAAGCAATTACAAAGGTCAGCCAAGGAGACTGGCCTTGCTAGAGGAGATTGCAAAATTCATAGATTCTCGGTTTAAATTTCCTAGGAGCTGAGAAGGTCCAGAAGATACGAAGGTCGGTTATTTTCCTGAATACCTCTGCTTCAGAGCCCTTTTTTTCTCAAAATTTCTCTTGTTACTCTTAGATCAGATGCTCCAGCAAACAGCAACTGTTACCATACCCCAACTCTTTCTTTTATTGGGGAATTCTTTTCCTTCTCCAAGTAGGCCAAAGGGAAATAAGATGCTCTCGGGTTCATTTGATTAACGTTCTAACTTTGAAGAAGGTCTAGACCACTCAAGAGAAAGGGAAATCCAAAAGGAGATGAGTTGTGTCTTCTGCAGCAGCGTCATAGGGGGTGCAGTTGAGTTGTGTCTTCTGCAGCAGTGTCATGGGGGGACAATCACATGATCCTGGTCTTGAGCTGTGTAGTCCATGACTTGTGCCTGACTGAATGTAGTCCTCAATTCAGAAGATAATAAATAAGATTGACCGTGAATCACCTTATTGATTCCAGTGCTCTGACCGAGTCTATTCCTGCCATGATGGAAAATGTTTTCAGAAGCCCAATGATTCCTCTAACTGATCTAGCAAGTTGTCTGGGATTGTCCTGATAAATTTCGGACTCTTAGAAGTTGAAGAGCTCTTAACTTTTTGCTTGAGACCACATCCACCTCAAAATCATGACTTCCATTACGTCATGTACTGTCTCACTGCCCAAACAGTCTGATGTCTTCAATAAATTGGTCTTATATACCAAAAAAATGTTCTTTTAAGTCTTAATGGTACTCTAGGCCTCATTCTGATAAGGAACAGACTTTTCTGATTATTCATGGTCCACATGTGATCTTAATCCTTTCTTATAGTCCTATCCATTTTTCACGGTCTCTCCTAATTGAGTCATTCTAAAATCTCTCTGCACTTGCCCTTATTTTTCTTTGTTCCTTCACCACTTTAGCCTCAATTGGCCAACACTAATATCAGCTTGTTATATACCACACATCCACCTCAATGTCCTATTTGCAGCAGACCATCTTATGCTTCATCTTTGATAACCCCATCAGTAGATAATTTTATGAATTGTCATGGGTACTAGCATTTTATTGAGCAAAAGGAAGTAAAAGGAATTCTGGTAAAAAAGAGGTGTTGCAATGGTTGTTTATTGTTTGTTTTTATTTTCTTATTCCAATTTTACTCCAAAGGAATAGGTAATGACTAGTATATACCTCCATAACAGCTAGCCACTTATTCATACCATGACTGTAGTGGCCACTACTTGAGCAGAGCTCACTTAAACATGGGTTGTAAATGAAAAGGAGGTGCAATAGTTAGTTCAAAGATTTCAAGTCACATTTTATTTATATCTTTATATAGTCGCATGATGTCTGGCCCATGATTTGTCATATATAATTCAACTTATTCCTTTTGTGGAGCCTCCTATTGGAGGCGTGCTCCATATCAGACCACAGCTTCACAGGATAAGTCTTGGTAGTTGTTAGTGGCGATGTTAGTGAGAGTGGTAGTAGGGGCGGTCGTCACTTTTATTCACTCTTGTAGTGCATCTTTCTCCCAGTTACAAAGTGCATCAGTTATCTTAATGTGAGCAGAAGCATAAGAATTAGAACTGAAAGGACAATCAATAGAACAAAAAAGTTTGGCATGGGATGATTCATACACTTGTTTATTTTTTTGAAACAGAAATGATAATCATGCAATGCCACTTTGCAACACGGTTTGGGACTCTAGGTTCTTAATTCAATTCTATAGTGGGAGTTGTAAGTGCCAAATAGTAGGTACATAAAAGATCAAAATCACATCTCCTACCGTTAAATTGAACTTAAAGAGGAAAATGACACCTATCTTTCTTCTTTTTCATAACATCGATGGGCAAGTCCCACACAAAGTATAGCAAGTTTTTGGAACAAGAGAGGAAGTACCCATAAAAAGTATGGTGGGCATTACAGGTTTATACAGAAATGATTCAAGAGGTGATGTCAATGGAGCCAAAATTGACTTCTGCTTATAAATCCGTTGACACATCCTTTCTATAAACTAAAGGGTACTGGAAAGAACATAACAATTTTAGTCTAGTTTAAATTTTTTGGAGCAAGGGGGACAAAACAAATGCAGTCCAGTACCTTTTGGAGGCTTTACAATTAAAGAATAAGCAAGATCAAGAGCTGAAACAGTCTCAAAATTAAGATGAAATGTCATCATGTTAGAGAGGTTGGCTTCATGGAGGCTGCTTTGAGCCCAAATTTTTTCTGGGACATGCTCGCTCAATATTATGACCCTCATCACCTCTGAACACTGTTATTTTTACTACAAAATCGTAATTTTTTAGGAATATGAATAATTAGAATAAAGGGTAACTCATCATCTACAGTTGACATTAGACCATTTATACCTATCAAAGTAAAGCTTTCTCTAGTATTTTAATCATAAAAGTTTTTATGAGATGTATCCCAATGGCAAGGAACTATTCTCGGATAAAGGCAATGACTAAATGACCTCTGGCTCTGGGCGAACTAGTAACACAATAAAGTATTGACACTTGCATGGACATTACCAAATGAACGAGCACTTTGTTAGAGGATTTTGTAATGCTTAGCAAGTTTTAAAACTCGTCGGGTTGACCCGAAACTCGCCCGGGTCAACCCGACCCGGCGAAATATTGGAGCCAACCCACCTGTAGACTCGCGTATGTCGCGTTTTGTGTTAAACTCGTCGGGTTTCAGCGATTCGGGTCGGGTTTCGGACCCACAGGAACCCGCCCGGATCGGGCTTTATTAAAAACCCACTCATCTAAAGGGATTTTAGCCCCCTTTATATCTCCCGAGTCCCGACTGTTCGGATTTGGAGACGCCGCTTGGGGTTAGGGTTTCTCTGCATCTCAAAGCGCCGAGACAACGCCGGTTCATCTACGCCGAACGAAGAAGAGCAGCTCCACAGACGAAAGAAGAGAAGAGGAAGGAAAGAGGAAGAAGAGAAGAGGGAAGAAGAAGAAGGAAGAGGAAAAAGGTAAGCATTGGTTCTCTTTCAGTTCGATCTCTTTCCCCCCCTTTTCAATTTTCTTGTTTCTGTTAAAAAAAAATGAAAAAAGATCATATAATCTGATTCTTCCTCTGCTTTTCCCTTTTTTTTTCTTCTCAATCAAGGCAAAGATAGTGTCAAATTTGTCGATCCTTCTCTATTTTTTTTTCTTCAATCGAGTCTCAATCCCCCTCTTTCATTTCTGATTTCCGGTTCAAAATAGAGCAAAACCGGCAGCTTACTCTACGTTCATCTCTAATCTGAAAGTGAAATCTTTATACAAGTATACCTTCAATCAAACAATCAAAACATCAATTTTAAATAAAATTAGTTTGATACCATGTAAGTAGGAAATTTTAACTAAACAATGTTTGGAATTAAATCATGCATGAATGTCTGTAAAAACTTTTACTTGTGTTAACTAAATAAAGTTTGATGCCTATAAGTAGAACATCTGTAGACTGTAGAAACATTGACTGTTAGGTGTTAACTATTTGAATCTTGTATTACTTTCTACTATATACTTTATAGTTTATCCCATGTCCTGTTTAGTTTAGTTTATTTTTACTTATTGTTCTTTTGCAATTTGTTGTTTCAGTTTGTTTGTTTACGATGGCTTCATATGGAATAATGGTTATCTTTATGTTTGTTACTACTGTCATTTTGATACTCTTGTAGTCTTGTTAGTATTTTGATAGTGGTGGATGAGTGTATATTGCAAAAAAGATCTAATATTTTTAGATATACATAATATTTAAATATATTATATAATGTCGAGTTTTAGCAGAGTTGTCGAGTCGACTCAACTCATTAAGGTTTCGAGTCGAGTCGAGTTTTCGTGTTTTAAAACACTGGGTCACTCTTGTGGGTAGGACCACCAAAAGAAATTTAGTTAATTGTGTCACTTAAAATATCTTCACTTGTGACACCTTGGAATATATTTGCCTTTTAGTTCAGGATATTCCCCTCGCTAGTGGTTCTTTGAGATGGCAATTGAATATCATCGAAGCTATACTAGATGGAAATTGGTTTGAGCTTTTCTCAACATGACGGTTATAGTGACTATCGTTGTATCTTTATTGGAAGAAAGGAACATTACATCTTTATGCCATGTTGCCAAGTCCAAGCCAGGTATCTTCAATTTGTTGGACAGGAGAATCAATAAATTTGTGCCTATATATTACTAATACAACAGCATTTGCTCACGAGAGGGAGGTGTTGTATAGGTGGTGTTCTTTCAGCATCCATGACACACCTTGATTTGGGACAGTTCACATACTTTGCCTTGTATTTCTAGATGTGACATTTAATTTGAAGCCTCGATAAAATTTTCACCTTCACTTCAAAAATAATTCTGGTGAACACCAATTTGTTTTCAGTTTTAACGGTCTTGATTGATCATATGTTTTTCAGGTTATGGAACAATTCTTTGGCTTAGTGAACACATTTCTGCAAAATCATCGAGATACATGGAAAAGGAGGATAAAGATACGTACATACAAGGTATTTTCATCAGCTCCCCATATTAGTAAAACATCTTTGTTGGCTCTTAAATCAGTTCCTTGCTGTACCATTTCGCTATAATTGGGCTTTTCATGTTCCAGGGTATTTAGGGTCTTGTTCTAGATGATAGTGATTTTAGTTTTATCATTGCAGTTTAATCAGTGTGATAATTTTGAGTGCTTTGTATGTCCTTGTTAACAGATCATTATTGATGTGCTTGTATGCGTATGCTTTTAAACTATTTTTCCAATTTATTATATTTTATCTGTCTCGAGAATTTTTCCTTATTATTTAAGACAGACTCATGAGGAATGAGGGTGTTTTTTAAATTTCTTGTACAGGAATACTTTTCTTTATTACTTTGACATATGTCCTTTCTAAACAGCCCAACTGAGTTGGAATTGTTAGCTCAGATTTCAGTCAAATTTGTTCCTATTATTTCTTTTTGGATTAGGTGTAAAGAAACAGAAAGACAAGTATATATAAATTTCATTATGATTTGTAATGGTGTGCGAATGTGCATGTCACTGTGTGAATCAAGTCAGATCCTGAGATGAAGCTTCAGATCAAGAGCTCATTCAAACTCAAGCTACGTCAAGCAAAACAAAGCATCATCTTTAGGATTCAGGTAAGTGACCCTAGAGAACTAGATTGCTCATTGGTATCTAGAATACTGAGTTAGATGACACACAGACATTGATGATTTCGTGCTGGCTTTCGAATCATCTTAAATAGAAAATTCATATATTTTTTCGAAGTAGTTTTACAGTTTTACTGTTAATCTGTGGGTGGTAAGAGTTGCTCCTATGCAAGTCCGACTTATTATCAAATAACAGTCGTAGAAATGGCATCACTGATGGAGAGCAGGAAGTAGGATCTCGACGACAAGACATACGCCAAGTCAAACAACCTACAGCTATAGTGTAAAGCTTGGTCAGACTTAGAGAAGTCACCAAGGCACTATCACGGAAGCATCCACAGAGTTACTCAAATTGGGAAATATTGAAGGCCAACATGTAGAGTGGCTAATCTCCTAACTATCGTGGAGGCATCAACAGAGTCGCTCAAATAAGACTTGTAGTAGCAGTTCTCATATGTTTTTTAGCTTTATTTTCAGCATTGAAGACATCAAAGTTGATGGTTTATCACTTTCATTTATTGCCTTGTTGTGTGGGAATGTCCACGTCCTCATTCGAGAGCTTTTCGGATCATTCGGGGATCTTTCGGATGCATGTCCAGCTATATATTTAATAAAATATGGGCTAAAAGGTTCTACAGGGTGCCGACGGTCGAGATTAGAAGCTCGTTCGATGGTCAGATGATCTCGATTTAAAGACTTGATGATATGTCATTACATGGTGATGCAGACGAGCCCTACGTGCAGATTTTCACAGCTGATCATGTATTTTCATTCCCTACGGAGATCCAGGAAGCCGATCGCCAATCCGTCTGCATCAGTGGAAAGCTCGTTCGATGATCTATGACTTTGATTTTTACTTTCTGTCGATCCGACTGACGGATCTTGACTTATTTATGTTTTATTTTCTGGTTTGGGTAGGTGCGAGCCATGTTCGCATCCGGTTCGAGCCACAGATGCCGAACTGACTCGTTTCTATGTTTAGTTTTTAGCCGTAGGATCTTAGGTCAACTTAAATCTCAATGGATGAGATTCCAAGGGAGCCAAAAATCCCAACCGAACCCCCCTGCACCCGGCCGGCCTTCCCTTCCCGCGGAAATACCCGCGCGGGCATGCCTTGGGAAGCGTGCCCGCGTCCTCCTCTCTCTCTACCCGCGCGAGACGTCTCTCTCTCCTTCTTTCCTTTTGTGTTTTTCCCTCTATAAATCCTAAAAGCCCTAATTGACAAGGGGAGATGAATATTGAATTGAAACCCTAGAACGGAGAAGCGGGATCGCTTGTTCGACGTATCTTCCGAAGAATCATCCTGCTTCCAGTCTTCTTCTTCCCTCCGCAAGCTTCTACCTCGTCACCACGCCTTCGTCTACGACTTCACGGGAGATCGACGTGGAGATCATTCATCCTTCAAAGATCCACTCGTCTCGGCTTCTTCACCCTTTCTTCCGGACCACGCCTCCTCTTCCGCCCCTTCATCTGCGCAACGGAGCTTCTGATAGCGGCCAGCATTGACCAAAGCATGGTTTGAAATCGTCCCTCGATACTTTCATGTGATAAATCTTCCTTTTCAATCCGGCCTTATTAGTTATTTTCAGTTAGGGTTTCAAACTATTGGCTTCTGAAGAATTTCATCCATTAGGTTTATTATCGTTTAGTTCTTTGTTTGTTCTTTGAGACTTTGGCCTATATTTGAGATATTGTTAGTCTTTATTGCTGGACGTTGTTTATTTAAATCTGAAATTAATCTCTATCATGTCAGTTTTATTACTTCGTTAAATTAAATATGTTTGGGCATGATTGGATGATGATTGGGGTTCTTCACCTTTGCTGAAATTTGACTAAAGACATGCTGAAATCTATATTTAAATGTTTTAAATTCAGCACTTGGGTTTTCTTTAGCATCTGCACCCATCACATGGGATTTAAATTAAAGCCTTTTGTGGCCCCACTTGAACCCACCCAAACCCCCCCCCCTCTATCCTTTACATATGGACATCTTACGGGACCCACCTGCATGCCCCCTTCTCCTTTTTTCTTGACTTCACACGGCCTCTCTCTCTCTCTCCTTAAATGCCTCCCCCCCCCTGATGTAGGCACACGTCGTCGAAGAGCAATTGATGATGGCGTGTAATCTTTTTTGTATTTTCTTTGTAAAGGAAAAACTAGTGATACGGAATCACCGAGAGGGAAGTGGCGGAGGGGGTAAGAATCGTGACAGAGAAGAAGGGACTAGGAGCTTAGATGAGAGGGGGTCTGAAATCCATCAAGAAACAAGATAGGGAACTCAAATCCATGAGCCAACTCAATGGTTACAATGGGGGCCTTTAAATAGGCTAAAAGAAAAGATAAAGATGGCAACAAATTTAAAAACCAATAATTATCCTAACAACTTGCCTAAAATAAAGATCTCAAATCTAAAAAGATTCTAAAAGATATCCTGCCTTATCCATCCATGGCAGGCTAGGATGGGCCTTCAGGTGGGCCAACGGGCTTGGGCCCAAATCGGATCACATCATTTGCTTCCGCTACGAAGAACTCGCCCTTGAGTTCATACAGTAAGGCGCAATCAGCAGCGAGACCTTCGCCGATGTGGTATCTATCGTCAGGAGCTGATGGTGGAGGCCCAACAAATGATGTCTCACTACACCGAAAGTCATCACCGGGGTCCCATGAGAAGGTATTACTGTCGTTGATCGATAAACACAGAGAAGAAGAGACTACGAAGGTATTGCTATGAAACCAACTTGATGTAGCCGCACATCGTAGAAGAGCGATTGATGAAGGTATTGCCTTGAAACCAACTTGATGTAGGCACACGTCGTCGAAGAGCGATTGATGAAGGCAGTGTAATCTTTTTTGTATTTTCTTTGTAAAGGAATAACTACTAATATGGAATCACCGAGAGGGAAGTGGCAGAGGGGGTAAGAACCATGACAGAGAAGAAAAGACTAGAAGCTTAGATTAGAGGGGGCCTGAAATCCATCAGGAAACAAGGTAGGGGACTCAAATCCGTGAGCCAACGAAGGCATCCGCCATCAATTTCCATTCATCATAATATGTTCCTCAATGGTTACAATGGGGGTCTTTAAATAGGCTAAAAGAAAATATAAAGATGGCAACAAATTTAAAAACCAATAATTATCCTAACAACTTGCCTAAAATAAAGATCTTAAATCTAAAAGATTCTAAAAGATATCATAATAGATATATTGCCTTATCCATCCATGGCAGACAAGGATGGGCCTTCGAGTGGTCCAACAGGTTTGGGCCCAAGTCGGATCACATCCCCTCCCCTCCCCCCCCCCCCTATTCCTCATTCCTCTCGATCTCCACCCTTGATTGAAAAACCCCAATTGTATAAAAGGGAAAGAGGAAAGAGAAAGAATTCATATTGAGTATCATAGTAATCTAACACCATGCCATATCTTTTTCTTTTTTTTTGAGCAATTCCTCCCCGAGATGGAGAGGATGGGGTTGAGCATACCCCAAGCTTTATTAAAAGAGCAAAAAGAAGTTACAAGAGACTAAGAATGGGGCTAATCTTCCCCGAGTTCTTCACAGAGAACCCTGGAGACCAGCTGGAGACCAAAGAAACAAAGTTGGTCCAAACGGACCCAATCGGCATTTCCTTGTGGGAGAAGACTCTGAAGTTCCGCTCCCTCCAAATGCTCCAGCAGAGGCCAATCACCAATATATCCCAAGCCTTTAAAAGATCCTTCTTAACCCTCCTTTTACGCCAAAGCGTCCAAAGAGAACGCAAGGAACCCGGATGACCTCTGATCCCCAGACGATGCTTTAGCATGGACCACAGGGACTTGGCAAAACGACATCTGAGAAAGAGGTGATCAACATCCTCTCTATGTGCATGGCACATGGGACATGAGGTGTCTGCTACGTTGGGATTATTCCGCTTCCGAAGATTAAATCTAGTCAAAATCTTATCCTTGGTAGCTAGCCACATGAAGATCCTGATCTTCAAAGGAGCTGGCGACTTCCAAAGGTGAGTAGCGAACGGGCAGATCAACCCTCCATTGTTCAGGAATCTGTAGAAGGATCTCACCGAGAAAACCCCTGAAGACTCCAGCTTCCACTTAGATGAGTCTCTACCGCCACCCAGGGAGAAATTCTAAAGGATATTGTAAAGTTCTGACAGATGCCCCTGTAAGGATTCCGGAATCGACCTCCTGAATTTCACCGACCAATATCGACCCTCTGGGGACTCCGAAGATTGGGAGAGCACCGTGGCCTGGGTGTCCCATGCCAACTCGAAAAGTTCACCGAACAAGGATCCCCATATTCTCTTCTCCCTAGTGACCCGAACTCATTCAGATATCTTATCCGGCTACATGAGACCTATTGTCCCTATCTTTCTTCCTATCCACCACCCACGTATGATCAATTATTTTGTTTCCTTATCGAGGAGCGAACCTGACTCTCTATCCTTATCCATTGAGGCCAAAGATTATGAGATTAATTTTATTCTGGATGAGGTTAAGGCAGAGTTGGTATGGCGAGAGAAACATAATAGGAGGCTTTCCAGATGCTCCTGTGGGGCCTTCGACTCCACCACTAGTGGCACCACCCGAGGAGCGTCCACCTCCAGTGGAGCTTTCTCTCTACAAAGAAGCCAACTCCTCCAGCAGTGACTCCAAAGGAGCTCCCTACACCTTCAGCAGTGACTACAGAAGAGCTTCTTCCACCCTCAGTATTCTCATCGGAGGAGCCACCTCCTCATGCAGTTCTTTCTATGACAGAAACATTCGTGGAACCGTCGTTTTCTGTGGAGTTTCCACCACTGCAATTAGAGGCAGATGTTAAGTTTCAGTCAGCTACGCCGTTTGAGCACATTGATTTTGACGCAACTGACCGATCGCTTGCAGCTTCTGTGCTCATGTACCTCTTCTTCCATGGCCTCCATCCCTTGCTCGACGTCAGTCATTCCTTCTCAAGGGATTCAAAGGACACCGGCTGCATTCCACGATGCCATCTACTCAAGATGCATCATCAGCTTCTTCCTCGACGACGATTATGTGGTGATGGTTCTCATACTGCCCCTTCAATCCTTCTACTGTAGTCGACGTCTTCCAGTGTAAACTCAAGGACGAGTTTTTCGCAGCAGAAGCAATTTGATGCAGGCCTGATCTACATCATGAGTATTTATTTGCTGAAGAATTAGTAGGCCAGTTTTTATTTATTTGTTTCAGTTTGTAGGTTATTTTATCTATGGTCTTGGCCCTTTTATGCATTATGATCAGTTTAGGTTGTTACCTTGTCGTGCGAGAATCATGGTTCAAAAACCCGATAGATACAGGTATGTACCGGCAGGTACACTAAGAAGCACAGACACAAACATGGGACACGAATACGACACGGACACGCCGACACAATATTTTTCAAAAATGTAGAACACGGACACGTTAGGGGACACACTAAATTTTATATATATATATATATATATATATATATATATATATATATATATATATATATATATATATATATATATATATATATATATATATATATATATATATATATATATATATATATATATATATTGAGAGAGAGAGAGGAATGTTATAGTGAACTGTGAGCTACGGGTGGAGAAAATGAGCTGCCCTCATTTTGATCCCCCTAGGAGTTTTGGAATTTGATGAAATTTGGTGAGGGTGTTGTCTAGGGAAGTTGATCATCCTACCAATAGGGGGGGGTTGCCTCAACCAGTATCGATCCATAACAGCCGGTACCGGTACATTCTGGTCCGAGGTCGACTGATACTGTGATTTTGAACCATGGCGGGGGGTCCACGGCCTCATGTGAGGGCTTTTCGGATCATTCTGTGCTCTTTCCGATGACTTGTCACCTTTATATTTAATAAAATATGGCTACAAGGTTCTGCAGGGCGCCTGGCACCCGAAGGTTGAGATTAGAACTCGATCCGACAGTTAGATTGTGACTTCTTAAAAGAATTAATGGCTTTGCATTGATAAGCCTTCAAATAAAAGCCTCATGGGCTTTTAAGATACGCCCAATGTGGGCCTTATCTCTCCTACATACCGCTTTCTCTTGTTTGACCATACATTGCACGGACTCGCATTTCTCTCCTCTTCTTTTCACGTGAAACCGGCCCCCTTTCTCTTTCCTTAGCATTCTCTCTTCCCCTTTTACCCTCTCATCTAACTCGTCATCTTCCATCCAATTTTGATTCCCATCATCTAATGAAAACCCTAGTTATATAAAGAGGATAAACAAAAGAAAAAATCAGATTTTGGATGAAAGTATTCCTCTTCGCGAGGGATTAGGGTACCCCCTTCTTCCTCGACTCTATTTCGAGAAGTATCAGCATCTGCCCGTGGGAGTTGTACCGGCTAGCGAACCGAAGAATCCAACAACTTCGATCGACGGCCTTTCTCTACGAAGGATCCCCTGGGAGATTCCTCTTCTTTCTTTTACTTCTGCATTTGCATCATTCTCCATTGTTTTTAATTATTTTTCGCAACCTTTTTCGCCACCATTAATCGTTCTTATTCACTCCTTTCAAAGCCCATTAAAAATCCATAATCGTCATTATAATTAAGCTTCGTGGCACTTATTGATTTGTCTTAAGCCTTTTTTACATTAAATCTTTCTTGTTGTTTTATAAAATCAGCACATAGTTTCAACCATAACTTTAAATCTAGTGATCCGATCGCCTTCAAACTTTGACCAGTTCTTTCTCATATCAATGCCTTCACCCACACTAATTTTTTTCTAGATCGAAAAAATTGAACACCATGAAAAGACAAAAATACCCTTGGTTGTCCCACTTTTCAGATTTCCCCAAATCCCTCCATAACCTAATGTAGGTCCGCGTCACCCTTCGTATCGTCCTTCTCTTTATTTATTTTTTCTCTATTATCTTTCATCACCACCTTGGTCACCCCTTTTTATTGACCAGAAAGTACCCAAATTAATGTTACTCAATCCCTAATCGATCAGTGCCTTTCTGCCTTGCTTGCCTTTATTTTAGGTTAAATATATGAAGTGTTTGATCTCTTTGAAATCGAAAATATCATGTTGCACTTATTCCTTTTATATGTAGAAATCTAGTTTTTGTTGATACTGATGCTATGTTGGTAGATCTTGATTAGAATTAATCCGTGCTTGCATATATTGAAATGATCAAGAATAAAATTATTTGTTTGTTGCCCTATGTATCTTCTGCATTATATTGTATAAATTGTTTAATTTAGACTTACGGATCATTAAAGAGGCTTACTTGTAGAGTACCTTATTGGTGCCTACATGAAACACCCACTCACATAATTACAACTCAACATGGCACCACACTCTACATGCATACAACTTTTTTTTATAGGGAACTCCTCGCTGAGTGGGATAGGATGGGGTTAAACCTTACCCAAAGCTAATATTATTAATAAAAAGGAAGAAAAGGAAGAAGATACACGGTAATTAGAAGCCGAGTACAGAGTTAATCCTCCTCTCAAACTTGGGTGTAAAACCCAAACTCCAGCTCTTCGCAACCCCCAAAATACAAGCCCAAGTCTCCTCGGTTGTAGCCTCTTTATGTTTGAAGATGTGATCATTGCGCTCCTTCCACAATCCCCAGCAGGTACAGATAACTAGGAAATCCCAAGCCACCCTCGGGTTTCTCCTTATCTTCTTTGTACGCCAGATCGTTCAGATGGATAGGGTGGAGCCTCGGTGCCCCCGCACTCCAAACTTATTTTTAGTAGACTCCAAATGGATTTAAAGAAAGGATAATGAAGCAACATGTGATTAATATCCTTTCGATCTTCGCACACAACACACAGTACACTTCGGTGATGCTTGGGTGTTTCTGATGCTGAAGCTGAACCTTCGTAAGAATTCTATCTTTGAGACAGCGCATAAAGATGGGCACTAGTGACTTCCAGAGATGGGAGGCCACGATGCAAACAATCCCTCCTCGGTTGATGAAGCGATCGAAGGAGTTGACCATGAACTAGCCAGAGGAACTTAGTTTCCAAAGTGAGGAGTCATGAGAGGGAGAGATGGAGAAGTGATATAGCAGGAACTAGGAAGTACATCTCCCAAAGCTAGCCCGTAAGGTTGTTTGGAATAGTTCTCCGGAATTTGATGGACCAGTATGACACCCCCGAGGGGAACATGACTTTTGAACGCACGGAAGCGTTTTGGTCCCAAGCATAGTTGCCAAGTCGGAAGTCAAGAAAGAATCGGCTAAGGGATAAGTTAGAAAAATCGGGAAAAAGTCAAGAGAGTCGGGAGTCGGAAAACAAACGGTAGAATTTAAAAATATGTTCATATATAGATTCTCACCAAGTTTTTTGAGTAGTACATGACAGGATTAAAACACTAAAGTCGGGATTAATACATGAAAATCGTGATCTTTTCACGAAGGTGTGACTTTTTCAAAAGATCGAGAAAGAGTCACATTGTGACGACCAAGATCCAATAGTCCAAGAGTCAAGACTTCTGAGGCTGTGATGCCAAGATGAATGAGGTGAGGTGAGGTGAGGTGTCCAAGGCCACTGAGTTAGTCCCATATCGCCTGGAGAGAATGAGATTCTGAGCTACTTATATAATTTCCCCTCCCAAACATAAAAGACGCGTTTTAAACCGTGCGCCGCTACGGAATTTGTAAGAACTCCATAGTTAAGCAAAGTGGACGGTATCTTGTCTGTTTAGGGCGGATGTTACAAAATTGTATTAGAGTCGGTTCTCCTCGCAATGGGGGTGGCTCACCCTACACGAGGATGTGTAGTCCTTAAGGGGGGTGTATTGTGACGATCAAGATCCAATAGACCAAGAGCCAAGACTCTTGAGGCTGTGATGCCAAGATGAATGAGGTGAGGTGAGGTGTCCAAGGCCACCGAGTTAATCCCACATCACCTAGAGAGAAAGAGATCATGAGCTACTTATATAATTTCCCCTCCCAAACATAGAAGACGTGTTTTAAAATCGTGCGCCGCTACGGAATTCGTAAGAACTCCGTAGTTAAGCGTGCTCGGGCGAGAGTAGTACTAGGATGGGTGACCTCCCTAGGAAGTCCTCGTGCGGGCACGGGCAAAGCAGACAGTATCTTGTCTGTTTGGGGCGGATGTTACACACATAGCAAATGTTTACTGAATTAGTCAAGGTTTAATCGCGACTTATTCAAGAAATCGGAGTTTTCGGTAACAAAGGACTCCCAGGCTATGTCGAACAGGTCATAAAGATGGTTGCAAGGCTGATATCTCCGACCCATTGGTTTGTCCAGAATTTAATGTTCTTGCCATCACTCAGAGTAAGACGAGTGCCACATCTGAAAGGGTGCCACATCACTCAGAGTGAGACGAGTGCCACATCTGAAAGGGTCTGCCACATGTCAGATCCTCTTCCAAAAGGGAGAGAGCTTACCCGATCTGCATGCATACTACTCAATACGGAATTTGCCAACACTCAATTTTTTCATAGATTCTCCTTATGGATGCATATTTTAACAGCTATTTACACGTAAAACCAGGAGTTTTGATTCAGGAATTGGCACACTTAATTTTGTGCTTGATACTTTTGTATTATACAAAGGACAAACATCATCGGTAGAGGTCAAGTACTTTGCATTGTAACTTGCTTAAGAGATTCTTTTTTCGTGCTTGAGAGTAGAATGCTCTGTAGTTAGCATAAGAGCTAGCTGGTTTATTCTTCTCTCTCCTTTAATGGGGGATAGTAAGTGCTCTTATACCTTGATGTTTTATATTCTTTGATCTGGTTATCCTAAAACAGGTGGTGCCCTTTACCCCAAGTGCTGGTGTACTTGAATGGGTTGACCGTACTATTCCACTTGGTGACTATCTCTTAGGAAGGTTTGTTGTCTTTATACATCTCTTTTATGGAACATTATTCCATATGATACTCCACAAACTTGCATAATTGTCATCTTTTCCTTTCAGTACAAGGAATGGAGGGGCACATGGACGGTATGGCACAGGTGACTGGCCATTTCTTCAATGCAGGGAATACATGGCAAGGGTATGAGCACTGTGCATCAATTTTTTATTAAGTGAATATGTAGTAAACATAGTTGGTCGTATGTATACATCACCAAACCTCTTGTATTTGTATCAACCTTGGAACAGGAATGTTGTAAGACAGAACACCATAAAATCTCATTGTTTGCATATGCCTACCTCCATACAATTTAATATGAACTGTTTTCTGGGCAAAGGAAATTGAATCATAATTCTAGTTCTGGTCAATATGAAAGTCAGACTAGAAAACAAAATAAAAAGGATGAAACGCATCCGTTTCTTGTTCTCATATAAAATTTCATTGAATACATATGGAAAGATGATGTCTAAAAAAGTCAATTTTTTCCCCTTAATCTGCATAATATAGTGTTGACATTTTTTGTTCTATCAGCTAAAATAGGTTGATATTTTGAATAGGAAAAGGACAAGCGTGAGGCATTTCTAAAAGTCTGTGAGAACTTCAGGTCTCGTCAATGAGTCATGGCTTACTTTTTCCAAAATGAACTATATGGATTTAAGTGGAATTTACTCTTTGCATGCTACAATCCAAGCAGGCCTGTGATGCACTACTTTTTCTTGGAGAGATTCTTGCAGCCTGCTGATTGGTTCGAGAGTAGGCTGTCTTATACACGAAGTGTAGCAGCTAGTTCAATGGTCAGTATAAGTTTCTTTGTACTGGGCATCATTTTATAGCTTTCATTATCTGATATATGCCATCATTTTCCTTAAAGCTGTCTAGCATTTCCGTACGCTAGGAGGCTTTACTTTTGAGTATTCTTAAACCGATAGCATTGTATAAAGTTGTAACCATTAATATCTAAGGAAGTAATATTCTCGTCTTCTATTATCCTGAAAAATGAGACAATTTTGGCAGGAAGTAACCTTGACATAGGAACGTATCCTTCTAACTTCAGGTTGGCTACATTGTTGGACTAGGAGATCGACATTCTATGAACATTCTCATTGATCAAGCTACAGCGGAGGTGGTACACATCGATCTTGGTGTTGCCTTTGAACAAGGACTAATGCTTAAAACACCTGAGAGGGTTTGTTTATTTATAAAATAAAATTCCCTAGTAGAATTTTCTTGAGATTTCCATAGTATAAAGTCATATTCCCTAAGTATGGATCATACCTTATTATTGGCAGGTTCCATTTAGGCTGACTAGAGACATCATAGATGGCATGGGGGTTACTGGAGTGGAGGGTGTTTTCAGAAGATGTTGTGAGGAGACCCTCTCTGTCATGAGAACAAATAAGGAAGCATTGCTCACAATCATTGAAGTATTAACAACCAACAGGATTCATTGGAATAATACGATTCACTTTAGTTTCCTCGCTTTACTGTAGGATTGATTTTCACATATCTGCAGGTTTTCATCCATGATCCTCTCTATAAATGGGCTCTCTCTCCCCTGAAAGCTTTGCAGAGACAGAAGGTATATATAAGCATTTTTTACGGCCATGGTTCTTATTTATTCAAATTGCATTTTCTATACCCATCAATTGTTTTATTGTCTTTGAAGTTTGAACTGCTACTAATTGTGCATTGACATATAAATTATGCACACAAGTCGCAAATTTGAGTGCTCAAGTTGTGGTTGAGAAATATTCTATAACATCACGACCCCACACGTAAGATATTGTCTGCTTTACCCGAATGCTTACGGCTTTATAACGAGACGTACGTGTTAAGAACGAAAGTCTACATATATAGCCAAAAATGGTCATGCTTCCTCCTAGTGAGCGAAGGAAACTCACTCCTCGGTCAGCTAGATGTCTCTTCTTAAGGTACAACTCAGAGCACAAGGGTTAGCATTGCTATAACACTTCTGCTCGTCGTATACTTATCTCTCGTGACGTGACCTTCTTTGAGGACACTCTTTTCTATTCAGGGGTCTCCATAAACCAAGACTTATCGTTTCTCCGCCCTTCTAAGTTATCCACTCCTTCTATATCCTCCTCTGGAATCTCGGTACCTTCTCCCTCTGCTGACTCATCAGTTGCTTCGGACACTCCTGTTGTTAGTCCTGTACTTGAGCTCTCGCGTACACCAGTCACTTCTACTTACACTAGTCATCAGCATGCCTCAACAATTCATTCCGCTCCACCAGACTCCCTTGCCTTACTATCCTCGCTGCCACTCTCGTCTAGTCCTGAAGATGAATCTGTTGCTCCCTACTTCTCAACGGCGCTACCCTGAGCATGACCGGCATCCGCCGGATCGCTATGGCTTCTCACATTGCTTCTTACTCTTCATGCTTTCAAGACTTGTAGCTATACAATCGCTTCAGGAGCTCCAGACTTACCTCGAGGCAATCCAGGTACTCCATTAGCAGCAAGCTATGGCTGAGGAGTTGCAAGATCTTTAGAAGACTAGTACCTTGGAGCTCGCTCCTCTTCCTCCAGGTACCCCATTGGCAGTAGGCTATGGCTGAGGAGTTGCAAGCTTTTTAGAAGACTAGTACCTTGGAGCTCGCTCCTCTTCCTCCAAGAAAGGACCCTATCAGTTGTCGTTGGGTCTATCGATCAAGACTCACTCAAATGGGTCGATTGAGAAGTACAAGGCTTGCCTAGTTGCTTGTGGTTTCACTCAAAAGTATGGCATTGACTACGAGGAGACCTTCGTCCCTGTAGCAAAGATGACTATTGTCCGGACTATGTTAGCAGTTGCTTCATTTCGTGGCTAGCCACTCTTCCAGACGGGTGTGAACAATGTTTTTCTTCACGGAGATCTTTCTGAGGAGGGTTACATGCAACCCCCTATTGATCTTTTTACTCCTACCCAGTAGTTATGTCATCTTTGTCGGTCTATTTATGGACTCAAACAAGTTCCACAGGCTTAGTTTGAGAGCTTCAGGTTCTCAGTGCTTGCTGCCGGCTTTACAGAGAGTTTGAATGATTGTTTTATGTTCACTCATATCTCTGATCATTGTAGTGGAATCTTACTTTATGTCATCAACATTAGTGATGATACTGCTACCATTGATTCTCTGAAGAGGCACCTCTAGCAGCAGTTCGAGATAAAAGACCTTGGCCCGCTTCACTACTTCCTTGGCCTTGATATTGCTTTGTCTCCTCGGGGATACTTAGTCTCTCAGCTAAAGTTTACTTCTGATATATTAAATCGTGCTGCACTTACTGACTCAAACCTTGGATACATCGATTGAGCTTCATGTGAAGCTCTATCCCACTATTGGCGAGCCGCTTTTGGATCCCATGTGCTATCGCCAAGGTTCGAAATCTCCATTTCGGTGGAAATTTCGACCTTCTGGATATGGAAATATTTCGTGGAAATATTTCGACAGTGTGGAAATATTGCATTTTTACAGAAATTGTGGAAATATTGCTTTTTCGAAGGAATTTTATAATGAAACTCTGGATAGTCATAAATCAAGCATAGATACACACTTTGGAACACTCAAATAATATTTCTACCCTGTTTAGGGGGGTAGAGCTTCACATATCATATATTCTATGCAGGCGCTGCTGATTTTTATGCACGCTATACAAATGCATCTCACTCGGGGGTTTCAAGATATGATATCCAAAGTCTAAACAACACAAAATGATATTTGATAATGTTGATTAACTTACATGAACAATTGTAACTAAGCTGGAATAATATATATACATTATTTTCATCACGAAGAAGTAAAAATAATCATTCATCATCACTTGTCGATGTAGGTACATCATCAGCATTTCTTCTTCACTCGTAGTCCATGTAGGTACATCATCATCAGCATTTTTTTCTTCACTCGTAGTCCATGTAGGTACATCATCATCAACCCTTGCTGAACCAGCTCCACTACCGCTTGCACTGGTATCATGAGCAAACTGTGTCGGCATCCATCCTCTCAGCTCGCTCCCGCTAAGAGTGTCTCGAATCTAAGACTGCCTGTCGAAACTGAGCCTTCTCTTCTGTCTCAATATCTAGTGGGTACTCGATATCATCATTTGAACGACTCCTTGTTGATAGAGTGTTGGTATGTTGGGAGTCTCGTGACTTCTCGATCCGTCCCTTCTTGGGTTGCCTAGGGGTTCGAAGCTGAACACCTTTGTCTCCGCTTCTCAATAGATTGCGCATGAATACTCTGACTTCAAGCGGAGCCTTCAAACACTGCTACATCGGGGAAGCAGCCGGCAAGGTGTTGTTTCAATCGTGTAACACCTCCACTTCCGACCTGTTTGCCACAATATGCACACTGTGACTTCTGTTTCTTTGGGTCCAAGGGGAAACCGTGCTGCCACCCTATGTCTTTTAACCCAGAATCTCTATGCGGAGGAGGTTGAGAGGCCATCTGTAAATGATAATAATTAATAAGTAATATTGAACTATAAAAGAAGTCTAAACTGATGAACGAGTGAACGACTAGCCAGCTCATAAGAATAGTTGATTGAAAATACAGACTATATATTCAAAACCCAAAAGTACATAAGAAATTAAGAATACATCATCAAAATTCTAATGAAACATCAAATCTATTGCCAAAATGATCGGCGGTCCGGCTCATAATCATTTCTTGGATTTCGCCTCCAGTAGATGGATGCAAGATAATCTGTACAATAGTGATGCCATGTCATATATTGCTGGTGCCACTCTATAAACTCTCTCACATATTGCTCATACTCTGGTCCGACATCCCAACCAAATGTCCAATCACCGGATACTGTGTATATAAAGCGATGGTGACCCCTCTATCTGTATGGGGATATACAACTGCACTTTCAATTATCGAATGATCATATCTGATGCAGACCTGATCAGCACCATCAGATCATCGCGGCATCTTCGGATCATCGCCAGAAAGTTTTATTTCAGTCATTTTATTTTTATGCTTGGATAACATTAGCCGTTTGGGATTTGTTAGTCGTTTATTTCAGTTTTTGACCATTTATCATGTTTTTGGCCTTATTTCAGCATTCAGTTTTACTTGTGTTCTTGCCCAGTTCATGGGGGATGTCCATGATCTCATCCGAGGGCTTTTCGGATTGAATCTGAGTCTTCTCGGGTGAGTTTCTGCATGATATTAATAAAATTATGGGTGCGTGTGTTTGCGGGGTACCGACGGACGAGATTAGATCTCGAAACCGACGGTTAGATAGCAAAATAACTTAAATTTGATGATGTGGATCAATTGGGCTTCAATTAGGGCTATGTGGGCTTCAATTAGGGCTTTTCCGTCCCTTGCCCGTGCGAAAACCGAGCCAATCCGCCCCCTCTTCCGTCCCCTAACTTCTCTCTCTCTTTTCCCCTTATTTCTCTCTCTTTTCCTTTCCTTTCTTGGCCCATTGCATCCCCACCATTCCCCCTTATCTCCCTTTGATCTTGGCCATCCAAAAAAAAAAACCCTAACTCTACAAAAAGATGAAGAAAGAAGAAGAATTCAGTTTTTGATCAATTGCTGAAATTTGTGCCTCTTCGTGAGTGCTTCCGGGCGAGACGCGTCACCCTATTTTAGTAAAAATCTGATGCATGCCTATTGTTCAATTCTCATATCTATTGCTGCGATTGGATCTATTATGTGCTGAAAATCAGTTTTTGTGATAATATTGCGTTCCTTATTTGTTTTAAGTCTTAAATCTGCTTTATGTTGATTGCATGAACTTATAGAACTGCGTGAGACGATCTATGTTGTTGTCCTTTTGAGTCATATGTCGCTATATTGATAATCAAATACTAGTTATTGACCAAAGAAAACCCTAAAAAGGCTTAGGATTGTAGTGTGCCTTATTGGTGCCTGCATCAAGTTGGTATCAGAGCAATCTAACGCCATGTCCTATCATAGCGTCCGATCCCATTATTCGCTTGATCCACTAGATACCCACACCTATAAAAAATTTATTAAACTATATAAATCTTTTGGACCATGTCCTACCCTTTTCCCGAGATCTCCGATGGAACATAGATTCTTCTCTTTGATTCGAGATCGAGCCCATGACCTAGATCTATCTTCCAAGCCTTTTGTTCAATGGATTTTACGGAGTCCTTCAGTGCCATCCTTGAAAGCCAGCTATATTGAAACCCTGCTCTTACTTGACGATATTGAGGATGAGTTGGCATGGAGAGAGAAGCAGCACCAGAGGCTTGCCAGATACAGCAGGCCACCACCTCCAGCAGAGCCTCCACCTCCTGTGGAGCACCCGGTTCCACCAGTGGCACCACTTGAGGAGCATCCACCTCCTGTGGAGCTTCCTCGTCCAATGCCTACGGAGGAGCCACCTCTTCCGTCAGCGACTCCAGAGGAGTTCCTTCCACCTTCTCCAGTGCCTACAGAGGTGCCACCTCCTTTTTCAGTGACTCCAGAAGAGTTCCTCCCACTTTCAGCAGTGCCTATAGAGGAGCCCCTTCCTCCGGTAGTGACTATAGAGAGGCTTCTCCTGCCTTTCACAGAGCTTACAGAGGAGACACCTCCTCCTGCAGTCCTTCCTACAGCAGAGACACCCATGGAGCCTTCGACTTCCGCGAAGCTTCCATCACAGCTACAGTCAGAGCCAGTTTGGGAGTTTCAGACAGCTGAGCCACTTGCGCGCTTTGACTCTGTTGGGACTGACCGACCACCTACCGCTCGTGTGCTTCTGTTGGTGTACTTCAGTAGCTTCTGGCCCTCGCTCGACGCCAGCACTCTCTTCGACGTCTTCGTGAGGGGCCCAGAGGTTGTTGACTGCCCGAGACATCACTTGTTGGGAATTCATCACCAGATCCAGGCACAACGACGATCCCACGGTGGTGGTCTCCCTCTTGCTACCGGCGATGTCTTCCGGCGTAAACTCGAGGACGAGTTTTTCGCAGCGGAAGCGATTGATGCAGACCTGATCAGCACTATCAGATCATCGCGGCATCTTCGGATCATCGCCAGAAAGTTTTATTTCAGTCATTTTATTTTTATGCTTGGATAACATTAGCCGTTTGGGATTTGTTAGTCGTTTATTTCAGTTTTTGACCATTTATCATGTTTTTGGCCTTATTTCAGCATTTAGTTTTATTTGTGTTCTTGCCCAGTTCATGGGGGATGTCCATGATCTCATCCGAGGGCTTTTCGGATTGAATCTGAGTCTTCTCGGGTGCGTTTCTGCATGATATTAATAAAATTATGGGTGCGTGTGTTTGCGGGATACCGACGGACGAGATTAGATCTCGAAACCGACGGTTAGATAGCAAAATAACTTAAATTTGATGATGTGGCATCAATTGGGCTTCAATTAGGGCTATGTGGGCTTCAATTAGGGCTTTTCCGTCCCTTGCCCGTGCGGAAACCGAGCCAATCCGCCCCCTCTTCCGTCCCCTAACTTCTCTCTCTCTTTTCCCCTTATTTCTCTCTCTTTTCCTTTCCTTTCTTGGCCCATTGCATCCCCACCATTCCCCCTTATCTCCCTTTGATCTTGGCCATCCAAAAAAAAAAACCCTAACTCTACAAAAAGATGAAGAAAGAAGAAGAATTCAGTTTTTGATCAATTGCTGAAATTTGTGCCTCTTCGTGAGTGCTTCCGGGCGAGACGCGTGTCCCCGATCCTCGCCGCTTCCACGACTTCGCCTCGTGAAGGCCTCGGTGTTGTTTTTCCGAAGGTTCCGGCTTCTCCCGACGTCCGGCCTTGCTCCGTGTGCAGGATCATCGGCGCATCCTTGCAATCGACCCACGGCGGGAAACCCCAGGCAGTATCTATCCTTTACTTTATTTTTCCCTCGCATCCGCATCGTTTCCCCTTTGTTTCCATTGCCTCCGCTCCGCATCGCAGCCGTAACCGCCCGTTTCATCGCTAGTTGAAGCCCTAACATATGCCTACTTATTAGATTTGCTATCTTTAATCTGTCGGTCACCCTTGCAAGCATATTTAGCCTTTTTTTATGTAAAATCTGAAGCAAACGTACCTCTGAAATTCCTTATCTACTGCTGCGAATGATATTAGTATATACTGAATTTCGTTTTCAGGTTATTATTGTATCCCTACTTGTTAGATCTTAGTCCAAGCTTTATGTGCGTGCATAGATTTTCAGATTTTCCCAATTCTCCATTGAAACCCTAGTGTAGGTCAGACCTTTGCCTGCATCAATATCCATATGGATACAGTTGATATTCCTGAGGCTGAGGCTGAAGCTGAGAGCCATAAGAACTACCGCTCTGGTCAGGATATCCATATGGAGAGTAGAAAATCCCACCGGCGCCCAGTTGGCTATAAGGTTGACTATATGGGTCACTGGTCTACCCCTGACATAATTGTATCCACCGTATCCGCCACTGCTCGTGCTCATCTCATCAAACTGAGACGATAATTAGTCAACCTCTTGGCTCCAATGAGTAGATGTGGAGCTATCTCTATCAGTCTGTCTCGGAGCACCTCGTCTACGCTCATAATGTCTTGCCCTCTTCTGCCGTGGATCAGCATGATCACGATCCTGAGTAGCATATTCAAACCGATCTTCTCCAGTAAATGGGCTTAACGGTCTCTGTGATCCCGAAGCACCACCACCACCACTGCCCCCACCGCCACCACCACCGCCAGAAACATCATCACTATCACTATGACTATCATCGTCATCCTCATCGGTACTACTGCTACGAGCCTGCGTCTCTAGGTCTGCAACATCTATACCCATCTGTGAGGTGATGTATAGGCTCGGTCTACCTGAGGGGGTGTCCATGGCTGGAGATCCCAACTCCTTAACCCACTCATATAGTGGGTCCTCCTCTGCGTCTCCAGAAAAAATATCGCTATGATCGATCGGCCCCATGTCCTTGTCCTCTCCTTTCAAATTTCTTATCATCATTCGTAAATTGTAATGCACGCGTACACGTTTCTCCAATCTCTCATGCCCCAGCCTGTTCCTTCTTTTAGTGTGGATCAACCCAAACGTGCTCCAATTACGTTCACAACCGGATGATGAAGCAGTTTGTGACAGGACTCGGACGACAACTTTGCGTAGATTTGGGGCCGAAGTGCCAGTTACCCACCATTCAACTACATTAATAAAAAAATATCACTTAGTAAACCTTAACAAATAAAAAAAGTGTATGATTTTTATTCATGATTTAAGTGTTTGACCTGGTTGTGTTATCTGTCTCCCACTTATTGCAGCCAGTACCGCGAAGCTACCCATCGCATCCCTAAAGATCTTCAACTACAAGATTGAGGGAATTAAAGCTTTAATGAGACATAATCAGTTAAAAGCTTCATCTCATAGAAATTAAAGTGTGTAATCTATTTACAAGATTACCTCACTAAGATAGATTGTTCATTTGGATTTGATACTAACTTCGCAACTATATCTTGAATCCCTTGAATCAGGTCATCTCGAATTCCAAGATCGAGATTATAGTGATACATCGGATTCAAATAGAATGCTACAAAAAAGATTACATAATCATCACAGTTATAATGATAAGCTCTAATTATACGTAAGGGATAGATTCTTACCAGCCTTATGTAAGGGATGTTGTAGCTGTGTTGTCCACCTTTTCTCAATGATCTTCAATATCCAATCAGGAGAACGAGTGGTTTTCAATTGATCTTTCATCAGATCAATAGCACGATGCATATATCCCATGGTGGGCTTCTTATCCCCATCCACCATCTGCAAAACTTTCACAATAGGGTCGAGAATATCGACAACTTCACGAACCTTAATCTAAAACGCAGACTGCCCAACCAAGTCCTCAATATTTACACCAACATGTCGCCCCTGATATTGCAGCCACTCTGGAGGAGTAAACATTGCCCTAAGACTATCTTTCTTATCGAGCAAGCTCTGTAGGGCAACATAGTTGCTTACAAATCTATTGAGACCCGGCCTCACAATATCCCCCCCACACTTCTCCCTCATCATAACAAGCACATAACTGTGATTATAGATGAAGTTTGTTATTATTCTCGCCATCTGCACCAAATTCTTTACTTTGCTCCTCTTTCCAATATCCTTAAGCATCAAGTCTATACAGTGAGCAGCACAGGGGGTCCAGAACAAGTTATAGCCACTTGTATTTATGAGTTTTTTTCCAGCTTTTCGATATGCACTGCCATTATCAGTGACAATCTGCACCACATTCTCTTTTCCTACCATATCTACAACTTCTTTCATCAATTCATACAAATATTGATGATCCTTTATACGTGCAGACGCGTCAACTGATTTAAGAAAAATCGTTTTTCCGTCACTGCATGCCATAAAATTGATTAGTGACATACGCGTGGGACCTGTCCAACCATCACACATGATAGTAATACTATATTGTGGCTATTTCCTTTTTAAGTCCCCCATGTATTCTCGGAGATCGTCATCCTCCTGATCAAGTAGTGGGTTCATCAACTCATATGCACTCGGACCTTTCACTCCTGGTCCACACCTACCAACCTCATCAAGCATCGTCTGGTAAAAGGGGTTATTAGCCACTGCATTAGGTGGCAAACCCCCGTAGTGTACAAATCTAGCAATGAACTTGTGCAGTCTAGCCTTAATCCCCTTCTTATTTACTACTTGTGGAATTGTTGGTTGACTCGTGTCCTGCCCTCTGCAAGCATATGGATCAAAACTTGACCGTGAAGACTTGCTTTGCCTCATAGACATTGAGCGCCATAAGCCGCCAATACCCTTCCCCCCATGGCTAATACCTCGAGTACCTGAACTACCTCCCGTCTCACGTACAGAATGACCAAAATCAGGTCTCGTACACTCTATTTTTTATGGGATGAGTTTAAGATTGCAAGCTCTATTGTTAATAATGGATCCGTAAATAGAAACAACACATACGGACATACCTTTGTTATAAGATTTCTTACGAGTTATGGCTCAAGCTTTCACTTCTATGCTCTTATTCAAGGGCCAATGCTCACAAGCGTTTGCACCTTTGCACAGCCAAAACAAAAGAGAGTTAAAAGCCCGATAGCATCTAATGATCTAAATAACTAAAACACTAGCTATTAGCTTAAAAATATCCACCGAAAAATGAGATTTTGAACCGATATCACCAATAGTACTTCGCAACCGGCCTTCGCACGAATAGCAATGCATGCAATTAATGCATCGGTGTTGTGATCGAATTGCTTCAAAATTATTTGAGTTAAATTTTGATGATAATAAACTATTTTTATGCATAATTATGTTCCACAGATGTTCATGATGGTTGGATCACAAGTTATAGTGCACTGAATAAAGTTGTGCGCACTCCTTGCATAATGTGAAGGACTGCATTGGGTGGTGCACACCTCTATATGTTAGGGGCCCATGTGTGTGTAGCGCCACAATGTGCACCAGCACTGTGGTAGTGAGCATAGGTGTTCTGTGTGACAGTGTGAGCACCAGTTTGTTTGGGTGAGTACTAATTTGCATAGAGTGTGTGCAACCTTGTGCGTACCTCTCAGTGCAAGTCAGTGTGCACTGTGCACCACATAGGGGCTTGTGCGCACAGAACCCAGATTTTGAATTTTACAAAAACCAATCTCGTCATTTTAATTTTACATAGCCTTTGAAAGTGAGAGGTATAATTGCCCATTATGTGCAAAACTAAAGCATCTGGAGAACCAAGTTTGAACTTTTGCCTCCATGAAAAAATCACAGTGTGTGTTGGTACTTGGTGCTAAACTGCTAATCACAGTAAGGAATAGGGAGAGAGGAGAGCGACGGAATTCGTACCTCTAAGGGAGACGGAAGTGGGACTATGTGACTCACTTCGGCTTCGGCTTCGGCTTCGGCTTTGGGAGTGGGAAAGGGAGGGAGTGGGACTGTGGGAGTAAGGGAGGGAGACGAAAGTCACGAAATCACTTCGGGAGTGGGAGAGGGAGAGAGTGGGAAGGAGACGAAGTCACTTCGGGTCGGGTTCGGCTTCGGGAGTGGGAGAGGGAGGGAATGGGGGGACTGTGGTCTGTGGGAGGAGTGGGAGGGAGGGGCTTTAAATAAAAAAAAAAATTCGCACCTGAACTTTGAGACAAAACCATTTCGCAGCAGCTGAATGACTGAAAGCGAAAGCTGCGAAACAGCTGGCCAGAAATTTTGGGCCAAAACAACGAAACAGCGAAACAAAACCCAGCCGAATGCCATGAAATTGCGAAATTTCGTGATATCTCGCGCAAAAAATCGCGTCCGGGCGAAAGCTTCGCCCGCTACTTTGGCACCGCCCCACGTGAGGTGGGCCCCAACCGTCGAAAGTTGATTTCATCTCGCGAGATTTTGCGCGAAATATCGTCGATAAGTCGTCGCCACCTGTCGCTGTCTGCCGTGCCCACGTGAAATGGGCCCCACCTGTCCGGCGAAATTATTACCTTTCGTATCGACGATATTTCGCGAAATATCGTCGATACATCGAGCCAGCCTGCCACGCCTCGTGAGGTGGGACCCCTGTCCGACGATATCGAGTGAAATATCGTGATTTTATTGAGCGAAATATCGCGAAATATCGCGATTTTATTACATTTCTCGAAATATCGTGAAATATCGAGCGAAATATCGCGATTTTATTACATTTCTCATTCCGCTCGAGACTGTGGCGTGATTTCGTTTCGGGTTTTTGATTTTTCGAGATATTTCGCGAAATTTCGCGAAATATTTTGATTTTTTGATCTATGGCTATCGCTAGCTTGTTGGTGCTTTTGTCTATCTGACGATCACTTGCCAAGACACTGCACATGTTGTCCGAGTTCTTAATCAATTTGTCAGCACTCCTCGCTCAACTCACTATGCCGCATTACACTGAGGATTTTTCACTATCTTCGAGGCACGGTGACTCGCTCCTTGTTGTTTTCGTTATCTTCCTCCTTGAAGCTTCGTGCATTTTCTGATGCAGACTGGACGGGACTATGTGAGGTCGTTTGGCTACGTCGTCTACTTGATGATATGAGTATTCAGCTGACCTCGTTGACTCCACTTTACTGTGACAACCGGAGTACTATTCATATTGCTAGCAATCTGGTATTTCACAAGCGCACGAAGCACATTCAACTTCCACGTGTGTCTTCTACAAAGCATCTTGTAGACTTCTTTACGAAGACACACTATTAAACGGTCTCCTTAGCAAAAACTCTTTGGGGTATGCTCACCCTTGGTGACCCCATCCTTTGTATAGTCATATATAGGGCTATTGCCCTAATAAGTAAAGCAATCCTTTTACTCACAAATCTCTCTCCGTTTTTCTTTTTTAGGTCTAACAAACTCCTTTTAGAGTCATTTATAGCAAAGTTCTATTTAATCCCTTTGTAGAGCTTCCTTTTAGAGTCGCACTCCATAACTGTGCTCATCTTGATGAGATAAGCCTTGGAGGTGGTGGTAGTGGCTGTTTTTGTTGTCGTTTAAGTTCTTACAGATTCTTGAAAGTTATCTTTATCGGATTATTTCTCACATAATATCCAACTTAATCAACTATTATCTCATGCCACTTGCGTGCTGCACATTGTGGAATGTTTTTGAAACTGCTGGCATCTAGGTTAATAGTAGGTTTATTAACAAGCTTGATGTCACTTTACTTCAGCCTATGATCTTCATTTTTACAGGAAACTGATGATGATACAGATTCAAGTTTGGAGAGTTCACAAGATGCATATGAAGGAAACAAGGATGCAGCACGTGCTACGCTGCGAGTCAAACAAAAGTTAGATGGCTATGAAGAGGGTGAAATGAGAAGTGTGCAGGGCCAGGTAATATTCTAGGCATAGCGCATGTTTGCATCATCTCAAATTTTATGTGCATGTACTATCATCTGTCACAGATTTATATAACATTGTCATTAACTATACATGAATTATCAAATTTTGGATTGGCAGTCATTGTTTGATCAGTCTAATGGTTCTGTGTCGTGATGGCCTTAGTTTCTTAAATCAAGCATCAGAATTGGAATTTAGTGCATACATATCAAGAATGGATGATTATTCTCTCAATCCCTGGTTTAGACCATTTTTGGCTTTAGTCTCAATAACTCATTGGCATTGTTCTTTACTTAGTTGGTGATGGCCAGATTTTATAAAACGAGTTTTTTTTTTTAGCAATTCCACTCCGAGTGGGAGAGGATTGGGTTAAGCTATACCCCAAGCTATGTTATTAAAATAGTAGAATAATGGAGAGATACAAAGAATTAAAGATTACAAAGGATCAAGATTCAAGCTTATCTATTTAGAACATCTGCTGGAAAAACCGATACGCCAGCTCTTCGCCAAGGCAATTGTGGACTCCCAAACCACTTCCGATGTGGATTCCTTGTTCGTGAAGATTCCTGAGTTTCTCTCTCCAAAGTCCCCAGCATATGCAGATGACTAAGAAGTCTTAGGGTCTCTATAGTGTTTTATTGATTCTCCAAGTTCTCCACAAAGTTCAAAGCAAACGGATGGATTCTGGATGACCCTTAACGGATAGTCCAGCTTCAACTTCTTCCATATTCTCCTCGAGAAGTGGCAGTGGCGTAGTAAATGGTTGACATCCTCCATGCTGGATTTGCAGAGGGCACAAGATAGGTCTTGTACTCCTGGGTTTTTTCATGGTTTTATTAACTTAGGGAAAGTATATATGAAGTGTCAATAAGATAATTTGTAGGTGTTAGGGGTAAGCAGGAAATGCTAATTGACAAAATCAAGGCCACTATTAATGGAACCATTATAAAACTAGTGATTCCACTTGGCCTACACCGAAGGGGCCCTTATGTATCTCTTTCTTATTCTTACCTCAGTGAGGATTCAAGGGAACTCCAGATCCTTTGGCCCAAATATTTGGTCTCTCTCTCTCTCTCTCTCTCTCTCTCTCTCTCTCTCTCTCTCTCTCCATAGTTGGCCCCATCTGAATGGGATAAGACTTGGTTATGCAGGAGATTTGGTGATTAATGATGTCACTTTTATGAAATAGAGCAGAGTTGCCCCATCCGAGTCGGGCTGCTGTCGATCAATCATCATTTGTTGCATGATTTTTTGTTTTCTTTTCTTTCTTTAATCTTTGCCTGGCTGTTGCCATCTGTTTAATCGACTCCCGCTGTCTGTCTGTCTGCAGGTCCAACAACTGATACAGGATGCAATCGATGCAGATCGATTGTGTCAAATGTTTCCAGGTTGGGCTGCGTGGTTGTGACCGGAAAGGATCTCTCAGGGCAGCTTATGGCATTCCGACGCGTTGTATAGCTGGATTTTTGTTCTCCCCCCCTATCATGGAAGAGAGATGATGTTGGGATGCTGACCACAGGTTGCACAGCAAACTTGAGCATTTCATGCATGTACATTCATGTATCCTCCTTACTCATGTTTCATTGCATATCCGACATTGCTGAAGGGTTCTTGTAATTAATTTTCCGTAACTCATTTTGTGTACAGATAGAAATGATCCATGAGCCTCTCTCTCTCTCTCTCTCTCTCTCTCTCTCTCTCTCTCTCTCTCCAATGTTTGTGAGTTCAATAAGACAAGCAGGATAGTGTCACTAATCTACATGTCATGATGAAGCAGCTACAAATTCCTTAGTGGGAGGTTATCATATAGGGTTAAACCTATTTTTATGTAGGAGTTATCGAAGGGATACCTTTTAGTCCATTGTTAATTGTTTATTTATTTACTTGTGAGATAATTATTCTTTCAAGTGAAAGTTTTATGGTGATTGCACGCAGCTGTCTCCTACAGTTTGTATCGGCTTAGATATTATGAGAATATAGATTCATGGATTCTAAACTATAATTGTTACAGTCAAGTAATCAAGAAAAACTTTCAAAACAGTGGATTTAATTAAAAAGGGTTTTCAGAAATTGAAGTGTTATTTTTCACGTAGTAAGGGCAATGCATGATTCTTTGTCCCTATTTGCATAGTCACTAAGTTCAGGTTCAGCAATAAGTCGAGTGAGGGTAAACTTGAAAAAGATCATCGAAAATCAAAGGTTTGGGGAAAAAAAACGAAGCTTCAAGGGGAAAATTTAATTTTGTGTTTAAGATTTAATCAGTAAGGGTGAAATTTGAATAAAAAAATTGGTCAATTCAGAATTTTTGAGTCAACTTTTTAATTGCATTTAAACACATTCATGATGTGGCAACAATAAGTCAATCTAGTGAATGGTTAAGGTTAAAAGTTCATGATAAAATCTACGATGATTGAGATGACCGAAGCCTTGTTGAAACTCATTAAAGGGATTTTTTTTTGGTAAATAATAAAAGGGATTTGAGCACAAAAAAGTCATTATATTAAAATGGGATCTATATATAGTCAAAAGCCTAGTTGCCCCATTGGCCACCGCGGGTGGTGGTCGACATGCAACGACGACGGGCAACCAGTGATCGGTGGCCGCCGTCGACGGTAGTCGGTGGTGGCCAACTGGGTGGTGTCATCGGCGAGAGGTGCCCGTCGGTGGTTGATGGCGACGGGTACATTAGTGAAGATGCATCGGAGCATCAATAAAGATGTGTCGGCGCATAAGTGAATATGTACCGGTGGATTAGTGAATATGCATCGGTGCATTCTATTGCGTCCCGACGCAGGTACATTCTATTGTGTCCCGAATCCAACCAGTTGAGGCTTCGGATCCTTTCATATAGACCCACCCGAATCCAACCTGTTGAGGCTTCGGATCCGTCATGTAGAGCCACCCGAATCCAGCCTCCTATTTCCAACTTTGAAAAACGCGTGTACGATAAAAGAATATACGTGCCAAATGTCCCGCAACCGCAACCCCTTCTAAACTTGGCATTTCCTCCTCCGAAGTCTTAATAAGATCGAGCGGAATACTATGCTCCCTTATTGTGTGGACAACCAGCTACCCACACTCCGCTACAGCCGTCCATCTCACATTGATGATCTCATCCTGACCCCCTCGATGCACAGCCCCGCGTCGTGTGGGCATTAATTACTACCACTCCCCACTCGGAAGGAACGAAACAGAACGACTCCGCGTCGTGTGGGCATTTCCCAATTTCAGAAAGAATTGAAAGAAAGAGAAGACGTGGGTAAGTGGGTTTCCTTTTCCCGCCGCCGACTTCACTCGCTGTATAAAACCCTAGAACCCTAGCACAGACCCAAGACTTCAGAAAGAGAGAGAGAGAGAGAGAGAGATGTTCATGGCGTCGGTCGGCATGGCCAGCGAGAAGGCGAAGCACGAATACTTTCAGATGCCGCTGCATTACCCCCGTTATAGCAGAGGCGATTACAAGACGATGCCCGAGTGGAAGCTGGATCACCTGCTCGGCCAGTACGGGATCCCCCTCATTGGCGGCCTCCGCGAGAAGAGAGGCTTCGCGATGGGCGCCTTCCTCTGGCATGGCGACACGGACGAGAGCGCGGCGGAGGAGAGAAGAAGAAGACGAAAGAGACGCGGCAAGATCACTTCCAGATGCCGCTGCACTACCCCCGGTACACCAAGGCCGATTACGAGGCGATGCCCGAGTGGAAGGTAGACCACCTGCTCGCCCAGTACGGGCTCCCCGTGACCGGTGGGCTCGATGAGAAGAGGAGGTCCGCCATGGGGGCCTTCCTCTGGCCTTCCCATTGAGAGTTGGATCGATCGAGGCAGAAGCAGATTCTTGTTCGAGACTAGCTAGGTTTTTCGTTACAATTGGTATTATATATATATGGGATTCGTTCTTGATCTGAAATTTTAGTTGTGGAAATCGATCAGATGATTCTTAGTTCTTGATTATGTCCCTTCATCAAGATTGGGTTTATTTTTTACTTTTACCTATAATGAGAAATATATATTCCTACTTCAAGGTGTGAAGTTTTTGGGTTCCAATGAATCGGAACATAAAACTCGATCATATGTGTGATATTGGCCATTTTGCTTGGAAGGGCTAAGATGCCAAGAATATGCATAGTCCGTTCGGCCTCTATTAGCACGAGGTTTTTTTTATTTTTTTGAGGGTTTTTCTTTTCAAATAGCATTTTTAAAAATATAAATGATCATTAATCATAAATTTTGTAACTTCAAAACTATATAGTCCTCTAACAATCATGCGGTAGGTCAGAACCAAAAAGTGCCCCACCATGTTGGTTCTATATTTTTTTGGTGAGATCTCATGAGACCCTACATCTGAGATATTGTATCTAGGTTGTAGTGTTCCGGACGAACAAGGAACCCTTCATCTTGCTTGCGGTTCGTCTTAATTACTTGAAAGTGAACACTTCATCCCAGTTGTAGTACGTGCACATTCAATAAAAACTCAACAAAACTGAACCTTTCATCCCAAATGCAATGTTCATCTCCATAAAAAAAAATTATTCAACCGCCGATGTGGCGATGCACTATTTGGTAGTAATCCACCACATGGCTATCAAAGCGCCACTATTAAAAGTACAATAATTATAATAATTGTTTAATTATTTATATTTTAAAAATGATATTTTGAAAGAAAAAAAACTCTCTTCTTTCTTTTTTAACCAATCAGACCTGTAATTTATACTTGAATTTGGCACTAATTCAAAGAATTGTGTCCAATTTCAGCCAGAGTTTAAACTTATGCTTTTAAAAAATTATAATTGCAATGGTTCAAGTTGGGCATACTACTATCAGACTTATCAACAAAATATCCATGAAAACCACAGCAATGGTTCAAGTTGGTCCAAAAAATCACAGCTGCAAACCAAAACATCCATGAAAACCTAAATCTTAAATTTCATGACAAGTACCAATGAGGCTACCTCTCTCTCTCTCTCTCTCTCTCTCTCTCTCTCTCTCTCTCTCTCTCTCTCTCTCTCTCTCTCTCTCTCTCTCTCTCTCTCTCTCTCTCTCTCTCTCTCTCTCTCTCTCTCTCTCTCTTTAGATTTCATCTTTCAGGCTTCAAATTCTTCAAATGAAACGGGAATTGATAACCCTTGCATATTACAAATTGAACTGGTGGGGGACCAAGCCGGATACATGGCATGCAGTTTGTTGCTATGTGACATGGTTTTCATACATGAAAGAAATGCGTGCCCCTTTTTTCGTTTTTTTTTTCTCCTGATGGTGTGAACAATCAATCATCAACCAGATATCGAGCAATGCTATAGAACAATCTGCATTGACAAACACATTCCCAAGCATGAAGTGGTGGCGGGGACTGGGACTTGTCAATGTATTTGTCTATGGAGATTGTTCAAATAGCAGTACTCTTTTTCTCCCTGTGTGTGTGTGTGTGTGTGTGTGAATCACGTCATCGTACCAAGAAGTATACATAGCATTGGCATCACAGCATCGGACCATGCACCTCACCAAGACAAGCACAACACAAGCTAGCAAAAGAATA